>OZ030008.1:53700000-54300000 GCA_964023405.1 Apodemus agrarius | reverse complement strand
TATATCAAGATGCACCTCATTTGGGGAAAGAGTTGCCCTTTAGAAACTCAACCCTTAAAAATTCTATCCATGCAGCATACTCATTGGTTATGATGGAAAATTGTTATAATAACTATAATGACTTTGCAGCTTGTGTACAGAAGTCCGCCCTTTGGCAAGCAAATCCTCCTGTCTGCGAAGCTGGCAAACAGAAACTGCCCAAGAAATGGTCGTGCCAAGACTTTTTCAAAAGCGGAATTAATTTTTTGAAAGTGAAACTTTTTGAAATATTTTTATTGTGCATTAGCAACATGAGATGAAGATGAATTTTATTTTTGAACGCTCACTGAATCCAAATAGCACTTCAAACTATTCCCATTCCTTTACTTCTGAATTCATTAAGTCCATGAAAGAACGTCTCATTGACATCTGCTTTTGAAAACCAGATTCTTCTGCTCAAGTCCTCCTTTCAAATATGCGAGATCATCTTACATGCTGTGGTCACAACGATGTGACCATATGTAGTTGTACATGATTGCAATGGTGTGACCATAGCAAGCAATTTAGGAGGCTGGAGATGAAAGTACATGGAGTATCTCCTCCCTTGTGGAAACCAAGTCTCTATTCCAATCAAAGTAAGATGGTATACCACCGTGTGGGGAGCATCAGTTCTCCCACGGACCAAGAATCCCACTCTTCCATTTAGAAGACAAAGAGAGACACACTCAACATGTACCAGCAGCCAACACGCTCAGCCCAGGGGTGTTTGGGTTTGTTGTTGTTGCAGAGTCTCAACTAGAAAGTGTAAGCGCCTATCAGGAAACATTACAGATGGGGAGAACAGAAAGAATGTCGGAGCCAGGGGATAGGGGTAGGCAAAATGAGCAGCACAAAGACGTCTGCTGAAGGGACACAGGCTTTGCACTCATGCACTCCCGGTAGCTGTCTTTATCTGCACAAGACCTGCATAAGACTGGGCCCCCAAGATGCCATCCTACATAGGAGTGGATAGATTCACTGCTGAATTCTACAACATTTTCAAGAAAGATTTAACACTAATACTTCTCATTTAGAGAAGGAACACAACCAAATGCATCCTGTGAAGCAATTATAACTCTGATGCCAAAACCAGACAAAGAAAGAAAACTGCCAACCAGTTCCTCTACTGGACAGGACCCCAGGCAAAATGCTCTTAAACTGAATACAACATTGCATTAAGAAGAGTATTCGACATAAGCAAGATGATTTCATCCCAAGAATACAAGATGGGTTCAGCATAACCAATAAAAAAATTAATACACCACGTTAACAGACTTGACAGAAATTACCGTGATCTTAATAGATGCAGTAAAGGCATTTGACAAAGTTCAACAACCTTCCCGATAAAAATCTCTGATGACCTCATGGCAGTGCTGGTGCACACCTTTAATCCCAGCACTCAGGAGGCAGAGGCAAGCGAGTCTCTGAGTTCAAGGTCAGCCTGGTCTGCAAAGCAAGTTTCAGGACAGTCAGGGTTACACAGAGAAACCATGCCTGGAGGAGGGGAAAAACAAGCTCTGAAGAAACCACAAAGACAGAAGACAGCTCAACATACTAAAGGCTACACACACGGCAAGCCTCTGGCCAGCCTCACACCAATTCCTTTAACCCTGGCACAGGACAAAGGTATTCTTTCCAGTCTTATTCAGCACAGGCATACAAGGTCAATATGCAATAATCAATAGTTTTTATATGCACTAGCAACAGACTTCCTGAAAAAGATGTCAGGAAAAATATCTATTCACGATAACTCAAAAGTACACTGGAGCCGGGCGATGGTGGTGCACACCTGTAATCCCAGCACTTGGGTGGCAAAGACAGGCAGATTTCTGAGTTCGAGGCCAGTCTGGTCTACAGAGTGAGTTCCAGGACAGCCAGGGCTACACAGAAAAACCCTGTCTCAAAAAAAAAAAAAAAAAAAAAAAAAAAGACATAAGCCCCAAACAAAAGCTGGGCGGTGGCGCACGCCTGTAATCCCAGCACTTGGGAGGCAGAGGCAGGCAGATTTCTGAGTTCAAGGCCAGCCTGGTCTACAGAGTGAGTTCCAGGACAGCCAGGGCTACACAGAGAAACCCTGTCTCGAAAAACAAACAAACAAACAAAAAAGTACATAGGGATAAAGCTAAAGATAAACTTTAAGACACTGGCAGATAAAATTGTAGAAGACACTAGACAATGGAAAGACTTCCGTGTTCCTGGATTTTCAAGATTCAGGCATGGAAAATAACTATCCTACCAAAAAGAATCTACTGATCCACCAATGTCACCGTGACATTCTTCAGAGATCTAGAAAAAAATCTAAATTTCATATGGAAACACATTTAGTCAAAGCACTTCTAAGCAGAAAGAAAACACCCAGAGGCATCCATTACTTGACCTCAAACTATACTACAGATCCATGGAGATAAAGACAGTGTGGTGTTAGCAGCATAAATACACCTGTGTAAACTAATGGGACATAATAGAAGACCCATAGATAACCCACGAAGCTATGCTCACTTCATTTTTGATAAAGGAATCAAAAACATTCACTGGGGGGAAAAAGGACAGTCTTTTAATAATGTTGTCAAAACTGGATATCCACCTGAAGAAGAAGGAAAAGAGAACCATATGTTTCACCATGCACATAAATGATCATTTCAAATTGGATCAATGAACCATGACAGTGGGGTCCACGTGCACAATGGAATTTCATTTAGCCCAGAAGAAAAATTACATTTGCAGGAAAAATGGTTGGAAATGGAAAGCATTTTCTTTGTCTTTTTTTTTTCAATATTTATTTTATTCTTCAATAACTTGAAGCCAAGAACACCAAAACCACTAAAGCAAAGCACAGAAGAAACATTTAGAAACACATGCATAAGCAACAAATTTCTGAATGGAACGCTGAAAGCACAGGAAACAGCCCCAAGAACTGACAAATCAGAATAAATGAAATTCAAAGCTCCCGGAAATCAGAAGTAACTGCCAACACAACAGGCAGGAAACCTACAGAATGGGGGGAAATCCTTGTGATCTGTGCTTCAGAAAAGTGGTAAATATCATGAGTATGTAAATTAAATGCCCCAAATCCTGCCAACTAAATTAAGTGCCAATTAAATGGGGCACTGATCTGAAAAAAAAAATCTTTTTAAAAGAAGAATGCAAATGGCCAAGAGATACTTTTAAAAGTGTGTCACATCTCTAGACATCAGAATAAAGCAAAATTAAACTACCTTGAGATTCCATCTCACCCCAGTCCGAATGGCCATCAAGGGGAAAATAAATGATGACAGATGCTAATGAGGACATAGGTTTCGAGAACTCTCACTCACTGTAGATGGTGTGTGAACTAGTGTGATCACTGTGGAAAACATGTTGTGGCTTTGCAAAAGACTGAAAATAGAGCTTCCATAGGACCCCCCCGCTGTCACACTCAGGCATATACCCAAGGTCTGTGTGCTACCACAGAGATATCTACACAGGCATGTTTAATACTGCTAAATTCACAATAGCTAAGAAATGAAATTTCTCTATATATCCATCAACACATCAATGAACCATGACAGTGGGGTACTGTGGGACTTTGAATATGCCCGACCCTTGAGAAGTAGCACTATAGAGTGTGGCCTTGTTAGAATAGGTGTGACCTTTTGGAATAGGCGTGGTCTTGTGAAGGAAGTGTGCCACTGTGTAGGCACACTTTAAGGGAGTGCCTAAGCTCTGTCCAGAGCAGGAGAGCGCCTCCTTCTGGCTGGCTGCTGCAGTCTCCTCCTGGCTACCTCCAGATCAAGATGAGGAACTCTCAGCTCTTCCAACACCATGTCTGCCTGAACAATGCCATGCTTGATGATAATGGGCTGAACATCTGAACCTGTAAGCCAGCCCCAATTAAATGTCACCCTTTATAAGAGTTGCCTTGGTCATGGTATCTCTTCACAGCAATGGAAACCGTAATTAAGACAGGTACATATAAGGCCAGACGTGGTGGTGCACGCGTGTAATCCCTGCATTTGGGAGGTAGAGGCAGGCGGATTTCTGAGTTCAAGGCCAGCCTGGTCTACAAAATGAGTTCCAGGACAGCCAGGACTACACAGAGAAACCCTGTCTCGAAAAACCAAAAAAAAAAAAAAAAAAAAAAAAGACAGGTACATATACACATGGAATTTCATTTAGTCTAGAAGGAAAATAGAATTATGTAATTTGCAGCCAAATGGTTGGAAATGGAACCATTTTCTTTGGGTTTTTCTTCACTATTCACTTTATTCTGTGTGTCAGTGTTTTGCTTACATGTATATCTGTATACATATGTGTGTACCTGATACATGCGGAAAGCACTGGATCCCTTGGAATTAACTGGGAATTGAACCTTATGTTTTCTGCAATACCAAATGCCCTTAACCACTGAGCCATTGCTCCAGCCCTGAAATTATACTTTTTAATAATTACTTTATTATTCTTAATTATGTGTGTGTGCATATGAATGCACGTGTCCTCAGAGGTCAGAGGCATTTGATCCCCTTAGAGCCAAGTTACAGGCAGTTGTAAGTTGCCAGTTGCGAGTTCTGGGAACTTATTTGCAAGATCAAATGCTCTTAACCACTGAGCCTCCTCTCCCCGGGACATTCTTAGTTACCCAGGCTCAACGACTAGGACAAATCTGTATATTCTCCCTCATATGGGGATCCCAGTCTCTAACTGTCAAATATGTGTGTTCAGATGGGAGGAAAGTCAGTAGAACACACAAAATGAGAAAGGGGCCCATGACGCTGGGCAAAAAGAGAAGCTTTAAAAGGTGATGTTGGGGAAGGCAGGAGAACATTTGGAACAGGAGGATGCTGGAGGTGAGAGAGTACAGTGGGAAGGGGGCAGGGAAGATGTAGAATCATGCAAATGAAACATATCTGAAAAATACAGAAGCCTATTACTGCATAAGCTACATCAGGAAATTCATTAAAAATTTAAAAGATATGGAAAGTGGTCCATACCAAAAATAAGTAAGATAAAATGAAACATTAAAAGAGAGCTTGGGATTTTCCTTCCCAATTCTCTAAGTTTTCCCTGTTGTTTGGGTATGTTTACTCATGTCTGAAATCACTGCTGATGTCAGTTCTGCTTCCATGAATGCTATTCATCAATGCATGAAATTAAATACAAGGGAAATTCATGTTACTGTGGATAATGTGTTCTAAATTCAACTATGGGAGCCATATAAAAGTCTACTTACTTGGCACTATAAGATCAAAGAACACGTCTGTGTTCCACAAAAGAAACTCCCAAGGAATATGCTAAGTGTGAAACGATTCATGAAACAATGATCAAACTATACTTCGACTTCCAATAAGTTAAAGGACAAAAATACTCAATTAAAATAGAAAGTCAATCATTTAAAAAGCCTATAGAGGGCTAGAGAGATGGCTCAGAGATTAAAAGCACTGGCTGCTCTTCCTGAGGCCCTGAGTTCAATTCCCAGCAACCACATGGTGGCTCATGACCATCTATAATAGGTTCTGGTGCCCTCTTCTGGCCTGGAGGCACATATGCAGGCAAAACACTTTACATATCATAAACAAATCTTAAAAAGGAAGGAGGGAGGGAGGGAGGGAGGGAGGGAGGAAGGAAGGAAGGAAGGAAGGAAGGAAGGAAGGAAGGAAGGAAGGAAGGAAGCCCAAACAACATATTTCTTACTTGCTATTAATGAGCACCTCAGACTGCCGGTTATTCACTTGATTATCACTCTTGTGACGGAACTGAAAAATAAAAAGTTTAAGAGAGACTATCTTAAGTCACACTTTATCAATCTGAACAACAAAAGTGGGAATGTTTTCAATTCATCTGTTTGGACAATGTTGCTGTCCAGATATGAGCACAGCAGAGATCCATGCACAGGCAATCAACGCTCACCTTCCTAGATCTCATCTTGGCACACACATCACCACCGGAATCTTCTCTCTGTATGCACTCATGTGCACACATATGCTGCACGCTGTGCCCACAACTCCAACCCTTACACAGATCTAGTTGCTTCTAAGAGCACAGCATGCCATTTACCCCATAGTCCAGAGAAAACCTACACCAGCTTTGGGAACTCCCACCCGGAATTGGAGGGTCTGTCCCTCACACGTACACTCCGCATTCGCGGATCAGTCTGAGGTTTTCTTAAAAGCCAAGAAATCACTTTTAACAACATATATTTTATTCTTCAGAAGTCCTAATTGTTAACAGTGATATTATGCAATACGACCCACTTAAAACAGAAATCAGAATGACATACTAATTACATTTGGCATGAGTTGAAGTATGGTTACGACCAAGGAACCATACTTCAACTGTACGCTCCAGCAAAGTAAGCATCTTATCTCTCTACAGAAAATCCAAATAGTAGGAGCTTTCCCTTAGGTTCCAAAACTAGAAGCCATTCAGATAAGAGGTTCTGAATGAATTGTCAAGGTCCAATAGTAAGAGTCAAAATTAGAGACACATGTAGCATAGAGACAATAAGCTAATCCAGGACAAAGGTATCTCAGCATGTTAGTGCACACCCTCAGATGAACTGGTGTGATCGTGGAGGCATGAAGGTTTAGTTCATAGACATAATTGTAAGAATAAATTGATTTACATTTTGTATTTTAAAATATGTGTGTATACATACTCACATATACACACGTCTGCATACATTCATACACATACAAAAACACACATACACACATCATACTTGTGTCAGGCTCTCTCTTCGGATGTCACAGTATCAACGTGTACCTTGAAATTAGTTAAGCACTTCATAAGGGGACAGACACATACCACATTAAGCAAGTGCATTATACACTTGTGTGTGGCCAATTTTAGATGGCTTGTATCAAATTATGGATTTATTAAAAATTATACACACAACAACCGTGAAGGAGCATCACACAAATTAATTACAAGCCTTCCTTTCTGTCTCACACTTGACCACTCTTTAGCTCCACTGGCTAGGTCTCTGTGTCTGAAAAGGTAGAAATACGATTAAAATGGAAACACCAAGCATTCTCAGGCATGAATACTCACATAGTCGTCAGTAGCATCCTTGACAGCTGTCATGGCGATCACCAGGACCAGTGGCACGATGGTAGTGAACCACGTCAGGGAAGAGATTTCTGGAATGAGCTGAAGCAACATTTTCAGTCGTTTAAGACATTTTAAATTAGAAATACACCATCTTCCAAACTTTGTCAATTAATTGTATAAGACTTTCAGAAATAAATGGATTATATTTGGCTATTTTGTACAAAAGTAAACTAGCTAAGAGGATTCAATTGTAGGCATTCAATTGCAAAACATATTGAGAAATACCTTTATGCCAACCTTCAGACTGATTTAAAAAAGACAAACTTAAAAGCGGGCTCCTTGAGCTCTTTCTCCGACACGTATCTTTCAGCTGGTGGCCCCACTGTCCCACTGTCCCTGCTCCCTTAGCTTCTCATCTTAGTCTTTAGGAAGTTACCAACCCCTCCTCGCAACACTTGCCAGAGAGCCTTTGATCATCTACCTTAGAAAGGGGCTAGTCAGCTTGCAATTCCACCAGCAGTGGAGGAGTGTTTCTCTTTCTCCACATCCTCGTCAACACCTACAGTCTCCTGAGTTTTTAATCTTAGCCATTCTGACTGGTGTGAGGTGAAATCTCAAGGTTGTTTTGATTTGCATTTCCCTAATGACTAATGATGTTGAACATTTCTTAAGGTGCTTCTCAGCCATCTGTAGTTCTTCAGGTGAAAAGTCTTTGTTTAGCTCTGTACCCCATTTTTTGATAGGGTTATTTGGTTTTCTGGGGTCTAACTTCTTGAGTTCTTTGTATATATTGGATATTAGCCCTCTGTCAGATGTAGGGTTGGTGAAGATCTTTTCCCAATTTATTGGTTGCCAATTTGTCCTGTAGTCTTGGGTTCAATAAGAGAGCAGGCTGGGCAAGCCAGGGGAAGCAAGCCAGTAAGAAACATCCTTCCATGGCCTCTGCATCAGCTCCTGCTTCCTGACCTGCTTAAGTTTCAGTCCTGACTCCTTCTGGTGATGAACAGCAATGTGGAAGGTGTAAGTTAAATAAACCCTTTCCTCCCCAACTTGCTTCTTGGTCAAGATGTTTGTGTAGGAATAGAAACCCTGACTAGGACAAATTGGTACCAGCATAGTGGGGTATTCCTGTAACAACCTGACCATGTTTTGGGGAAGACTGTGGGAGGACTTTGGAACTTTGGGCTAGATGGTCCAGTCAGTGTTGAGACCTCTGTGGGATGTTGTGTAGAAGCTTGGAAGATAATATTGAGAACAGTGCAGAAGATGGAGGCCTGGCTTGTGAGATTTCAGAGGAAAGATTAAAGACTCTTATCAGGGCCATGTTTTGATTGTGAAAATTCTGTGGTTTTGGTTAGCTGGGGCTGAAGAATCAGCTCTGATTAACAAGATACCAGAACCACTAAAGCAAACCTTTGTGTTACTGGGACTATAGATGCTGTTTAGCTGCAGCTAAGAAATTAACAGTGATTAAGAAGAAACCAGCATCACTGAGGTGAAATCTTCTGGGAAGTGTTTTCTGAGAGCACAGAGGCTGTGTTCCAGAGATAGCCAAGGTTGTACTGGCTGTTGTGGCTGGACTTGGTACTGCATAAGAGTCACCCAGGTGGTACTGGTTCTGAAGGCATGAAGGGGTCATGATGAGCAGCTGAGGCTTGGCACTGTGAGAGGCTGCAGAAGGCCATTGGTGAAGGTGCAGCCTCAGTTGCAGTTAATGGTACAGGACTTGAAGGGGTCATGCAAAGGAGCTGAGGCTTGGCACCATGAAGACAGTCTATGAGAAGCTCTTGGTGAAGCCTAGTTAAATAGCAGTGTTTTGGAGATGCCAGTACCATGAGATAACCACCAAGGACAGCAGCAGCAGTGGAGTACAGGCAGCTGGAGCCTAGAAGACAAGGTGTGTGCTGCAAAGGGCAGAGCTGAAGAAGTGACCCAAGCCCTTGGAGGAACCCAGAAGATCATGAGTTGGATCCCAGACATTGAACCATTGGAGTTTGAGTTTTGCTTTTGATTGTGACTGTGCCCTGATATTTTTTCGCTCTTGAAGGAAGAAAATATTTTAGTGGATCCCCCAGGTAAGAGACTTTGAATTTTTAAAAGACTTTGAATTTTAAAAGATATTGGACCTTTTAAAGGGATTGAATTTTTAATATTTAAAGACTGGGGGACTTTTAAAGTAATTTAGATCTTGGGGATGAATAAGAAATTAAGGATTGAGGCTTAATAGTGATGTGTTTGTGTGTCAAGTTGACAAGGGGTCAATTGTACTGGCTGGTTTTGTGTGTCAACTTGACACAGACTGGAGCTATCACAGAGAAAGGAGCTTCAGTTGGGGAAGTGCCTCCATGAGATCCAACTGTGGGTCATTTTCTCAATTAGTGATCAAGGGGGGGAGGGCCCAATGTGGGTGGTACCATCTCTGGGCTGGTAGTCTTGGGTTCTATAAGAGAGCAGGCTGAGCAAACCAGGGGAAGCAAGCCAGTAAGAAACATCCTTCCATGGCCTCTGCATCAGCTCCTGCTTCCTGACCTGCTTGAGTTCCAGTCCTGACTTTCTTTGGTGATCAACAGCAATGTGGAAATGTAAGCTGAATAAACCCTTTCCTCCCTAACTTGCTTCTTCGTCATGATGTTTGTGCAGGAATAGAAACCCTGACTAAGACACCAGGTATTTGCATCTTAAATCATTGGATGCTCTGAGTCAGTTTCTATGCTAGAATGATTTGAACGAACTCATCAGCTAAGTATTCACATTAACAATGCTTTCCCTGCTGTGCTCAGAGTATGTTGTGAATGAGTCAAAACAACCTGCAGAGCTGATAGCACATCCTTATTTTCCTATCCCAGTTTTACAACTGAAGCATCTAAGGCAGTGAAAATCCTAGCAAGTACAAAGACTGCTAAAATATGTACCTGGGTCTCTTTGATGTCCACACTGTCCCTGCATGCCTCTACCTCTAGTGCTACTACCTAAGACAGACGTAGTAACAAGCACATGACCCCACTAGACAAATGTGTTTTGTTTTTTAATCACTCAGATTCACTGGGAATCCGGAGTCAGGACTGTCAGGCAGAGAGCAGCCCAGTAGAGACTGTTATGGGGTTGGGGGAATGGAGATCAAGCCTGACAAATAATTCAAACCTAAATTGGTTTTATATAATAGATTCTGTGAACTTTCTTAAACCTTAAAAAAACCTGAGTGTTAATTAATAGACATAAGTTTCAGCATCCTGCAACACACTTGTTGACAACAGGTCAAATAAGCAACCAGAAGATACATGGTCAAGGCTTCCAAACACAATGGACTGATCAATGCCTAAGGATGTTGTAGAAAGCTAATTGCCCTGCCTTGACCATTCCATACTGTGTACATAATCTGAATTCTTACACTATATCTCATAAATATGTATATTATTACATGTTAATTCAACTATAAATTCAACAATAAAACTAACTTAAAGAAACACAATAAAAAAAAAAAAAGCAAAAGGTTCCTGGAGACACAGCAGAAACCCTGGGTGAGTAGCAGAAGACTCCACTATTGCTCCCGTATTGCTGATCCATCGCTTTGCACATCATCTCCCTTCACAGCTCCCAGACATTCGTCAATAAATGATATTAAACAGAGCCATCTCAACTGTCCTTTCCAAATACAAAATTGGTATAAACAAAACTCTGAGACTGTATTTTAAAATGCCATTAGAAAAATAAATTCCAAATTCTGGAATGCCATGAAAGGCATCATCAAGAATCCAAAAGCATTTTATGACACTTGGAGGAGAGACCCTGGGCTACATTTCCTTTCATGAATTGCAATTTGTTCATTCATTAGGTTCTTTGGGGTGGTTGGTTTCATCTAGTATGGTATGGTATGGTATGGTATGATATGGTATGGTATGGTATGGTATGGTATGGTATGGTATGGTATGGTATGGTATGGTCTGATCTGGTTTGAATTTTTGCACAAGAAATATCCAGTTATCCTTAACTATATCTTTTTCTCTCCTCTCCCCCTCTCCCCCTCTCTCCCTCTCCCCTTCTTTCCTTCTCTTTCTCTCTCCCTCTCTCCCTCTCTCCCTTTCTTTCTTCATAGGAGTTGGAGAACTTGCGAAGCTGGCTGGACTGACAGATAGGACCTGACAGTGTAGCAGAAAACAGAGACAAAAAAGCCATATTTTACTACAGTGCTTACTGTCTGTGAATTCAGTCACATCTTGGGATATATTCATTTTCTGCTGAAGCTAACATAGATCTCTGATACTTAAATCAAAATATTAACACATACAGTATTCAACTCAAGATCATATACAGCATTTCATCTAGATCTCATAGCTCTTACACACAGCACACAACCTAACCTGGATCTACCAATCTGATCTAATTACATCATCCAAAACAAAAACAAAATAAATCACTGACTGATATGAACTATTGAGGTCGATTTGAATCTTTCCTGATACATGCCCTTTTCTTCCCAAAACACTGATCAAAGTTGAAATTTCATTTAAGCCCATTTTTAGTTAAATAGACTACTAATAAACCCTTCAAAATTATTAAAAATAGTTACACTACAGTGAAATGATATATCAGACATCATTTCTTTTGCACACAATGTATGATTGTTCTTAGATTAAAGGGAGATTTGACAAAGTCAGGTCCACAACTTCATAGTCTTAGGAGTAAAGCCCCACCCTGTCGATGCAGGATAATCATAGGGAAAGGAAGAAGGCCAAGAGTAGCAATTATCAGGCTTCTATATGATTCAAACAAAATTGAGACTCATATAGTTCAGTAAATGTACATATTAAAATGGCCTAGGTGTCTAAATCAATAAATGCACTGATTTTGTTTAACCTAGTCTTAACCCTGCCTTGGTTTTTAAGACAAAAAAATAGTAATAACACCAAAAATTTAATAAGAATAGACTTATATAATCATGAACAATTTAACTAAGTAAATTAGCATATGTTCTAGAATTATAGAAATACTTTCAATAGATAATGAAGAAATACAACGTAGAGATTACCTGTAGTATCAGGAGGAAAAGGAAATAGGCATTTGCCACTCTTTGGAACTGCTCAAATAAATTAATTGGCAAGAATGTGAGAATGTTGTACTTGGACGTATGGATACGATTGTCCTGAAAAAGGAACGGCATCATGTTAGTCTGCATGGAGAGGCATTGCCCATTGTAACTCTCACACATACAAGGCTGAGCACGGCTTATGCAAGAACAGAGCAGAGCAGTTAGTTGTCTAGAAGCCCGGAGCTCCATGGCCCAAGACCGTTCCATTTCCCAAGATAACAGTGTCCTGATTCTAGGGGAAAGGACTCTGTGTCATCTCACCCACAGTCATGGCTTATCACACACAGGTTGACCCCTGAAATGTTCCTCCTCCTGGGCAGTCTTTGATGAATATTGCAGGAGCACCCACTGTGTTGCTTGAGGATCCCTGAGCACATGCTGGAGCACACAGATTTGCATTTGGATGATGATCAGTCTGTCTCCCCAAAGTATGACCCATTTGGGAAACTGACAAGGGATTTCTATATCTGGAGATCTTCGGGGATGGGAAACTCACTGGTTACAAAGTAACCTGCCCTTATTTTGGAAGGGAATTGCTAGAAAAAAATCTTTACTAAAAAAAAAAAAAAGTAATATTGTCTCACGGTAATCTCTTGTTCTGTGCCAAGGCATGTCCCTCGGGTCTCTTAGATCAAGTCTAAGACCTTTCCCAGTGAAGTAGTCCGATATTTGAAGGCTGCTCACAGAACACACTACACCTTCTGTCTCTGACCCACGATCCCAAACCCCACAGCTTCTCCATGACTTTTTATAGAAATTCCTTCCTGGCCACCATCTTCAGAATCCATCCCAGGCTCTCTACATCTGTGTCAAGACACAGTGCCTACATCCAAATACTAAATACAGACATAGCTCAAAAACAGGACTTAGCTGTGATGTGTTCTGAACTCTTCTATTAACTCACCCTAGCATTTCATCAGCGCTTTGGAAAATGCATCTCACTGTGTTTCCATGTTGAGTTTCAACCATTAGGTCATTTGTATAGAAGTTATCATTATATTGGATTCCTTCCCTAAGCATTTACTTTTAATACTAATATGAAAAAAATTCTTTCACGTGTCCTTAAACTATCATTTTAACTTATGATTCCTTCTTTGTGCCATCAGAAAATTTCAAATACATGTGATTTATGTATTCTTATAAGGCTAAAGACAAATACATTAAAAATGACAAGACCATGGGAAAAATATTGCTGAAATAATAGAGCCTGGTGCACAACCAAAGACCTTTCCTCAGATTGATGTAAGCTCTCTATTCTGTTGCTCTATGGATTGCAAGGGGCTGAGGAACAGTTCAATTAGTAAAGTGTTTGCCCTGCAACCCAAAGGTTTGACTTCCACCCTCAGAGCCTATGTACAGAAATGGGGGTGGGAGGAAGGTAGTTTTATATACATAAATATATTTGGTTAACTATTTAAGAGTCATGCTTTACTGGATACTAGGAAGGAGTGGGTGCTTGGCAGAAGCCTTGGACTCCCACCATTTACAGAGTCTATGGCGGAGAGGAAACACAGCTGGGATGCAGTGAGAGCCAGCTGGGAAAGATCGGCTCAGTAGTGACAGTAGGAGCTGCCCTGAGCTGGACCCACCAGGACTTGGTACAGAGGCCTGGCGGGGCGGTACTCATTATTAATTATTTACCACTACATTTGTAATCACTGGTGAATCTCCAATCCACACCTCCCCATGTCCCAGTCAAAGGCCCCTGATTTTCTGCCCCCTTCACAGACTCTCTAACGTGCTCTTCTCTGGGCTCCTCCCCATTCCTCCCATGGTCACTTTCACTTTGCTGCCTTCTGTGATGATTCTGGATTATACTCACCTGTAAAGATTGGGCCTAGGAGACAGATGAGAAAAAATATTCAACACTTATCCTTCTGGATCTACGTGACCTCACTCAATATAATATTTTTAAGTTCTATCCATTTACCAGCAAATCTAGTGATTTAATTTTTCTTTACAGATGAATAATGTTCATGTGATCATTGTGTGTGTACATGTATATATAAATATTATATATAATATATATATATTATACATATATACCACTTCGGATGTTTGAAGAAGCTATGATGAGAGGTTTGAGCAGGTTGGTGGAACAGAGAATAACGGTAAATGGTGGTGGCAGTCGTGACAGCCAATATTTACCAAGTACTTGCCATGCGTTCTAAGAACTTGACCTTTTGTAACTTGTTCTATCCTTAGAACATTCTTGTGAAATGGGTACTATTTTTTCCATTCCATTCCAGGAAATGGAAACAGAGAGAGTGTTTTACATAAGGCTCCACAGCTTCAGAACAGTAATGCCAGATGGGGACTCTACACGTGGAGCCCCGCCCCCTTCACCTCTGCTGCCGCTGCAGTCACCTACAAGCAGGCGTCCCTTACTCTACAGAGTAATCAGCGCTCAGTTGCTCACTCTCCACCCCCAGCCTCCTGCTGCCTTCTTACCAAAGGAAACAGACCATCTCCCTCTTTCCTCATGGCGCCTCTGTTACAGTCCTTGTTGCACCTCCATTACAGTCCTCATGGCTGTTGGCTCAGTGCATGATTACAACTTTCTAGTAGCCCCTTGCCGTCCCCTTTGAGAGCAATCCCACTGCCCCTGTCGAGTAGCAATGTGGATAGAGTGGATAACAAGACTCTCTTTTCAGCCTTCCAAACAGGAGCTCAGTGGCCGGGGCCTTCATATGTTCACTACTGACTATGCCAACAGAGGTATAAAGTGACGGGCCAACAAAGAAAATGCCAGTAACCTGGAAAGCGTCTGCTATGACAGTGAGAGTCTCACATGCCACATAACTATATTGCTGAACATTACAGAGCCGATAAAGAAAACAGCAAGCACTGATAAACTGACACCGAAGCCTTGGGGACCCTCCCTGGAAGCATCTCACACATGTTTAGAGGACCATCATGGAGATGAGACCTTGAATTGCAAGTATTTTGCTAAGTCAATATGTTTATACAAGCATGGGATTTCATGAGAGATTCCTGAAATAACCCCAAGGAGATTCCCAAATACAGGATGGGAATGCATGACACTAAATGGGACTAAATGGGCAAGAAAAACTCTAATCTATGACTTCACCTGCCCTGGTTCCTGCTGCTCTTCTAACCTGAGTCTGCTCCTGATCCTTGCTCATGGTGAGCCAGGACTATCTCAAACACTTCCTGTGTGCTATGAATGGGGAAGAGAAGGCCCTGGATGGCTGCGCCCACACATTAAGGCCGCAGCCTAAACACCACAGAAAAACAGAAAGGCCAACTCAGCCAGAAGTGAAAACTGATGTGTGACATCTCAGCATGTGTGTATGTGTGTGTGTTGTTTATATACACATATATTTATTTATATATCATATACATATGTTATATATGCAAGTACGCATATATACATATGCTATATCATCATATGCATCATAAACATCATATGTACATGCACATATATATACACACACAGACACACACACACACACACACACACACACGCTTTTTTATGTTCCAAATCCAATCATGTAAGCAGCAGCAAGTGCTTTTGACTATTTTCTCAGTCACCTCCAACATATGCTCCGTCATGATGGGTTCAACTTCCATCTACAACCTCAGGGTCAGGCTCAGATTCACTTAAACGAACCACACAACCCATCTTCCCATTTTTGAGATGAAAAAAATGACACATGACCTAAGTCAAATCTGAAATCTGAAGAGACTTTCTCTTGCCTATTGTATCCCAACCTGGAAGAAAGTAGCCCCAGGTGTCACTCTTTGAATCCTGAGGCTGTTAAGAATAAACTAAACACTTAAGATGCAGCACTAGGGTGTGTATAAAAACAAAACAAAACAAAACAAAACAAAAAAACACTGGACACGCGTGTGAAGGCCCATGCCCATATCCTCAGCAGGAGTGAGTTGGGAAACGCCCACGTTCTCAGCCCTCAGGTGGTGAAGGCAAGAAGGTGGAAAGTTCCAGGTCAGCCCGGGATACACAGTGAGTTCAAAGCCTTGTACTGAGACCCTGACAGAAAACAAATAAAATCAAACAGGAGAGAGAGAGAGAGGGACTAGAGCAGGCCTTCCCTGCGGCTCCACTGTCTCCTGTCTGCTTTGTAACTCTGCTTTGCTCACATCTGCCATGACCATGAGGTTTTTTTTCCTCCAACCAAACACCAGGCACAAGCGTTACTAACACATTCGAGGTGCGTTCGTGTTCCGTGTAACGCCCATGCCCAACACACCGCATCACAGAACGGAACACTTCATGAGCTCAGGGGGTGTCTGGAAACACTGTGTGTCTCTGAATGCCACAAACCAACCCCCAGGAGCTTCTGCAAGAGCCCCATGATTTCAGCACTATCCAGACCTCCTTCCTTGTCTGATTGATTTCAGCACTATCCAGACCTCCTTCCTTGTCTGATTGATTTCAGCACTATCCAGACCTCCTTCCTTGTCTGATGAGACACTTGTATGTCATGACAACTGCACAAACGTCTACCTTTTTCTTGCTACAGGAAAATTCATATGCCATTTTGCTATGACACACTCTAGATTTCAGGGAAATAAACAACCCTGCTAAGGGAAAGAAAATCTCTAAACCGTGGAATTAAAACCAAAGAGCTGTGCCCACAGACTGCTTTGCGGAAAGGAGGAAGTGGCCAGAAGACGATTGTACCACTCAGGAAATATGTGAAACACCCACGCTCATGCAAGGCTTTGCCAAAGAATGCGTGGTGGGGCACATGGCAGCACAGTCGTGTCTGGTGGCACCTGCCTCTCTGATACCAAGCTCCCCCATGGTAGCCAAATGTTGCCTAGTGCGATTCCTCGGGGCTCGGAATGGGAGGCAGAGAGATGATAACGCACGGACGCACGCTGCAGATGGGGCCGTGTGGAGAGGTAGTTAGAGATAATGGCTACCAGCAGCATCACAACATTCTCCTCAGCCAGAGTCCAGGCTGCATGCATTTTTGTGGGGAGAAGTAGCAGGAGAACGCCTTCCCTAACAGTCGCCCCTCCTTCATCTCGGGATTGCAGAGGGCCTCCTATGTGTCCCGCACCACGGCATCGAGCCAGGACTACAAATACGGACAGATAGAAATCATACACAGAGTAAGTCTGCATTCTATCTGTGGGGGACAAAGGCAGGAATACACAGAAAAGAAACTTGTAAGCTGGTGACATTGTTTAATAAAGTGAGCCCTGCTGGGCAAATGTGGATAGGCCAGAAGTGTCCCCTTCAGAGGCCTTCTCACCTGACTCTCCTAGCTAGCAGAACCTCAAGAAGACCCTGATGGGGAAATATGAGGACCTGAAGCTGAGGGGGAGGGGAGGTTAGATCTGGGAGGAGCTAGGGGTGGGGATGGGGGAAATGGTCAAAATACACTGGAGGAAATTCTCAAAGAATTAATAAAAACATATTATTTTGAAAGACTACCCGAATGAGACAGTGAAAACACGTGATGCTAGTGGCTCCCATTCCCCACCCCTGAGCCCCTGGTATCCAAAAGAATCCCTTGTGTTACCAAAAAACAAAAAAAGAAAGAAAGAAAGAAAGAAAGAAAGAAAGAAAGAAAAAGAAAAATTTTAGGTATATTTTAGCTAAAAGCTTAAAGTTGAGATAACTGATGCTTAATACAGATTTTCCTTACTATAGATGTATGTTTACTATAGAGTTATGTCTATGGTAAGGATAATTCATATATATACAAATATCTTTATGTGTATACACCATGTACATATATGTATGAGCATGTGATACATACACATGTATACTTATGTGTATGTGTTCATACACACATATTTTATCTACAGCAAAAAAGATACCTATTATATGTGGATGGGTATACCCAGAGTTTTAGTTTCGTTTCACAAATATGAGTTGTGCTCACTTTGAAGATGGCTGGCCAGTCTCTGTTCCGGTCAAAGACAAAGGGCACAGGAAGAGTGGAAGAGCGTGTGGCCGGCTCTCAGAGTGACTCCTTCACCACAGATGAGAGGTGTTGCTGCCTTCCATGTGACAAGCACCATGTACAGTCCTCAGAACATCCAGGGAGCCATGAGTGTCTTCACACCAGTTTACAAATGAGGAAACCGAAACCAGGCTGAGAGCGGTTTTGAGCGCTGAGGCCAAATGAACACTTCATAGAGCCCTATGTTAAAACGCGGTGTTTGTACATTAATTCAATCAGCCCGAGCAGTCACTTGCAGCCTGAATCCAAGTGTCACCACGTTGCTCGGGAGCTCATTTCCCATCTAAGCTCCGGAGAGGTGGTGCGGGGGGCGAGAAGAGCCCTTCCGGTGCTGCCAGGCAGCCATGACAACCACCCTCCGGCCTCAGTTTAGTGTTTCAGCATCTGAAAGCCTGCTCTAGAACTAGCAACATCCTATGAATAATAATTTATCGACAAAGGACTAATTTGGACAATTACCAAGGGAACAGATTACATTCTCCTCTGAGGTTAATTTAATCACACTACTGCTTTGTTTGTTTGTCTGTCCAGTATGCTTAGACACTTGAAACATTTTAGTTCCAAATGTAACGTTAACTCCTCTTTTGTGATGTTTGAAAACGGACTTCAAATTCCCGCTAAATTATAAAGGGGCAGGGTTCGAAAGAGAAGAGAGCATAAAGGCCAGACCTCCGGGGCTCTTTCTGTAAGCTCTGCTACTGATCTGTTGACTCCGCTTCTGCCAGCCCAGGGTGTGTCTGTGCCTCCTGCTTACACATCCAGCCTCTGCTAGGGACAAGGCCCTTGGCTTTGGCCACAGCCCTTCTCAGAGCTTCAGAGTTTTCTGGGAGCAAAGCAGGCATTGCATTGGGTCGATGTTAAAGCTAGTTCAGCCAGACTCATTTTCCTAACTACAGAGAGTTTGGGAGCAGGAAGTCCATATGAAGGGGTTTTTTTATTAGAACTAAATAGATCTTGCACACACTGGTGTGCAGTCTGGGAACTGGGCCAAACTTCAGGATCTCAGCGTTTACAATAACGGCACAGTGGAGGCATCTGGTTAACAAGGAAGGGCACACAAAGTAATAATCCTTCCTAGGACTCTTCTCACATCGGGCTTCTACATAAATAATAGATCCCCAAGCAATACCCTCAAAGATTGCAACCGGGCATTAGAAGGAAGCCCCCAGAACTCTGCGCTCCACTCCAGTTCCCCTGCTCCTGTAACAGTCCCAGTCTTTCTGGTCCACAGCCCCTTCACAGGCAGGATTAGGCAATATCCTAATTGCTGGGTGTGTTTTGCCTGGGAAGGAGGTACTGGGAAAAGGGGAATAAACAGAGGACTGGGTCAGAAATTAGAACAGAAAAAGTATCTAGGTTGGTGAGGGGAGGGAGTCAGAGAACCTTAAAGTTTTTTTGTATCATTAAAATAATTATAATTTATAAATAAAATGTCATTCTTCAATATTTTGTGTTCACAGCAGGCACAGGTTTATTGAGTTTTCACCAAATTTTGAGGCTAGATAAGACACTATCCTAATCTTGCTTCAGGACTGACAATGAGACTGCCTAATGACATGCATGAAAAGGCAGGAGCTAACACAGAGATTCAATAAGAGATACATTAAGAACCTGGGGTGAGTGCTGAGCAGACCATGTCTTCTTGGAGTCTGTGTGGAGGCTGGTTTGATCAGATACTGTAAGGCACTGACCCAAAGTCCACATGCTAGGCTCCACAGCAAAGAACCATGGGGGCTGATTTACTTATTTAATAGCAAGGTCAGGCATGGTGGCACCTCCTTTGATTCCAGGCAGATCTCTGTGAGTTCAAGACCAGCCTGATCTACAGAGCTAGTTCCAATACAGGCAAGTTTACACAGAGAAACCAAACAGAGAGAGAGAGACAGACAGAGAAGAGGAGGAGGAGGAGGAGGAGGAGGAGGAGGAGGAGGAGGAGGAGGAGGAGGAAGAACAAGAAGAACAAGAACAAGTACAAGAAGAACAAGAAGAAAAAGAACAAGAACAAGAGGAAGAAAAAGAACAAGAACAATAAGAAAAACAGAAGAAGGAGGAGGAGGAGGAGGAGGAGGAGGAGGAGGAGGAGGAGGAGGAGGAGGAGGAGAAAGCTAGCCATCCATCCAAGTAACACTGGGAGCCTAGCTAAGAATAACAACCAGTGCACAAAAACTGCTTTAGGACCAGATCCGGCCCAATGCCTCCTGAATGACTGAATGAACAGGGAGAGATTGGCTACAGTTGCCAAACTTTCCCACCTTATCTCACCTCCTTCATGTCATCCCCTCTGGTGTATTCTCTTTCTCTATCTTTTGCCCAACTTACTGTAATCGTGGTAAGAGTTAGAACGCAAAGTTCATCTAGACACACACATGCAGCACACTCACATATACACACACTGACATCACAGAAACATACAACACACACACACACACACACACACACACACACAAGAATCCAGCAAGGTTGCTGCTGTGTTTAGAACCGACGCTGGAGGGGATGGAGAGATGGCTCAGTGGATAAGGGCACTTGCTCTTACAGAGGATCTGGGTTTGATTCCCAGCACCCACATGGCAGCTCACAACCTGCTCTAACTACAGCTCAGCAGTTCTGATACCTTCTGGCTCCTCAGGCACCGGCATACATGATGCGCAGATACAAAACGCAGACAAAATACTCATTACATGTAAAGTTAATATATAATAAACCTAGAATTGATGCTAGAGGCATTGTGTGAACACAGTAACTTGTGTTCTGTGTCACTCCCAGTAAGGATCACCAGTAGCCCTGCAAATTAGACAGTGCATTTTAGGGGGTGAGGAAGTGAAACACAGAGGTCTTTGGGCTCAGCCCTACCTTTTTTTAAAGGTTCTCTCATTCTGGAGTGGTGGCCCGTGCAAGCACTCTGCCTCTACGCTTAACTCTGTCTCACCCTCCTGAGTTGCTGGGATTATAAACCTATGCATCCAGGTCAACCTCAATAAATGTTTATTTTCTAAAATCTTTTGGTTTTGGTAAGACAAAAAAATATAATAATAGTTCAATCTAATTACACAAATGTCAATACATTAACAAAGTCAGTAAATTATAGAAATTAAAATTTGTAAGTAAACAAGATGAAATTATTCATGGGCCAAGAACGATCCGTAAAGAACTCTCTAGTGCTGAAAAGGGAAGCACGTATATCTAAAAATGTTGTTAATCCTAACTTAGATCAGGGATTCCTGTTTGTGCGTATGTGCGAAGTATACATGCTTAGGTGCATGTCTGTTCATGTGTGTATAGGTGCACATGTGTGAACAAACATGGATGCATGTGTGTTTACGATGTGGAGGCTGAAGTTCAACATTGGGTGCCTTTCTTCATTGCTCCCCGACTTACATATTGAGGCAAGGTCTCTCACTTGAACCCAGAGATCACCAATCTGGCTGTCTAGCTAGCCAGCATGCTCCAGGGATACTCTATCTCTAGTTCCCAAACCCTGGGATTACAGGCCAGCCACTATGTGTGTCTGGCATTTTTGTGAGTGCTAAGGATCTGAACCCTAGTGCTCTATATATGTGGCAAGTACTTTATCTTCTAATCCATCTCCCCAGTCCTAGACCAGTGATCCCTAACCCTGATTGGTCATTAGAATCCTGGCACTTTTAAAAATGCCTAGACTCCACCCACAGAGTTTCTGGTCCATAGTATAGATATTGATGGAGACTCGGAAGTCATGCTCAGTAAACCCGCATGGGACACAGCAAAAGAGACTTAATGACAGAGTGTCAATCCATCCCTGTCACTGTGGTAGACGTGGGAGGTCACTGTCAAATATCTCCAAAAGGCTGCCCCTCTCTCCCACTCATTAATAAATCCACTGCAGTAACACTTCCTCTTCCACATCAGACTAGTCAAATGGTCTCTAGAACATTGTGCTTGACTCTGGAACATTCTGACATAAGCAGTCACAGAAAAAAAAAAGAAGCTCTTTGAAAAGAAATGGAATTCCAGGTGGTTATTCTGGAACTTGAGTTTGAGCATTCATTCACAGGTATCAGAGGATTGTCCTGTGAACTGGGAGAAATATTTGCTCTGCTTTGGCCTCCAAACAAAAGGCAAAATGGATATCTGAAAGTATCAAGGAGAGAGGATAATAAAGCAAAGGAATATCAATTTGCCTTAATTAATAGAGAGTAATGAAACTATCCTGCTGGGTGTGATGGCATACACCTGTAATCAGAGACAGAAGAACTGATGAGAGTTCAAGTCCAGCCTCGTCTACATAGAGAATTCTGGGGTAACCTGATCTACATACTGAGTTCTAGACCAGCCAAATATAAATAGTGAGTTCTAGGCCAGCCAAGGTTCTCTAATGAGACCTCATCTCAAAAGAACATATATTGATTCCAGGAAAATGGATGCAACTGGAGATTATCACATTACATGAATTAAGACAGACTCAGACAAAATTCTATACTCTATTTTCTATCATCTGTGATTCCTAAATTTTATATAGATGTACAAAATCATTTTTATATAGGTCATGAAAGTAGAAATGACCTTATGGGGGAAGGAAGGAGGTTAACAGGAGGAGAGGGAAAGGTAGGAAGGCTGGCAGGGAACACAGTCAACATATGTTACATGCTTGTGTGAGCACATCCTTATAAAGCCTGGTAGGTCGTCCAGTGAATACACATCAGTTCAATGCATTATCCAGAGACAGCAAAGTGCTTAGGGGGTTAGTGACTCCCTTCCCCTAGAAGGTTATGAACACAACTGGAATTAGAATTCTGTAGGATAGTTAGCTGGGGAAGGTTAAAGAAAACTCCACACTAAACTTCGGTGACCATGAGAGAAACCTGCCAAGCTTTTCCTGTCACTTATATAAAACAATGTTCTGGGACTGGGGAGATGGCTCAGCTGTTATGATGGTGTGCTGTTCTCACAGAAGACCTGAGCGGTTCCCAGAACCTGGCAGGGTGCTCACAATTCCTCTCACTCCAGCCAGAAGGATCCCATAACATTTTCTGGCCTCTGCAGGCACCTGCACCCATGTGAACACACCCACACACAAATACACACAACTAAAAACAAAAACACATCTTCAAAAGTATCCTCCATCCCTGTACTTTCTGATAATTGACACAAATTGATGTCACCTCTCCTACAAATCTCCATGGCACCTGAACAGCAACTGGGGAAGACAACCAGGAAGGAATATGTGAAACCAGAGCCACTGGGGACACCTGACCTAGGGTAGCAGCAGCTATAGAGTCAAATCACCAATCTACACATTTGCTATACTGAGCTTAATTCTGCAAAGAACTAATTCCCACCCATCAAGTCAGAACATTTTGGGGATCCTGCATACTTATCCTTTCAACTACTATGTCACTAACAGTAATGTCACACAAAGACACATAAACACACCAAGAGCTCCAAACCAGCTCATTTTTGAAGTATTAAAACTGAGAAACTGAACTTTAATTCCTAAATAGCTTATGTTGTCTATGAAAATAGATTATTCGGGGTGGGGGTGGGGGTGGGGTGGAAGACTGCTCAGTACTAGAAAGCTAAGGCAAGAGGATTGCTGTAAATTTCAGACCATCTGTTCCAGGCCAATCTGAGCTACAGAGTAAGACCTTGTCTCAAAAAGCAAAAACAACAATGACAACTTTTTAAAAGTATATTTTTAGTGGTTCTCCCCACAAACCTGTATGTATAATGAACAAGGTATATGTTAATTAACTTGATTTAACCATTCCACCACTTAGACATATTTCAAACTATTTTATCATAAATATTTACAAAGAAGAAACATAGTCATATGAACAATACAACAAAATCTGAGCATTGGTTTCCTAACAGTGAACATGAATTAGATACTGCATTTTTACATGAATATTTTGATTAATCTTCAACCTACAAAATATAAGATATGACAGTTACTATGATTTTTAGCAATCCAATCATAGAACCATATTATTTGAGCTGATAAAATTGCAAAACATGAAGAAAAACCACTTGGTGACAGTTAGAGAGAGTGGTTTTCCGTTAGCCTTAAAATTGTTGCTAAGTTGGCCCAGTTGGTCCACATAATGGTTATGGGCCAGTTTCATAAGGGCAGTGACTACAAAGGAAACGGAATTTGTGGTTCTCTTTGCTGGGCAGTCGCCTTTCTTCCTCTTTGTCATTTCAGTTGTTAAGTCTTAGCTGAAATCCACCCGGAAACCCCCAGCCTCTAAAAGGGCTCTGAAATTCTATCACCAGGGATTACCTATCTTAATTCTTCTAATTTCAATTGAATATTATCTCCCAGAAAATATTTTAAGATTTCTAAAACAATGGGCCAAAAGAAAGCTTTCTTCTCCTAGGTTATTTCTTTGAGGTATTTATTCAGTCACAGCAATGACAGGAGCCCTTCTACAATGATACTTGGACAAAGTGAAGTAACTTAAAGTCAAAAACATTACTTTACAGAAGGGGTGAGTCACACCTAACAGAGTGGCAAGTCTGCCGACCTGCACAATATGAGCCCGCTGCATTATTACAATTCAGTGCAGTTCTTGGGCACAAGTGCCCAGTGGCTATCCATGGGAGGAATCAGGCAGCCTCTTCATACAGTGGATGCTGAGACGGTCTTGGGCAAGTAGAACCCACATGTAATTACTAATCAGAAGAGTTGCATTCCATATCGGTATGACCAAACTGCACTGGCCAGGATCTGTCAGCAAGTCTACATCCAGGTCACAAAGTTCAATTAGGCCATGAATCTCTATGTCAGTAGTTCTTGACCTGTAGGTAGAGACCCCTTTGGGAGGTCAAATAATTCATTAACAAGGGTCACCTAAGACCATCTAAAAACACAGATATTTACATTATGGTTTGTAACAGTAGCAAAATTACAGCTATGAAGAAGCAACAAAATTAATTTTGTGGTTGGAGGTCACCATAATATGAGGAGTTGTATTAAAGGGTCACAGCATGAGGGGCGGGGTTGAAGAATGATTTTTCTGTGTTATTGTGTGTTCTTTGAGAGATTTGCTAAATAGTTGGAAGAATGTGACCGTTGCATGTATGCCTTCAGGATCTTTACCAGTGCAACCAAGTTTGTGTTCAGTCCTGCAACTACATGCTTGGTGTGTTGGGCTGACCATCAGAATCTCTCCGATCTTATCATGCCATGAATCAAGCCAGTGAAACTTCCTGTGTATATAAGCCTTGTAAGATTTTATATTCATTGCAATGTTGTTAACATTTGTTAATGTTTTACATGCCGAGTTTGTAGTGGTTTGAGCATCTAACCCTGTCAAGTTGCACCTGTAAAGTGTTTCAGGTCTGACCCATTATTCACACAAAGTTTCCTACATTCCTAAGATGTAGAGGAAGTTACTATACCTGAAGGGTGACGACAGTCTATGGCTGAGTAATATAGAATATGTCATAAGGTCAGTGATGAGTTTGAAAGTAAGGCAGCATAATTTGGAAATATTTTGCATGCTATGTATAGCCTGATGGGTTGGCAAAGGGGGGAAAGATTAAAGCCACTTCCTTCCAGCTCCTTGTGATCAACAGGGTTTTCCCGTGGTTCTCAATCCCCTTGGCACCCCTTTAAGAACCAATTAGCCACCCATTTCCTGAGCCGCTTTCTTCCCCAAACGTCCACCTTTCCCTCCTCTGTTCTCCTCAGTCATCGCTCTCTCTCCTCTCCTCCTGTTTCATCGCCCCGAGTGTCTGCCCCTCACTGCACAGCCAGCCATCACCCCAACTTCCCCTTTCCTTTCAATGTCACATACAACCAAGTTCTAAGTCTACAACTCTTGCCACACCCAGGTTCTGCTCACTACTAAGCTGCAGTTTATTTAATCTGTAGGCCAAATATGACCCTATTTTAGCTGGTGGCTCCCCAGCTACTCTGAGCCTGTCACCCCCTGTCACCCCACATATAAACCACGGGGCCTGCTTTGCATTTGCAGAAGTTCTGCCTCAGCCCTAGAGGTCTGGGACACTGGGCCTGCGTCAGTTGCCTGGCGGGACATTCTTCTTCAAGCTGCTTCCCCTGCCTGGATTTCAATGACTTCACAGGGCACACTTGAGCCTTGCTCAGTGCTGTCCTTCCCAACACCAAGAGTCCAAATAAGCACATGAGACTGAGGTCATTTCCCACTGAATCTATCGAAACTTCCTCCAAAATGTTCGCTAGCATTGAGTTCTCCTCTCCCTGGTGTAGTAGACCATATAACAAACACAATTGGAATCCAGCATCTCCTTTCCATCCTCACTATTGGCTTATTCTGGGGTGCTGGTCTTCTCCTCCTGCATAGTTTGCACATGCTCCCTAAGGTTGGGAAGCAGATTCTGTACTCCCTTGCTGGATAATCCCACAGACCTAGAACACACTGCTAGTGTAGACAGACAGCTCCCTTTCACATGTGTTTTGAGGTCACTTAAAAAGCCAGCCCCTACAGCACTTCCCCACATAATCCTCAGCCCTTTGAGCTTTGTGTTCAGTTTGGACACTGTCTCAGATCTTCCTTGAAAGTAAAGCAGCAGGAGCCTTGATCAGAAACCTTGGCTTGGCTCCTCATTTCTCTCGCAAACCCATTCTATTTCATCCCCAGCTTTCCTTCCAGGTAACCCGTTCGATGTAACCACGGGCAGTTACAGATTGGCACCCAAACTTGGGGCAGTTACAGATTGGCACCCAAACTTGGGACTTGGAAACGGAGAGACCAACTGAGGGACACTGTCTTGGGTGGAGCTCCACAGGAACGACAGAAGTTATGTATCCAGCATGGTCAGTAACAGAGCATTAAGGCTGTGGTTTCAGGGGTGCAAAAGAGATCCGGGAGAGACTGAATCAGTGTAGGCCCGACACTGAGATCAGCTAGGGTGTGACAGCGAATTAGGGTGGCGAATTTTATTAGGCAAATTGTCCACAGTCTAGAACTGCATCAGGGGAGAGGAATGGGGCATAAAATAAAATAAAATAAAATAAAATAAAATAAAATAAAATAAAATAAAATAAAATAAAATAAAATAATAAAATAAAATAATAAAAAATGAAAAGTAAAGCAGCAAACATACCTAACATGTTGCTAGGTAGAGAGCAGGCACTCTAGGAATAGTGAACTTAAAATTCATTTTTATCTCTATTTAAAAAGTACAGTGAATCTTGTATCTATTCACAAGACATTTTATTCCTGAGCCAATTGGTCTCAGAGAAACACAGGCACATTGTGTGGACTTGGAGAGATCCACTGACTAAATCACACACAGAGAATAACAGTAGACCCATTTAAAAAGGGTGCCATTCGACCAGCAGGCGGAACCAGATAACTGAGATATCCCAACTTTAAGACCCCTGGGGAAACAGGATATCAGACAGCGAACCCTGAGCAGGAGCAGTGCAGAGCAGCCGCCCAACAGGCGGAACCAAATACCTGGGATATCCTGAGGTTAAGACCTCGGGGGACTCAGGCCACCTGTCAGCAATCTGTGAGCAAGAGCCCCGCAGGACAGTGATTCAGGTATCCCAGTCACTGGGAAATAGCCTTACAACCCCACAGGAGGGTCAAGCACCAGCTAGTATCTACAGGACCAACTAACACCAGAGTTAACCAGATGGCAAAAGGCAAACGTAAGATCGCTACTAACAAAAATCAAGGCAATATGGCGGCATCCGAACCCAGTTCCCCAACAGCAATAAATATTGGATACCCCGAAACACCAGAAAAACAAGACTCAGATCTAAAATCACTGGTCAGGATGCTGATAGAGGAACACTTAGATAAATCTCTTAAAGTAATACATGAGAAAATAGATCAAAAGCTAGAAGCCATTGCAAGACAAACACAATTAAATCCCAGATATCTCAACACACCAGAAAAACAAGACTCAGATCTAAAATCACTGGTAAAGATGCAGATTGAGGATCACTTAGATAAATTTCTTAAAGTAATAGAGGAGAAAATAGATCAAAAACTAGAAGCCCATACAAGGCAGACACAAAAATCACTTAA
This sequence comes from Apodemus agrarius, assembly GCA_964023405.1. Taxonomy (NCBI): domain Eukaryota; kingdom Metazoa; phylum Chordata; class Mammalia; order Rodentia; family Muridae; genus Apodemus; species Apodemus agrarius. The sequence goes on along the minus strand of OZ030008.1, from coordinate 54,271,903 downwards.
AGAAATCCAGGAGAATATAGAGCAAAAAGTGAATCCCAATAAGGGGGAGAAACAAAAATCACCCAAAGAAATACAAGAGAACATGGGTCAACGAGTAGAAGTCATAAAGGAGGAAACACAAAAATCCCTTAAAGAATTACAGGAAAACACAAACAAGCAACTGAAAGATCTGAGCAAAACCATACAAAATCTAAAAACAGAAGTAGAAACAACTAAGCAATCGCAAAGGGAGACAATGTTGGAAATAGAAAACCTTGGGAAGAAATCAGGAGTCATAGATGCAAATATCAACAATAGAATACAAGAGATAGAAGACAGAATCTCAGATGCTGAAGATACCATAGGAACCATGGATTCAACAATTAAAGAAAATGCAAAATGCAAAAAGCTGGTAACCCAAAACATTCAGGAAATCCAGGACACAATGAGAAGACCAAACCTAAGGATTATAGGGATAGATGAGAATGAAGATCTACAACTTAAAGGGCCAGCAAATATCTTCTACAAAATTATGGAAGAAAATTTCCCCAACCTAAAGAGAGAGATGCCCATGAATATACAAGAAGCCTTTAGAACCCCAAATAGACTGGACCAGAACAGAAATACTTCCCGTCACATAATAGTCAAAACCCCAAATGTACTAAACAAAGAAAGAATATTAAAGGCAGTAAGAGAAAAAGGACAAGTAACATATAAAGGAAGACCTATCAGAATTACACCAGACTTCTCACCTGAGACCATGAAAGCTAGAAGATCCTGGGCAGACCTTATGCAGACCCTAAGAGAACACAAACTTCAGCCAAGACTACTATACCCAGCGAAACTCTCAATTGCCATAGATGGGGAAACCAAGATATTCCACGACAAAACCAAATTTGCAAGATACTTATCTACAAACCCAGCCCTACAAAGGATAATAGGGGAAAAATACCAACACAAGGGGGGAAACAACACCCCAGAAGAAACAAGATAGAAACCCCATCTCATCCAACCCAAAAGAAGAGAACCACTCAAATACAAATAATAATAACAATTCCCAAAATGTCAGGAAGTAATAATTACTATTCCTTAATATCTCTTAATATCAATGGACTCAATTCCCCAATCAAAAGACACAGACTAACAGACTGGATACGGAAACAGGACCCTACATTTTGCTGCATACAGGAAACACATCTCAGTGTCAAAGACAAACACCTCCTTAGAGTAAAAGGCTGGAAGACAGTACTACAAGCAAATGGTCCCAGGAAACAAGCTGGAGTAGCCATTCTAATATCAGATAAAATCGACTTTCAACCTAAAGTCATCAAAAGAGACACAGAAGGTCACTTCCTGCTTGTCAAAGGGAAAATCCACCAAGAAGAATTCTCAATACTGAACATCTATGCACCAAATGCAAGGGCACCCTCATTCGTAAAAGAAACTTTACTAAAGCTTAAAGCACACATCGCACCTAACACAATGATTGTAGGTGACTTCAACACTCCACTCTCCTCAATGGACCGATCAGGAAAGCAGAAACTAAACAGGGACACAGTGAAACTAATTGAAGCTTTGGACCAATTGGATTTAACAGATATATATAGAACATTCCATCCTAAAACAAAAGAGTATACCTTTTTCTCAGCACCGCACGGTACCTTCTCAAAAATTGATCATATAATTGGTCACAAGACAGACCTCAACAAATACAAGAAGACCGAACTAATCCCATGTCTCCTATCGGATCACTATGGAGTAAAAGTGGTCTTCAATAGCAAGAAGAACTACAGAAAGCCCACATACACATGGAAACTGAACAATACTCTACTCAATGACACCCTGGTCAAGGAAGAAATAAAGAAAGAAATCAAAGACTTTTTAGACTTCAATGAAAATGAAGGTACGACCTACCCAAATCTCTGGGATACAATGAAAGCAGTGCTAAGAGGAAAACTCATAGCCCTGAGTGCCTCCAAAAAGAAACTGGAAAGAGCATACACTAGCAACTTAACAGCACACCTGAAGGCGCTGGAACAAAAAGAAGCTAACTCACCCAGGAGGAGTAGAAGAGAGGAAATCATCAAACTAAGGGCTGAAATCAATCAAGCAGAAACAAAGAGAACCATACAAAGAATCAACAAAACCAAGAGCTGGTTCTTCGAGAAAATCAACAAGATAGATAAGCCCTTAGCTAGACTAACCAAAGGGCACAGAGATAGTATCCAAATTAACAAAATTAAAAATGAAAAGGGGGATATAACAACAGAAACAGAGGAAATTCAAAAGATCATCAGATCCTACTACAAAGGCCTATACTCAAAACAACTGGAGAATCTGGAGGAAATGGACAATTTCCTAGACAGATACCAAATACCAAAATTAAATCAGCATCAAGTAGACCAGCTAAACAGTCCCATAACCCTTAAAGAAATAGAAGGGGTTATAGAAAGCCTCCCAACCAAAAAAAGTACGGGACCAGATGGTTTTAGTGCAGAATTCTACCAGACCTTCAAAGAAGACTTAACACCAATACTCTTCAAACTATTCCACAAAATAGAGACAGAAGGGACACTGCCCAACTCATTCTTCGAAACCACAATTACGCTGATACCTAAACCACAAAAAGATCCAACAAAGAAAGAGAACTACAGGCCAATTTCTCTTATGAATATAGATGCAAAAATACTAAATAAAATCCTTGCCAACCGAATCCAAGAGCATATCAAAACGATCATTCACCATGATCAAGTAGGCTTCATTCCAGGAATGCAGGGATGGTTCAATATACGGAAATCCATCAATGTAATCCACTACATAAACAAACTAAAAGAAAAAAACCACATGGTCATCTCATTAGATGCTGAAAAAGCATTTGACAAAATTCAGCATCCTTTCATGCTAAAAGTCTTGGAAAGAGCAGGAATTCAAGGCCCATACCTAAACATAGTAAAAGCAATCTACAGCAAACCAGTAGCCAACATCAAAATAAATGGAGAGAAACTTGAAGCAATTCCACTAAAATCAGGGACTAGACAAGGCTGTCCTCTCTCTCCATATCTTTTCAATATAGTACTTGAAGTTCTAGCGAGAGCAATCAGACAACATAAGGAAGTCAAAGGGATACAAATTGGAAAGGAAGAAGTCAAAGTATCATTATTTGCAGATGATATGATAGTCTACTTAAGCGATCCAAAAAACTCCACCAGAGAACTTCTACAGCTGATAAACAACTTCAGCAACGTGGCTGGTTATAAAATTAACTCAAGCAAATCAGTAGCCTTCTTGTACTCAAAGGACAAGCAGGCTGAGAAAGAAGTTAGGGAAATAACACCCTTCACAATAGCCACAAACAACATAAAGTACCTTGGCGTAACTCTAACCAAACAAGTGAAAGATCTGTATGACAGGAACTTCAAGTCCCTGAAGAAAGAAATCGAAGAAGACCTCAGGAGATGGAAAAATATTTCTTGCTCCTGGATTGGCAGGATCAATATAGTAAAAATGGCCATCTTGCCAAAAGCAATCTACAGATTCAATGCAATCCCCATCAAAATCCCAAATCAATTCTTCATAGATCTAGAAAGAGCAATTCTCAAATTCATCTGGAGCAACAAAAAACCCAGGATAGCTAAAACTATTCTCAACAATAAAAGGACTTCTGGGGGAATCAATATCCCTGACCTCAAGCAGTACTACAGAGCAATTGTGTTAAAAACTGCATGGTATTGGTACAGCAACAGGCAGGTAGATCAATGGAATAGGATTGAAGACCCAGAAATTAACCCACAGACTTATGGTCACTTGATCTTTGATAAAGGAGCCACAACCATCCGGTGGAAAAAAGATAGCCTTTTCAACAAATGGTGCTGGTTCAACTGGAGGTCAACATGCAGAAGAATGCGAATTGACCCACTCTTATCTCCTTGTACTAAGATCAACTCCAAGTGGATCAAGGACCTCCACATAAAACCAGACACACTGAAACTATTAGAAAAGAAACTTGGGAAGACCCTGGAGGACTTGGGCACAGGGGAAAAGTTCCTGAACAGAACACCAATAGCTTATGCTCTAAGATCAAGAATCGACAAATGGGACCTCATAAAATTACAAAGTTTCTGCAAAGCAAAGGACACTGTCAGAAGGACAAAACGGCAACCAACAAAGTGGGAAAAGATCTTCACCAACCCCACATCCGACAGAGGGCTAATATCCAATATATACAAAGAACTCAAGAAGTTAGACCGCAAAGAACCAAATAACCCTATCAAAAAATGGGGCACAGAGCTAAACAAAGAATTCTCACCAGAAGAAATTCGGATGGCCGAGAAACACCTTAAAAGATGTTCAACATCATTAGTCATCAGGGAAATGCAAATCAAAACAACCCTGAGATTCCACCTCACACCAGTCAGAATGGCTAAGATTAAAAACTCAAGAGACAACAAGTGCTGGCGAGGATGTGGAGAAAGAGGAACACTCCTCCACTGTTGGTGGGATTGCAAAATGGTAAAACCGCTCTGGAAATCAGTTTGGCGGTTCCTCAGAAAATTGGGCATGTTACTTCCAGAGGACCCTGGCATACCACTCCTGGGCATATACCCAGAGGATTCCCCTGCATGCAATAAGGACACATGCTCCACTATGTTTATAGCAGCCTTGTTTATAATAGCCAGAAATTGGAAGCAGCCCAAATATCCCTCAAAGGAGGAATGGATACAGAAAATGTGGTATATTTATACAATGGAATACTACACAGCAATTAAAAATAATGAATTCATGCAATTTGTAGGTAAATGGTTAGACCTGGAAAATATCATCCTGAGTGAATTAACCCAATCACAAAAGAATGCACCTGAAATGCAATCACTGATAAGTGGATATTAATGAGCCCAGAAGCCCTAAATACTCAAGACACAAATAGCAAGTCAAATGATTCCCAAGAAGAAGAAAGGAGAGGACCCTGGGCCTGTAAAGATTGCTTCCAGTTTAGTAAAGAAACCGAGGGGGGAGGGGGAATTATTGGGGAACAGATGGGGGGGAGAGGAACTATGGGAACTATGGTGGGTGGGAACTGGGAAAGGGGAAAGCCTTTGGAATGTAAACATAGAATATAGAAAATAAAATTAAAAAAAAAAAAAAAAAAAAAAAAAAAAAAGGGTGCCATTCTAGGATGGTAAATATGCTAATTATACTGATTCAATCATTATATAGTACTTAAATAATGAAAACATCTTTTACTCCATGAAATGAGTAAAATGTTTTTACTAATGAAAACATTGTACTCCATTAATATGTATAAATGCTATAAAAATGGAGGGTTTTTTTGTTTTTTTTTTGTTGTTTAAAATAGTGTCTCTTTTATTTATTTTATTTATTTATTTATTTTTTTCCATTTTCTTTTTTTTATTTTCTATATTCTTTAAAATGGAGTTTTTAAAGATACATAAAATACTACAACACTTTATTTGTTATTATTTGTGTGTGTATGATTGTAGGGAAAATCTCTTGTGTACTGTGTGGAAGCATCACCTGTCAATAAAAACTTGATGGCCAATAAGCTGAGGCAGGATTAGAAAATGGGACATCTGACAGAGAGAGAAGGGACTCTGGGAAAGAGTCAGGGGCAGGAGGATTCACCACTAGCACTCAAAGGAGCTGGTTGTATGAAACTGAGGAGATATAACCAGCCATGTGGCAGACATAGACTAGTATAAACGGGTTAATACAAGTCATGAGCTAATCAGAGAACAGAACTAGCTTGGATGAGGCATTTATTCATAAATAATAAGCCTTTGAGACATTATTCAGGAACTGAGACATGGGTGGAAAAGCTCACAGTTACATGTAACTCTGTGTGTGTGTCTGTGTGTGTCTGTGTGTGTGTGTGTGTGTGTGTGTGTGTGTATGTGTGTGTGTGTGTGTGCTTCTTGTGGCAGATGTCCTAAAGCAGGAGTTGCAGGCATTAGTGAGACATGTGTGGGTGTTGGAACCCAAACCCATATCCTCTCAAACACAGTCGTCTCTCCATCCCCCAACATCACATTTTAATATAACTACAAATGTTTTCATTATTTCTACCATCCATTTTTAAGTCCTAAGCTGTTTGGCTAACTTACACAATTAAACATATTTAACATTAACATATTTTAAATTCCTATTATTTATGTATTTATTTATTTATGTATTTATTTACTTATTTACTTATTTATAGGGAGAGGAGCACTTCTACTAAACACATGTGGAAATCAGAAGACAATTTGCAGAAATCAGTTCTATCCTTCCATTGGGCTGAATCTTGGGCTTTCGGGCTTGGCAGGAAGTGCCTTTACCTGCAGAACCACCTCAACAGCACAACCAATTTTAATATAACTGTTTACTACCACTTCTATGATTGCCTGATTTTTTTTTAATCAAGGGCACTGTCCACTCCCTTCAGACGAGATGAATGCCCTCGCCCTTGGTACACCCCCTCCACTCTCCAATCCTACTGTGTCCCCTCTTTCTTGGCGATCTGAAACTTCCCAAGCGATTTTACAGTTCCTCTCTCCTGTTCTCACGGTGTCATGTTTACCAATCAGTAAAATTTAGAGCCATTAACATTGTCATTTTGTTTATATTCTAAATCCTGTACATCTCAAAGGTGCTTGCAATTGCTTTCTAGGCCTGGGTTATGTCTGGCTATGTGCTTCACAGTGTACAGTTTGTTGACAAATGACAGGTCTTGCTGTATTGAAATCCTGCCCTTTGATATCCTGCTTAGGCGGGCTTAATGCTCATGGCTTTGCACTGTGCACCTGAGTTTTACATGATTTTTTTCTCCCCTAATCATATGTGCAGGCCTAATCTAAAGTGAGGCCAACTCTTATTTTGCAAAATCTATAGCCCTCTACCTTCCTTCATCTTTAGAGTATAAAAGTAAGGTCACTTGGGTCGTGGATGTAGCTCAGTAGTAGAGTACTGCCTAGCATAAGCACAGTCCCAACTTCAATTCCCAGCTCCTTCCAAAAACAGGTTTTTAACTTGCCAAGGTTAACATTATCAAAGCCTGTATTGAAATAAAAATGAAATAGTTAACCCTACTTTTTAATACAATACAATACAATACAATAAAATAAAATAAAATAAAATAAAATAAAATAAAATAAAATAAAATACAAATCACCAGTTACCAGGGGGTCTATGAAAGGAGAGGAGGAGATGAAAATGGGTATGTTTGGATGGAGAGAGAGGTTGATTTTTATTTTGTTTTATTACACTTGTTTTCTGTTTGTTTGTTTGTTTTCTAGGACTGTTCAAAAGAAAGACATGCTACTCATGCACGAAATCATGGACTGTGGGGACCAGCCATATGGAGTCTTAGTCTTCCCCCATCAAGTTGTTTGATTGGGTTACTAGATGCTGCTCCATCTCCTTCCTCTGGGTGGATGCTCTGGAAGACTGAAATGTATGCCAGTCACCTCACAGCAGGACCAACAGATTTGATCTAACTATGTAAATGTAAGAAAGTCACTTACACGCACTATTCCATGCCTCCATATCTATTAAAACTAGACAATAAAAGTACATGGTGTCAGAAGACCACATACGTTAATATGGTAGTTTAGTAATATGCTTGGGACCATAACCTGGAGTTGGGAAGCACCATGAGTGTTAAACAGTCACTGTCACCATCCTTACCTTCACTATCAACTGAGTGTCTATCGAGATCCACAGGGAGGCTGAAGGACGATGCCTTTGCTGATCCCTTCTACAGAACAGGAAACGGGCAGGTACCTCACTGGGTTGGCATTCTTTCAGATCAGCTCATCGAAGGAGGAAGCTCCACCCCCACAGCCACTGTGCTCTTGTCATGTGACACCCTCTCCCCTCTTAACATCATGGAACATGATATCTGCTATAAGCGCTACACGAGCCTAATGAGTTTCTCCGTATTTTCCTACCACCACTGTGATAGCATACCCTTCCACTGCCCTACAGGAACTCCCAAACTCATTGTGGAACCTGCCCACAGCCCCATGAGGTTTAAGAGAAGAATCCATAATTAAGGGTGGCACACAAGAAGCATCTGATAGGTCAGCAGTCCTCAACCTGTGGGTCAAGACCCTTTGGGGTTGAATGACTCTTTCATGGTGGTCACCTAAAACCATCAGGAAACACAGATATTTACATTATGAATCATAACAGTAGCAAAATTACAGTTATGAAATAGCAGTGAAAATAATTTTATGGTTGGGTGTCAGCACAACCCAAAGAACCCTATTAAAGGGTCACAGCATTAGGAAGGTTGAGAACCACTGTAATAAATGTGATTGTTACTATTATCAAATGTATCAATTAGATAAAATGACCTAATTTAATCCTTCAGTAAGCAACCCTAACAGAAAGTTCCTCACAATCTGTAGGAGAAATACATGAATAAACCAATCAAATCACAAACTAGTCTTGGGAGAAAAGGTTCAAACTGTAGTTTCCATCCTAGCCCCAAGCATTCTTTCTGCTACATTGAGAGCTCTTATTTCTCCTTTCTTTTTTCCCATAAAAGGACAGAATTTATTATTATTTTCTTCTCAGTGTTTTGGTGGGAACATCACTCCAAGGAATATGGTCATTTTTCCTGGGAACCCTCCAAATCTACTTCCATTAAAGCTGGGCAAGAGTGAGAAAATATCTAAGGGAGTTGCCTACCTTAAAAGGATTCCAGTTAGTAAACACCCATAGGTTCAAATCCTGTATGTACAGGGACTAACACATAGTCATCATGTACTTTTGTGCCTTAGTCTTCACAGTGGCTCTATGAGGTCATGGCCTTTAATTAGCCCCAATGAGACTGAGAGAGCTACAGCTCACACTCTGCTGGAGAGGCCTGGTAGTAAAGGCCAGATGTCTCAGGCCCCTCCGAGCTGCATCGCTGCCCACTAGAGATGAGTCTCTATGACCCACACTTGCAGCTTCTCACATACACTTCTGTTGTCCTTAGCTCTGCAGGCTTAATGGATTTTGCTTCTTCTGGATGCATGTTCAGTCCAAAACGGGGCAGCCATATAGACTCTGTTTAGGCCCCAGGTTACTGTTATAAAACCTTGGTGCTAGTAAAAAAAAATCCAACAGAAAACACAGCCATACATTTGTAGGCTTTGTTCATACCATTTCTACATCTTTAATATACTGTTGATTTTAAAGGACAGACCTGAAACACGTATGGCAAACTGTTAATGCTTACAAGGGCATCATATTATCTTCCATACATTTATGACTGAAATACCTCATAGGTTACATTTTTAAAAGACCCACCAAAGAAAAAGGCTGTATAATCTTACAAAATATGGCTCTCCTTATACTCAGAATTAAAGTACTTGATATACATTGGAATGATTAAATACTTAATGCAGAGTTACCCCACAAAAAGTTACATATAACAGATTTTTCCCAGAATCTTAAAATATATACATATGGGCTGGCTGGATAGTTCAGTAAGTAAAGGCACCTGCCACAAGGTCTAACAACCTGAGTTCTACCCAGAGACCCACCAGGTAGGAGAGAGCAAGTTCTCACAAGCTGTCCTCTGACCTACACAGAAAGACAGACGGACAGACGGACAGACAGACAGACAGGCAGACAGGCAGGCAGGCAGACAGACAGGGATCTTATGATCAAGGCTTTAAGGAGCCATCCTCTACACATACGGGATCACCTGAAGCAGGACTGTGAGGGTAGAAGGTTGTTTGCTGGTGACCTTATGTCACTACCCAGAGTGACATTCATCACCTGAGGTAACTCTGCCCTTCCTTTCTAAGAAGCGTAGCTATCATTCTGAAAGAGGGATCCTTTGCCCAAGGGCAAAGTTGCTTTGATCCCACTTATTAGATTGATGAATAAAGTTAGTCTCAATACACCCTTTCACAGAAAGAAACCGGTTACAGAAACAAGTTCCAGACTTGTGGAAACCTACACAGAGTCAAATTTAGATTGCAGGTCTATATGACTACCACACAGGATCTCTGCTAAGTGTGCCACAGCACCAAATAGCAGTGCTGATGCATTTAAAATCTCTGCCAATGGCCCGCCAATAGAAACAAAATACTAGTGTTCCTTGACCAAAACTCCCTCTGCAGGCAGCGCCTGCGTGAACATTTGAACTAATGATTTTCACCATTTGCTTTATAAGCATGTCATTCAGCACTTAGGAACCTCATTCTGTGTATGTTTTTCCACATTTCCCAAAAATTGCTTAGAGAAAATTCTCCAACTCAACCCATCAATCCTCAGCCGTGACCCTCACTTTCTCATCAACTGATACTTTAATAGTCTATTCCCGCACTTTCCCAATACATTCTGCTACCTCAGTGGACATCAAAATGTCCTGTGCATAAATTCCTGAGAAAGAATGTATTTTATCAACTTCCCCTGACCACCGAACTGTTAGAAAAGAGGAGAAATACATGTGAAAGCACACCGGGGCTGTGCGGTGCTGTGCGATGCGGTGCGGGGCTGTGCGGAGCTGTGCTGCGCGGGGCTGTGCAGGGCTGTGCGGTGCTGCGCGGGGCTGAGTGGGGCTGTGCGGACTGTGCGGGGCTGTGCGGGCTGTGCTCACTCACCGCATACTGGAACTTCTCATTGTAGTCACGGTCATTGGCTTTCACCACCCGCTCCACTTCTAAAAGGAAGAAAAATAAGGTATGAGCTTCAATGTTCAACCCTCAGAAACAGCTATAACTTGTAAAAGTGATGTCACTGGAGTCACTTTGATTTCTGTCAAGTTCTTCTCTTTTAAATTTAAGATTTGCTACCCTCTAGAAACTACCATCTGGATACCCTGAGGCTTGAGAAATGACAAGTATTTACTCCTTAACTGCTTTGTCTCTGTAAAATGATATGCTGAATTACCGTGGACTAATTGTTGTAAAGAATTTGCCTCTTATGTAAACAGTCTGGGTTTTAAATTTTTAATGGACCAACCTAGGTGTGGACATCAGATCCTCTGATCTTCTGATGTCCACACCTAGAATTTAATGGCCCAACCTAGAATTTCCACACTTTGCCTTGCCCCAGGCTGACGAACTTCTGTCCTATATGCCATTGTACATTCCACACTGCATAATTTAAAAAACTTTTTTTTGGTTTGGAAAAATAGATACATATGCATTCAACAACATAACAATTGAACGTACAATAAAAAGTAAAGTTCTTGGTGAGGGCCAGTTTCCAGGGCCCTCGCCAGAGTTCCCCATGTTCTCTCTCTTTGTGTATCCTTTCAGAACAGTTCTATGCATTTATGAATTTATAAATATGTATACTTATATATCTATTTTTAATACAAACAGTAGCATTCTATAAATAAAATTAAGGGCTTTGGTTTCTGTCCAACCTGAACATTGGAACACCGATTGGAAAGTTGTAAATGGGTCTGGGGAAATGTTTCACTGGGTAAAAGGACTTTCAAAATCAGAAAGACCCAAGTTTGAATCCCCAAACCCATGTGAAAGCTGGACACACAACACAGGTCTCTACAATCTCAAAACCCCTGCGGGGAGATGGAGATGGGGACAAGGGAAGCCACAAAGCCCTCAGCCTGGCTAGCCTGGGGTGTGCAGAGGAAAATCACAGAGAGTCTGCCTCAAACAAGATGAAAGGAAGACCACCTGATTGTCCTTTGACCTCTACATGGTACTGTGGCATTGTTTGCCTGCATTTACACACAAAAATGGACACACACGTCATACACACACACACACACACACACACACACACAAGTGCATATGCTTGCACACACACACAAGAATGCAAACATACCACACATACAAACATGTAAGAATGCACATATACATGAACGCATGTGTTTGCACACATATACAAAAATGCACACTTAACACACATATAAACATTGAAATGCACACACGTTTTTAAAGTTAAAACTATCTCAAAATGAGCAGCTACAGTGTTTTCTGTTACCTCTTTAATGAAATCCATAAAACAAAACATTTCATTTCTCTAGTGTACATCAATTCAGCTCCACAAAGACCCTTTGAAGTGAAAATTTCTGGTTAATTAAAAGTAGATTTAAAAAAATCAAAGCCTACAACCCTTTCTCTTAACTTCATGTCATTCTAAAAGAGACTCATTAAAAAACAAACATAACTTGAAAATTATTTTCTACACACACACACACATACACACACACACACACACCACAAAATACAACACAACCAAATAAAATCATATAAATGTGGCCAAATAATTCATTGACCTTATGCTTTTTAGCAAACCCTGTGAGTCATCCTCTGATCTTCTGATGTCCACACACCACATACACCATGCACAGACACAGCACTCCCCCCGCAACCTCTCTCCCCTCTCTCTTTTTTTTTTCTCTCTCTCCTTCTCTCTCTGTGCACTCTTTATCTCCCTCTTCCTTCTCACAGTGACTTCCCTGGCCTCCTTCCTTGAGGCCAGTGAACTCACCTGCCTGAAAGCAGCTTGCCAAGAAACCTGCCTTTAATATAATCTAATCTGCCTTGAATTGGCTCATCTCACTGTCAGGGAAATAATTTATCACCCACTTGTGGTTTAAATAGGAATGATCCTCATAGACTCATATATTTGAATCCTTAGTCATCAGCGAATAGCAGTACTTGAGAAGGATTAGGAGGTGTGGCCTTGTTGGATTGAATGTGGCCTTGCTGGAGGAAGTGTGTCAGTGGGGGTAGGCTTTGAGGTTTTAAAGGTCTTCCTTCTGCCTGTGGATCTGGATGTAGAACTCTCAGCTACTTCTCCAGTACCATGTCAACCTACATGTTTCCATGCTCTGCAGCATGATGATAATGGATTAAACCTCTAAAAGTGTAAGTAAGCCCCAGTGAAATACTTTCTTTCGTAAGAGTTGCCATGGTCATGGTGCCTCCTCACAGAATTAGAACACTGACTAAAGACATCAAGACACGACTCCTCAGTCAAGGTCACCATGAAGATTGCTCCTAACTAATGACAACTGTGTGTTGGGGTTATGTCCCCATCCTACCACTTGTGGGGTGCCCTGTTCATCTAACATCCACTTGCATGGCTGTCTTCTTGTCTGGAAAGTTAAGTCTCTGTGGTTGTTCCTGCAGTCCAGCCTGAGTCATCTAGCTGCTGATAAAATCAAGGCTGGGCTGGTGGGATCAGTTCACAATCTCTGAGTGTGCCTTCTTGTCACTGGGAAACAGCAACCAGTCACCTGAGAGAAACTTCACTCCTGGCTCTAAAGGCCTGACCATTTCATTTTCTTGATTGTCCTACAACAAACAAAAAGGGCAAAACCCAAAATAGTACTTGGAGAGTGAGGCTTAAAATATTGAGGTGACTCATTTGTGTAACTCTACCTTAACACAAAATGAGAGAGGGGGGAAGGAAGGAAGGAAGGAAGGAAGGAAGGAAGGAAGGAAGGAAGGAAAAAAGAAAACATTTCTGTCAAAAAAGAGTAGTGGGAATTATTGTGGGGGTGTACAAAGGGCTCTTTCCAAATGACAAGAGGACCTGGGCCATCAGCACATTGCAGGAGACTTAGAGGCTTCAGCTCTAAGTCAAAAACTGGATATACTCACTCGAATGGTAATTGGCCCCAGCTTAGATATGCACAACCAGAGAACTGTCATCTTCAGATTCCACATTTGTGTGGTTCACATCCAAGAGTGCAGTTCTATAGTTCTGCACCAAACTATACTTATTCCAACACCACAACCTTAACCCTACAAACCAAGAAGGAATTATCCACCTAGAAATATAGTCACATTATAAAATGCTTTAAAGCTGATTAGTATTCTGTGTGTGAAAGTATGGTATGGGGAGACAGCTGCATTGCCATGGTAAGAGTGTGGAGGTTGGGGATAGTTCTGTGCCCTCTCTCCTCCCACCTTTACATGGGTCCAGGGATCAAACTCAGGCCACCGGGTCTGTGTGGCAAGCACCTTCACTGGCTGAGCCATATATGTCTTCCATAGTTGTAGTCTAAACATTCCCACCAGCTCTCCCTAAAAAATCAGATATTGCTCTCACACCATAAGACCTGATTATCTTTCCTTCTCTCTCTGCTCCACACTTTGTCTCTGTATCTTCTCCCATGGGTATTTTGTTCCCCCTTCTAAGAAGAACCAAAGTATCCATACTTTGGTCTTCCTTCTTCCTGAGCTTTGTTTGGTCTGTGAATTGTATCTTGGGTATTCCGAGCTTCTGGGCTAATAGCCACTTATCAGTGAGTGCATACCGTGTGTGTTCTTTTGTGATTGGGTTACCTCACTCAGGATGATATTTTCTAGTTCCATCCATTTGCCTAAGGATTTCATGAATTAGTTGTGTTTAATAACTAAGTAGTATTCCATTGTGTAAATGTACCACCTGGGGATCCATCCATATACTGTCACCAAACCTAGACACTTTTGTGGATGCCAACAAGCACTTGCTGACAGGAGCCTTGATATAGATGTCTCCTGAGAGACTCTGCCAATACCTGACAAATACAGAGGTGGGTGCTCTCAGCCAACCATTGAAGTGAACACAAGGTCCCCAATGGAGGAGCTAGAGAAAGGACCCAAAGAGCTGAAGGGTTTTGCAGCCCCATGGGAGGAACAACAATATGAACCAACCAGAACCCCCAGAGCTCCTAGGGATTAAGCCACCAACCAGAGAACACATGGAGGGACCCAAGGCTCCAGCTACAGAAGGATGGCCTTGTTGGACATGAAAGAGAGGAGAGGCCCTTGGTCCTGTGAAGGCTCAATGCCCCAGAGTAGGGGAAAGCCAGGACAGGGAATTGGAAGTGGGTAAGTTAGTGAACAGGGGGAAGGGGGGATGGGATTGGGTGTTTTCAGAGGAAAAACTAAGAAAAGGGATAAAAAATAAAGTATCTAATAAAAAAAATAAGACCTGATTAGATCCAAGAAGCCCTCTGCTTGCTTCTAAATCCTTGGGATTGGGTCTTAACCATTATGTCTATATTTTTGGTAATTATTGTCTTTATCAACTAACTTTTCATGAATTAATTCTGACAGAAGATTTTGTTATCTTTTCATTAGACTCTAAAACATCCTGGCTTTGACACTAAATCTTTAAAGTTCTCTGCCCTTAGCTCGGCAACACTAGCCCTCAATTATCTTTCCAAAAATCAGCTTTCTTCTGTATGTTGTGATGGTGTACAACAGGACAGTCCTGTCCTGGAAGAGGAAGCTAGACACAAATCCCCCAGAAGAATTCCTACTGGGAGTGTCTTCTCTGACATGCAATGATTTAAGCCTGAACGGTTTCTATTTCCTGAGATCTTTCCAGGTATGGTTTCAGTGACGAAAAGAGTTTGGTCACCAAGGAGTGTAGGATTTACAGAAGCACCCCACTCTACCATAATTAATCAACAGAGTTCTTCTGACTCCAAAGGGAGTAGATCACCATATGTTCATAAAAGATGAACATCTTTAATTCATAAAAAATTTAAGATGGCAAACAGATGCTTTCTTGGGTCCTGATTAAGTTGCAGAAAATATGTGAGGAAGAGGAAAAATATTGTCCAGAGAAGGCCATTAATTTTGAAGAAAGTTTAGATAGTAATTTAGAAAGTAAAAAGTGGGCACTCCACTCAACCATGGCCATCTTGGTGGCAGCTGTTTGGATTGAGCAGGCAGAACCAGATACCCGAGATATCCCAAGCTTAAGATCTCTGGGAACTCAGGCCACCAGCCAGTCATCTAAGAATGGGAGCTTGGCAGAGCAGCAGTTCCTCTGTTCCAGCAGGGCGTGGTTTCTCTGCCCTGTGGGAGACCCTGCACTCCGCATTCCCCAGTCCCAACGACCACTGCCGGCATCCTTGCAGCTGTCTGGACTAAGCGAGCAGAACCAGGTACCCGTGATATCCAGAATTTGGGATCTCTGGGGACTCAAGGCCACCAGGCAGCAATCTGGGCAGAGCAGCGGTTCCTGGGTCCCAACCAGGCATGGGCTCTGCGCCCTGAGAGGGACCCTGCACTCTTTGCAACCGCAGCCATCTTGGTGGTGGCTGCTTGGATTGAGTGGGCAGAACCAGATACCTGAGATATCCCAAGCTTAAGATCTCTGGGGACTCAGGCTGCCAGCCAGTCACCTAAGAATGGGAGCTTGGCAGAGCAGCAGTTCCTGTGTTCCAGCAGGGCGTGGTTTCTCTGCCCTGTGGGAGACCCTGCACTCCCCACTCCCTGCAGCCACCTGCATGCTTGCTGCTGACTGGACTAAGCAAGGAGAACCAGAGAAGACAAGCAGCATCAGGTCCACAGAGATAACCTAATATAACATTGCTTGGAGCAAGATACACCAGGGGTCCAAGAGCACCAAAGAGGAGAACAAGACATCAGCAATTTTTTCCAGGGGAAAACCAGTCATCCAGTGGTGGGGAAATAGCCTTATGAGCCCATAGGAGGTTCAAGCACCAGCTAGTGACTACAGGACCAACTAAGGCTAGAGATAACCAGATGGCAAAAGGCAAACGTAGGAACATTACTAACAGAAATCAAGGCAATATGGCAGCATCTAAACTCAGTTCCCTGACAGCAATAAGTCTCGGATACCCCAAGACACCAGAAAAACAAGATTCAGATCTAAAATCATTGGTCAGGATGCTGTTAGAGAAACACATAGATAAATATCTTAAAGAAATACAGGAGAAAATAGATCAAAAGTTAGAAGCCCTTAAAAGGCAAACACAAAAATCACTTAAAGAAATTCAGGAGAATATGGATCAAGAAATAGAAGCAAATAAGGAGGAATTACAAAAATCACTTAAAGAAATACAGGGGAATGTGGGTCAACAAGTAGAAGTCATGAAAGAGGAAACACAAAAATCTCTTAAAGAAATAAATGAAAATACAAACAAGCAAGCAGATGATCTGAGCAAAACCATCCAAGATCTAAAAACAGAAGTAGAAACAACTAAGAAATCGCAAAGGGAGACAACTTTGGAGATAGAAAACCTTGAGAAGAAATCAGGGGCCATAGATGCAAATATCAACAATAGAATACAAGAGATAGAAGAAAGAATCTCAGATGCTGAAGATACCATAAAAACCATTGATTCGACAGTCCAAGAAAATGCAAAATGCAAAAAGCTTGTAACCTAAAACATCCAGGAAATCCAGGACACAATGAGAAGACCAAATCTAAGGATTATAGGCATAGATGAGAGGGAAGATATACAACTTAAAGGGCCAGCAAATATCTTCTACAAAATTATGGAAGAAAATTCCCCAACCTGAAGAGTGAGATGCCCATGAATACACAAGAAGCCTACAGAACTCCAAACAGACTGGACCAGAACAGAAATACCTCCCTTCACATAATAATCAAAACCTCAAATGTACTGAACAAAGAAAGAATATTAAAGGCAGTAAGAGAAAAAGGCCAAGTAACATATAAAGGAAGACCTATCGGGATTACACCAGACTTCTCAACTGAGACAATGAAAGCTAGAAGATCCTGGTCAGATATCATGCAGACTCTAAGAGAACACAAATTTCAGCCAAAACTAATTTACCCAGCAAAACTCTCAATCACCATAGATGGAGACAGCAAGATATTCCATGACAAAACCAAATTTGCACACCACCCACAAACCCAGCCCTATAAAGGATAATAGGGGAACACAAGGAGGGAAACCACACCCCAGAAGAAGCAAGATAGTAACCCCCTCTCATCAAACTCAAAAGAAGATAACTACTCAAATATAAACAAAATAACGTCAAAAATGTCAGGAAGTACTAATTACTATTTCTTAATATCTCTTAACATCAATGGACTCAATTCCCCAATAAAAAGACATAGACTAACAGACTGGATACGGAAACAGGACCCTACATTTTGCTGCATACAGGAAACACATCTCAGTGTCAAAGACAAACACTACCTTAGAGTAAAAGGCTGGAAGACAATTTTATAAGCAAATGGTCTCAGGAAACAAGCCGGAGTAGCCATTCTAATACCAGATGAAATTGACTTCTAACCTAAAGTCATCAAAAGAGACACAGGTCACTACTTGCTGGTCAAAGGAAAAATTCACCAAGAAGAACTTTCAATACTGAACATCTATGCTCCAAATGTAAGGGCACCCTCATTCATAAAAGAACCTCTACTAGAGCTTAAAGAACACATTACACCTAACACAACAATTGTGGGTGACTTCAACACTCCACTATCCTCAATGGACCGATCAGGAAACCAGAAACTAAAAAGGGACACAGTGAAACTAATTGAAGCTTTGGACCAATTGGATTTAACAGATATATATAGAACATTTCATCCCAAAGCAAAAGAATATACCTTTTTCTCAGCACCACATGGAACCTTCTCCAAAATCAATCATACAATTGATTACAAGACAGATGTCAACAAATACAAGAAGATCGAACTAATCCCATGCCTCCCATCATATCACTATGGAGTAAAAGTGGTCTTCAATAGCAAGAAAAACAACAGACAGCCCACATACACATGGAAACTGAACAATACTCTACTCAATGACACCTTGGTCAAGGAAGAAATAAAGAAAGAAATCAAATACTTTTTAGAATTCAATGAAAATGAAGGTACAACCTACCCAAATCTATGGGACACAATGAAAGCAGTGCTAAGAGGAAAACTCATTGCACTGAGTGCCTCCAAAAAGAAACTGGAGAGAACATACACTAGTAGCTTAAAAGCACACCCGAAAGCCCTGGAACAAAAAGAAGCTAATTCACCCAGGAGGAGTAGAAGACAGGAAATCATCAAACTAAGGGCTGAAATCAATCAAGTAGAAATAAAGTGAACCATACAAAGAATAAAAAAAAACAGGAGCTGGTTCTTTGAGAAAATCAACAAGATAGATAAACCCTTAGCCAGACTAACCAATGAGCACAGAGACAGTATCCAAATTAACAAAATTAGAAATGAAAAGGGGGTATAACAACAGAAACTGAGGAAATTCAAAAAAATCATCAGATTCTACTAAAAAAGCCTATACTCAACGCAACTGGAGAATCTGGAGGAAATGGACAATTTCCTAGACAGATACCAAATACCAAAATTAAATCAGGATCAATTAGATCAGCTAAACAGTTCCATAACCCCTAGAGAAATAGAAGGGGTTATAGAAAGTCTCCCAACCAAAAAAATTACGGGGCCAGATGGTTTTAGTGCAGAATTTTATCAGACTTTCAAAAAAAGACCTAACACCAATACTCTTCAAACTATTCCACAAAATAGAAACAGAAGGAACACTGCCCAACTCGTTCTTCAAAGCCACAATTATGCTGATACCAAAACTACACAAAGATTCAACAAAGAAAGAGAACTATAGGCCAATTTCCCTTATGAATATCGATGCAAAAATACTAAATAAAATCCTTGCCAACCGAATCCAAAAGCACATCAAAACAATCATTCACCATGATCAAGTAGGCTTCATCCCAGAGATGCAGGTATGGTTCAATATATGGAAATCCATGAATGTAATCCACTACATAAACAAACTAAAAGAAAAAAACCACATGGTCATCGCATTAGATGCTGAAAAAGCATTTGACAAAATTCAGCATCCTTTCATGCTAAAAGTCCTGGAAAGAACAGGAATTCAAGGCCCATACCTAAACATAATAAAAGCAATATACAGCAAACCAGTAGCCAACATCAAAATAAATGGAGAGAAACTTGAAGCAATCCCACTAAAATCAGGGACTAGACAAGGCTGCCCTCTCTCTCTCCATATCTTTTCAATATAGTACTTGAAGTTCTAGCGAGAGCAATTAGACAACATAAGGGATACAAATTGGAAAGGAAGAAGTCAAACTATCATTATTTGCAGATGATATGATAGTATACTTAAGTGACCCAAAAAACGCCACCAGAGAACTCCTACAGCCAATAAACAACTTCAGCAAAATGGCTGGTTATAAAATCAACTCAAGCAAATCAGTAGCCTTCCTGTACTCAAAGGACAAGCAGGCTGAGAAAGAAGTTAGGGAAATAACACCCTTCACAATAGCCACAAACAATATAAAGAATCTTGGCATGACTCTAACCAAACAATGAAAGACCTGTATGACAAGAACTTCAAGTCTTTGAAGAAAGAAATTGAAGAAGACCTCAGAAGATGGAAAATATTTCTTGCTCTTGGATTGGCAGGATCAATATAATAAAAATGGCCATCTTGCCAAAAGCAATCTACAGATTCAATGCACTCACCATCAAAATCCCAAATCAATTCTTCATAGATCTTGAAAGAGCAATTCTTAAATTCATCTGGAGTAACAAAAAACCCAGGATAGCTGAAACTATTCTCAACAATAAAAGGACTTCTGGGGGAATATCCCTGACCTCAAGCAGTACTACAGAGCAATTGTGTTAAAAACTGCATGGTATTGGTACAGTGCAGGCAAGTAGATCAATGGAATAGAATTGAAGACCCAGAAATGAACCCACAGAGATATGGTCACTTGATCTTTGATAAAGGAGCTACAACCATCCAGTGGAAAAAAGATAGCCTTTTCAACAAATGGTGCTGGTTCAACTGGAGGTCAACATGCAGAAGAATGCAAATTGACCCACTCCTATCACCTTGTACTAAGATCAACTCCAAGTAGATCAAGGACCTCCACATAAAGCCAGACACACTGAAACTAACAGAAAAGAAACTGGGGAAGACCCTGGAGGACATGGGCACAGGGGGAAATTTCCTGAACAGAACACCAATAGCTTATGCTCTAAGATCAAGAATTGACAAATGGGACCTCATAAAATTACAAAGTTTCTGTAAGGCAAAGGACACTGTCAGAAGGACAAAACGACAACCAACAAATTGGGAAAAGATCTTCACCAACCCCACATCTGACAGAGGGCTAATATCCAATATATACAAAGAACTCAAGAAATTAGACCCCAAAGAACCAAATACCCTATTAAAAAATGGGGTACAGAGCTAAACAAAGAATTTTCACCTGAAGAAATTCGAATGGCTGAGAAGCACCTTAAGAGATGTTCAACATCATTAGTCATCAGGGAAATGCAAATCAAAACAACCCTGAGATTCCACCTCACACCAGTCAGAATGGCTAAGATTAAAAACTCAAGAGACAACAAGTGCTGGCAAGGATGTGGAGAAAGAGGAACACTCCTCCACTGTTGGTGGGATTGCAAGATGGTACAACCGCTTTGGAAATCAGTCTGGCGGTTCCTCAGAAAATTGGGCATGACACTTCCAGTGAACCCTGTCATACCACTCCTGGGCATATACCCAGAGGATTCCCCTCCATGCAATAAAGACACATGCTCCACAATGTTCATAGCAGCCTTATTTATAATAGCCAGAAGTTGGAAGGAGCCCAGATGTCCCTCAAAGGAGGAATGGATACAGAAAATGTGGTATATCTACACAATGGAATACTACTCAGCAATTAAAAATAATGAATTCATGCAATTTGTAGGCAAATGGTTGGATCTGGAAAACATCATCCTAAGCAAATTAACCCAATCACAAAAGAATACACATGAATTTCAATCACTGATAAGTGGATATTAAAGAGCCCAGAAGCTCTGAACACTCAAGGCACAATTAGCAAATCAAAAGATTCCCAAGAAGAAGGAACGAGAGGACACTGGTCCAGAAAAGTCTTGTTCCAGTTTTGCAGGAGAGTACCAGAACAGAGAAAGGGTTGAGGGATGATTGGGGAATGGGCGGGGAGGGGGGGTGAAGAGGACTTATGGGACATGTGGTGAGGGGGGAACTGGGAAAGGGGAAAGCCTTTGGAATGTAAACAAAGAATATAGAAAATAAAATAAATAAATAAATAAATAAATAAATAAATAAATAAATAATAAAAATGAGGTAAAAGGTGTCAGTGTGACTAGGGGAAAAAAAAGGTAGGAGCTACTTCAGCCAATCACATTAGAAGAGCATTCCTCCCATGGAGGCCAAGGGTGAACTCAGATCCAGACAGAGGTGCAAGAGTTGGGAGTGTGTTATAAACAAAGTGACTGTACCATTTGCATGCAACATGTTTGCACAGAAATTATCAGGGTCCTTTTTCATTCTCAAAAGTGTCTCTGCTTGGAGCTGGAATGTAACTCAACAGTAGAGAGCTCACCCAGGACGCATAAGGTCCCAGATACCAACTTCAGCACTAGGAAAAAGGATCTAGGTTTGAAGGATAAATTATATTACCACTTCAAAAGCATGTTCCAGGAGGAAAAGAGGATGCTGGGACAGGTGGGCGAATAGACTAAACTTTCTTTTTAATTCTACTTAGCGCCTTAAATAAATGCAAGAATGCATGATATCAATGAAACAAAAACAGGACAGTATGAACAATAAAAAAAGAGAGAAAGAAAAGAAGATAAAGTACCTGGAAAAAATCTTGACTCTTTTATATGTATATGTGTGTGCACTAGTGTGAGTTTATGTGTACCATCCACATGTAGAAGCTTGCAAAGGCTGGATCAGGGCATCAGGTCCTCTAGAATTGGATTATATGTATGTGTGTGTGCACTAGTGTGGGTTTATATGTACCATCCTCATGCAGAAGCTTGCAGAGGTCAGAAGATGGCATCAGGTCCTCTAGAGCTGGAGCTACAGTTGTGAGGCATGTTGGTACTAAGGATCAAATCCAGGTCCTCTATAAGAGCACCAAGTGTTGACCCACCTCTCCAGCCCCCAGAATATGCATTTAGTGAATGAACTAGAACAGATAACATTGAAAAAAACGACTTAAATGTATACCAAAAGTTTAAGGTGAAGGAAATTATAAAAAAGAAAAGCAAGAAAGGACTAGAGAAAGTAAACAAAAGAAAATGATCAAACATGCAGGACTTTTCTGGTCCAGAGTAAGATGTCAATCTTCAAAGTGAAAGGCCCACCAGATCCCAATCAGAACTCAGAAAAATGGGCTTGCTGATCTCCATAAAAGATCATCTCCAAGCCAATCACTTAAGAATGTGTAACAAAAAATAACAGCTTAAAATTCAATAGCAACATGGTGTATAGAAGATACAGAAGCAAAGACGGTGACCAACCGAAGCCATGACCCACGCGCCTGCTCAAGGTGAGCCCCCAGTTCTTCAGACAAACTGTCTGTTGCCTTTTCGGATTTATTTATGATTGCATATGTGGTGTGTATGCGTGTCTGTGTACACATGCCACAGAGCATGTGAGAAGGCCACAGGACAACTTTGTGGAGTCCAAGTTGTTCAAAGAAACTGGTCAAAGAAAACTCTTCAAAGGTTTACGTGGGTACCAAGGACCAAACTCAGGTCACAGAGCCTGTGCTTACCACTGAGCCACCTCACCAGCCCCACTATTGATGTTTATTTTATAGTCTGCTAATAACAACAACCAGAAAACACACTTCTCATGAAAAGCAAGATAGTAGTTCACGGCTCAGACATTAGTTTTCTAAGAAAGCCTTATAGAGCCGGGCGGTGGTGGCGCACACCTATAATCCCAGCACTCTGGATTTCTAAGTTCGAGGCCAGCCTGGTCTACAGTGTGAGTTCCAGAACAGCCA
The DNA here is from genome assembly GCA_964023405.1 of Apodemus agrarius. NCBI lineage: Eukaryota > Metazoa > Chordata > Mammalia > Rodentia > Muridae > Apodemus > Apodemus agrarius. Next base: position 54,248,402 of record OZ030008.1, on the reverse strand, counting down.
GAGCTACACAGAGAAACCCTGTCTCAAAAAACCAAAACCAAAAAATAAAACAAAAAACAAAACCAAAAAAAAGAAGAAAGAAGGAAGGAAGGAAGGAAGGAAGGAAGGAAGGAAGGAAGGAAGGAAGGAAGGAAGGAAGCCTTATAGAGAACTCAGTGTTGGACATAATTAACACAAGGGTGAAGTTTCCAGAGATGCTTCTAAGGGTATCATCCCAAACAACCCAGAGGATGCTTGCCCTCATTTTCTGCTCATCCAACTAAACCGAGGAGTGAACTTGGGGTATTCAGATGAACAAGCGAGCTGAGTGTCCTTCAAACAATCACCCAGTTGGTTTTGCTCAGCTTCACTTGTGCTGAACACCACATGGCCCGAGCATGGAACTGACCATCCTAGAAAGCGGCTAGTGAGCTGCCCTGCCATGCTGCTGGGTGAATGTAAGACCCACATGGCACAGGTCAAGTTGATAATTAGGTTTGTCTGTTTCGTGGCCATTGAGAAAACTAGCAGAGGCATGTGACTGGACAGAACATCGAGTATCTTAGAGATTCCAGAAGGTACCACAGAAGAGGAAGAATGCTCTTAGACTTGGTTCTGAACCCACTTCAGAATATAAAAGTAGGGAATGTCTTCAGAGTCCTACTCCATGTAGATGACAGAAATATCCTTCACTCTGGTGCAGGAAAGATAGCTCAGAGTTAAGAGCACTTACTGTTCTTGCAGAGGACCCAGGTATGATTCTCAGCACTAATATGGCTACACATAGCCATGTGTAACTCCAATTCCAGATCTAATGCTCTCTTCTGATCTCCACAGGCACCAAGCATACACAAACATATACTCACCATACATACACACATATATAAATATATACAGATATATACATGTAGACTTATACACATATGTGCATACATATGCATATATATGTCCTATGGCCTTCTCATATGCACTGTGGCTTGTGAACATATGTAACATAAGATATAGATAGATAGATAGATAGATAGATAGATAGATAGATAGATAGATAATTTAAAACAAATTACAACAAAAATAAAGTAAAATAAAATAAAACAATCTTCACTCCCCCAAAGTTGCAAAGGCCAATAATATGTGACGTTTTCCTCAAACAAATGGATTAGCAATGCGGTGCTGGAAGAGCCCTTGTCTCTGCACACTGTGCTTGTGTCATTCTCCACAGTGACGAAATAAAGATCCTGAGTGGCCCATAGAAATCAGTGTTAATTATAGTACATTCAACCTCAACTAAGGATAGTTAGCTTATGGTCCCCAATCCCACCCTAATCCCAAAAAGGAATTATCTGATGGGGCTAATAATTTATTAAATCCACTCCCAGTTTTAAAAAGTCGCTTTGACTCTGCTTGGAAGAGGAAGTGGAAGGGCACAATTCACAGCATCCAAACGCGCTGTCTATCTCTTAAGACACAAACACAGAAGGGGACAGGGCCCTCCAGAACACTATTTGCTGGCTCTGCCTTTTAACGACAATTAAGGTGCTACTTCATGAACACAAGATTTTAGGACCCTTAAAACAAGAGTCAGATTAGAGGGGGGAAAAGGACAAAAAAGCCCTCAGGTGGGAAGAGGTGAGCCAGGCACTGAGGCATGGGCTGGGCCTGCGCTCCTGCAGGACCGCACTCGCTCAGAGCCTTTCCTTAACCATGACTTCTCAGTAAGACCTCGCCTTTGTGTGGTGATCATTGAACTAGGAAGTGTGGGATGCACCTTCAAACAGAAAATTATCCCAAAGTCCTTTAGATTCATGTATGAAATTCTCAAACAATAAAAAGACACATACAAGAAGTTATTTTAAAATAACTAAAAACATAGGTAAAGGGGAATCATCCAAATGCTGATTTTACTGTCTCCCAAGAGAGTCTTGAAGTAATTTCTGAACATTTCCAGTGAAAACTAGCTAATGATCATGGACCCTGCTGCCGGGCCTTGAAGGCCATGATTACTATCTTCCTGATCTGGGCTCCTTTTCATCATAGCACACAGTAAATTTCAGACTCGCTCTCTCTCACTTCCAGCCAGCAAAAGTAAGCAAGACACCTACACCTCTCTTTTTAATCAGTTTGTCTGTGAGTGGGTCTTGACTGCCCAGCGCTGGACTCTAAGGAGAGCAGGAACTCTGTGCGGACAAAGAAGTGGGAGGTCCTCCCAGGTCCTTGAGTGAGCACAGGCGGGATAAACACGACAGCCCTTCAGTTGCCCACACTGCACTCTTCCTTTGACCAATGTGACTTTGAAGACATCATTCAGACCCTTAGCTGTATGCTGCCAACGTCATTAAACAGCAACACACCATGGAGAACTTGGGGACCCTGTGTAAAATCCGAGGATATAGGCTGAGACTCTTAAGTTAGTTTAGAATGCATCAAAACACCAAAGAATGGGGCGTTGGTGGCGCACGCCTGTAATCCCAGCACTTGGGAGGCAGAGGCAGGCGGATTTCTTGAGTTCGAGGCCAGCCTGGTCTACAGAGTGAGTTCCAGGACAGCCAGAGCTACACAGAGAAACCCTGTCTCAAAAAAAAAAATAAAAAAAAAATAAAATTTAAAAAAAAAAACACCAAAGAATGTCTCCAGACATGAAGTACCATTTAAGGGGTAAAACTGTTAGGTTTGGAGCGGTCGGGGGAGGGGGTTGGGGGCATTTTGAGAATATTCTTCAAACTAAATCAGTTACATTAGCCTTTCCCTGCCTTAATTTTCCTTCTTTCTTTCTTTTTCCTTCTTTCTTTCTTTCTTTCTCTTTCTTTCTTTCTTTCTTTCTTTCTTTCTTTCTTTTTTCTTCCTTTCTTTCTTTCATCAAAATCTTGTTGACTGGAAACCTAATCTAAAGACAGAGAAGGAGAGTGAGTGGGGGAAGCTTTAAAGCAATGAGCCCAACCTCCAGACTTTCTGATTTGACTCCAGGGACACATCCTGATACAACTGAGAAATGAACCCTGAGCAGGGGACTCCTGGTGAGCTGCAGCAGGGACCAGCAGCCTCCGGGATTAATTGACATTTAAAGAGAAAAGTGAAGAGAATGAAATCTTCCCACAATTGTGTGTGTGTGTGTGTGTGTGTGTGTGTGTCCTCACAAAAAAGCTTGGGAAACATGTTAGGTGATTCAAACAGGTGCTAAAGGGTTCAGGGTTTGTGTTCCTCTTTGATAAACCAATGTAAACATGTCCATCCAGCCCAAAGAGTCAAAAAAAATCAATTTATTGGAAGTTTTATTCCCTGTACGGCTGCTATAGCAAATTCACAGCAAATTCATCCTTCTGGTATACCTGGACTGGATTTTATAAATTACAAATAAGATCTTTAGATAAGCCCCCGTCATGTTGTTTTCTATACACAAGTCATGACTGGAGTCTTAATGCTTGCTATAAGAATAACGGCAAGAGCTGATGTTTATTGAGCACTTGCTACAAATCTCAAAACAACCAAAGTGTTTCACAGGCATTATTTCAGGAATCCTTAAAACAGTGCTACCAAGTACATGCTATTCCCCGCCTCGAGTTACAAATAAGGAAGCAAAGCCAGGGGTGAGGATGTGCTGAGGTCAGATTTGAAAGACAGGCCTGCCTCACTGATGACAAAGGCTTGGCAGTGAGTCTGCGAGTGTGGGGACGGCGGCTTTGCAAAGGTGACTGAGAAACTCCAGATGGATCTACCCGGGTACAAGAACAGCAAGAGCAGGTGCAGGCCTCCTTCATCAAATGCATTTCTCTAGATGAACTTTGAATCATCCCCCCTCCCAACGAACCACTAGTCCCCTCCGTCACCCTCTTCCCCCCCCTCCTCATTTTAATAAAGTATAAAGGTTTGCCCACTTTTTCCATGTCTACATTCATATGTACACAGAAATTGTTTCAAATATTGATAGAATTAGTCCTGGATTTTGGACCATGGTCTTAACATAACAAAGACTTGCAACACCAGGTCTTCTGGTTCCAAATAACTTAACTAAAGTATACTTAACCTATTTTCAGGAGACTGATTACTAAAACAAATAGACAAACAAAAAAGTGTGTTTCTGCTACCTCAACCAGCTCTGAGTGTTCATGTATTCATGCAACAAAACAACTTTGAAGTGAAAAATTAAGAAAGAACCCACAGATTGACCCAATCTCACAGAGACACAACCACATAGAGAGACACACCATACAGAGACACAACCACACAAATTGACACAATCACACCGATTGACAGCAAAACTTTTTCACTGAGTGGAACAATCCTGATGAAAGAGTATGTGCTACATTGTGTCATTTCTATTTACCTTAAAATAAAGGAAAGCAAACTGACAGGATCAGGAGGCCGCTGGGGATTCCCAGAGGGCAACCACAGCAGCACACAGAGGAACTTGGTAAGAAATTAGAAACTTCTAGATTTTGTTTCACAAGCCCTCAGGAGGTACATGGGTATACACAATTGTCAAAGTTTTTTTTTAACTTATATGTTTTCTGAATGAATCAAATGTTCAACATAAAATAAGATTACAGTTCCTATTGTTTTGTGTCATCTGAAGAATTGAAGCCTTACCAAGTAGCTTCTTCTTATTGCAGAACATCATCTCCCTGAGTTTTCACCATGTCACGAATGTTGGCCTACATTTTAGAGAGAGAAAGAGAAAAAGAAACACACATTAGTCTTTGAAGGATACTCAATATCTTTATATTAACCCTCTTCAACGGTCTTTCTACACAAATTTAGATGACAAATTGCTGGCATAATAAGGATCAATAAGCCTAGATTGAAATGCTTAGATCTAACCAGATAATAATAATTATGTGCCGTGAAAATGTATGTTTGTATCACAAATACACTGGGGCTCAGAAAACCCATACTTCAAGTAAAGACCTCGAAGCGACACTTGTCTCTGGCCTCCCTCTGCTCTCTGAGCTCTCCTCTTTCCTGCAGCTCAAAGAAGCCTCCGAAGCAAGAATTCCTCCTCCCTAAGGCAGGCGGGTCATGGAGCCCAGAGCCCCTTTCCCTCAAATGTAGCCATAAAAGCTAAATGGCTCTCCAGAAACACCCCACCCATATTTCTGCATAGAACTCTCCATGAAGAAGTCCTCTGACATATTTTTTTTTGATTCTAGGTCCTAAGACCCCTCTCTCCCCCATTGTTTAAAGTGTCCACTTCCATACCCCAGTGGGGAAAATGCTACACATTGAGAGCCAAGAAGAATCTGGACAAATAGGTCTTGTGGGCATCCTCTACTTCATCATCTTTTGTTGCCTCAGACCCTTTCTGTCCAATCAAAGGACCATATGACACCCTCTGCTTCAACTGAAACAACCCATAAAAGTGGATCCAGATTCATGCTGGATCTGACTTTGGGTCTTCACCCTGGTATCCAGAATTATTAGTGACTGGTCACCAAAGTTCATAGCATTTTCTCAGTCCTGACAACTTGTCTACTGACAGTTTTTCTCAGCAGACTATGTTACATCATAGTAAAATTTAACTTCCCAGTGAAGGCTTTATGGCAACCCCAGGATAGCCCATATGTAAGCACTGGATTTGGCATACAATTTTAATCAACTTTTCTAACTCATCCCAAACACTAGCAATTGGAATCTTAGGGTTGTACAAGCATCTGTCCTTTGCTGGAATGTGCTAGACCCCTCCCCACAGCCTGAGCTGATAACTGCTCCTAGATGTGGGAGCTATTATATATAACAGGGAATTGTTACCAGACTGCAGCTCTCCAGAACCCAAAATTTTCTACTCACTTATCCATATGTATGTCCTTCTCTTGGTTTCTACCCAACACACTAAAATAACACCATCATTATCTCTTTTTTTTTTTTTCCTGTATGTGGCCTAGTTTTTTATGAGCTAGACCCTATCAAGGATCTAAAATGAGCAAATGCGCAAACAGATTACACACGACATTCACAACCCATGGAGATGTGCATGGAGCTTTGCAAACAAGTGGCCGAGCCAGCAGGCGTATGGAGTTGGCGGCGCTCTGTGGGTTAGAAAGAGGAGCGATGCATCTGCTTCCTGCTCAGAGGAGGTCCGTGCCGAATGTCCGGAGTGTGCCGAAAGAAGCGCTGTGTGGTCAGCCGCACGGTCGCCAAATAAGAGGAAGAACGGTACGTTTGGCTTAGCAGTCACAGGGAAAGGCGTTTAAAAGGGAGTTCATCAGTCCCCATGGCTCTAATACAGATCCCTTGGTGTCCAAAACACCGGAAACTGTCCATCTCTCTCCCTGTTGCCTCCCTGGGGGGTGCCTGACAAGAAGAGGCGCTGACAGCAGGAACCTGGGCTTTCCTAGTGCCCAGATTAATAAAACGGATGATTCTAAGCACAACGGTTGGTTATTGCTGCCATGTGCTCCTAGAAGCAGGAGTAATCATAACCCGTTAGAAACTCCCCTGTCCCCTCCTGTGTACCTTCCATGCTGTCGGTTCCAAGACTGCCCAGTCCATCCCTCCACAGCCCCTGCTCTACCCACACCCCTGCCTAGGCAGAAGGTGTCATCTAGGACATGATGGCCCGCCATAGATCAGTTCTCCTCTGTGTTTATCCTCACAGGCCTGACTTGGTCCAGACTTGGGAAGTTAGAGACCAGTATCCACATCAAAACTACAGACATCCTCATTAAAGGGGAATAGCAGGTCATGACCCTGCTAAGAACCCCGAAGACCTCCCATTAGCCTTAGGGAAGAAAAGTTTAACACATCAGCGAAGACCTCTACCATTTGTTTCTGCTCATGCGTCTTACCTGGTTTCTCCCTCCTTCCTTCACTTCCCACAGTCCTCTTTTCTCTCCTCGTGTCTGCACTCCAGAAACGCCCAGCTTAGCTTTTTTCCATCTGGGGACCTTCATGCGTCCTCTTTCCTCTACGTACAGCCACGTCACCATGGCCCCACCCTGTTCAACTCACACATTAACTCTTATGGCACTTCCGGTGTGTTCCACAAAACCTGGTACTGTTCGTCTCAGAGCCAGTGGCACTCTGGGCTGTAGTTGTCTATGGCATTGGCCTTCTATTACTTCCCAAGCTCCAGTGGCACGGGAAGCTCCTCACCTGGCCCATGGTTTCCTTCCTGACATCTGGCACATGCCTGGCTCGCAGTGCTACTCCGTGTGTTTATTGCCCATGAATAAATGATGCTTTCTATTTCCCTAAGAAATGGAGCGTGGACCTACATGTGCTGAAAGGCCCTCCTCTTTTAGCAAGTATTCCTTCCAGGACTCAAGCACCAGAGTGGCTTGACCTATCATTCCTGATTTGAGGCTCCTGGGGCGTTGGGTGTATTTCATCTCTCTTGCTAGCCCCTGTCCTTTTGTATATGTCCATCTCCTAAAAACCCTTAACTCAGGTTAGGACTAAACGGGATGAGTGCATTTGGTGTCATAGCAAGTTGAAGAGCATGGGAAAGAAGGGAGGAGTGGCCAGAACTTGGAGGAGGCCCTCAGGCACTCCAGCTAAAAGAAGATTCTCAGGAGGAGTGTTCTTTGACAATTATAAACATGTATGTAGTGCACTTGGTCACCCCAGCGTCCCCCACTCCCACCCCAGGTCTCTTTCCCACAGTCATGCCTCTCTTTTTGTTTTGAGATTCTGATTCTAACCAGGAGCAGCATTTGTGTCGCTGTGGGTTTGGAACTATCTGTTTCAGCCTGGTGGTCTCACTGGTGGTTACAAAGCTAAAGACAACGAGTATCTCTGCTCCAGAGGCAATCCGTTTCTAATAGAATACAAAGGATTTTGTTTTTGTTTTTGTTTTTGTTTTTGTTTTTGTTTGAGACAGGGTTTCTCTGTGTAGCCCTGGCTGTCCTGGAACTCACTCTGTAGACCAGTCTGGCCTCGAACTCAGAAATCTACCTGCTTCTGCCTACCAATTGCTGGGATTAAAGGCATGCGCCACTGCCGCCCGGCTTGGATTTTTTTAATGTTAAGTCTTTCCTCTGGAAAAATACCATAGGCAAAGCCATCCTCACCCACTGGACTTTTTTGTGGTGTCATTATTTTTGTTTGTTTGTTTGTTTGTTTGTTTTGATACAGGATCTGAAGGTCTGTCACTTTCTATATATCCTAGACTAGCCTCAAACTCACAGCAATCCTCCTGCCTCAGCTTCCTGGTTGCTGGGGTTACAGGTATTTCCACCACATACAGCCTTTTCAACGTCACTTCTTTGTTTCATGAGATAGTCACCAAGGGAGCCAGAGCAGACATTAAATGGCGGGAGGGAGAACACATAGCGCCAGTGAGGATGACATCTGGAGCTCCTGGTGCCCCATCTGGCCAGAAGAGAAGGACTAATCAAGGAGTCTAAGCCAACTTGTTAGGACGTGAAAATCGTCTCTGGGGACTAAACGGGCGGGGCGTTCTCTTCTCAGAGAACCCAAATCCCTTGTTGGTTTGTTTGCTGCTGAGAGGGTGGTGCTAACTGATAACCAGTGCTGAGGAGAAGCTAAAGCAGCAAAGGGAGCTATGGAGGAGAGCCATGCAGCTTTTCTCTTCTCATATTTTACATCTCCCCACAAGTTCTTCTCATTTGCAAAATTCCCATAAGATGAGTCTTAAAAGAACACGGCATCCCTGCCGGGCTCTCCCTAGGCCCTGACAGCCTTTGCCTTCACCTTTGGCTCCTTATTGTTTCCTTGCAAAGTGTCTTGAAGTCATTTATTTTGAAGATAATGAACAAATCCATTTCAACTTTAAGCATTTTTACTTTTATAGAAACACTCTCGCCGGGCGGTGGTGGCGCACGCCTGTAATCTCAGCACTCTGGGAAGCAGAGGCAGGAGAATTTCTGAGTTCGAGACCAGACTGGTCTACAGAGTGAGTTCCAGGACAGCCAGGGCTACACAGAGAAACCCTGTCTCACGAAGAAAAAAAAGAAAAAGAAATCCTCTCTACTTCATAACTCAGAGTGTGCCGTCACCCTTGCTGTGAGAATTAAACTGCTGAATGATTTCTAGAAACTTTTTCCTCAGTAGTATCTGACTCAAGAGCTTTAATCGATAAAACAACATTATAGCAAAAACAAAAAGAATCCACTCTAAAGTCCCTGTCTCCACCAGTCCAATCCTTCCCTTGGAACAGTGCCCAAGCAGGCACAGTTTGTAAAAGACTGAGATCACAGTGCAGCAGACATGAGTCAAACTTGAAGAAAATAAAATTTCCTACAATACTATATTATAATTCCTAGAATACTCTTCCTATTCCTCACCAAAATGTGCTCATCCTTAGATGCTTGTCCTTATCTGGGTTTAGGGTATAGGAGATAGCAGTGTACAGAAGGGCGGGGCCATCAAGGAGAGATTCAATAGCCTCGTTCTTTTTTTTAAGTGTGTGTGTATGTGTGTGTGTGTGTGTGTGTGTGTGCATGCACATGCACATGCACATGTGTTCATGCACATGAGTGTGAGGATGTACCTCAGTGCGTATGTGGATGTTAGAAGGCAACCTCTGATGTTGGACCTGGTCTTCCACCTTGAATGACACAAGGTCTCTTATCCACCACTACATAAACCAAGCTAGCTAGCCTGCACACTTCCAGAGAGTCTTCTGCCGTCACTTCCTGTCTCCCCATAGGAACCCTGAGTTACCAACACATGCTGCCACACCAAGGCTCTCCACAAGTTCTAAGGCTTCATACTCATGGCCCCTTGCTTACACACAAAGTGATTTATCCATCAAGCCAGCCCTGGGCGTTTTCAGTCTTGCACATTCAACAACTCTCCAAAATACCCTGCATGGCACCTGCTCCACCCAGAAAGATGTCAAAGTAAAGAGAAAGTCATCTCTTGTTGAACACTAGGTCACTAGAGGTCTAAGGAAATATAGTAAACACAATCAGGTGATGGAAGTTTGTGAGAAATAAACTCTAGCCCCAGAAGTAAGAACTTGAGATTCTGAAATCCATCCACATATGTGTACTAAGCAGATGAGATTCACATGACTATGACCTCCTACTTCTTAAAAATACCACAAATCATATAAAATGGTAAAAAAAAAAAAACTTTTACTATAGGATAAATCATATCTTACCCTTGCCTTCATCTCACGCAAAGGATCAATAAAATGGTTCCCACCTATAGAAGTTCTAGTTAAATATGATTGATAAATAGATAAAGACATGATAGATAGATAGAAATTGATATAAATAAATACCCCAATAGATATCAGTAGGTAAGCAAACATAGATGATATATAGATGATTAATAGACATACATAGATAGATAGAAGACTGATATAGACAGATAATTCAGATAAATAGGAGATAGAGATCATAGATAGCTGATATCAGTAGGTAAATATATGCCTATATACATATGTGTGTGTGAGTGAGTGAAAGAGGTGTGAAAATACAGAAGAAAGTTAACAAGCACACACACATAGGTGTGCATATGTTCATTTAAAATTAAGAAAGTATATTTAAAAAAAAAAAAAAACCTCAGTTGTACTTCCAAAAAGATCTTCTTTCCTTGACACACATGGTTGGTCGGTTGCTTTACCCTAAGCTGTGCTCTAGTCCTTTCTCTTTTTTTCTCTTTTTTTGTTTTGTTTTGTTTTGTTTTTTCCCATTTCAAGTTAAGGATTTGAATCTTGCTCACAAAAATAACTGTCCTTAAGAAAATAAATCAAAGGAGGATGCCAACCGATGCAGTCGATGTTCACGACTGGAATAATAACTAAACAAGATCCCTAGGAACGCAGCTGGGTGGGAAAGGACCCTTGTCCACATAGCTATTCAGCAAAGAGGTGAAAGTGGGCACAGCTGGGTACGGCTGAGCCCGTGCCTTCAGCTAAGGATTAAACTGGAAATTCCCTCTAATGACTGGAGTCCACTCAGCAATTAGGTTATTACAGACAATTCCCTCTGCTCCAATTCTACGCTCACCAAGCAACCTGCTGGTAATAAATTGCTTTCCCACAGAAGCCTTCCGGGAAAGAACACACCATCATGCTAAAGTGAACATCTGGTCCTCTCAATGGTTGTTTAACACATTTTTAAACTAGTAAATTGTCATTCTTGCTGTGTGTCATACATGTCCTGAACTAGTCTGTCTGCTTCAGAAAGATATATCTGTTTCTGGGGTACTATTAAAGTGCTGTCCAAACTCCACAAGACAAAAGGCCTTATCTGGCCATAGGCTGTCAAGCTGTTCAGGACTAAGAGGCAGGGGTGGTTAGCAGCTTCTCCTCTGGTGTCTGGAACTCCTGCTTTCCCTCCTGCATAGAGGGAAATTTTCCTCCTGTATAGAGAGTTTCCTAAGGCGAATCTCTGTACGCCTTGGTACTGACCAACGTAGATGAGCTAAGGAAACAGAAGTTGCTTTGAGCAGCCTGTATTTCCTAAGATTCAGTCTCTGATTCAGTAACATATAGTGGCTTCCTCCAACTATTGCATTAACATATGGGGCTCTCCACAGATGAGTGCCCCTTCCTCCTCTCCAGCCCACTCCTCCCCATGCCCCTCCCACTTCCTCCTCTCTAGCCCACTCCCCTCCCCATCCCCCCACCTCCGTGCCCCTCCTCTCTTCTTACACATCCCTCAATCTCCACTACTTGTTCCCTAGGTTTTCTTCCTATTGCTCCTTAGGCTGTTTGCTTCCCAGGTGTGCTTGGGCAAATCTTGAAACCCCACCTGCAAAAGCAGTAAGGCCTGCCGTTGGAAGACTAGGGGAAGAACGGCCTGTTCTTCCTCTCTCCTTTGTCTCCCTCAGGCCCCAGGCTCCCAGAGCTGAGAAGCAAACTCTCATAGATCCTGTTTCCCATGGACATGGAGACCTGGCCATCAAGCTGCAGTCAACCTTATCTGCCAGCTCAGGGGCAGGCCCTTAGAACCTCTACAACTCTGAACAATGGAGATCCTAATGAATCTTAACCACAGGAAATGAAACCAGAAAAAGAGAAAGGAGAAAGCCAGGGTGATGTATCTATCACATTCGGTTTCAGGGGCAGCTATCTGTAATCACAGTGCACATAGATTTCACACAGTGTACAAACATAGAAGTGAACCTCTCTCTCTCCCTCCCTCTCTCTCTCTCTCTCTCTCTCTCTCTCTCTCTCTCTCTGTGTGTGTGTGTGTGTGTGTGTGTGTGTGTGTGTGTAAAATGATGGCTAATGTAGCCAAACAGATGAGTAACTGTCTAATCACCAGGCCTCAACAGTAAGTTATTCTCTTATACAATGTTTATCCTTATTTTTTGTCTCCATCATCATCTCTGTATTCTCTATCCCCAAGATCCTTCTGTGTGTCCACCTGTTCTTCCCCCCCCAGTCTGTGAGCTTCTAAAGGACTTCATCCTTGTCTCTCTCCTGACCAGCCCAAGCCGACGGGCCGAGTTCACAGATGGCAGAAGGAGAACTGGATTAGGGGTCAGCAGGATCAAATGTGGGGAGCCAGACTCCAAATAGGGAACCGATACAGGGAAGGAAGATGACAGAGGCAGGGAGGCCTGTCTGGAAGAGAAGGAGCAGCAGGAAAGCAGCGCAGAGAAAGGCTCAGAGAAAGGCTCAGGACAGGCTAGGAGAGGAAGGAAAGAGAACAGGAAGCTGGCGGGCTGGGGACGAACGCGGGCAGAGGGCGAGCAGCAGGAGGAAGCGAGGATTAAACGTCTTATGGTTTGATGATGGCTGCATGCTTAATATAATATAAACAGGACGCAGAGTGAACTGATATATATCATACACACACACACACACACACACACACACACACGCGTGCACACACACTGGGCCCAAGGCTGAGCCCTCAGCGTGTGTTATCTCATTCAATCTTCACCAGAATGCTTAAGAATGAGCCACCATTGTCCCCATTTTATAGAAGAAACAACACAGTATCGCAATGGTCAAGGACCTGTGCCAGTAACAGAGACAGGGATGATCTCTAAGAATGGAATGATTAAACAATTAAACTCCGCCCACCTCACCACTGTTACTGGTCTCTAAGTCTCCTGAGTCAGTTTGCTGTATAGATTTTTATTTATTTTTAGTATTTTTTTTTAATTCAGTGTGTGAGTATTCCCACGTGCACCACATGCCTGCCTGGTGTCTATGGAGGCCAGAAGAGGGAATCAGATTCCCTGGAACTGGAATTTCAGATGGGTGTAAGCTGTCCTGTGGGTGCTGGGAACTGAACCTGGGTCCTCTTCACCTGTCCAACCCATGCCCAAATGCTAGAAAGATTACTGTCACCACAGACACTACATGAGAAGAGTTTTGAGGACAACGGCAATGACAAAGCGGAGCAGTGTCTCTGTGGCTAGCTTGTCACTGTCTCTGTGATCCTTATGCTGGGGTCAGAACCAAGAGGGCCGAGGTGACGGGGCCTTAGGGTTTGAACACTAAGGGGAGGGAGATGACATCGTCTATGATGGTAGTGGTCAAGGAAGGGGAGGACACGGAATGGCAGAATCAGAAATAGTAAAGGACAGTGATAAATCCAATCTGATTACATTAGCCTCTAGATCATCTCCAAAGCCAAGGTGAGTGGACAAATGTGTAGGCGTGGGATGGTAGGCATGTGAGCGAGAGCTGAAGCCCTGGGGGTGAACGGGGGAAAGGCCAGGAGCTGAGGAGAGTGAGCCCATCAAAGAGCAATGAGAGAGCGAAGGGAGGACTCACCCTTCAAAGGCTGGTCCAGGGAGGGCCCAGCCAGGAGAGGCGCTCAGCAAACCGCACTCAAGAGAGTAAAGAAGAGGGAAAGAGGGGCCAGAGTAAGGAAGAAACATGCTTCCGGGGAAACAGAGCGCTCAGAACGCCTAATACTCACAAATGCATTTACTGACATGGAAAATACTTAAGATAACTGAAAAGCTGCTATTTTCTCTGCTAGCCTCCCAGGAGAAAACCTTAAACAGAAGCAATGTGTTACACAGGAGTGCCTGTAATGTGCATTTGATTTCAGAAGCTGAGACTAGAGGAGAAGGAGGGAGGGAGGGAGGGAGGGAGGGAGGAAGGGAGGGAGGGAGGGAAGGAGGGAAGGAGGGAGGAAGGGAAGGTGGCCTAGGCACAGGGCAGGACAGGTGAATTTCTGGGAGTTCTGTGAGTTCAAGGCCAGTTTGGTCCACATAGCAACTTCCAGGCCACCTAAGGCTACACAGAAATATTCTGTCTCAAAGTGAGAGGGGAGAGGAGAGAGAGAAAAGTAAAAGAAAAAGGAGAGTGGGGCTGGAGAGATGGCTCAGCGGTTAAGAGCACTGACTGCTCTTCCAGAGGTCCTGAGTTCAAATCCCAGCAACCACATGGTGGTTCACAATCATCTGTAATGGGATCAGATGCCCTCTTCTGGGGTATCTAAAAACAGCTACAGTGTATTTACATATAATAAATAAATAAATCTTAAAAAAATAATAATTAAAAAAAGGAGAGTGAAAGATGTTTTATTTCAAGTATTGTCTGCTAATGAAACTTTGTGTGTGACTGTGCACGAACAAAACACTCCTGTGCTCAAGCACATACACACACACACACACACACACACACACACACAATCTCCCAAAGACACAACATATCCCCGGCTCTATTTTTAAAGATTCATTTATACAGTATCAAATACTACGAAATGCGTGAGTAAATGAGTCAGAGCAAAACCCCCTGAGTTTTCCTCTCCAATGGAGACTGACATGCAGCCTCACCAGAGAGAAGGGCGGTCTGTAGGCCCAGGCCTTTGCACCCCAACACGAACCCATCTATTTCCTCATTCTTTTCTCGAAACACGTCAATCCCCAAATAACGTTCCTAACCGGTTCCTTCTTCAGGCAGCTGTTGTTAACCTGACACCTGAAACTCTCTCATGTCTACGAACAAAGCAGCCGAAGGGTCAAATTTTCTCCTCAAATAAATCTTAGCACTGAAAAAAATCTATCCCTCGAGCCTCAGAAACACAGGCCAGGGCGAACCGTACATCTGAGACGTGAATTAACCGCGGAATAAACAGGACCTCCGCCACTCTAAAGCCAGGGTGCGCTTCACTCCGCTCCCATCCAGCGCTTTAGACGTGACATTCGCAGAATAAAAGCCTGAACCCCAAACACAATGAAATGAAAATGCCCTGTCTCCTATCCTTACCTAATTTCCCCCAAAATTATTTTTAGGACAATAAAACAACACATATTTACTAAAGAGCAACCATCCGGGTGGAAACAGTAAACCAAAACAGGAATTTGGAAGAAAGAAAATGTCAGTAAGTCCCGAGCAGGCTCCACTTGGTCTTCCTAGCCAGGGAACGGTCCCCCACCAACTCACCTCAGCCTGGCTCTAACTTTCTCCCAGCTTCTCAGCGACGCAAATAGATCAAACAGGTATCCACTGGGTGAGCACACCCACACAAAAGCAGCCCTGGACTGGAAGCTCCAGTAATTACAGAAAACAAAATGACTCTCTAGGGTGCCATCCTAGTAAAGTTCAACTCCCAGAAAGAAAAAAAAAAGCAACACACACACACACACACACACACACACCCTTGACCACTTACCACAACCGGAAGCTGCTGGGTAGCAACCAGAATCAACAGTCTTCAGGAAAGGATGCTGTCATTTCAAGAAAGCAGCTTCCCCAGTGGGAGGGGGACACTCCTTGGAAAGAGTCTGAGCACCTCCTGAGGAGCGGCTCCTCCTGCAGCTACCACAGCCAGGCTGAACAAAAGGGGGCTCCCGAGAGACTGCTCCTGGAGGGCGGCTTCCTCTGTGGAAATCAAGGTAGAGGTGTCAACACAGCTACAGGGTCTGCTTGCCAACCGCTTACTGACTGAGGAGGCTAAGCACGCGTCTTTGGAGTGGCCACCTGTGTTCCCCGAGATTAAGCAGTCAGCCATGGAGAGACATCACGGCGGGAACTGGGCTCTCTCAGGCATGAGAGCTAAGCGAGCACAGGCAACACTGAGGGCACAAGGCGGCAACACTTCTTTCCCAGCATCCTCAGTGTCGAAGCTGAGGACGCCAGGGTTCACCCTTCGGTCGATTTCATGGGAGGCAGATTTTTAATTTTTCCGTTTGGGATCCCTCCTGAGGGATTCCGGTTCATTGAGTGGAATTAAAAGGAAACAAAACATTTCAGTTTGTGATGCTTCCCCACCGCCACCCTGTACCATATAGCCCTAACTAGCCTAGAACTTGCTGTTCCAGGCTGACCTCCAGCTCCCAGAGATCCACCTGCCTCTCCTTCCTGGGTGCAGGGATTAAAAGTGTGTGCCAGCATACATGGTAGTTTGTGACTATCTTTTTTTGCACATATTTCTGTGAATTGCTTACATGGATACTGTATTACATCATTTCACCCCGCCCCTTCCTCCCTCTTCAGCTCCTCCTATGACCCCCACGCCTTCTCAAGTGCATAATATCTTCCTCCTTAATTATTATCAATTATTATTGGCGCATGTGTGGTGTGTGTGTGTGTGTGTGTGTGTGTGTGTGTGTTTAAATACAACCTGCTGAGTCTACTAAGTGTTGCTCGTATGTGTTTGTGTTTAGGAGTGACCACTTGGGATTAGATAACCTATCAGGGAGCTTGTCCCTGGAGCAGACAGAGTCTTCACCTCTCATCAGCCATTGTCTGTAGCTCTTTAACTAGGGGAGGGGCACGGTGAGATCTTCTTCCCTCCACACTGGCGTGTCAGCTGCTGTTGTCATTGTGTGGGTCTTGTTCAGCAGCCAGACTGTCGAGGTTTCGCGATGCAGCTTCCCTGTCGTGTATAAAAGGCACAGTCTCTCAGCGTATGTCTGGTCTTCTGGCTCTAACGATGTTTTCATCCCGTCTTCCGTGACGTTCCCTGAGTCTTAGGTGTGATGGTTGTACTCCAGATGTCTAAGTGAGGTTGGGCGCCCCACATTCGGTTCTGTGCATTTTGACCAGTTGTGGGTTTCTGTGATGGTGTCCATCTATTGCAAAAAGAAAATATTTTGATGAGAGATGGAAGCCACACTTATCTGTGGGCATAAGGTTAAGGTTTTAGAACACACCTTGGAACTGGCTGGTTTTGGAAAGTGGTAGCAGTAGGTTCTCCTCTAGGGACAGGTTTACACTGGTTTGCAGCACCAGGCATGAAGTCCCTCCTACTGTGGTCCTTAAGTCCAATTAGAGTGTTGTTGTTTATGCCCAAGATGTAAGGGCCGCTATTGCACCACTGGCTGTATCTGCTATGCTGGTCACTGCTGAGGTCCCTGGGCTTTATAGTCAGGTAGGACTATTCATTGCTTTTCTCCCCTGGCAGCTTGCGCAGCATTTTTAGATACTACGAGAGCTGGTCCTCAGGGAGGAGGCTTCCAAGTCATCTCCAGCTTGCCTGCTCCAAGTTCTGCATGTGAAACGTGTGATGTCTTCAACCCGATTATTTTTTAAGAGGGATGCGGTTCCTTTCTAACGTGCTTTAAGTCATTCGAGGATTTTCCCAGAAGTTGCATCAGAGTTGCCAGTTAAGTGCTGGAACCGAGCATGCTTAATCATGTCTGCACAACCAGAACGAGCTAGTCCCTTGTGATCCCTAGTGCTTCAACGCCACCGTCCTGTAATAGCATCGTCCTGGGTTCCCTGGCTTTTAAAGCAAACCAGATAAACGAAAACCATGATCCCTTTCTCTTACACATTTCACAACTCAGAAATCTAGAAAAGAAGACCCATGGTCATCCTCCATATACCACAGATCAGAAACAACTTAGGGAAAGAAGTAATCTCTTTAAAGGGATTAAAATGAGAAACACTTTACAATGAAAAGTAGAGCATAGCCTCTGTACCATTTTTAAACCCAATATTGGCCACTACTGTACGTTCAGTAATTACAGTTTCCAGAAGAGAGAAGGAAAGCAGCAGCGGGCCTTAGCACAACAGGAAGAGAATGACTGAGGTGTTAACCGTGGGGCTGTGCCTACCCACCACTTGACAGTCTTAAGTGTCAGAACCACAGTGATGAGACAGAGAACAATATAACCTTTTTTTTCCTTTTCAAAATTTGTATCAACATTAAGCTGATGTGAAATGCACCACAAATGAGTAATGGATAAATGAGTAAGGAATGACTTAGTAAGTAAATTTCATGTGTGGTGAACTGAGGAAAAATAAGCCACAAATCACATAGCGCCTGTCACGTACTTGTTCCTAAGGCAAGTCCTTCTCTACTGTCTCCAGAACCTTCTCAGTGCCCGCCACACTGGAGAGAAGGAAAGCGTCTGTGCTGTGAGCTATTCCACAGCGCCAGCTCCTACGTCCTAATCCAACTAAATGCCTCCCCGCACTCTAAGACCAAAGTCTCCTTTCATCTCTTTTCCATATAAAGTAGCGCCAGCAACAGGATGAGGTCAGCCCAGAGAGAGAGAACATGTCGCAGTCCCAGCACACAGACACTAAAAACAAAGGACTGCAGATCTGAGGCCAGCACGGCTTTCATAGAAAGACCTTAGTGAGAAATAAAAATGAAAGAGAGCAGGAACAAGAGGGGAGAGAGAGAAGGGGGAAGAGCAAAAGGAGAAAGGGAAGAAAGGAAGGAGGGATGGAAGAGGAAATGTGGGGTTAATAAAAATAAGCAAAGCAGTGGTGGTGCACGCCTTTAATCCCAGCACTTGGGAGGCAGAGGCAGGTAGATTTCTGAGTTCGAGGCCAGCCTGGTCTACGGAGTGAGTTCCAGGACAGCCAGGGCTACACAGAGAAACCCTGTCTGGAGAAAAAAAATAAGACTAAGCAAGTTTTATTATTTTCCTCCTGTACTCCAGAAAACTGATGTTCCCCACCCCCACCCCATCCTCCCTACCCATGACGCCATCCTCTCTCCCACCCCACCCCACCCCACCTCCTCTCCTACACAACTCATTTTCCTATCCTACCACATCACCCTCTCTGGAATTGAAACCAGCTCACCGTCCCATTCAGAAACAGATACATCAGATCTTTGAGGTCACACATAACCATAAACATTTTAATATCTAAAAATCCTAAAACAAGCTGGAAAATCTAACCTTTTTCATTTTTGTGTGTGATCTGGTATGGAATGCTGTGAAGAGACACCATGACAAAGGCAGCTCATAGGAAACACAGTTGTGTGGGGTACAGCTTCAGAGGGGAGTCCGTGACCATCATGGTGGGGAGCATGGAAGTGGGCGGGCAAGCTTGGAGCTAGAGCTCACATCTGATCCACTGGCATGGCTTTCGTTTTATTCTTTTTAATTAATTCTTGCACTCAATATTTTATTTCCCCCCAACCCCATCTACCCTCTGACTGTTCCACATCCCGTACCTCCTCCCCACCCCTGTCTCCACATGGATGTCCTTACCCCATCCCCACCCCAACTGACCTCTAAACTCCCTGGGCCCTCCAGTCTCTTGAGAGTTAGGTGCATCATCTCTGAATGAACACAGACCCAGCAGTCCTCTACTGTATGTGTGTTAGGGGGCCTCATGTCCGCTGGTGTGTGCTGCCTGTTTGGTGGTCCAGTGTTTGGGAGATCTCGAGGGACCCAATTAAATGAGACCGCGGGTCCTCCTACTGGATTGCCCTTCTCTTCAGCTTCTGTCAGCCTTCCTTAATTCAACCACAGGGGTCAGCAGCTTCTCTCCGTTGGTTGGGTATAAATATCTGCATCTGACTCTTTCAGCTGTTTGTTGGGTCTTCTGGAGTGCGGTCATGCTCAGTCCCTTTTTGTGAGCGCTCCACTGCCTCAGTAATAGTGTCAGGCCTTGGGACCTCCCCTTGAGCTGGATCCCACTTTGGGTCTGTCTCTGGACCTTCTTTTCCTCAGGCTCCTCTCCATTTGCATCCCTGTAATTCTTTCAGAGAGGTACAATTGTGGGTCAGAGTTGTGACTGTGGGATGCCCCCCTTCCCCTCTCTTACTGCTGGAAGTGGGCTCTATAAGTTCCCTCTCCCTACTGTTGGTCATTTCATCTAAGGTCCCCCCCCCTTTGAGTCTTGAGAGTCTCTCACCTACCAGGTCTCTGGTGCATTCTGGAGGGTCCCCCCCCAACCTCCTATCTTCCAAGGATGCCTGTTTCCATTCTTTCTGCTGGCCCTCAGGGCTTCAGTCCTTTCCCCAAGTCCAAAACCAGATCATGTTCCCCTGTCCCTACTCCTTCCCCCCCATCCACTTTCCCTGCCTCCCCACTTGTGATTGCTTTGATCTTCCTCCCAAGTGGGACTATGGATTGTATCTTGGTCACTGCTCCCAGGGACTTCCTCCTCCAACCAGACCACACCTCCTAAACATTCCCAAGCAGTTCCAGCAACTGGCAACCATGCATCCAAATATATCAGCCTATAGGGGCCATTCTCATTCAAACCACCACACTCAGCAGGATAAAAGGTGACAAATTATCACCCAGTTCCCTTAACAATCAGTTCCTATTGGTGGGTTAATCTTTTGTGAAAAACAACAGGTCTCCATACATGACCCCCACAGGCAGCATACACCAGTTGATATGAGGCCCCCTAACACACATACAGTAGAGGACTGCCGGGTCTGTGTTCAGTTAGAGATGCTGCACCTAACCCTCAATATAAACTGACCAATTACTAGCAGTATGGTTTCTTGTGTGGGAATTTCCACCTTCTATGAAAAGATGTACAGCTGAATTTTATTTATTATTCAATTTAGAAAAAAAAAAAGGAGAACGTAAGGATAAGACAACTCTTTCACAGCTAAGTCTCAGGTAAGGATCTAGATTTAGGAACATAAGTGTTTCCTATTCTATTAAAATTGCAGGAATTAAAATGAAACTAAAACAATATAAATCTATCATTACATAGGATTGATATGGTATGATTTAAAATACTTTATATGTATATATTTATATACTTAAATGTGTATAAGCAGCAAACAGAAGATGAAGCTACAGCTTCTTGTTACACAAACCACTCACTGGAGCCAGGAGACTGGAATTTAACTTGCCTGTTTATGTGCATTCTGTGTACCAGAACCAGAGGCCATGGCTTTAAGTGAGACAGCCAGACAACTAGTAAAGCCATCCACTCTGTAGCCAAAACTGGATTCTAAAATAAAATTGTTGGCACCAGAAAGAGAAGCACTTCCCAATAGGGTGTTTCAGCCAGTCAGGGTGAACAGTGTCTTCTTTGAACATACGTGTACAGGAAAGAATCTGAGCCTATAATTTTATGAATTGACATCATAAGAATTCCTTCCAGGGGGAGATTGGAAGAAAGACACCCAAGCACCCATCCCAACCACACTGTGGGGCAGGCCAAAGAAAGACACTCAAGCACCTGCCCCGATCCCAAAGAAAAACAGACACTCAAGCACCTGACTCAGTCACCCAGACCCATGGTGGCCAGAAGAAAGACACCCAAGCACCTGCCACTGGCGCCGCTACAGTGGCAGATGTGAGGAGGCCACGGTGAGGTCCCAGCCTGGGCTGTTGCCAAGGTCCTGGTAGTGAAGTTGAGGCTGAGCTGGCCCCGAGGACGTAAGAGCTGGAGAGCTGACCCTGTCTCTTGCAAGCTGCAGCACTGGACAAGCTAGCCAGGACAGTGCTGAGTGTATGTGGAAAGACGGTATAAGTCCAGGGTTGCTGGCAGGCTGACCAATTCAGCTACCTCCCAGGCCAGACCCAAGGCTTGGAGCTGGCCCACCTCAACATCTGCCTCATCTATAAACTGTCAGAGCTCATGAAAGAGTTGGTCCTCCTGCAGATCTCCAAAGTTGCAGGATCTCCATGACACAGGGCAACAACAAGATATCTGGAGGATGTCCCTATAAAGATCCAGTATAGATAGAGTAGCAGAAGCCAGAGGCCTCAAACCAGACCAATGACTCACGGCAATGAATATTTGCAAGTAAAGCTATGTGGACAGAAGGGTAGACTGTGGGACACACTGTGACACACTGCAGCTTCCACAACAAGATTTTTTTTATTCTTATTTCATTTTATTTTATTTTGTCTTATTTTGGAGGGGAGGTTACAAGGGCAGAGGGTAGATACAAAGGGACAGAGGGATGGGGGGGCTGAGTTGGGATTGACGTGCATGGTGTGAAATTTACAAAGAATCAATAAAAGGTTTACAAAGATAAAATAGAATAAAATATAAAACAAAAAGAATTCCTTCTAGCCATAGCAGCATTTGCCAGGAAATAAGATGAGAGAAATGGATCCAAAATGCATCAGTTTGAGGCTCTGAGAGTCCTTACCATCTGAGACAGGAGGAGTCAGACACCCCATTAACACACAGAGAGAGGAGAGAGAGAGAGAGAGAGAGAGAGAGAGAGAGAGAGAGAGAGAGAGAGAGAGAACTAGTTTCCCTTCAGCAGGCTATGATCCCAGAAAGAGGACCAGAGTCAAAATAATTTTAACAAAGCTCTTCTCCTTCCCTCTGTCTCGCAGGGCAGTTAGGTATGAAGCCTCCCTCTGCTATCTCATGACACTGGGAAAGAACAAGGGTAACTTCAGTTTCAAAAAGCTGCTCATCAGAACATACTCCCAGGCACTCTACATTCTTCGCCATTTTCCAAGCCGAGATCTATGTCTGATGTAGAAGAATTCAAAGTAACAGAGTTGAAACTGTAAAGGATTTATTAATCAATTCTTAGGACACACGAAGTCACACAAAGTAGACTTTAGCTAAAGGTGCTGCCTTCAAAGTACCTGAAAGGTAAGTACTGTGCTGACCATGCCTGCCAGTGCTAAGCGAAATTTAGCATGCTGGGATGGTAAATGCTTACCAGGATTCACTTACCGTTAGGCATCAATCCCACAACAAAGGAGGCAAAAGGGGGTTCAGGAGAGTAGGGCACTGTGATGTAAAATGAATGAATGAATGGGTAAATGGAGAAAACAAAAACAAGAAAAAAGTATACCTCTAACATATAGCTCCAGGAGGCAGACGCAGGGTTACAACCAATGTCAAGTCCTGACTTGCCATAAAGCCCCAGTGCTCTTCCTGAGAAAAGCTTAATTCCACCAGATGTGAAGATAACCCCAGTCAGTAACTATCTGAAAAAGAACAACTGGTACAGTAAAGATAATTCTGACAACACACAATAGTTCTTTTCTGTGTAAATCTCCCATCTGCTTCAGTGGCCATATTTGCAGTCTCCTGCCTCTGCTTAAGTTGTTCAAAGTGTAACCTGGGCCCAGGACCTGAAGGAGATCTGAGGACGACATTGTTCGTGAAATGTGTAAGCTGAAGGTGTATATATAAGTTAGCACTGTTTCCGGGCCAGCAGCTAAGCAGAACGTCATGTTACCTGGACCATGGGCGAGAATAGACCGTGTGTGTGCCTCATGGTGTCCATGAAGCAGAGAGGCAGGGGAAAGGCTCTGAAATGTGATACAGCCCCAATGGTGTGCTCAGCGAGCTACTTTCTCCAACTTATCCCTGCCTCTGGAAACTTCTACCACGTTCCACAATGTCATCAAACCGTTAATAAAGGCAGAGAGCCCCCATTATCCAATCACCTCTCAGAGACTGGATCCAGCAGCTGCAGACAGACTACATCCTCCGCATAGGATGAGCCTTTGGGGCACACTTTATATTCAAATTGAGACAAAGAGGATCCTCTTAGTTTCCAAGAAAGAAATAATCATGGCTAGTTCTTAGTTCCTCTTCACCGCAACATGCCATGTACCTCTGCCAGCTTCCTGTGTGAGTGGAGAGGTGGCCTCATGGCTCCCTGCCTCTGCACTAGGCCTGCTGCACGATGCTATGACTCAGGCCATGATGCACAGATGCTTGACCCTCTGAGGTAGGGCTTGCAACCATGCCCGACAATCTGAGCATAATCCCCAGAACCTGCAAAACAGAAGGAGAAAAGTGACCTCCATACGTGCACGAGCACACGCACACATACACGCTCCACAGCAAGTGCTTTTAAAAATGCTGTTGAGTATCATAAAAAAAAAATCAATGAGTTTTTACTTAGAATTAGGTCAGAAATGTCCAGCAATTTCTAAAGTGACCATAACAAATAATTTTGCCGTTTTGCATTGCATATTTATTTGAGGCAGTATTATAAGCAATATAATTATAAAATTAAAATACCAGTCAGGTCGTTATAAGATCTAAAATGCTCTACATATCGAGCATACAGCTAAGCTTTAATTCTTAATTAATTTACCTGGACAGTTTCATATATGTATATACTATTCTAGTCACAGTCGTCCTCCCTAATCCTCCTCCCATAAGCCACCAACCCATCCCTCCTCCTACCAAGTCCCCATGTCACTTTCATGTCTGGCTTTAACATTGGTTTCACACTGCAACTAAAATCAAATACTGGGCTCCACCAGGATTATTTGAGCTTGGGTGGGAAGCTAACCATGAGAGGGCCACATAACTGAAGATCATGACTTCCTCTCCTCCAACCGGGCTCAACTGACATCCATTTCCTCGGCTGGGGCACCGCAACCTCTTTCGACATCTGTGACTGAATGCCAGCTGCCTCGCTCTCCCACACATATCCTGAAAGCAGCGGTAGCTGTTGAGAGTTCACCGGTGCCTCGGCCGGCCACCTCATGCCCATGAGACGGTATTTCATGGTTCTCTCTTCCCTAGCGTTTGGCTCTTGCACTCTGTCCATCCTCTCTTCCAGGAGCCCTGAGGGCGATGGTGTGAATAGCCTGCTTCGTCCTGAGCGGTCAACAGCACCTGAACGGCCATGAATCCAGGCAAGCTTTAATTCTTTGTACAAAAGTAAACATTGATCTGTACGTGTGAGAAATGTCTCCCAGAGACATTTCAAGCAAGTAAATATTCTGTCCCCGATACTGATGGTGTAGTTCGGAATGCTGGGGAGGGGAGGCCTTGTTGGAAGTGTGACAATGGGGGGGGTGGGTTGAGGCAGTTTAAAGACATTGCCATTTCTGGTTCACTGTTTTCTGTTTGCTGTTCAAGATGTGAGCTCTCGGGTTCCTGTTCCTGCCGTTATGTCTTCACTCCACCATTATGGACTCTCACCCTCTGAAACCGCAAACTCAAATAAACTCTTATATAAGTCACCATGGTCATGGTGTTTTGTCACAGCAATAGAAAAGCATATCATATGATATGCAAGTTTGTCTTCATATTTAATAAATGATATATGAAAGAACTTTTAAATTAAGCTTCTTTACAGTTCATTATCAGTGAATATTTGGTTTGTATAGCCACTTTGTATACCAGCATGCCTGGAGCTGTATAAAATTTCTCTGATGAATGAATCTGAGTAGGAAAAATGTGGGCATCCTGCTTCAACTGTCCTGCCACAGGCTCGTTGGGCATGCTCTAGACCATCTTTAAGGTTGAGAAAACCATGGGGGTAAACTGGAAATCAAGTGCCAGAATTCTTACAGGGATTTTAACATGCAACAAAACAGACAGAGGTTTTCCACTAAGCAAGGAGTCTATAGCCTTTTAGGCTTATTTTTTTTAGGTTTTCATAATTGAAACCTGACAAACATAAAACTGTCATGAATCTTAGTACCCTAGGGGCAGAGCCCAGGAAGGAAAGGCCTCCTCCTACCCAATCAGGAAGTGTTCCGCCCAGTTGAAGGAATGTAGATATAGCTTCAAAGGGCCTCTAAGCAAGTGCTAAATTCTCACTAATAAAGCCATTTCACTCCAAAATTAAACTCCTTAGTCCTCAGACATTCATGTCCAGTGCAAGGTGGATCTATTTTATTTAATCCAACCCTGAATGTAGAGCTCCTGATTCCTAACTATGGCTGTAAGTGTGATGTTTCAGGGTACACGAGGAGCAGCTGCTGGACACCCTGACCCTGTTGACTGCTTCGACAATGCCTGCTCCATCCTGGAGTCGAGGTGAAAAGGACTACCTCTCAGTGCACCAACCTCAGGATTTACGGGAGCCGTCGTGGTGTTTCAGTAACATTCACTTGCTCTGGACAGTGATTATGTACTGTGAGGGTTTGAATGAGGATGGTTCCCATAGATCCCATATTGGTCCCCAATTAGTGGAACTGTTTGGAAAGATAGGGAGGTTTTGTTGGAGTAGGTATGTCACTGGAAATGGGCTTTGAGGTTTCAAAAGCCATGCCAAGCCCAGTCTGGCTCCCTCTCTGTGGGTCTCCCTACTCTTGTGGATCTTCGGCCAATACAGTCCATGAGGGCAGCGGGGACAGAGACCATGAGTGGGGCTGGGGGGTTGGGGGAGGGGCAGGGAAGCCCTGTGAGTACATATGGTGAATGCCCACACTGGGAATAACTTTACTTTACTTTGGGTGATTCAAGGCTTATAAAGTTTTCGGAGACTGAGGGTAGGAACATCCAAGATAAGCAAAGGTCTTTGGTTGAGGACATAGGATACCAAAATGCCTCATTAGCATAGGAAAGCAGTTCAGGAATCTCAGGTGCTGACTGAACAGGTTCTTTTTTTACTTTTTTTAAATAATATTTTGCTGGGCAGTGGTGGCGCACGCCTTTAATCCCAGCACTTGGGAGGCAGAGGCAGGTGGATCTCAGTGTTGAAGGCCAGCCTGGTCTACAGAGTGAGTTCCAGCCAGGCTACACAGAGAAAGCCTGTCTCAAAAAAAAATTGTTCGGGCCTGAAGAGATGGCTCAGTGAGTAAGAGCACCGGCTGCTCTTCAGAAGGTCATGAGTTCAAATCCCAGCACCCACATGGTGGCTCACAACCATCCGTAAGGATACCTGACACCCTCTTCTGGTGTCTGAGGACAGCTACAGTATATTTACATATAATAAATAAACAAATAAGTCTTAAAAATAATAATATTTTATTTCAGTCTTAGATATGCATAATTTCTTTCTTTTTTATTGTCTATATTTTTTGTTTACATTCCAAACACTTTTCCCTTTCCCAGATCCCCCCCTCACCATATGTCCCATAAGTTCTCTTCCCTCCGCCCATTCCCCAATCACCAGGCTGGCCTTGAACTCAGAAATCCTCCTGCCTCTGCCTCCCCTGAACAGGTTCTTATCAGGAGAAAGGAAATTGATCCTGTAATCTAATTGAGGCTTCATGGCATCCTCAGGTAGAGGCATATGGGTGGGGGTTTTGGATTCCCCAAACAAGATCAGAGGAGAAGCTCTGCTAATAAAGGGAGTCCCCCATGACTCGTGGAGCCCCAAAAGACTATTGGGTCAATGGTACACTTTACCTTTAATTAGCAAAGTTTTCCCGCACCTCTCTACCTGTAACTCTCTGACCAGAATGAGCTCTCAGCTACACACTACACCTGCCTGCCGTCCACCATGCTCCCTGCCCTGAGGATACTGGACTAACCACTGAAAGTATACGGAAGAGTTTCTTGGGTCATACTATCTCTTAGTAGAACAGCAATTAAGACATATAGACAGGGGCTGAAGAGATGGCTCAGCGGTTAAGAGTACCGACTGCTCTTCCAACGGTCCTGAGTTCAAATCCCAGCAACCACATGGTGGCTCACAACTATCTGTAATGAGATCTGATTCCCTCTTCTGGAGTGTCTGAAGGCAGCTACAGTATACTCACATATATAAAATAAATAAATGTTAAAAAAAAAAAAGGACATATAGACAAGATTACCACATAGTTCTGTCTTTCAAAGCTTTCATGGCTCTCTGAGAACTCACTATCACAGTGAGAAGCATAGGGAGGAGCGGCGTGTAGAATCCTCAGGTTGTGAGCACTGGCCACAGGTTTTCTATGTGCCTTTAAAACAGAGAGACGCCACAGAGAAGGATGAAAAGGTCGCTCATTCCTGGCCATTTATATTCTTCTTTTGAGAAGTTTCTGTTTAGTTCCATTGCCCGTTTTTTTTTTAATTGGGTTGTTTTCCTGGTGATTTGTTTGCTGTTGTTATTGTTTTTTATTTCTTTGTATATTCTAGACACTGATCCTCTAGCAGATGTACAGCTGTCAAAGATTCACTGTGTTGACAGTCTCTTTTACTGTGCAGGTTTTGAATTTCAAGAGATCTTATTTATTGATCTTATAGCCTATAGTAGTGATTTAACATCAATCAATTGCATAGCACTTTCATATATATATGACTCTATTTTCATTATTGCTATGCATATGGTTTCAAGGTTGACCACTCTACACTGGTCAATAAGGGAGTTCACCCTTGGGAAAGGCAAACTGCTTTTCCCAACTGTCGATAATTGGCTGTGTTCCTTACCTAGGGATAAGGCCCCATGAAATGTCACCCTTTCCATATTGCCTGCCCACTGATACTACAATTGTTCTGGTCCTCTCGATGCAATCATTTCTAGGGAAGAGTACTTCGCAGCAGACTTTCTTGCATTCAGACTTTTACAAGCTTTCTGCCCCCACTTCCTCAATGTTCTCTGAGCCACAGATGCACAATCTGTGATGTAGTTGTGTCTGTCTGGTGTATCAGAATGACTCTATGAGGTACTGAATCGTGTAGGCAGCAGATGCAGCCAGTCTCAGTATTTATTCACACAACTTTCACATCTTCATTTGAGTCCTTTTTGACTCAATGAAAAAGGATTTAAACTCTCTCCATTCTCTCAGACACAATTCCTCAGGCTCCTCCCTAGCAGTGTCACAGAACCCCAGCTGCAAGCTCCCCACCCCACATTCCTGTGGATCCCACAGACCATCCCTCCTGGCCTCTCTACCTCATTGTTATGTTCCAGGCCCCACCTCCCTCCTCTCGGCCATAGGCCACACCTGCCTGACCATGTACTCTGCCTACAGACCTTCTCAGCTCTCTCTGTTCCCCCAGAAGCAGTCTCTCAAGATCCTCCCTGGTGATGAACAGATCCTCAGCTGAGGCCTTCCTTCCCCCCTGCTCAGGTCTTCTGTGGATCCCACTGGCCATTCCCTCCTGCCCTCCCTCCCATTGGTTGCTGTATCCCAGACTCCGACACCAGCAGGCATTCCCTGTGAATACATTTGCCAAACAGGTCATTGAATCAGGCAACACACAGCCTCCATACTCTCTGAAAATCCAGAGAGGAAACAGAAACCAAGCAACAAAACACCCACCCAACAAAAAACAACCCAGAAATCAGCAGCACCTAGACCTATAATCATCCCAAACCCACATGCCTAGATACCATCATTAGAACACAATCAATAACAGCCAGGACAATATGTCTCCACTGCAGCCCAGCTAACCTACTGCAGAAGACCTTGTATATTACGACATAGCTGACGGACAAGGAAAAGACCTTAAAACCAATAATATGAAAATGATAGGGGTCCTTAAAGAGGAAATAAAGAAATCCCTTAAAGAAATCTAGGAAAACACAAACAATTGGAGAAAATGAATAAATCCCTTAAAGAAAGCCAGATAACTGGATGTTTGGTTTATTGATGTCTAGTTTCTTGAGGTTGTTTTTTTAATATTTTGACTATTATCCCTCTCTCAGACATGGTGTTAGTGAAGATCTTTCCCCATTCTGTATGTAGACTGTCATTTGTCCTATTGACAGTGTCCTTTGCCTTACAAAGCTTTTCGGTTTCACGAAAAGATCGGCATTTATTAACTGTTGATCTTAGTGCCTGTGCTATTGGTATTCTGTTCAGGAAGTTTTGCAGTTTCTAGCTCCACCCATTTGCCTGAAAATTTCATGATGTCATTTTTTTAACAGTAAGTAATACTTCGTTGTGTAAAAGTGCCACGTTTTCTTTTATCTATTCTGTTAAAGGACATAGGTTGTTTCTAGTTTCTGGCTATTATGAATAAAACTGCAATGAACACGGTTGAGCAAGTATCCTTTGGTCAGATGGATGTCCCTCAACAAAGGAATGGGTGAAGAAAATGCATATTTACACAATGAAGTAGTACTCGGCTGATTTAAAAAATGATATCATGAAATATGCAGGCAAATGGAGAGAACTAGAAAAAAATCATCATGAGTAAGCTAACCCAGACCCAGAAAGACAAATATGGTATGTATTCAATTATAAGTGGATATTGGGATAGTAGTCATTAAGTAAATGATAACCAAGCTACAATATGTAGACCCAGATAGGTTAGGAAAGAAGGTTCTAGGAGGAGATGCATTGATCTCCCAACAAAAAAGGAAATAGAATAGATTTTGTGGGTGGGCTAGGGGCAAGTGGGGACAGAGATAAGGGAACCAGGTAGCAAGAAAGACAAGATGGAAAGAGAAAATGGAAAGACAGAGAGAGAGCTGGAATGGGACAAGGGGCATTTGGGCAGGTGGAAACCTAGAACAACAGAGTCTGTGAGGGTGATCCTAGTGAGGTCTCCTAGTAATGTGGGATACAGAGTCTCAACTTGCCATCTCTTATAGCCAGACAGGACTTCCAAAGGTAGGAGTGAGTTACATTCAGTTGAGTTATTGGCCAAGGGGGTCCCGTGGTGATCTCCAAACAACCCTGGCTGATGCTAGGACAGAGGATTACTCTCCAAAACCTGACAGCCAGAGCCCATTGCTAAGGAAAATATCCGCTCAGTTCAGTAAATGCAGAGGTGGAGCTGGTGCCTGCATGGAGTCTTCACCCTTCTAATGTCTTTGGTGAAGAAAAGTACTATGCAGACTACTGAAAGAGAAGCGTAGACACCCGCCAGCACAAAACCTTTAACCAACAGTCTGTCCTGACTGCACAATATGACATGTCGATGGTGCAGAGCTTGTGGGAGTGACTAACCAATGTCTGGTTTAACTTGAGGTCCACTGCACAGGAGTGAACCTGTGCCAGACGCTGCTTGGATGGCCAGAAACTGGAGACAGAATCACCCAGAGACCTAGTGCAGAATCAAGCATGACTGGTCCAAAAAAAAATCAATAAAATAACTCCTAATGATATTCTGTTATATTCATAGATCAATACCTGTCCAGTTGTCATCAGAGAGGCTTCCTCTAGCAGCAGCAAATACAGAGCAGATACAGAGACACACAGCCAGGCATTATACACAGAGAGTCTAAAGTGGAGGTCCATTCCCCTCAGAGCTCAGGGCCTCCTGTGGAAGATGGGAAGGCAGTATTCTAAGGGTTAAAGGGGACAGAGGATACCAGGAGAATGTGGCCCATTGAATCAGCTAGGCGGGGTTCATACAGGCTCGCAGAGACTGAACAAGCCTACATAGGTCTGCACCAGGCCTTTGTATATACGTGGTAGCTGTTAGCTTGGTGTGCTGTGAGACTCCTGTGTGCCTCTGACTCTTTTACCTGCTCTTGAAACCTTCCTCCTCTTAGGTTGCCTTGTCCAGCTTCAGTGTAAGGCCTCTTGCCTTGCCTTATTGTGTTCTGTTTTGTCCTAGTTGGTTATTGGAGGCCTGCTCGGTTCTGATGGGAGATGGAGGGGGGTTGGTTTGGGGAAGAGGGTAGGTGTGGTGAACTGGGAGGAATGGAGAGAAGGGAAACTGGGTTGGGTTATATTGTATGAGAGAGGAATCTGCTTTCAATAAGTGTATATTACTTTTTATAAATGTTATACTATCTGACCAGGAAGGGAGGAGGATGGAGAGGAGATGGAGGTTGACTAGGATGAAGCACACCACACCCTGCTAGAGTGTATCCTACCCAGAATTCAACAGTGGGGAGTTCACTGATAAAGTTGGAGCCTCATGCCCTAATAACAGATCAATACTGCATCTCTAAACACTATTGCATTGATGACTACACCTTTAATACATGAGTCTTTGGAAGGGCATTTTGTACCAAACCAGAGAGGTGAAAACTCAGGCAAAGACAAGGTCTAAAGATATGACCTAATGAGTCTGCATTTTCAAAGTGAAATTTAGCTCCCATGTATAGAATAAATAGTGTATGTGCTAAAAAATACATTTTTAATAAATATATGTATACATATATGTATACATATGGAGAGAGAGAGAGAGAGAGAGAGAGAGAGAGAGAGAGAGAGAGAGAGAGAGAGAGAGAGAGAGAGAGACTCACTGTGTAACTCTGGCTGGAATGAAACTCACTACGCAGATCAGGCTGGCCTCAAACATAAAGAGATCTGCCTGTCTCTGCCCTCTGAGTGCTGGGATTAAATTGTGCTCTGCCATACCTAGTATGCATTCTGTTATTTAATTTGCTAGGAAGACTGAGAGAATGGTGGACAGGGGATAGAAAGGATGACAGGTTTTATGTTACTGCTTTTGACATTTCTATAAGACATCTATTAGGTAGTTAATGGGATACAGACCTTTGCACTTCATGTCTGAAGTGAAAATATACATTCCAGAGCCCGTGATGTGTACATGGGTTTTAAGGTCATGGGGAAAAGAAAAATACAGGTATGTGTCTATACATCTCTGTGTCCTGCTGTCTTTCTATATCTTCACTCCAAGAAGACCATGTGAAGAAATGTGAGGGCTGTCATGATTTTAATGTCAGCTGAGTAGATGATAATTCCTCTCCACACAGCCTTCAGCTACTCTGGTTTTTGTTTAATGGAAAGTTTAATGAGTCTAGTCTAACAGCTTTATCTCATAGGAGGGTTATTTTATGTTGTGTTGTAGTTTCATTTTTTGCACTCTTATTTTCTATTCATCTGAACATGGAAAGCACCAAAATCTTCCTGAATTTCCCATTACTGTCACCATTGTCATTGGTATAAATGGATGAAAACCAGAGAGTCAAGAGTTAGATTAAATGAATCCTAATTATGCAAAGGAAGCCAAAAGAAAATAAACTTATATAGGGCCCAAAAGGGAGAAAGGGGATTTAAACTCAGACATTTTGGAAGATGGAGAAGGAATAGGTGATTTATGTTATATGACATTAAAAAAGCAATAAAGGAACAAAAAAGAAATAAGTGATTGGATAATAGTGCTTTTCCATAGTTATCAATACACGAGGTGCAAGTTTACTGGAAAGGCAGTGTATTTATTAAAATGGCCCCTGATGACATCAGCTAGCATAGGGACGCTTCCTCCTGCAGTAGATGGGAACAAAGACAGAGACCCACAGCCAGACACTGTGCAGAGAGTGAGAGGCCTTGGAACACTCCGCTCTAACTGAGATGTCCTCATCAGATCCCTCCCCGCGGGGCTCAGGGCGCTCCATGGAAGAGGAGGCAGGAAGAGTGTGAGAGCCAGAGGGGCTGGAGGACACCAAGGGAGCGAGGCCCTCTCTAGATCAACATGGCCAACGCTCAGATGAACTCAGAGACCGAGGGGCAGGCACGGGCCATCATGGGTCTGCACCAGGTCCTCTGCATATTCACTATGGCTTCCAGCTCAGTGTCCTCAGGGGTTCTGAGTGTGTGCACGGGTGGGCTGTGTTCTTGTGCCTTCTCCTGGGCTCTTTTCTTTCTCTTTATTTGTTTGTTTGGTCCAATTACAACGTGTTGGTTCTTGTTTTACCTTGTTATATTTTATATTATTATCCCTTAGAAGTCTGTTTTCTAAGGAGAGACAGAAAGGAAGTGAATTTGGGTTGGAGAGGAGGTGGGGAGGAACTGGGAGGAATGAAGACAGGAAACCATAATCACAATATCCTATGTCAGAAAAAAGTTTATTTTCAATAAAAGGAAAATAACAACTATTATAATGAGCTCGTGAATAAAAACACCACACAACTCAATCAATGCAGTCCCTCAAACCAAACACTTGCCTAGCTCCTAGAGTGTGTCTAGACATCTCAATGAGACAACCGTCCTTTCCTTGAACATTTTCTAATTTTGCATTCGACAAAATTG
The DNA here is from genome assembly GCA_964023405.1 of Apodemus agrarius. Lineage (NCBI taxonomy): Eukaryota > Metazoa > Chordata > Mammalia > Rodentia > Muridae > Apodemus > Apodemus agrarius. The sequence continues at coordinate 54,214,886 of OZ030008.1, read as the reverse complement.
GGTTGATTTTTAAGAAATGGTACACACATTCATCTTTGCTATTTAACTATAATTTTAGCACTTGCCCTCAGATGGGTGATATTGCCCTATAGGGCGTCTAAATGTAACTAACCAATGGCAGTGCGGTGCAGGCGCTTAATTCAAAGAGACACTTAGACCATCCCATTGCCAAATAATGGAATGCCATATCCCTGAATCTTATTTGGCATTCATTCCCGGAATGGAAGAATTGTGTTCCAAGGTGCACATGCACACATGTGAGGTGTTTGGTGGACTGCCGGGCAGTATTCTGTATTTGTTTGAATATGGGAGACCATTTTGGTGTGGCTTATTGACTGTAGAGTTATAAACTAGAACAGAATGTCACTGCCAGGTGTCAATTTGATACTGAAATGAGCATTAGAGTGACAGCCTTTCCTAAGATGATATTTTGGTTAAAAAAAAAAATAGACAGGTCTTCCATGTAATATGGTGGCGTAGAAGCCCTGTCTGAGCAAACACAGGGGAACAGAAATATTGCATTAATAAGTCACCTGCTTGTCTCACGTCTAGAACTCATGTGCTGTGCTGTTTTATTATATACTTAGCATATGAGCTGTTTTATTGGGGAAAAAAGGCATGTTCAGATAAGACTGAAAGTAATCATCTTACTACTGTACAATAAGGAAGAACTATAAAGTCACAGTTATAAAATGGATTTTTGATACATGACAAAGGTTAAAGAGAAAAATGCTTTTGAATATATATTTTATATGGTAAAATAAGAGTTCCTCCTATGATTAAAATCTTGTTCCAAAATAGAGGCACAAATGAAGATAGGGCCAGAAAGGTAAAGATTATGATGTTAAAGTTACATTGCAGGAGGGTTGCAGAGCTGAGACGTGAAGGAAGCTAGCACGGTGTGAATGTGATTAGGTTGACCATAACTAAGGACTGCTAAAAGCCCTATAGTGAAATTCAATACCCTCACACAGGAGAGCCCTGCTATTAAGGGCAGCCCTGCTATCATAGTCCCCATGACCAGATGGCTTTCTGAGCTCAGCACAAAATGTAAGACTCCCTCTCTCAGCCTGGCTCTGTCTGGAGAGTGTTGCTGAACACAGGTGGCTGGCTTTGTCTGAAAAATAACCTTGAATAGCGCTCTCTGCAAGCATTGAGAACTCTGCACACAAGCCCTGCCCTGACTTCCTGCCCAAATACTTTTTAGATGCTGTATTATGACCAATCAGCCCTTTCCACCCATACTCCTAAAAGCCCTTCTATACCCTATCCCTGGAACAGGAAAGTAGATTTGTCTCACCATAGCAGTCTCCAGATACTCTCCCATCCTATTCACAGTTGAACCCTGCTCAACACTTCTGCTCCCATTGACCCCGAGAGCAGGTGGCCACCAACCCCAGGAGAGGGGGGTAGGGCCACACCATCAGATAACATTGATGCCCAAGTAGCATTTTCACATGATTAAAATGCCCATTCCCGAGAGGTGAACCGATGGAGAGGTGGCTCATCGGTTAAGAGCACTGACTGCTCTTCCAGAGGTCCTGAGTTCAAATCCCAGAAACCACATGGTTGCTTACAACCATCCATAATGAGATCTGACTTCCTCTTCTGGTGTGTCTAAAATGCCCATTCCCCTCATTTTGACTTCCCACACTGTGTTCTTGGTTATCTTAACCCCAGACATGTCGTCCCTATTATGTCATATGTAAATGCTGTGTCAAATGCACAGAACACAAACTGAGACCTGGATTGTGGTGGCAAATACATTCTACATGACCCAGGAACTTCTTCCTCAATGGAACCTTGCCAGCCCTTTCTTTCTTCTCAACACTGAGTGTTTCCTTCCTGCTTAGCTTGATCTTACCTGAAAATAGCTGTCCTAATGACAGAGGCCAGGAGACAAAATTCGATACGTACACAAAATGCAATACTTGGCCAACAGGGGGCCTTGCAATTAAAGACCTCCAATGAGGGGGAGCCACTTCTGTATTAAATATTCGAGATTGATTAAACACACTTCAGCAATTACAGAGAGTTGAAATGTTACCAGAGCCAAATTAGTTGGACAATGTATGCACCCCTGTATGTGACACTAAAAACCTTATGGTATGTGAGCTGGAAGAATCCAGCAGCTTCCCTCAGACAGGCATGTTCCTAGGAACCAGTAAAAATCTGAAATCCCTTTTTAGGAGATACTCCAATGAAACAGAAACAGTGACCACTGGTCAGGATGCTCTGAGGCAGCTCCTACTCTGCGCCATATTTGTTTCTAGACATGCACTATGTATACTGGGTCTGTGCGGAGAACTAGCCTGCTCCTGGGGCGTGGCACTTTAGCTGAGCCTGATACAGCCTCAGCGGTGACAAGCTGTGAAGAGCCAGGCTCAATCAGTACAAAATCAAAATCCTACTAGATTCTTCATATCAAATCCTCAGGACGCTCACTGACCCTGTAAAGGGGGTGATATCCTCCTTTTAAAGATGGGAACCTTCAAGGTGAAATAGCTCCGCTGGGTGTGACAGGCCTTGAAAATCGCTTGTATGGTAATTTAAGCCAGCGTCTGAGATCGAAGTCTAAGCGCTGATGCCAGGACATCGCCTGGAAAGAAGGCAGACCAAGTATTTTCCCGCAGAGTGGGTGAAATGCGCAGGAGGAACTCAGCATTAGCGAGTGTCAACTTTCTCCACTTGGAAAGATGAAATCGCTTGGGAAGTGAGAAGGCACGAGTTTGGTGACTATAAAAACACCCATTTCAGAGTGCCTGAGGACACCAGAAGACAATTTGAAGAAAGGGTTTCCTCTGATCATGAGCTCCCAGAGATCAAACTCAGACTCCTGAATCCTGAGTCTCCCTGACCACGAGTCCAGCTGGAAGCAGCATCCAGAATTAGAGAACTGTCTCAAGATGTCCTCCCCCAACCCAGAGGCGTGCAAGATGCTGACCCCAGACTCACCTGAAGGAACAGTAAGCTGAGACTTGGGACCTCAGGTTCAGGTAGGAGCAGGAGCAGAAGCTTGCCAGGGTAACCCACCGCCCTACCCTGCCAGTTGCTGGAGTTCTAAAAACGCAGCTAGAGGCAAGGCCGGAGAGCCGGGCACCTCTCCATCAAGCTCAGGGGTCCTCACCAGTCAGAGGACAGAGTCAGTCAGAGGGCAGAGCTGAGCACAGGGCCAGGGGCGGGGCCTCCCGGAGTCCCTGCCCTCCTGGCTCCCCACAGCCCCAGCAGCCTTGCACAGACTGTAGGTCTGTACATCTGAGCACCTAGGCGGAGATGACATGACAGAGAATGACCTAAGACCGGAAGGTCTCTGAATACATAGGGAGGTCTCCCGTGGACCACATAGGTTTGACTCCATTATCCGCGTTCAGGGAGCGCGAGTCGCAGTTTTCTTTTTCCTTTTCGGTGAAGTTGCAAGTAGCCCAGGCTGGCCTTCAACTCAGTGTGGCTGAGGGTAACCTCAAACTCCTAATTTCTCTGCCTCCACCTCTGGGACACTGAGATTACAAAGATGTACCACTACACCCATTTGTGGGGGGTTGTATTTAGTTTTGTGGGGGTTTTGTTTTGTTTTTAGCCTGAAATTCCTAGTAAGGTCCCTGTCTCCTCCCCACTTTCTAACCACTGTTGTGAAATTGTTGTCTTCCCCCCCCCCTCCATCCCCTTGAAGTTTTTGGTTTGTTTTTATGTGTGTATTTGTGTTTTTCTTTTACCATTCACCTTATTTTGTGTCCTTATGATGTTTGTTGTTGTTTTTGTTGTTGTTGTTTCATTGTGTTTTGTTGTGGTTTTCCTTTGAAGCTCTTTCGGTGCCACCCAGCCCTGGTGTGAGTGGCATTTGCTGTCTACTAATGCTTTCCAAATTGTTTATTAGGGATCTGTTGGGTTTCGTTTCTATCAACAACAGATTGATAATAAAATTATCAATAAAAAGCTTTTAATTGGGGGGGATGGAGGGGTAACCCAAGAAGTAGGATATCATTTGAGATGTAAACAAATGGAATGATTGATTTTTTTTTTAAAAAAAAAAAAAGGTTTTAATTGAAGGGCCCGTGTGGTCTTTGAATTGGACAGTGGGTCGTTGGAAAGAATTCTCCACTGAGAGCTGTGATAAACCTAAGAAGGACAGCAGAGGCCAAGCAGGTCCTTTGGTGAAGGAGGACAGAAAGTGAGAGGAAAGGGGGGCAGGAAGAAGGGGTGGTGAGCTCTGACAGGGAGTTTGGGAGGAAGTGAATGGGGAGATAGAAAAGAGAGGAGAACCTAAGACTCGACATGTCGACTCTACTGCTCTGGAGGGAGCTGTGTGCCTAAACTGGAATCATTTGGGCGGAGCAAAGAAGACAGGAGATGCACTGTGTCGATAAGAGAGAAAAAACCAAGCCTGGAGTGGAGGACACCCCACTCCATTCACCATTCCATTTCTTTTACCCCCCTCCCCCCGCAAAGCAAGCAGGAAGGAGGTAAGGCAGGAAGAGCAGAAGTTCAAAGCTACCCTCAGCTACACAGAAAGTTCAAGGCAAGCCTGGACTACATGACAACCTTTCTCAGAAAGAAAAGAAGAAAGAAAGGAAGGAGAGAGGAAGGCAGGGAGGAGAGAGAAAGACAGAGAGAGACAGAGAGACAGAGAGAGACAGAGAAAGAGACACACAAAGAGAGAGAGAGAGGGAGGGAGGGAAGGGTAGGGAGGGAGGGAGGGAGAGAGAGAGAGGGAAGGAGAGGGAGAGGAAGAGGGAGAGGGAGAGGGAGGGAAGGGGAGGGAGAGAGAGAGAGAGAGAGAGAGAGAGAGAGAGAGAGAGAGAGAGAAGAGGACACACTATGAGAGGAAATTGGTACTGGAGTCAAATGTTACAGAACATTTAGTAAAAGCCCTCAAGAAAGCCCTTCTTCTCTTCCAGAGACCAGCTGTCACGTGGGTGCTGGGTTCAACTCCTTAGCACCCTCGCAACAGCTCCCAACCACCTTTAACTCCAGACCCAAGGAATCCAGCACCCCCTTCTGGCCTCTGCAGACATCAAGCATGCATGTGGGTTACAGACAGGAAGCAACAATCACTATTCCTTAATATCTCTTAACATCAATGGACTCAATTCCCCAATTAAAAAAATAATAATAATAAACTAACAGACTGGATTTGTAAACAAGACCCAACATTTTGCTGCGTACAAGAAATGCATCTCAGTGTCACAGACAAACACTACCTCAGAGTAAAAGGCTGGAAAACAGTTTTCCAAGCAAATGGCCCCAGGAAACAAGCTGGAGTAGCCATTCTAATATCCAATAAAACAGACTTTCAATCAAAAGTCATCAAAAAAGACACAGAAGGACATTTTATACTCATCAAAGGAAAAATCTACCAGGAAGAACTCTCAATTTTGAACATCTATGCCCCAAATACAAGGGCTTCCACATTCATAAAGGAAACCTTACTAAAGCTTAAAGCACACATCGCATCCCACACAATAATTGTGGGTGATTTAACACCCCAATCTCTTCAATGGACAGATAATGTAAACACAAACTAAACAGAGACACAGTGAAACTAACAGAAAATTTGGACCAAATGGATTTAATAGATATCTATAGAACATTTCATCCTAAAGCAAAAGAATATACCTTCTTCTCAGCACCACATGGTACCCTCTCCAAATGTGACCATATAATTGGTCACAAAAGAGACCTCAACAGATAAAAGAAGATCAAACTAATTCCATGCCTCCTATCAGATCACTATGGAATAAGGGTGGTCTTCAATAGCAACAAAAACAACAGAAAGTACACATACACATGGAAGCTGAACAATGTTCTAATCACTGATGCCTTGGTCAAGGAAGAAATAAGGAAAGAAATCAAAACCTTTTTATAATTTAATGAAAATGAAAGCACAACATACCCAAATTTATGGGACACAATGAAAGCAGTGCTAAGAGGGAAACTCATAGCGCTGAATGCCTCCAAAAAGAAGCTGGAGAGAGGATACACTAGCAGCTTAACAGCACACCTGAAAGCTTTAGAACAAAAAGAAGCCAATACACCCAAGAGGAGTAGAAGGCAGGAAATCATCAAACTCAGGGCTGAAATCAACCAAGTTGAAACAAAAAGAACTATACAAAGAATCAACAAAACCAGGAGCTAGTTCTTTGAGAAAATGAACAAGATAGATAAGCCTTTAGCCAGACTAACCAGAGGGCACAGAGACAGTATCCAAATTAACAAAAGCAGAAATGAAAAGGGAGAAATAACAACAGAAATTCAAAAAATTATCAGATAGATCCTACTACAAAAGCCTATACTCAACACAACTGGAAAATCTGGAGGAAATGGACAATTTTCTAGACAGTTACCAACTACCAAAGTTTAATCAGGATCAGATAGATCATCTAAATGGTCCCATAACCCCTAAAGAAATAGAAGTGGTCATTGACAGTCTTTTCACCCAAAAAAAGCACAGGACCTAGCCGGGCGTGGTGGCGCACACCTGTAATCCCAGCACTTGGGAGGCAGAGGTAGGCAGATTTCTGAGTTCGAGGCCAGCCTGGTCTACAGAGTGAGTTCCAGGACAGCCAGGACTACACAGAGAAACCCTGTCTCGAAAAAAAACAAAAACAAAAACAAAAACAAAAACAAACAAACAAAAAAAAAGCACAGGACCAGATGGTTTTAGTGCAGAATTCTATCAGACCTTCAAAGGAGACCTAATACCAATACTCTTCAAACTATTCCACAAAATAGAAGGAACATTACCCAACTCCTTCTATGAAGCCACAATTTCGCAGATACCAAAACCACACAAAGATCCAACAAAAAAAGAGAACCTTAGACCAATTTCCCTTATGAATATTGATGCAAAAAACCTCAATAAAATTCTTTTTTTTTGTTTTTTTTATTTTAATTTCTATATTCTTTGTTTACATTCCAAAGGCTTTCCCCTTTCCCAGTTCTCCCCTCACCATGTGTCCCACAAGTCCTCCCCCCACCCCACCCTCCCCACCCCCGTGCATTCCCTGATCACCCCTCAACCCTTTCTCTGTTCTGGTACTCTCCTGCAAGGCTGGAACCAGTCTTTTCTGGACCAGTGTCCTCTCCTTCCTTCTTCTTGGGAATCTTTTGATTTGCTAATTGTGCCTTGAGTGTTCAGAGCTCCTGGGCTCATTAATATCCACTTATCAGTGATTGCATTTCATGTGTATTCTTTTGTGATTGGGTTAACTCACTTAGGATGATATTTTCCAGATCCAACCATTTGCCCACAAACTGCATGAATTCCTTATTTTTAATTGCTGAGTAGTATTCCATTGCATAAATATACCACATTTTCTGTATCTGTTCCTCCTTTGAGGGACATCTGGGCTCCTTCCAACTTCTGGCTATTATAAATAAGGCTGCTATGAACATTGTGGAGCATGTGTCTTTATTGCATGCAGGGGAATCCTCTGGGTATATGCCCAGGCGTAGTATGACAGGGTCCTCTGGAAGTGTCATGCCCAATTTTCTGAGGAACCGCCAGACTGATTTCCAGAGTGGTTGTACCAGCTTGCAATCCCACCAACAGTGGAGGAGTGTTCCTCTTTCTCCACATCCTCTCCAGCACCTGTTGTCTCTTGAGTTTTTAATCTTAGCCATTCTGACTGGTGTGAGGTGGAATCTCAGGGTTGTTTTGATTTGCATTTCCCTGATGACTAATGATGTTGAACATCTCTTAAGGTGCTTCTCAGCCATCTGAATTTCTTCTGGTGAAAATTCCTTGTTTAGCTCTGTACCCCATTTTTAAATAGGGTTATTTGGTTCTTTGGGGTCTAATTTCTTGAGTTCTTTGTATATATTGGATATAAGCCCTCTGTCAGATGTGGGGTTGGTGAAGATCTTTTCCCAATTTGTTGGTTTCTGTTTTGTCCTTCTGACAGTGTCCTTTGCCTTACAGAAACTTTGTAATTTTATGAGGTCCCATTTGTCAATTCTTGATCTTAGAGCATAAGCTATTGGTGTCCTGTTCAGGAACTTTCCCCCTGTGCCTATGTCCTCAAGGGTCTTCCCCAGTTTCTTTTCTATTAGTTTCCATGTGTCTGGCTTTATGTGGAGGTGCTTGATCCACTTGGAGTTGATCTTAGTACAAGGAGATAAGAATGGATCAATGCGCATTCTTCTGCAAACTGACCTCCAGTTGAACCAGCACCATTTGTTGAAAAGGCTATCTTTTTTTCCACTGGATGGTTGTAGCTCTTTTATCAAAGATCAAGTGACCATAACTCTGTGGGTTCCTTTCTGGGTCTTCAATTCTATTCCATTGATCTACTTGCCTTTCGTTGTACCAATACCATGCAGGTTTTTTTGTTTGTTTGTTTGTTTGTTTGTTTGTTTTTGGCTTTTCGAGACAGGGTTTCTCTGTGTAGCCTTGGCTGTCCTGGAACTCACACTGTAGACCAGGCTGGCCTCGAACTCAGAAATCCGCCTGCCTCTGCCTCCCAAGTGCTGGGATTACAGGCATGCGCCACCACCGCCCGGCTTTACCATGCAGTTTTTAACACAATTGCTCTGTAGTACTGCTTGAGGTCAGGGATACTGATTCCCCCCAGAAGTCATTTTATTGTTTAGAATAGTTTTAACTATCCTGGGTTTTTTGTTACTCCAGATGAATTTAAGAATTGCTCTTTCTAGATCTATGAAGAATTGATTTGGGATTTTGATGGCGAGTGCATTGAATCTGTAGATTGCTTTTGGCAAGATGGCCATTTTTATTATATTGATCCTGCCAATCCAAGAGCAAGAAATATTTTTCCATCTTCTGAGGTCTTCTTGGATTTCTTTCTTCAAGAACTTGAAGTTCTTGTCATACAGATCTTTCACTTGTTTGGTAAAAGTCATGCCAAGATACTTTACATTGTTTGTGGCTATTATGAAGGGTGCCGTTTCCCTAACTTCTTTCTCAGCCTGCTTGTCCTTTGAGTATAGGAAGGCTACTGATTTGCTTAAGTTGATTTTATAACCAGACACTTTGCTGAAGTTGTTTACCAGCTGTAGGAGTTCTCTGGTGGAGTTTTTTGGGTCGCTTAAGTATACTATCATATCGTCTGCAAATAACGATAGTTTGACTTCTTCCTTTCCAATTTGTATCCCTTTGACTTCCTTATGTTGTCTAATTGCTCTCACTAGAACTTCAAGTACTATATTGAAAAGATATGGAGAGAGAGGGCAGCCTTTTCTAGTCCCTGATTTTAGTGGGATTGCTTCAAGTTTCTCTCCATTCAGTTTGATGTTGGCTACTGGTTTGCTGTATATTGATTTTATTATGTTTAGGTATGGGCCTTGAATTCCTATTCTTTCCAGGACTTTTAGCATGAAAGGATGCTGAATTTTGTCAAATGCTTTTTCAGCATCTAATGAGATGACCATGTGGTTTTTTTCTTTTAGTTTGTTTATGTAGTGGATTACATTGATGGATTTCTGTATATTGAACCATCCCTGCATCCCTGGGATGAAGCCTACTTGATCATGGTGAATGATCGTTTTGATGTGCTCTTGGATTGGCAAGGATTTTATTTAGTATTTTTGCATCGATATTCATAAGGGAAATTGTCCTATAGTTCTCTTTCTTTGTTGAATCTTTGTGTGGTTTTGGTATCAGCATAATTGTGGCTTCGTAGAACAAGTTGGGCAGTGTTCCTTCCATTTCTATAGTTTGAAGAGTATTCGTGCTAGGTCTTCTTTGAAAGTCTGATAAAATTCTGCACTAAAACCATCTGGTCCCGTACTTTTTTGGTTGGGAGACTTTCTATAACCACTTCTATTTCTCTAGGGGTTATGGGACTGTTTAGCTGTTCTAATTGATCCTGATTTAATTTTGGTATTTGGTATCTGTCTAGGAAATTGTCCATTTCCTCCAGATTCTCCAGTAGCATTGAGTATAGGCTTTTGTAGTAGAACCTGATGATTTTTTTAATTTCCTCAGTTTCTGTTGTTATATCCCCCTTTTCATTTCTAATTTTGTTAGTTTGGATACTGTCTCTGTGCCCATTGGTTAGTCTGGCTAAGGGTTTATCTATCTTGTTGATTTTCTCAAAGAACCAGCTCTTGGTTATGTTGATTCTTTGTATGGTTCGCTTTATTTCTACTTGATTGATTTCAGCCCTTAGTTTGGTGATTTCCTGTCTTCTACTCCTCCTGGGTGAATTAGCTTCTTTTTGTTCCAGGGCTTTTGGGTGTGCTGTTAAGCTACTAGTGTATGCTCTCTCCAGTTTCTTTTTGGAGGCACTCAGTGCAATGAGTTTTCCTCTTAGCACTGCTTTCATTGTGTCCCATAGATTTGGATAGGTTGTACCTTCATTTTCATTGAATTCTAAAAAGTCTTTGATTTCTTTCTTTATTTCTTCCTTGACCAAGGTGTCATTGAGTAGAGTATTGTTCAGTTTCCACGTGTATGTGGGATTTCTGTTGTTTTTCTTGCTATTGAAGACCACTTTTACTCTATAGTGATCTGATAGGAGGAATGGGATTAGTTCGATCTTCTTGTATTTGTAGACATCTGTCTTGTGACCAATTATATGATCGATTTTGGAGAAGGTACCATGTGGTGCTGAGAAAAAGGTATATTCTTTTGCTTTGGGATGAAATGTTTTATATATATACATACATATATATATATATATATATATATATATATATATATATATATGTTAAATCCAATTGGTCTAAAGCTTCAATTAGTTTCACTGTGTCCCTGTTTAGTTTCTGGTTTCCTGAGGATAGTGGAGTGTTGAAGTCACCCACAATTATTGTGTTAGGTGTAATGTGTTCTTTAAGCTCTAGTAGAGTTTCTTTTTATGAATGAGGGTGCCCTTGCATTTGGAGCATAGATGTTCAGTATTGAGAGTTCTTCTTGGTGAATTTTTCCTTTGACCAGCAAGAAGTGACCTTCTGTGTCTCTTTTGATGACTTTAGGTTGGAAGTCAATTTTATCTGATATTAGAATGGCTACTCCGGCTTGTTTCCTAAGACCATTTGCTTGTAAAATTGTCTTCCAGCCTTTTACTCTAACGTAGTGTTTGTCTTTTACACTGAGATGTGTTTCCTGTATGCAACAAAACGTAGGATCCTGTTTCTGTATCCAGTCTGTTAGTCTATGTCTTTTTATTGGGGAATTGAGTCCATTGATGTTAAGAAATATTAAGGAATAGTGATTATTTCTTCCTGTCATTTTTGATGTTATTTTTGTTTTTGAATGGTTATCTTCTTTTGAGTTTGATGAGAGGAGGTTTCTATCTTGATTCTTCTGGGGTGTGGATTCCCTCCTTGTGTTGGCGTTTTTCCCCTATTATCCTTTGTAGGGTTGGGTTTGTGGAAAAATAATGTGCAAATTTGGTTTTGTCATGGAATACCTTGGTTTCTCCATCTATGACAATTGAGAGTTTTGCTGGGTATAGTAGTTTTGGCTGAAGTTTGTGTTCTCTTAGAGTCTGCATGATATCTGCCCAGGATCTTCTAGCTTTCATGGTCTCAGGTGAGAAGTCTGGTATAATCCTGATAGGTCTTCCTTTATATGTTACTTGGCCTTTTTCTCTTATTGCCCTTAATATTCTTTCTTTGTTTCCATGCCCTGCTGGAACACAGGAACTGCTGCTCTGCCAAGCTCCCATTCTTAGATGACTGGCTGGCGACCAGGGTCCCCCAAGATCTTAAGCTTGGGGTATCTCCGGTCTCTGTTTCTGCCTGCTCGGTCTAACCACCTGCCACCAAGATGGCCGCGGATGAGCAGAGTGCAGGGTTCCCCTCAGAGCGCAGAGTCCACACCTGGTTGGGGCCCAGGAACCCTGCTCTGCCCAGTTTGCTGCCAGGCGGTCTTGAGTCCCCAAAGACCCCAAGTTCTGGATATCAGGGGTACCTGGCTCTGCTCTCCTTAGTCCGGACTGCTTCAAGGATGCCAGTGGTGGCCGCTGGATGTGGGGAGTGCAGCTTGCCAAGTCTCCTGCAGGGCAGGGAGCACACGCCCTGCTGGCACACAGGACCGCTGCTCTGGCAAGCTCCCATTCTTAGATGACTGGCTGGCGGCCGGGTCCCCTGAGATCTTAAGCTTGGGGTATCTCATGTATCTGTTTCTGCCCGCTCGGTCTAAGCACCCGCCACCAAAATGGCCACGGTTGAGCAGAGTCCTCAATAAAATTCTTGCCAACAGAATCCAAGAACACATCAAAACGATCATTCATCATAATCATCCCAGGGATGCAGAGATGGATGGTTCAATATACGGAAATCAATCAATGTAATCCACTATATAAACAAACTCAAAGAAAAAAATCACATGGTCATTTCATTAGATGCTGAAAAAGCATTTGACAAAATTCAGCATCCTTTCATGTTAAAGGTCTTGGAAAGAACAGGAATTCAAGGCCCATACCTAAACATAGTAAAATTAATATACAGCAAACCAGTAGCCAACATCAAACTAAATGGAGAGAAACTTGAAGCAATCCCACTAAAATCAGGGACTAGACAAGGCTGCCCTCTCTCTCCATATCTTTTCAATATAGTACTTGAAGTTCTAGCTAGAGCAATTAGACAACATAAGGAAGTCAAAGGGATACAAATTGGAAAGGAAGAAGTCAAATTATCACTATTTGCAGATGATACGATAGTATACTTAAGCAACCCAAAAAACTCCACCAGAGAACTTCCACAGCTGATAAACAACTTCAGCAAAGTGGCTAGACATAAAATCAACTCAAGCAAATCAGTAGTCTTCCTATACTCAAAGGACAAGCAGGCTGAGAAAGAAGTTAGGGAAACGGCACCCTTCACAATAGCCACAAACAATATAAAGTATCTTGGTGTGACTCCAACCAAACAAGTGAAAGATCTGTATGACAGGAACTTTAAGTCTGAAGAAAGAAATCCAAGAAGACCTCAGAAGATGGAAATTTTTTCCATGCTCTTGGATTGGCAGTATTGCCGAAAGCAATATACAGATTCAATGCAATCCCCATCAAAATCTCAACTCAATTCTTCATAGAGTTAGAAAGAGCAATTCTCAAATTCATCTGGAATAACCCAGAAAACCCAGGATAGCTAAAACTATCCTCAACAGTAAAAGAACTTCTTGGGGAATCAGTATCCCCGACCTCAAGCAGTACTACAGAGCAATTGTGTTTAAAACTGCATGGGATTGGTACAGTGACAGGCAAGTAGATCAATGGAATAGAATGGAAGTCCCAGAAATGAATCCACTCACCTATGGTCACTTGAACTTTGACAAAGGAGCTACAACAATCCAGTGGAAAAAAGATAGCCTTTTCAACAAATGGTGCTGGTTCAACTGGAGGTCAACATGCAGAATAATGCAAATTGATCCATTCTTATCTCCTTGTACAAAGCTCAAGTCCAAGTGGATCAAGGATCTACACATAAAACCAGACACACTGAAACTAATAGAAAAGAAACTGTGGAAGACCCTTGAGGACATGGGCACAGGGGGAAATTTCCTGAACAGAACACCAATAGCTTATGCTCTAAGATCAAGAATTGACAAATGGGACCTCATAAAATTACTAAGTTTCTGTAAGGCAAAGGAGACTGTTAAAAGGACAAAACGGCAACCAACAAATTGGTAAGAGATCTTCACCAACCCTACATCCAACAGAGGGCTTATATCCAAGATATACAAAGAACTCAAGAAGGTAGACTTCAGAGAGTCAAATAAACACATTAAAAGTGGGGTGTAGAGCGAAACAAAGAATATTGAATGGCTGAGAAGCACCTAAAGAAATGTTCAACATCCTTAGTCATCAGGGAAATGCAAATCAAAACGACCCTGAGATTTAACCTCACACCAGTCAGAATGGCTAAGATCAAAAACTCAGGAGAAAACAGGTGCTGGCAAGGATGTGGAGAAAGAAGAACACTCCTCCACTGCTGGTGGGGTTGCAAGCTGGTACAACCACTCTGGAAATCAGTCTGGCGGTTCCTCAGAAAACTGGGAATGATACTTCTGGAGAAACCCGCTATACCACTCCTGGGCATCTACCCAGAGGATTCTCCAGCATGTAATAAGAATACATGCTCCACTATGTTCATAGCAGCCCTATGATAATAGCTAGAAGCTGGAAAGAACCCAGATGTCCCTCAACAGGGGAATGGATACAGAAAATGTGGTATATATATATATATATATATATATATATATATATATATACACACACACACACACACACACACATACACACACACACACACACACACACACAGTGGAATACTATTCAGCCATTAAAAACAATGAATTCATGAAATTCTTAGACAAATGGATGGAACTGGAGAATATCATCCTAAGTGAGATAACTCAGTCTCAAGAGAACACTCATGGTATGCACTCATTGATAAGCGGGTATTAGCCTAGAAGCTTGGAATACCCAAGACACAATTCACATATCAAATGATGCCCAAGAAGAAGGAAGGAGTGGCCCCTGGTTTTGGAAAAGCTCAGTGCAGCAGTGTAGGGAAATACCAGGACAGGGAAGTGGGAAGGGGTGGATTGGGGAACAGGGGGAACAAAGAGGGCTTATGGGGGGGGGGAATCCAGGAAAGGGGAAATCATTTGAAATGTAAATAAAGAATATATGAATAAAAAAGGTGTCATTGGGGTCTGTAATGGAGCCATAAGTTTTTAGTTTATGGGGAGAAGTGGATTTTTGTGAATGATGGTGTGACTCACATTAGGAGCTATTTCGCAGCTTTCTTCCTGTCCGTGGTGTCCACCTTTATAACCACCACCTCTTCTGCTCCACCTTCAAAGCCCACTCCATCTCAGCAGCCTTCTCAGACTGCCCTCATGACATCAGATTGCTTCCCCTCTACACCCAAGGAGACAAGGTTCCACGTCACATTTGCTAATAAATAGTGTGCCTTGTCTTTTTTTTTGGGGGGGGGGATATATTCTTTATTTACATTTCAATTCCCTTAAGTGTGCCTTGTCTTAAGTCATCTCTTGTAACTGTGTTGGCATTTCCTCGGGTTGGGGTTTTAAATGTCCAATCCCATCCCAGGGAACCCAAGCACAGCCCTTAGGACCAGATGACACAAGGCACAGCCCTTAGTAGCAGGTGGTACAAGGCGAGTCATAAAAAAGCAGGATCAAGAACAGGGGTCCTAGGGTGTCATGAAACTTGCAGGCAGTACATGGCTCCCTGGACCCTCAGAAAGGCCGTTTATGAGGCAAGATGAACTCTGGGTCCTGCTTGCTGCTGGTCTGGACTTACGGACAGAAGGCCCTGGAACCTGTGTCTATCCAGGCCACAAGAGGCAGCAAAGAGGTTGTGCAGCTGTAATCTCAGTTGGAATGAATCTTAATAGTTTGTTTAATTTGGGGTACTATTTTTCACTAGTTTGTAGTATCAGGATTATTATTGAAGTAAAATTGAGAAGATACGATAGTTTAACTGAGATCTTAAGTATAAAAAGATGTCTTGGTGAATCTTATTCTGTAACTGCTGTTGGTAGCATCTTATAAGAGTCTATCAATCACAAATCAGTAATAAACTTATTCACATGCAATCTTTTTTAACTATAATAATAGGTTACTGAGGAATGAAAATAATTTACAGCTAATCTTTCTCACTTTCTGCGGGGAGGAGTACTGTCCCAAGTGTGCTATATCTTTCCAAGCAGATCTTTCATTGACCCATAGGAATGCTATTCTCAGAGTGTTACTGCCATCTAGTGGACTATAGGAATAAATGCAGCTTAAGGCGAACGTGCTTCAGACTGCCTTTTTTCTCTTTTTCTTAAATTTTCTCTCCTTTTTGTTGTAGTATATGCAAGACCAAAAAAAAAAAATGGAAACTGTTTTATCAGTCATTGGAGGCTCCTTTGAAGCTTTTAACTTCAAAAAGCTAGCAAACATTGTTTCTATTCTGCCAAACTGGTTGTAAGAAACAAATAAAGAAATTCAGAATGAAAATATTTTTTTGCACAATAAAATAAAAATGAGAAAAAAAAATAAAATGCACTGAAGTGATTGCTTTTGCGAAGATGAAATATAAGAAGTTTATGAAGAAACAAATGGGTTTGGTGATTTTCAGGGGAAGGGGTGCACAGTGTGCCGTAGCGGGCAAAGGGTAGGATTACTTTACTATATAACATTTAATCCATTTTAATCAAAGGGTAATTGCATCACTCCCTGTTTTCTCTCACCTCCTTCCAGCTCCCGAGTCCCCTGCCTCCAATCCTTTCACTGTCCCCCCACCCCCACCCCCCACCCCCTGCTCTCAAATGGATAGCCTCTTTTTCTTTGGTTATTATTGATATATGCAAGCATATATGTACAGTCTGCTGAGTCTGTGTGTGTGGCTCATGGGGTTGTGATTTCAGGGCGGCTATCTTAGGGGGGGTGGTCCCAGGAAGAAGCTAATTCTTTTGCCTAGGGAATGAACCACATGAGATCACCCCCCTTCCACGATAGCATTTCACCGGATATTGCCCGTTGTTCTGGCCTTGTTTGACAGCCATTTCTACGAGAGGCAGTCTCATGGCAGACTTCCTGGTCCTCTTTCCACCACCTCTTCCTCTGTGTTCCCTGAGCCGGAGCTGCAGGAGCTGCGATGCTGATCTGTCCACGGGCACTCAGGTTCCCAGGAACCATTGTGTCCCTCTTGTGTCCAGCTGTGGTGTTCTGGGATGGGCTCCATTTGGTGTATAAAGAGAAGCTTCTTCGAGGAGGAGTGGAAGCTACACTTACCTGTGGATGTAAGGATAACATTTAAAACATAGTTAGGAATTATGCTGGTCTAGTGAACTGGTGGTACTGGATTCTCTGCTAAGGTCCGGGACCTCACTAGCACAGGAAGCTGGCCTGTACCAGGCATGATTTCCCTCCCGCCGAGTGGGCAGCCGTCGGTCGCCACCAATGGGTGGGTGCCCTTATTGCGCCCTTATACATTTCTTACCATGCGGGCTATTGCGGTGGCTCGAACGCATCGTCACGGCTGGGTGGTGGGACTAGTTGTTTCCTTCCCTTGGCACCTTACACAGAACTTCCGGTGCTCTGGAAGCCAGGCTACAGGGAGGAGGCTTTCAGTGAGATTCAGCTCAAAGCATGCTAGTCCTGCGTCCTACGGTTGTAACTAACGTCTTCGGCATTAGAGGCCACCCTCAGCCCCTGGACGCATCACTGATAATCTGTATTGTTTTGGGAGTCGCGTGGGCTACCCTGACCATCTCTTAAAAGAGGGTAGCGGGGGTTGTTAGTCTATGGTTTTTTGTGTCAAGTAGCATAACTTCATTTACATATTTGATTTAGATGCATATAAAAAATATGAGTCCTTGGGGCTTTATCCAACAACTTCAGTGTAAAGCTTTGCTCTTCCCTCCCCCTCCATCTGTAGTGGCCCCCACTGGCACCCCGTCCTGATTTTCCATTTCCTCTTTCATATCCTCTGTATTCTGTTATCCCTCACGCTCCTGCACGCTCTCTTTCTACTTCCCTCATCTCCGTGATTTCTCTGTGTTGCATCCATGTCTGAGGGCTGGGAGCACAGGTGAGAGAGAACGTGGAACTCTCTGGGCCGATAGAGTCTTTTCTGAGTCCATTTATTTTCCCGATTTCTTTTTTCCGTAGAGAGGAACAGTATTCCGCTGTGTATGTTACCACATCTTCACTACCCATCCATCTGATGGGAGCATACGGAGTGTTCCCATCCTCCAGCTATTGTGAATGGGGCAGCAAAGAACGTGGCTGAGAAAGCGTCTGTGGATGTTGAATCCTTTGGGCATATGCCAGTCATATAGTAAATTTATGTAGCAGAAATGCCCCCCAGTTAATTTAAATATTAATGCAAGAAGAAGCCTGTGATTGGGCGGTGAAAAAGGAAGGTGTGTGAGGATTGTTTGAGACAGGCAGGGGACAGTTAGAAGGAAGGAAGATGGAGGAAGAGGAAGATGACCCAGATTCCGCGTGGCTTTAAATAGCCACAGGTAGCTGTGAATATCATGAAAGGATAGAATAATTGGGATAACTTGTCTAACCTCGGTGGGCAGCTTGTATCATTATCAATTGGCTCTAAAATTATTGTGTGGGTTTCTTGTGAATTGAGAATTTATTGATATATAAATCTGACTAATTATAAGGATCTAGAGTTTTGATTTACTGGGTTAAGGGGATTTGTGACAACTCGCCGCAGGGGGTAGATGGCTGAGACGGTACAATCGGTACAATCGGTTCTGAGGCAGGAGAATGAACCAGAGCTGGGAAGACCAGACCACCGCACGGGGCTAACTTAGAGGCAGAGAGACCGCAGGCAGAGAGTAGCTGGTGGGGCGCAGGATGGTGCCCCTTTTTGATATTTCCCACAACACATTTGCTTTTCATTTTTTTAAGGTTCTCCATACTGATTTTCAGAGTGGTACACCAGTTTGTGTTTCCACAACAGTGAATGAGATGATCCTCTTTCCCTTAACCTGGCCAGCGTTTGCTCTCAGTTGTGCTGCCTGGGAGAGATGAAATATCAAGGCTGTTTGAATGTGAAATTCCCTAAGTGTTAAAGATGATCAACATTTTTTGAGGTATTTCTTAGTCATTTTTATATTTTCTTTTGAAAACTCTGTTTAGATCCCTAGCCTAGTTTTTCCTATAACAACTTACAATTTTAATTATTTCCCTTTTTAGAGATTATAGTATAACTTCCCCCTTCCCGTCCCCCCTCCAATTCCCCCCATACATCCCTCCTTGCTCTCGTTCAAATCCATGGCCTCTTTTTTCATTCATTGTTGCTACATGCATATGTGTATATCATGTAATATACATGTATACTCCTAAATGCATAACTACACCCTGCTCAGTCTGTATAATGTTACTCGTATGTATGTTTTTGTTTGATTGAATAACAATTGCTGTGCCCTCCCTGGCAGAGACTGCGTTTCCCTTTTTCAGCATTCTATAGCAAACCTGTAGTCCTTGGCATAGTATCCAGGACTCTGGTCTTCCCTCCCAACCACGTTAGCATGTCTACAGCTGCTGTCCTCGTTCCGCTCATGTTTGGACGATTATGTTGGTGAGACTTCATGAGTGTAGTTTCTAACATTCCTAGAAAACCGTGTCAGAGCAAATTCCCTAAACTTCTGGCTCTCACAGCCTTTCTGCTCTTTCATTTCCTGAGCCATAGGTGCATCTTGATTGGTTGTGGTTTTCTGTGATGACCTTTGTTGAAAAAGATGTTCCCTTGACGAGGAGGAAGGAGTACACTTACCTGTGGATGTAAGGACACATATTTAAAGTGTAGTTAGAAAATGCACTGGTTTGGTAAAGCGTAGTTGCAGGCTCTCCTCCGGGTTCCATTACTTCACTGGCCCTGGGTAGCTGGCTAGGATTCTAGTGCCACGCATGAGTTTCCTCTTGTTGAGCAGGCTTTAAGTCCAACTAGAGAGCTGTTGCTTACTGCCAAGACACTGACGCCATGATCGCATCCTTGTGGGTGTTGTGCTGTGCTCATAGTGGATGTGGTTCCCAGGCATCACAGCTCTACTAAGGCTGTTGGCTGCTTGTCTACTTTGAAAGCTTGCATGGTGCCTTCTGGGTCCGTGAAAGCTAGTCCTTGAGGAGAAGGTATTCAGACCAGTTCAAGTTCGGGGGCTCTGGGCCCTACGTCTGAAGTTCATGGCATCTTCAACAAAAGGGACTTACCTTCCACTTATGGGAGACAACCAGGGGCAAGAGCACCAGCGTGTAATGTTTTGGGAGTCTCTTGGACATTCCTGACCAACCAATTAAAGAATGGCTCCTCATGCCAGGTGTTGGGGTTTTCCTTAGGTAGTCTTTGGCTCTTGTCGGGGTCACCGTCAGCCCAGATGAGGGAATCTAATTTAAACTATGCATGCCTATGCATATACAAACTTACATGTATTATGGATATCGTTCCTTTTATGTAATCAATAGTATGATTCCTTGTGACATTTTCAAACATCCTTACTGTTCGTTTACCCTCCTTCTTCCTTCTGTTTGTTTGTTTTGTTTTTTGTGTTTTTCGAGACAGGGTTTCTCTGTGTAGTCCTGGCTGTCCTGGAACTCACTCTGTAGACCAGGCTGGCCTCGAACTCAGAAATCCGCCTGCCTCTGCCTCCCAAGTGCTGGGATTACAGACGTGCGCCACCACCGCCCGGCTTCCTCCTTCCTTCTGAATTTACCTTTCCCAACCCTAATTAGAGCCCCAGCCTCCCCGCTTTTCCCAGATCAGATCACGTGCGCAGTGGCTGCTCCCCTGTTTATTGCTCCTCCACCTCCCTAGTCAGCATCGGTCCCTTTGTACTTCCCTGGTTTCTGCAGTTACTCGAGGATAGGGACTCGCACCCAAAGATTCCAAATGAGGAGCCCCTGATAAGGAGCATATGGCATCTGTCTGTCTTTCTGCGTCTGGGTTACCAGCTCATCAGGATGATCTGTTCTAATTCCACCCATGTGCCTGCAAAGTTCGTCATTTCAGGTTTCTTTCCAGCTGAATAGTATTCCATAATGTGCGTATTGCCACATTTTCCCTACCTATCCATCTGTTGAAGGACATTTAGGTTATTTTCCTTTCCTAGCTATTGGGAATAGAGCAGCAGTGACAAGGCTCAATAAAATCACCACAGTCACCAAGCACTTTCTAAAGGCCTGTTCTGTGAGCCGGAACCCATGCATGGCACTATTAATGGTGTTAAGAGTCTGTGGCTAGACAGATCATAGGCTCTAGGTGAGAACCTACTTCTTCTGCTAAACAGACAGAGTATTAAAATGATTCCTGATGACTTATTGCTATATCCATGGGTCAGACAATCCCTCAGCCCTCATCAGAGGAGCTTCTTCTTGCAGTAGACAGAAGTTAGTACAAACCCTCAACGAGCCAGCGTGCAGAGAATGAGGCGGTGGGATGGTCAGCTGCAAGCAGGACGATCATACCACACCTCCCCCCACAAGGAAAGTGGGGAAGGGGAATGGCAAGCTCCGGAGGTGGAGGCTGGGCTCAAGGACACAGTGTCTTCTGGACAGGGCAGGGCAACTGCACGGATGGACTCACAGGAGTGTGACAGCATGCTGGTGACTGCTAATGACTGCTAATGACCAGCCCAAATGGACAAAGTCTGAGCTTAGAGGAGAGGTAGGACTGAAATGCCACCACCTGCTGAGGAACCATTGCCATCTGATAGCTACTGGGAGGAGGAAGAACAGTATGACTTCTGGAACATGGGCCACACTCCAAGGCAGGCCACACACACACACACACACACACACACACACACACAGAAGAAACCTCAAAGTAGGATGGGTAGGGAGGTAAGAGTAGACATGAGAGGAACCAGGGAAGGGCTAAGTGTTGTAGAAATGCTTTGTGTGAATTTTTCATATAATTAGTAAAAATAGCATTGAAAAATAAAACCCACAAAAGCTAGTCAATCTCAAAGCATCCCACACGGCTCACGTGAGTAATGTAGTTCCTCAGAACAAGTGAAGCAATTAATGGACATAATATTTGAGTGTGAGACTTCGAACTGTCCACTCTGGAGCATATCCTAGACATAATATTGTAAGGAAATGTTTGGTTTTGGGCTCATAATGACCTGCAACTCCACCTGATAAGGTGAGTGTGCTGATAGTGTTGTGATTGATAAAGAAACCCTGAAAACTACCTTGGGCACTCTCAGATGCCAGTAGACAAATGCTCAAACATGCTCCAGGTTTCCCACAAGGGATGGCTATTTTGGTTTTTAAGGAACCGAATAGAGGACAAAACAACTCCCGTGATGTTAGGCTAGGGGATGGGAAATATTGTATTTCCTAGCTTTGTCCATTGAAAGAACTGAGCTCAGTGACCTTTCCATGCTAAAAGCCATCTCACACTCTAGCATGCCTAATTCCATGTCTAAACACCAGAGTCTAATAGACATGTGCAGGGTTCCTTGGAGAAGTAATTGGTTGCAGGGCTAAGAAGAGGAAGTATACGGTGTATTGGAACATATTTAATTTCAGGAAGTAAAGGTATGACCACAAATGGAGAACTTGCCAAAGAACACTGAAGCCAACCAAGATCAATAAGAGAGAGCTGGAGATGCAGTCCCGTAGTAAAACATCTGCCTAACATATATGTAAGGTCCTTGGTTGGATCCCTGGCACCTCAAAAAACATTCTACCATCCTAAGTTTTTAAAAATTCATAAATCAATACCTGTCACTGAGCAAAGGGAAAGGCGAAGTTGGAGAAGTTGGCTTTGAGAAATGGCTCTGCAAATTAAAAGCTAGTCAGGAAGACCTAAGTCTGTTTGCTGACACCCACACTGGGTGGCTCATAGTGACCTGAAACTCCAGTTCCAGAGCATCTGATGTCCCTCTCTGGCCTCCACAGGCTCAAGCACTTCATGTACACACACACACACACACACACACACACACACACTCATAATTAAGAAATACATATTTAAAAATAAAAAGGATTCAATGGCTACATGCTGGAGGAGTGGTAGAAATGCAGTAGTTAGGGCTGGGGAGATGACTCACTGGGTAAGAACACTGGCTGTGCAAGCTTAAAGGCCTGAGTTCAAATCCTACATAATAGCCCAGCATAGCTATGCATTCCCGTAACCCCAGTGCTGCGAGTGGGGTAGGAACAGGAAGATGCTGGGCCCTGCTGACATCCACCCCAGCTCCAGGTTTGGTAGGAGCCTCATGGGAAGGAAGTGATAGAACAAGACAACCAGTGTCTTCCCCTCTGCCGTTCAAGTTCTACTTCCCCACCTACAGCCCTGGCGATCACAACCAGTGGATCCTGGGAGGGGAAGCAAGGTGGGACCAGCTAGGGGCTGAGAGACTGTTGGCACAGCGGGGAGGCACCTTCAGGGGGACAGCTCAATTTAATGGGGCGAACAAAGGCTATTTAAACTTTTGGGGGTATTCCAGGCTTCTGAGGTACGATCCTCTTATCAGTGAGTACATACTATGTGTGTTCTTTTATGATTGGATTACCTCACTCAGGATGATATTTTCTAGTTCCATCCTTTTGCCTAAGAATCTCATGAATTCATTGTTTTTTTTAATAGCTGAATAGTATTCCATTGTGTAAATGTACCACATTTTCTGTATCCATTCCTCTGTTGAAGGACATCTGGGTTCTTTCCAGATTCTGGCTATTATAAATAAGGCTGCTATGAACATAGTAGAGCATGTGTCCTTATTACATGTTGGAGCATCTTCTGGGCATATGCCCAGGAGTGGAATAGCTGGGTCCTCAGGTAGTGCTATGCCCAATTTTCTGTGGAACATCAAACTGATTTCCAGAGTGGTTGTACCAGCTTGCAATCTCACCAGCAATGGAGGAGTGTTTCTCTTTCTCCAGATCCTTGCCAGCACCTGCTGTCTCCTGAGTTTTTGATCTTAGCCATTCTGACTGGTGTCAAGTGAAATCTCAGGGTTGTTTTGATTTGCATTTCCCTGATGACTAAGAATGTTGAACATTTCTTTGGGTGCTTCTCAGCTATTCGATATTCCTCAGGTGAAAATTCTTTGTTTAGTTCTGTTCCCCATTTTTTAATAGGGTTATTTGGTTCCCTGGAGTCTGACTTCTTAAGTTCTTTGTATATATTGGATATTAGCCCTCTGTCAAATGTAGGGTTGGTAAAGATCTTTTCCCAATTTGTTGGTTGCCGTTTTGTCCTTCTGACAGTGTCCTTTGCCTTACAGAAACTTTGTGATTTTATGAGGTCCCATTTATCAATTCTTGATCTTAGAGCATGAGCTATTTGTGTTCTGTTCAGGAAATTTTCCCCTGTGCCCATGTACTCGAGGCTCTTCCCCACTTTCTTTTCTATTAGTTTTAGTGTGTCTGGTTTTATTTGGATGTCCTTGATCCACTTGGACTTGAGCTTTGTACAAGGAGATAAGAATGGATCGATTTGCTTTCTTCTGAATGCTGACTGCCAGTTGAACCAGCTCCGTTTGTTGAAAATGCTATCTTTTTTTCCTTTAAAGGAAAGGAAAGGAAAGGTTTTAGCTCCTTTGTCAAAGATCAAGTGACCATATGTGTGTGGGTTCATTTCTAGGTCTTCCATTCAATTCCATTGATCTACCTGCCTGTCACTGTAAATACCATACAGTTTTTATCATTATTTCTCTGTACTACTACTGCTTGTGGTCCAGGATACTGATTCCCCTAGAAGTTTTTTTAGTGTTGAGAATACAATTCACAGACCAAATGAAGCTCAAGAAGGAAGAACAAAATATGGATACTCTGGTCCTTCTTAGAAGGGGGAACAAAATACCCACAGGAGGAGATACAAAGTATGGAGCAGAGTCTGAGAGAAAGACCATCCAGAGACTGCCCCACCTAGGGATCCATTCCATATACAGTTACAAAACCCAGACACCATTGTGGATGCCCGCAAGTGCTTGCTGACAGGAGCCTGATATGGCTGTCACCTGGGAGGTTCTGCCAGTGCATGATAAATACAAAGGGGGACACTCTCAGCCAACCATGAGCTGAGCACAGGGTCCCCAATGGAGAAGCTAGAGAAAGTACCCAAGGAGCTGAAGGGGTTTGCAGCACCATAGGAGGAACAACAATATGAACCAACCAGTACCCCCAGAGCTCCCAGGGACTAAACCACCAACCAGAGAGTACACATGGAGGGACCCATGGCTCCAGACACATAGGCAGCAGAGAATGGCCTTGTTGGACATCAAAGGGAGGAGAGCCCTTGGTCCTGAGAAGTCTAGATACCCCAGTATAGGGAAATGCCGGGACAGGGAAGCAGGAGTGGGTGAATTGGTGAGCAGGAGGAGGGGAGATTGACTAGGAGATTTGGGGAGGGGGACCAGGAAAGGGGACAACATTTGAAATGTAAATCAAGAGTATATCTAATAAAAATAAGTAAATAACCTTTTGGGGATTAAATGAATATCACTAGAGGGGTCGGGGTGCTGGGGATGCCTCACTTGTGTAAGAAGGAATTCCAGGTGCTTCTGGGCATGACCCCTTATAAAGGGAGAAGTTTAACCTAGCCACCAGGCTACCGTGGCCTCCTCCAGTAGGCAAAGGTGAGGGCTATGTGCCCTGGGGCATACAGTCAGGGGGCAGCGGGGAGCAAGCCTAACCTGCCAATCTCAGGATGAGATTTTCAGGGTTTGGACATGCCTTGAACCCCCTCCTACTCTGGGCCTGCTCCCCATCACCTCCCTCCCTCCCTAAAAGGCTCCCCGCCCTGCCTGTGCACCCACATGCCGCAGATATACCACACACATAACACACACACACACACACACACACACACACACACACAGTATTTAAGCAAACAGTAATTTCTTAGAATTACTAATAATTGATCCTTGCAAGGATCATCATAAGGAGCTAAAATCACTTAGAAAGAATATTTGTGAGACTGAGAACATGACTCAGTGAGTAAATACACTTGTCTCACACACACTTGAGGACCAGAGTTCAAAACTCCAGAAGGCACACAATCCCAGTGCACCTAAGTGAAGAAGACAGGAGACTCTCCAACACACGTGGACCAGCTAGCCATGTGTCCACAGCAGCAACACACAGTGGAAGGCGGAGAGTGACACCTGAGGTTGTCCTCTGACCTCCACATGTGTCTCATGACACACCCACACCTGTACTCACCCATCTCTCTCTCTCTCTCTCTCTCTCTCTCTCTCTCTCTCTCTCACACACACACACACACACACACACACACACACGCGCGCGCCCACGCACATGCACACACACACACAGACCTCTTTAAAGGAATATGTACACAGTCTGAAGTACCATTGCAGAGAACGTGTATAAATCACAGAGAGCAGTGGACCTTCCCAGTGAATCTGAGCCAACCTGAGTATCAGACAATGTGAGAGCAGGCACCTCACAACATAAGACAACCTGGAAAGTGCTTCCTCTCTGATGTTTCTGCCTCAACTCCAAAACTCAGTCTAATCACAATGGAATATCAAACAAAATTTAAAGAACACTCCACAAAATAACTGGCCTGGGCACCAATAATATCAATGTCATGAGAGTCAAAAATTAAATAAAGACCTCTTGATTAAGGAGACAAAAGACATGTGTGTTGGTTTTATTATAGTTTTGTAAGTGAATTGTGTCTTCTCTCCAAAATTTATTTATTTATAATATGATAGGCACCATATCCATCATTCCTTCCTAAAGGACCCAGCCCTTACCAAACTGTCAGAACCTGGTCTTAGATCTCCAAGCTTCAGGAGCTATGATAAAAATAAGGTTTAGTTCCTTAGAACTTATGCAGAAAGGCACAAAGACAGGCATCACTGACTCAAAGAGGAATGTGAGTAATGATGTATACTAAATTTAGCATAAAAATACATCAATTTCAGATTCCTCGGCTGCTAAAACTGTAATGCAAGAATGCTCTTGTATGTGAATGATATGTACTGAAAGTGCATGGGGCAAAACTATCATATATCACTCCATCCATAAACATTTTACCATGGAACTCAGGAAGAGTTCCTCCTCTTAACTGAAGGGGAGAATGACCCCATAAGAAGACCAGCAGTCTCAACTAACCCAGACTCCTGGGACACTCTAGAGATTGGGCCACCAACCAGGCAGCAGAGATGGGCTGGTCCGAGCCCTCCCCGCCACCCCACCCCCCACATATACAGCAGAGGACTGCCTGGTCTGGTCTCAGTGGGAGATGTGCCTAATCCTTGAGGTTCCAGGGATGGGAGATACCCAGAGGCAGGAGAGGGAGCACCCGCTCAGAGGCAAAGGAGAGGGGCAACATTGGCTGGAATGTAAATAAATAAAATAAATTTAAAAAATAACATAGGGGTCAGTATAGCTCCATAATGGAGTTCTTGCCTACTATGGGAAAGGCCCTGGTTTTGAGCACAGCACAGCCAAGACAAATGAATAACAAAGAGCTTGCTGTTTTCAAAGCTTGGGTCAGTACAATGTAGTTGATAGGCAGAGCCACTATAAGAAGTTAGGTTTGATGCAATGCAAAGAACTGTAACCATGATTCTGACGCATGCTGGGAGGCAGCCTGAGAGGATGCTGTGCTTGATTGGTTAGGTCTTCCCTGGTTTCCATTTAGTCCCTATTACTGTCTGGGTCGTGTCAGCAGAGTGCAACGGGGTAGAGATGAGAAGGCGAGCTCTGGTCCAGAGGATAGAAGAGATCCTAGCACCACTACTGGAGGCTGATCTTAAGTGGCTGACCTCTCTGTCTCCTGAGACCAGGACTAGACCTGTTTTCACTGTTTTACAATGTTAATATTAAAAATCAAGTGTGGGGTACACACCAGCTCCCCTAAGCCTTGAAGAATCTCTGGCTTAGGTTCAGACCACTCACAGCTATGCAGAGGAGTTTCTTAGTTTCAGCAATAATAGTAATTAAAAGTAATGAGTTCAAGAAGTAAATTGTTTTAACAAAAACTTGGTAAATAGAATGAAATTCTAATATAAGTTATTAAAATCACAATTTCAAACAAATGGATATGGGGTAGAGAAAGAGAAAAAGGACCCCCCAGCGAATAAGTTTGAATCAAGCAATAGGCAGGAAAGATTGATTAAGCATTCGTATTCCTGACACCCATGAAGAAGAACATCTGCATGATGAAGAAATGCATGCTTTAAAATATACCCAAGAGGCTCTGGAGCAGTTCAGTAGGTGGGAGTTCTAACCTGCAATCATGAGGACCCAAGTTTGAATCCCAGAAATCACGTAGAAATGTAATGGACTTGTCTGTTCAATCCTGTCACCCCAGCATTGTGGGCTGAGACGACAAGCAGATCCTACGAGTCCCCCGGCGAGCCGGTCTGCCTGGAACAGCGAGCTGCACTTTCAGTGAGAGACTGTGGCAGCTGGTCCCGGCTGTCAGCTTGAATCCATCCAGCATGAACTACAATCCTCACCTGTTCGAGAAGTGGGTAAATCCACTTCTAGGCTGAACTGCTGAGGTATGAAGTCACGCACACCTTAGATCCAGATCCTGAGGCAGGGAGACACACCTTGACTCTGGGTCACACCTTCTGCTGAGAGCCAAATAAGGAAGTGGAAGAAGGAAGCTTTTGTGCTTTGCCCTCTTGCTTTCACCTTGCTAGCAAGTCCATGCCTCCTCCTACATTGGACGCTATTTCTTCAGAATTCCAGCATCTACTGAAGACCAACTGAGACATCCAGCCTGGTGGATTGAGAAACTTCTGGATTCTTGGAGTTTCCATTCATAGCCTACCATTGTTGGATAAGTTGGACCATGGCCCAGAAGTCATTGTAATAAATCCCCTTTGTATATTATATATGTCATATACAACATATGTTATATATCATATAATATGTCATATATTGTATATGGAGAGATTCATTTTATAAGTTTGTCACTCCAGATAACCCTGACTAATATACCCTGTCTCAAGAAGATGAGGTAGAGAGCAGTAGAGGAAGACAAGTGACATCTTGACCCCACCTCTGTGTGTGTACACACAAACATGTGCACCACAGGAAGACACGTGACATCTTGACCCAGCCTCTGTGTGTGTACACACAGACATGTGCACCACAGGAAGACACGTGATATCTTGACCGGGCTTCTGTGTGTGTACACTCAGACATGTGCACCACATGCTCATATGCATGTAACACAAAAAAATATTTCAAGAAAAGTTTATGGAACTGGAGAGGGGAAACCAAACCCACACATAGAAAATGCCCACTGAGGCTTGAAAAAAACCTGACCAATAATTATCAACTTTAAAACAAATTCATATTAAAAAAAATAAAACATAGGACCAGTAAGGTAGCTCAGTGAGTAAAGCCCTTTGCCACTAAACCTAAATTTGGGCCCCAAGATAAACACTATGAAAGGAGGGAACCAACTCCCTCACACCACCCTCTGACCTCTGTGCACAGAGACATTTGTACTGAGATTCTGTTTTGGAAAAAAAAAAAAAAGCTCATTCTGCCTAGAGACTTTTTTGTTCTGTTGTGTTGTGTTTTGTTTTGTTTAAATGGGGACTCAGTGTGTAGTCCGGATGGCAGGCATAGAACTTGCTATGTACACTAAATTTGACATTGAACTCACAGTGATCCACCTACCTTGGCCTCGAAAGCACTAAGTGTACACCACCACACCTGGCTAGAAACTTACTTTTAATATAAAAGATCTTGTATAAAATCGAACTGAGTGAAAAGAACAGTTGTGAAAATAGCTGAAACCCTACATATTAGGATTTGTGGTACACATTTAAAATAACAATTCAAGAAGAAAAATGCATTGATTCCAACACAAATCTAAACAAATGAAATTAAAAGTCTCAACTGAAAGAGGTGGGGGAATACGGGACAAGCTCTATGTTACATGCTTATGGTCTGGATAAGTTTTGTCTACCGTAAAGGGGAGTTTAATTCCCAGTGTGAGGTATCAAGGAGGTAGAGATTGCAGTGTGTAGACTGGAGCCTTTAGCCTAAGGTAACGTCATCAGAATACAGTCCCAGATTGGATCCTGATGGTTTTATGAGGATAGATGAGAGACAAGATGCAAAAGTGCAGCCCCTGTTTCCTGGCATGATGCCCCGGGCTTCCTTAGAACTCTTCCAGCAAAAAGGGCATCACCCTGAATGACCATACACCCTTTGACCGGAACTTTGAACCAAAATAAACCTCCTCCTTTTCTAATTGACTCTGCCTGGGCTTCTATGTAACTAGGAACCAAAACAAACTTGAAAATACCTAAATAAAATAAAGTTCAAGTAAATATCAACATATGATAAAAAAAAAACTTAATAGAATAAATAGAAAAAATGGATCAGCCAGGCAGTGGTGGCACATGCCTGTAATCCCAACACTCTGGGAGGCAGAGGCAGGCGGATTTCTGAGTTCGAGGCCAACCTGGTCTACAAGTGAGTTCCAGGACAGCCAGGGCTATACAGAGAAACCCTGTCTCAAAAAACAAAACAAAACAAACAAACAAACAAACAAATCCAACCCCTCCCCCCCCAAAAAATGGATCAAGTTTAAATCCTAGGGGTTTTTTTCCCAACATAATATTTTTATCGATTATCTGGATTTTCACACACTACACTCTGCTCACACCCAGTTTCCTTTGCTACCAGGTCTACCCTCCAACCGACCCCTGTGCCCTAAAACACCAAAAAGGAAAAAGGAAAATAGCACACAAAGTCCAATTTGTGTTGCTCATACACACACTGGAGCATGGTCGAGCCCGCAGTGACCGGTCCCATAAAGATAACTGAGTCCTTCTCCATTCCCACCCCAACCCCTGCTAGAAGCCATCAAGCGCGAAGCTACACTTCTGCATCCCTACCACAGTTTTTAAGGACTCTCTTCAATGGCTTCCTAGCTATACTGTTTCTTTTGTAAGGGGTGGGGGATGTAGCAGAAGCCTTCAGTGTCTCTCCTTCTCAACTACCGGTCTGCAGCCATTGGCAACACTGCCAAAGAAGCTCCCTTGACCAGTACAGCCAGCCAAAGCACAGGCCACAAATGTCAACATGGCCTCCCGTGGCAGCACGGACCAGGGAGCTCTTCAGAGGAGATCCAATCCAGAAAATGAACGGTTCTCCATCTCAGACAACCTGCCGTTGCTCGAGCCGAGGCAACCGTGCAGCTGGGCAGCAAGTGTCACAGGGCAGAGCCTGGTATGTGAGTACCAGGCTGACGCATACTATCCCGCCTGCCCTAACACCCTTCTCGGGAACAGTACGCTGAGCCCATCGCAGCTCGTTCACACACCAGTCACTGCCACCACCCATGCGCTGCTCCGTCCCGCCATCTCCCCTACCTCCCCACTGCACATTTACTCATCGAAGAGGCAAACTGTGATGTGTCCCACAGTGTGTGTGTCTGTGTCTGTGTGTCTGTGTGTGTTCCCAAACAGCTTTACATGCAAATACCTATTGCAGTGAGTCATTGGTCTGGCTCAAGGTTTCTGGTTTCTGAAGTACCATCAATACCAGACTCATCTCTGATATCCTGATTCTGTTGCCTGGAAAGAGGATGATCTTTTGGCATGGCCCGGCATCTGGCGGCAGCATAGGAGCCAGCTCCGAGACACTGCACACCTCTCTGCAATCAACGCCCCTCCGGCTTTCCCCACTAGCTCCCCAGGTATGACCATGGACTACTGTGCTTATTTCAGAGAGCCCCAGTCATACCCCAAACCCCACCTCACCCACCCACCCTCAGCAACAGGGCTAGCAGCACCATCTACAGCATCGCTTCATGGCTGCCGGCAGGGTGGTCCACTGACTTGAGCTGGCGGGTCGAGGATCGGCCCTACTCAGCAACCCAATGTTCTTTGTCCCGCCAACGCCTCTCTCCCAACCTGTCTCATATGTCTCTAGTTTCATCGCTGCTTCATGCGTGGCTCTGTTCCAATATCTTTCCTTCCAATTTCGTGAGATCACGTTTTAAACGCATCATCCCATAAGGACTGCCATTTTCCGTTGTGTTGGAGAAACTGTAGGTTCTGCAGAGTCCTCCTCCAATTCCACGTATCCCCTCGGAGCCTCTGTGGGTCTCTAAGGCTCGTCTAAGCTACTATGGTCGCCACTAGACTCCCAAATCCTAGTTGTTGCTGTTGTTGTTGTTGTTGTTGTTGTTGTTGTTGTTGTTGTTGTAATATAGTAGATAAGGAAAGGAAGCACTAAGAAAATGCCACCCCCACGCAAATAAAACGGGTGTCAGAGACCAGAACACACCTACCCAAACCATGACTATAACTCTCTTCTATTTCCATGTCTTTTTTTTAAAGATTTTATTTTATGTATATTAGTACACTGTGGCTGTCTTCAGACACACCAGAAGAGGGCATCAAATCCCTTTACAGATGGTTGTGAGCCACCATGTGGTTGCTGGGAATTGAACTCAGGACCTCTAGAAGAGCAGTCAGTGCTCTTAACCACTGAACCATCTCTCTAGCTCTCCATGTCTTTTTTTTTTTTTTTTCTTTTTTTTTGGCCCAGTGAGTTTCTTAATGATGTTTCCTGAGCGTAGGTGAGGGTTTGTTACAGGAACTTGGATACCTTGTCAGTGATTCCAGCCCCGAAGACAATCTGCTTCACCATTATATCAACCATTAACCACATTTAAATCCTCAGAGACAGGTGGGGCCCTATGAGATTCCCCCACTCCATGCCAGGATCCACGCAGGTGATCACAGCTGCTGGAAGTTTAAGAAGTCATCGCCTGTGTCCTGCCCGGAAGTCCACGTGATGGACTCCAGCCCTCACTTACTCCTGCCAGCTCTAACACTCTCTGCCCTGTCTGCAACATTCCATGGGCCTGGGAGGGGGTGACACAGATTTTCTGTTTACGGCTGAGCTTCCAACAGCTACTTGTTCTTAGTGCCTCGAGCAGTTATGAGTCTCCACACCGCTGCCCACTGCCAAAAAGGACCTTCTCGAGCAGGCGAGATGACGCATCATCGCTGCCAACCCCAGCAACCTAAGTTCCATTCCTGGATCCCAAATGGTGGAAGGCAGGAACCAACTCTCACAGTCCTCTGACCTTCATACACACACACACACACACACACACACACACACACACACACACACACACTGTAAAATAAATAAATAGAAAATAATCTTACTTTTTTTTTGGTTTTTGGAGACAGGGTTTCTCTGTGTAGCCCTGGCTGTCCTGGAACTCACTCTGTAGACCAGGCTGGCCTCGAACTCAGAAATCTGCCTGCCTCTGCCTCCCGAGTGCTGGGATTACAGGCGTGCGCCACCACTCCCAGCTTTGATCTTACTATTTTTAAAAGAAACTTCTCCAGTGAAGCTGACAACAGCACCGTCCATTGCCATAACCACGGTCACGAGGACGGCAATTTGATGGGTTCTCAGGTTTGCTTATCAAAACAGCAGCAGCCAGGCGTGGTGGCACACACCTTTAATCCCAGCACTTGGGAGGCAGAGGCAGGCAGATTTTTGAGTTCGAGGCCAGCCTAGTCTACAGAGTGAGTTCCAGGACAGCCTGGACTACACAGAGAAACCCTGTCTCAAAAAAAAAACAAAACAAAACAAAACAAACAAACAAAAAAAAAAAAAACAGCAGCAGTGGTTTCCCTCAGAGTGAGTCTGTGACCTCTACAGCTCTGACAGGATTTAAAGTACCAAAGCAAGCCTCAACCCAATCAGAAAGCGGTTGGTTACTCCATCACAGACTTGCGGCTACGGCTCCTGTGGGCGCCTCACCCCTGACTCGTCAGTACTGCTGCACGCAGATCCACAGCTGAGAGAGTCTGTGGACGACGGCTCTCCCTCCTCAGCTTATGTGGGATCTTTTGGCACTAGGAGAAGCTTTCAGACTGGCTGCAATGGGCTTCCTCTGTAACTGATAGCCACAGCCTCATGGGGTCTTCAACAATAGGCTCTCATTCTCTAGTTCTGGTGGGCACCTTGCAGCAGCCCCTCGTTGCCTGTCTTGTTTTGACAGCCTCAGACAACCTCGCTGACCACAGCTCTTAGAGAGGTAGCCCACATCTGGCACTGGAATTTTCACTTCATAGCCGATGGCCTCTGGGAGCAGTTTTACCCCTAGGCGCAGGACACCCTTGAAACTGTTGTCAATCAGCTTATCGGGTATCGGGCTTCGTCGTTGTGGCTGTCCCTCCCCATCACTGCCTTTCTTCCTTTTCCTTGCCCCTCTCCCGACTTAGACATTCCCACCCCCAGTATTTCTTCACCAACATGTGCATCCATAACTTATGTTCTACAACCTCTGTTTAAAGAGTGCTCTCTCTTTCTCTCTCTCTCTCTCTCTCTCTCTCTCTCTCTCTCTTACACACACACACACACACACACACACACACACACAGTCTTTTTTTAGTGTCTTCTCTCTCATACACACACACATACACACACACACACACACACAGCCTTTTTCTAGTTTCTTGTCTGTACACATACTCCTTTCCCACACAATACACATGTGTGAAAACTAGAAGCCAGGGTTCATACATGAGGGAGAACATGTGGGCTCTGTCTCTCTGAAGCTGTTTCCTCTTTTAATATACTATCCAGTCCCATCCACTTGCCCACTGGCTTCATGACTGCCTTACCTTTATTCCTTTGTGCTTAGGTACTGCATTTTCACTAACCATCCATCCGTGTGTGGGCATCTAGGCTGGTTCCATCTCCCCGAGGCTTGTGAACAGTGCAGCAGTAAACATGAATAAATACGTCTCTCTGTAGGATGTGGAGTTCTTTGGGTATGTTCATGGGGGCGGGACAGCGGAGTCACATAGGAGTTTTATTTTCAGCATTCTGGGAAAAAAAGAAAAAAAGAAAACACTCCGTACAGATCTCCATAGTGGCTGCACCAATTTATACTCCTGCCAGGAGAGGATGAGGGTTCCGAGTGCCCCACATCCACACCAGCTTTATGGCCGTGCGTTTCCTTGGTGATCTGTCCTAACTCAAGTGAGACAGAACCTCAAAGTACTTTTCGCTTGCATTCCTATGGTGGTTAAAGATATTGAAAGCTTCCAAATATTTATGAGAGCTGTTATTTCTCCACCAGGAATTTCCCATTTAGTTCTTTTAACCTTTTTTTTAAAAAAAAAAATCAGGCTTCTTGTTTTCTTGGTGTTTAAGCTTCTTGTATATCTTCTGAATAATAGCTGCCTCTTATATAGACGATTGGTAAGTGCTCTCTCCTCCCACAGGCTGCCTCTGCGGTTGCCTGTGCTGCCTTTGCTGACCATAAGCTTTTTCCATGGGGAACCACTTGTTGAGGGTAAAGCCACAAGTAGGCATTCAGTGCCAATGCCTAGGTCTGAAATCATCTTCCTTTGCGTCTCCTACAGCAGTGTCAGAACGTTTGAAGTCCTACCTAAGTGTGTATTATTAAAAGGACCAATGCCTCAAACTCAAGGGAACTAACTGGCAAAGCCTTCTCCCGTTCCATATGCAAATGTTGAGAGCCTGTCCAGAAAGCATGGATTACAACTTCTGCCTCCTCCTTCCCTCACCCATAGAAGCCTCTTCTGGAGACTAGCCGCCCCTCTCCCTCAGCTAGCTTGTACATAGTAAATGCACTCAGGTTCTGGTTATTTTACAGTGGGTGCCATTCCAGCCCAGCTGACCCCAGCTTTCCTGTACATGTGTCTGTTCTCTCTTTGGTCAAACTTCCAGGACCAAGCTGTGCAGGACTCGGCAGCCACCAACATGCGAGTGCCACTTAGGCCCCTCTACGGGTGTCTTGTCATGCTGGGCTGGCCACTGTTGTGGCTCATAGGTGTCACCAATGCTGAGCAGGACAATTAATTGCTCCCCTCCCTTGGTAATGCTGTAGTACTTTGGTAATGTCTGCTACCACAGAAGCTAGACTGTGGAAAGGAATCTTTCAGGTTAAATCCAGCTCCCGAGTCCTTGTCCTAAGTGTGACGTGTCTTCGGCAACAGGAGCTTACCTTCAACCTCGGAAAGGCAGCCGAGGGCAACAGCAATGGTCTACACCGTTTGCAGAGTCACGTGAGCTACTCTCCCAACTATTTGAGGAAGATTTCTCGTGCCTGGGACTGGGATTTCCGTTAGTCTGTGGGTTTTGTGGAGAGGATTATCAGCCCAAATAGCATGCCTTCCTTTAAAAGATAGAGACAAACAAACAGACACACACACACACACACACACACACACACACACACGCGCGCACGCACGCACGCACGCACGCGCACATGCACACATGTACACGCACATATACATACTATATCTATCTTAGGCATGCATGTATAGATATACACTTGTATGTATTGTGAAGATCAGTATGGAGAATCCTCAAAACACTAAAAGTAAATCTACCATGTGATCCAGCTGAGTAACTCCTTAGCATCTGCCCCAGACTCGGCTTCCAACTCCACACACGCTCCCTCGGCCACGTGTGCCGCTGCTCTATTCACAACAGCTAAGAGATGGCAGTAGCCTGAATGTCCTTCCATGGATGAAGGGACAGGGACAGTGACGATGTGGTGCAATGGAATGGTGTTACACTCTAAAGAAAAACAACGTTGTCAGGTAAATGGGTGAACTTAGAGAGTGTTCTACTGAGCGAGGTGACCCCGACCCACAAAGGCGAACATTGCGTGCTCCCACTTGTTGGCAGCCTCTGGCTCCAGATCCTCAGAGGTGACGACACGGTATAAAGAGCCACCACGGGAACCAGGACAGGACAAAGGGCTGCAGTGAGCAGTGGGACGGGAGTAGCAGAGTGCAGGTTATGGGGAGGGTAAATGGAAAACAGGGAGGGAGTGTCAACTAGGGAATGGGGACAGAGGTCACCAGAGAAGAAGGGCAAAGAACGCTAAGGTTAATAAAGCCTCAAAGAGCCTAATTGTATTATAGTTACCTAAAACTTATATAACATCAATTTTAAGATGACTTGCTTGAAAAAGATTATTTATTTGATAATGTGAAGGATATCACTGGACTTTTGATAGGGATTACATGGAATTTGAAGACTTCTTTTGGTAGGCTGACTGAAATATTAATTCTTTCAACCCACAAGCATAGGAGATCGTTCCACCACCCACTGTCTGCTGTAACTTCTTTCTTCGTTGTCCTGAAGTTCTTGTAAACCCTTTCCTGCCCATGGTTGGGTTCTTTAAGGGTGGTTGGTTGGGCTTTTGTTTGTTTTGCTTTGGTGTTTTCAGTGTTTTTGCTTTACTGTGACTTTGCTTTTTAGGCCTTTATGAATAATTTTTATAATTTCTTTCTCAATAAGTTTGTCACCGGTATATAAAATGTGTGCTGATCCTTGTAAGATAATTATATGTCCTGCCTCTTTGCTGAAAATGTTTATTAGTTCCAAGAGTTTTCTAGTAGGACTTTTTAAGGTCTCTTATGTATAGAATCATCTCATCCACACATAGAAGTTTTGATTTCCTTTTTTCCTGCTTGTTTTATTTCCTTTGTTGCTCTAGATAAGACTTCAAAGACTATACTGAGTGAGAATGGAGAAAGTGGACTCCCTTGTTTTGTTCCTGATTTTAGGGGAAATCCTTGGAAGTTTTCACTGAACATGGGCAGTAGGTTTGTCATATACGGCCTTTATTGTGTTGAGATGTGTGCCTTTTAGTCCAGGTTTATTCAGAAACTTTCACATGAAAGGATATTAGATTTTGTCAGAAAACTTTTCCTGCATCTATTGAGATGATCATGTGATTTCTGTTGAGACCATTTACATAATAACATATGTTGACTTATAGATATCAAACCATCTCTAAAATAAAACGAGTTTAACCATGGTAAATAACTTTCTTAATGTGTTTTTTAAATTTATTTGGCAGGTACTTTTTTGAGAATTTTTGCATCTATGTTTATGGTCTGTAGGGAGATTGATCTATAATTTTCTTTTTTCCTGAACCTTTGTCTGGCTTTGGTATCAGACAGTGGACTAGTTCTATAAAATCTTTGGTGATAATCTTCCCTTTTCTATATCAAGTTATAGTCTTTTTTTTCTTGTTTTTATTAGTTCTTTGAGAATTCTATACAATGTATTTTTATCATATTCACCCCTCCAGCTTTGTGCTTTTTTATTTCTAATCCCATTAAATCTAATTTGTGTGTGCTGTTCATATACCCTTGGATGTGTGGCCTTTCACTGGAGTGTGGTCAACCCACAAAAGACCACACCCTTAAAGAAATATGGCTTTCTGTCTACTAGTTACAAATAGCTATGTAACTAGAGGTCGGGTTTCATTGGGGTGGGGGTTTCATTAGGGATGGGACTTCATTTGGGTGGGGCTTCATTGGGGTGGGGCTTCATGCCCACCTTTCCTTCTCAGTGCTGGGATTTTGTGTAGCTTGAGCTTTTGCAGTTGTTGTGCCTGGTGTCTCAACTAATATGAATTCATGCATACAACTGCCCTGTTTTGTCCAGAAAACACTGTTTACTTACAGTCCTCCACTACCTTTTACAATCTTCCCACTCCCTCTTCAGCAATGGTCCCTGAGCCTTGGGAACCCCAAAGGTTCTTGTTTGTTCCACTTTGATCATTTTTAGGTCCCTGTGTCAATCACTGTTTTCTGAAGGTGAACGTTTCTCTGATGCAAGTTGAGAGACATACTTATTTATCAGTATAGCACTAAGTCATTAGAAGCTGGTATACTATGTCCATTTAGCAAAGTAATGGTAGTAAGTCCTCCTCTTGAATCTATGACATATCTAGTCACAGGTTCCAATAAACATGGATGAGCTGGTATTTCTGTAGAACGATGCATACATGATTCTAAAAAGTGGCATAGCTAGATTATATGGTAGATTTATTTTTAGCTTTTTGCTTTTGTTTGGTTTGGTTTGGTTTGGTTTTGGTTTGAGGAATTTGTTTTTTTGTTTGTTTGTTTGTTTGTTTGCTTGTTTGTTTGTTTTTGCTTTTGTTAGTTTTAGTTGGTTGGTTAGCTGGCTGGTTTTTTTGAGACAGGGTTTCTCTGTGTAGCCAAGGCTGACCTGGAACTTGATCTGTAGACTGAGCTGGCCTTGAACTCACAAGATCTGCCTGCCTCTGCCTCCCAAGACCTAGAATTAAAGGTGTGTGCCACCACAGCCAGGCTTACTTTTAGCTTTTTAAGCCACACTGGTTTCCATACTGACTGCACTCTTTTGTACTCCCACCAGGGTGAGAAAGTGTCCCCTTTCCCCACATGCATCGCAGCATGCTTTATTATTTTCTGTTTTGATATTAGCCATCCTGACTGGAGTGATTTCAAGAAGTTCTAAGTTGCATTTGTGCCCCTGACAGCTAAGGATGTTGAACATTCTTTAAAATATTTCCCAGCCACTGTATTTTGTCTTTTGAGAAGTATTTAGTTTTGAATTCTTTTTTTATTCGATATATTAATTTACATTTCATATGATTTCCCCCTTTCCAGGCTTCCCCCTCTCCGTAAGTCCCATAAGTCCTCTTCCCTCCCCCTGTTCCCCCATTCACCCCTTCCCTCTTCCCTGTTCTGGTATTTCCCTACACTGCTGCATTAAGCCTTTCCAGAGTCAAGGGCCCTTCCTTCCTTCTTCTTGGACATCATTTGATATGTGGATTGTGTCTTAGGTATTTCAGTCTTCTAGGTTAATATCCGCTTATCAGTGAGTGCATACCATGAGTGTTCTTTTGAGATTGAGTTACCTCACTTAGGATGATGTTCTCCAGCTCCATCCATTTGTCTAAGAAGTTCATGAACTCATTGTTTCTAATGGCTGAATAGTACTCCATTGTGTATATATACCATATTTTTTTTGTATCCATTCCTCCATTGAGGGACATCTGGGTTCTTTCCAGCTTCTGGCTATTATAAATAGGGCTGCTATGAACATCTGGAAACCAGTCTGGCGGTTCCTCAGGAAACTGGGTATGACACTTCCGGAGGACCCTGCTATACCACTCCTGGGCATATACCCAGAGGATTCCCCAGCATGTAGTGAGGATACATGCTCCACTATGTTCATAGCAGCCCTATTTATAATAGCCAGAAGCTGGAAAGAACCCAGATGCCCCTCAATGGAGGAATGGATACAAAAAATATGGTATATATACACAATGGAGTACTATTCAGCCATTAGAAACAATGAGTTCATGAACTTCTTAGACAAGTGGATGGAGTTGAATTCTTTTTTTAAAACTAGGTTGTCTTTTTGATGTTCAAGTTTTTTAGTTCCTTGTATATGTAAATACTAACCCTCCATTAAATGTATAGCTGATAGTCACTTTTTCCATGTTGTTTTGGCTGCATCTTCATTTGAATGATGGTGCCTTTTTCTATACGGAAGATTTTAGTTTCGTGGGACCTTACTTAGAAAATCACTGATCTTAATGCCCACACTGCTGGGATCCTATTCAGAGAGTTCTTTTCTGTGTCTGTGAGTTGAAGCATATTCTATACGCTGCCTGGTTCAGGGTTGGCATCCTGTCTTGAGGACCATGTGGAGTTGAGTTTTATGTAGAAGGGGAGAGAATGG
Organism: Apodemus agrarius; assembly: GCA_964023405.1. Classification (NCBI taxonomy): domain Eukaryota; kingdom Metazoa; phylum Chordata; class Mammalia; order Rodentia; family Muridae; genus Apodemus; species Apodemus agrarius. Next base: position 54,174,943 of record OZ030008.1, on the reverse strand, counting down.
CCTAGCTGGATTGTCTACATGGAGTTACCTGTTAGATCACCACCATTTGCTGGAGATGCTGGCTTTTCTCCGACGTGTGCTGTTGGCCTCTGTGAGAAATCACTGGCTGAATGGGCATGGCTCACATGTGGGTCCTCAGTTTTCTTCCACTGATCATTGTGCCTATTTTTACACCAGTATCATGCTGTTTTTACTACTACAGCTCTGTAATATAACTTAAATTCAAGTAGAGTGTTAGCTCAGACATCTGGGGACTTTGTTTGGTTGACTGGTTTGGTTTTGGGGGTTGTTGCTATTTTTTACAGTTCTTTTGACTGTTCTCTCTTCTGTGTTTCCATATCAAGTTGAAGGTCTTTTTCCCTCAGTTTCTGTGAAGAATTGAATTGAAATTCTGATGGGTGGCTACAACCTTGATGACAAAAGTGAGGATCCCTGGTAGATATGAAAGACTGGACGAGGTGGAAGCTAATTCCCATGTTCCTAAAAGCTCACTGAAGAGGTGACACTAGAGAATCTCTGTGACATGGCAGTCTTGAGTTAAGGAAAGCCCAAAATTGGGCTCTGTATTATATTTTAGTATTAAATTTATACTTCAGAATAGACATTATACAGAAAAATATTTCTTTCTAAAATTTTCTGTATGTATGCTAAGACAAAAACATGTGTGTCTTTCCACCTTCAAAATTATTTTAGTTTTTCCCATTCGTACTTGAAGTAGCAGCTCACCGTTACCCAGCAGGCTTGGAGCTCCCAGCTGTGGCTCAGTCTTCTGAACAAGTAGAGGAAGATTATACACCCACACCACAGTGCTTGGCCTCTATCTTTAGATGTTGGTGTAATACATACTCGATTTTAATGTTTATTGTGGTAATATACACATAATATAAAATAACCATTTTTAAGTGTACAGAACAGGTATATTTTCTTTTACTACTGAAATGTATTTTACTAAATAATAATTAAAATATGCTGTTTGGAAGGGAGTGGAGGGCTTAAACAAAAAAAAATTTAAATTGCTTATCTTATTCTTGAGGCTCAAGATTTATTTTAAAATGCTCCTGGGCTGAGAAATCCAGAAATGTCAGCACCGACTAAGGCAGCATATGTAGAGGGACAGAGTCCAGAGGAATGGAGGTAAGGGGTGGGCTCCAGAAGAATGCACATGGGGCTGTGAGGGGGACGGAAACTGGACTTGTTAAAGAGGTTCTTCTGAAGAAGCCACTGGAATTAAGTCTGAGTTCACTGCTACATGTCCATTGGTGGTTATATTTTATTTATAGAGCAGTCTCAATAAATGTGTTAACAAAGTTACTTGAGCAGACCTTCAGTGTACTAAGACACTGATAACACTCTGAGAGAGGCAAGCAGGAGTCAGTGCCGAGGCGGCTCCAGGGATATTCTAGAATGCAGGACAAATCTAAATGGCGCTAAAGACATGTGTAGAAGAAGGTGGAGGTCAGGGAGAGGCTACTGACGTCACTGAGTGCGGAGCCGTGAGAGGAGAGACCCTTCCCAGGAAGTCTGTCAGTGTTTGGAGTTCCTCCACCCCAAATCAAACTGAGTCCAACCCCAAAGGGGGACAGCACGGTGATGACTGGGATAGAGTCTTGCCTCGCGCCATTGGTGTCCTGATAACACAGGTCGCAAAGCAGCCCATTGGCCCTTCCCCACGTAAGGACAGATTCCAGTAACATCTGTGGAAAACATCCTGACCCCAGACACTGAGCTTGGACTTTGTGATTCTGCAAAACTACAAGAAATGAATTTCTGAGGAGTCCGTGGTGTTTTGTTATGATGACACAATTAAATGGAAGAACGATTAACTAAGAGTGGAGCAAAGGTGACTCCGGGCTCAAAGTTAAAGTCACTGGGCTGAAGATCCCCGGGACATGGATTTGTTCATTTCCCGCTCTGTGCTTCTTTTGAATTATTTTCCTTTGTCTCCCCCAACATAGATTTTAAGATTTATTTTCAGTGTGTGTGTGTCCACCTGTGTCCCAGAGTCTGTGTCTATTGCTTGCATGTAGGAACCCTCAGAAGCCAGAGGCATCAGGTCCCCCGTGGTGATGGGCTTCCAGGCAGTTGTGAGCTTCCTGACTAACTGCTGGGACTCAAACTGGGTTCCTTAGCACATGCTTTTAACCCCTCAGCCATCTCAAGCCCTGTCCCCCCTCTGCATAGTTCCCTAAAGTTTCCAACAAATGATGAGACCAACAGTTCTCAACCCATGGGCTTTGACCCGTTTGGGGATCAAATAGCAGATATCCTGCATATCAGATATTTACATTATGACTCATAACAGTAGCACAATTACAGTTATGAAGTAGCAATGAAAATAATTTTATGGTTGGGAGTCACCACAACATGGGGGATGGTACTAACCGTCCACAGCGTCAGGAAGGTTGAGAAGCTCTGCTCTAGATAGACTAGATATACACCCAGCTCCATGGGTGAGCTTTGGTTAGATTAAACCAACCAGCAGTTCTCTTCTCCAGTACCCACAGAGGACTGGTTCTGGGATAAGCATATAATCCAGTCATGAAACTTTTTAAATGAAATCTTCTAAGAAAAAAGGATTATTGTATTTCTCCGACACCGATCCAGGAAGCACACACCATACGGGTTAAGGCAGCCATCTTGGCTTTATGGAGAACAACCTGGACGAGAAGAGAGGATGTAACTAGAAGAAATAGAGAAAGGAAGAAGAAATTCAGATTCGAAACTTGGGCCACTTGAAGCCTCTCTAATTGCTGGGCTTACCAGCTCCTGTCTAATTCCTGTTTCTAATTGAGCCCCTTGGGCCTTGTCTGCTTTCGCCTGCCAGAATTAACCTGAGGGGCAGGAAGAGGAGAGGGAGGACAGCTGTGAGAACCAAGCTTTCTGGGCAGAGCGCTTGAGTAAGAGATTCCAGGTCAGAAGGCTGCACTGGGGTGGAATGGAAGGGCTGGCAAGATGGCTCCGTAGGTAAAGACATGTGCTGAGGAAGCTTGGTGGCCTGAGCTGGAGCGCCCCCCCCAACCTACATAAAGGTGGAAGGAGAAAAGCCAACTCTCTACAAAAGCAGTCCAGTGACCACCACACGCATGCCATGCCACACAAGCTCAGTCTCACACACACACACACACATACACACACACACACACGAATAATAAATAACTTTTTTCAAAGAGATGAGGTGGAGGAAAAGAGCTGGCCCTAAGCATCGCAGAGAAAAAAATAAAACAAAACAAAACAAAACAAAAATCCATGCACGCCAGAATGGTTCATTAACCATTGTGTAGTTGATACTATTGCCTTCTCCTCGGGGATGACGAAAGCCCTCTGACCCCTCTGGGAACTGATGTAACCATTCACAGGGTAAGAGCTAGACCAGAAGTGAAAAGAACGCCCAGACACAGGAAAGGGCTGCTTGACGTGGTCCTGAGAACTTAAAAGGGGTCAAAAGGCTATGAGGGGCATTTTTTTAGTAGTGGAAATAAAAAGATACGGACAGACACCTAGAAAATAGAGGACAAAATGACACTGTGACTCGCGGTGCTGAGAGAGTGACTAATGACCTGGGACCAAACTGGTTCCTGTTTCAAATCTCACATATTACTAGGAATCTTTGTGCATAATATTTTTATTAATCCTTTGAGAACTTCACGCATACATACAATGTATTTTAATCATATTCACCCCTAACTACTTCCGGATCCAATCTCCACCCATTGCCTCTCTCTATGATGCCCTCTTCTTTTTTTCCAATATTCCAATTTGTACAGCATATATACCTATCCATACGTGCGCACGCACGCATGCGTGCGTGCGTGCGTGCGTGCGTGCGTGCGTGCGCATGTGCGTGAGTGCGCATGTGCGTGAGTGCGTGCTGCGTGTGTGTGTGTGTGTGTGTGTGTGTGTGTGTGTGTGTGTGTGTGTATACAGTTGGGCCGAAGGGTCAACCCCTAGAGCAAGGTCTACCTACCAGGGTCCACATCACTAAGGAAAACTGACTCTCCCTCCCTCCCAGTCATTGCCTGCCAAGAGCTCCCTCAGTCCCTTCCAGGGCCTCCGCAGGAAACCACAGCTGCAGAGGGATGACCAAGACACCTAAACTTCCCTTTCATGTCAGTGAACAGACCTGAAAGGATCATCTGAGAAGAACTCTGAAGTTTCAAAACTGTGATTGTCTTACAACAACACAGATGAGCACAGGCCAGGAGACTGTGACAACGAAGCAGGTCTTTACTTAGATCCTGATCCTACTCGGTAGCAAGGATGCTAACCTTGGGCAGTACCACTACCAAGGGGCATTAACATATAGATCAAACTTAGTTTGCTCTGTGTGTTTTCTTGGTAAATGTCGAACTGAGTCCACAATACTGTTGGAGATGTTGGAAAGAGGATCGCTTAATAGAACAAAAATCTCAAAACAAATTAACACTACCCCATTGCTTGAGTTCCCAAATCAGGCAAAGCTCAGAAGCCCGCAATGCCTAGAGGGGCTGGCTGGTGCTGTTGGAGGCGACGAACTCTGGCGCTTTGGTTCGACCTTGAAACCTTCGCCGCAGGAGACTGCCTGAGCTGAGAAACAAACGTGAGAAACAAAGAGATCTAGCGGAAAGCCTCTGGGACCACAGAGTGGAGGTGGGACTCTGGGTTGGCGGTGGCACCTGGTGCCTGCTGTTAATAACAGGGTCGCGGTGCGTTTATAAGGTACTTGATTAAACAAAGGCGCTGTGTGATAAGAATAACTAACAAGAGCCTCCGACCTTTTCAACGTGGGCTTTTTGCGCCGCCGAGCGTCGGAGCGTCGTTTGCGGAGGAACTAGATCTCACCTGACTCCAGACGCTGAACACAAGTGCTGTGGCATCCTGGGCCACCCAGGCTGACAGGGGCGGCCCCCTGAGCGCACGAGGCGTCCCACGGGGGGCGGGACCCACGGCCGTCCCGCCCGCACAGCCGTTCGCGCCTTGGGCACCTGCAGCCGAGCCGCCACCCGCAGTCGCAGCGCGCCCGGTGGCCGAGCCCGGTCGCCAGCTCCTGCTCTGCTCCTCTCCCGCCTGCCGCCGCGCTGCACGCCTCGAGCGCTCCCTCGGCCCCGGCGGGGACCGGGGACCCCGCAGCTGCCGCCATGCTGCCCGTGCTCTACACCGGCCTGGCGGGGCTGCTGCTGCTGCCTCTACTGCTCACCTGCTGCTGCCCCTACCTCCTCCAGGACGTGCGGTACTTCTTGCGGCTGGCCAGCATAGCCCGGCAGGTGCGCAGCTACCGGCAGCGGCGGCCGGTGCATACCATCCTGCGTGTCTTCCTGGAGCAAACGCGCAAGACCCCACACAAGCCCTTACTGCTGTTCCGAGACGAGACGTTCACCTACGCCCAGATGGACCGGCGCAGTAACCAAGTGGCGCGGGCGCTGCACGATCACCTGGGCCTGCGACAGGGGGATTGCGTGGCCCTCTTCATGGGCAATGAGCCGGCCTACTTGTGGATCTGGCTGGGACTGCTCAAACTGGGCTGTCCCATGGCGTGCCTCAACTACAACATCCGTGCCAAGTCTCTGCTGCACTGCTTTCAATGCTGCGGGGCGAAGGTCCTGCTGGCCTCCCCAGGTAAGCTGCAAAACCACAGGCCCTAACCCTGGACTTGGGAGGGGGGACCCGTTGCCATGGTTTCGGGGTTGCAGTGTGGTGGGAGGCCGGGAAGCAGGAAAAGAGGTCAATTCCAGGTGTATGACGCTCATTTGCAATCTTTAGAATCACTAGATGTAAAGTGGCCTGTCTTTCGAAGCACTATGCTAAGCGCTTCAGTCCTCCACTGCGGAGTCCAGATTACTTATAGTACCTAACACGATGTTGAATACTAAACCACTCGTTCTAACGCTGTGTTGTTGATGACAAGAAGTGTGTATCCATGTCCTGCGCCAGGCAGTTCCGACTCACCCTCAATGGTAACCCAGTGGACCACTGTATATGCACAATGTTGTTTTTAATCCTCACAGCACATAGAGTACATATGAGGTTTCTGAGTGCAGCCCAGAGATCCAAAGCTTCACGTCTGCAGTTGAAGGAAGACTTGGGATTATTCGTAGGATCCGGATCCACTTCTAAACCCATTCCTCCAGTCAGAACTTTAAACGTTTACATTAAAATTCAGAGGGCCTTGGATGAGAACTGCAGTGGACCCAGCCTCTAGTCTTTGGTAGACTTGCAATCATGGGAAAGTCACTTCCCTGTCTCCATCCTTTCCTTTCCTTTCCTTTCCTTTCCTTTCCTTTCCTTTCCTTTCCTTTCCTTTCCTTTCCTTTCCTTTCCTTTCCTTTCCTTTCCTTTCCTTTCCTTTCCTTAACTCCCAGCAGTTAGTGTCTAAACGACACCCTCTCCAGCAGCTGCTTCTCACAGTCAGTAAGGAGAGGTTGGAGCAGGGAAAAGTAGCAAGCCATTAGTAACAATACAGAAGATGAGGGGATCCAAAAGTCCCAACTCTGGGATGCCTATCTGTGCCAAATACTATAATGTATGATTTTAATACTTGGACAAATTAAAAATCACTCCTCCGCTATATGACTGAGGAAACAGGCAAAATTGTCTAGCCTACCTCCATCTTCAAAGCCCACGTTTCTTATACAGTGCCATCCTCTACACAGATGTATGCTTTAGAGCCTCAGAGAGTCAAGAATCTATCCGCTCTGCCCTTCACGTCATAGCTCAGAAAACCGAGACAAACCAAGGAGTTTGCCTAGTGTGCCCAAAAGTCTAAATGCCCATTGCCTTCCAAGAAACCAGGAAATGTATAAGCCTGTCACACGTGACATGAGATACGGAATATGAAAAGCAGAGGCTTCAAAACTAAAGTTTAATAGTCGAGAGATGATTTTAAAGGCAGAGGGCCTGGACCTTTAAAGACACTTCCCACCAATCTCTAAAGACTTCACCCTTTGGAACCCGGAGGCTGTCAGAAGCCCGTCCTGTCACCAGCTTCTTCAGAGCAAAGTTATTAATTCAGTGGCCGGTGTTCCAGCCGAGGAAGCACTTCAGCCTCCCCTGCTTGGGCTCCCCTGCTCCACCTGGGGGAACGTCAGCGTCAGTGGGCTCACAGTTTAACCCACAAAGAAACTGAAGTCTAAATGACTAATGAGTTTGGTTTCCTAAGAAAGTCAGAAACACAACTACCTATAGGTTAGGTATTCCCTGATCTGAACTGCTCAAACTCAAAGGTGTCCAGATTTCATGGGTTTTTCAGATTTTGGAATATTTGTGTGTATAGCCAGATCCAAAGAGATTACTTGTGTTTCATGTGCACCTTATTTCCTGAGCATGAAGGTAATTTTATCCAGTGCACCTGATAATGTTGTATGAGAAACAGAGCTACTTGCTGTGGTGTTGTGGAATCATGGTCTCTCTCTCTCTCTCTCTCTCTCTCTCTCTCTCTCTCTCACACACACACACACACACACACACACACACACACAAGAAAAGAGAAAAAAGAATTCTGGAGCACTTTAACTTTCAAATCAGGGATGTTAGACCTCCTGCATGGTGTAGACAGTAGTGCCTGCCACAGGACACCATATTTACATGTGGAATATACTAAAAGTCCTACATTCAAATCAGACTTGACCTTAATTTGTCAGTGGGCCTAAAGCTCTCTCTAGCATTAAGATGAGGCACAGATTAAAACCAAAATACCCCCCCCTTTTTTTTTCTGAATCCCTGAGATTTCTTTCTATGTGACACAGAGTTGCCCTCTGACCTGAAATAGTTCCCGGGAGAGCAAACCAGAGTCCAAAGTTGCATGTTTGGTAGCTCTGCCATGTGGAAATGTGCAAACTAACCTTTGAGAACAGCCACATATTTGAAAAACAGTTTCTTTCTCCGAATACCAGAGATACCTTTGTACATCATACCCTCTGACCTGGGGCAGCCCCTGTGAAGAGAACCAGAGTCCAAAGTAAATGCTGATGAGCTGCCGTGGGGAAGTGTCGACCGGACTGATTCTCAGGATTGCCTGGGTAAGGCAGGACCTTAGACAGACTGTAAGCCTTTCAGTTTCATACATTTGTGCCCACAAAAAGAAACATGAGTGAACACAAGAATTATCAATCTAAAAGACAGGTTCCAGAACCTCATCTCTAAACTCCTGACTTGGTAGGATGGTCATGGGACCAGCCCAGTCCTTCCTCAGCTCCTGGTGACCTGAGGACCAGGCTTCGAGACTCAGAGTTCCGTTTGTTTGATAGTCAAACAAACCAAGGCCTGGAAGAGGGCACTGCTCACCCAGGCCTCTGTGGATAGCAGCAAAGACTTAGAGACACACGCGGATTTTTCCTCCCACTTCCAAGACGCTTGTTTATTCGATCAATGATCTGAGCTTGGCACAGAAAGGTGGATTAGTTTTGTCTTCATATTTAGTTAGCACATATAATATTAGGTTTAATTCTGACATCTCTGTTTAAAACTTGGTTTTGTATGCTGCGCGTGGTGCTGCACACCGTTAAGCTCAGCACTCAAAAGGCCTCTGTGAATCCAAGACTAACCTGGTCCACCTAGCAATTTCCAGGACAGCTCATAAGATCCTGTCTCAGGAACAAACAATGTTGTTGATTCTCCCCTTCTGCTCTGATGTCTGCCTGATACCCCTTGTCCCCTTTCACCCCCACCACGGCTTCCTTTCTACATGACACTTGTGTTCTTCCCCCCATCTTCAACTTTTTCCTCCTCTCATGATCTTGTACGTACACACACATGCGCACTCGAGTGCACACACACACACACACACACACACACACACACACACGAACCCAAAGGTGAAAGAGAACGTGTCATTTTTGTCTTCCTGGGTCTGGATTGTCTCAATACTCTCCAGTTCTCCATTCTCTTGCAGGTTTCAGATCTCAGTTTTCTTTACAGCTGAATAAGACTCTATTGTTTATGAGTAAGTTTTCATTGTCCCCTCATCCCGTGATGAACTAGCCTGGCCCCAGTCCTTGCTATTGTGAACACTGTAGCAGCAAGCGGGGACGGTTAGGTGCTCTGTGAGTCGATGTCCAGGAGAGGTAGATCTGGGTCACAGAGGAGTTCCATTTTTAATTTTTTGGAGAAAACTACATGCTGGTTCCATAATGCCTTTACTTCCCAGGGATTTCTGGTTCTCTGGGTTCTCTGCTTCATAATTGAGATGGATACTCTTTCAACCCTGTTGTTTTCCCAGATTTTGCAAAAGAAAGGTATTGATAGGGTGGTGAGTGGTCTGTGTGAATATTGGTAAGTTTCCTGAATTGGCTCAAGGCCACTTTGGAGACAATGTGAGGAAAGAGGAAGCTAGAAATACTCCTCTCCTGTCTCTTTGCTGCTGACTTCTGGGTGAAGGTAGCCTGCCTGGGATGAGACAGAATCTCAAAGTGACTTTAATTCACTTTCCCCATATGATGGATAAGGCTGCCACATGCTTTTGAATACTTGTTGACCACTTGCATTTCTCCTTTTGAAACCCCTCCACCTACCTGTCCAACCCATCTTTTCGTTAGTCCCTGTGTTGATTGACAGGGTTTTGGAGTATCTAATTTTTGCAGTTGTTTACATATTCTAGATATCAGCCTCTTGTCTGAGGTAGCTGGCAAGAATTTTCTCTATCCTGTAGGCTGTCTGTTCTCTCTGCTGATGAAATCCTCTGCTGTGCAGAAACTTTCCTTTCATACAGTACCATTTGTTAATTCCTGAGATTTAATTCCTTAGACTTAATGTGTTAATTCCTGTGCCATCGGCATCCTGCTTAGAAAGCTCTTGCCTGTGTCTTGAAGTTCATTCTTCACACAGTTTTCCTCAATGGCTTCAGTGTTTCAGGTTTTAAACTAAGGCCTTTTGATCCACTTTGAATTGATTTTTTTTTTTAGCAAGATTAGAGATATGGGTCTAACTTTATTCTTCTATAGATGGATATCCAGTTTGTTTCAACACCATCTGTTGAACAGAACATCTTTTCCCGAGTATTTTTATACCTTTGTTAACATTTAGGTGGCCACAGCTGTGTGGTTTTATTCTTGAGTCCTCTGTGCCGTCCTGTTGGTCCACATGTCTGTTCTGAGGCAGGTCCACTGCTGCCTGTGTCATTATGGCTCTGCAGGGTAATTTGAAGTCAGGCATTGTGTGATACCTCTAGCAGTGTTCTTTCTGCAAATAATTTACTTTGGTTGATTTGTGGTCCTGGAGAGGTGAATTTAATTCTGTATTTTAAATTTCAGCTTTTAAGCTGATGAATTCTTGAACTCTTTGTTACAAAGTACATATACATGGGCTAGAGAGGTGGATCAGTGGTTAAGAGTACTGGCTACTCTTCCAGAGGACCTGGGTTCAATTCCCAGCACTCCACGTGGCAACCCCAGTTCCAGGGGATCTGATGCAAAGACATGTATGTAAAAGAGATGTACAGTGGCGTTTGACTTGAGAATTAACCTGGCCAGCTTAACTTTTAGACTCTTGAGGCTTAACAGGCTCAAAAGTCTCTATATATGTAACGAAAATCGAGGCTCATGAATGCTTGGCTGAATTACTGCTCAGAGAATGTGGTTTTTCCTCTGTGTTATATATTCCAGGAGCCTTCCCCTTGGCAGAGTAAATCTCATTAACCACGCAAGAAAATATTGTCTTTAGGAAGATAGCATCTGTCACTGTTAAAGCTGACAGAACAGTGTTCTAAGCAAATGGTTTTCACTCAACAACCCAAACACAGATTATGGATAGAACAGAAAATCCCATTCATTCCTTGTGTTCCTCTGGAGCAGTTTAAACTTGGAACTCATTGGCTGGCAACCAGCAAACCAGAGACATCCTCCTGTCTCCACCCTCACGCCCTTCCCTAAGGTCTAGGGTTATGGAGTGAATTGAGTGACTGGGACCACGCCTGCCTTGTGTGTGGCTGCCGGGACCCACACTCAGTCTTCACACTAACACAGCAAGCGCGTTAAACCATGCACCCATCCCCCCAGCCCACCCCATCACATGTATCCCACCACCCAGCTCGCAATGCTTTCTCAGGGAGCGTTTTCCCCTCCACTGCATACACCAAGCAGGAGCTGACCGATCTGCTTCACAGCCTTCGGGCCTCACCTTTATGCTTTCAGTAAAGCTTGTTACTCTGTCCATCAAGATGCTCCATGATTGCCTTATCACTCACATCCGAAGTCCACGTACTTGAACCCACACGGAGCAAGTGACCAGAACACCCTTCAACATGGCAGAGGCACTTCGTCAGAACTTAAACCACAGTGCCAAATGCAAAGACACTGGAATTCCTAGTCCCCAGCTGTAATTCTATTTTGTGTGTTCCTGTCCATTTGTAGAAATAGGGTTGCTGGTGTGTCCCTACATCACAGGGTTGCTGTGAAATCAGTGTAGCGTATGTAAGGATACCTTATGAGACATTCTAAACAAATGGAAACTGTAAAGCCTATCGGAGGATGACAGGAGACATAGCAGACAGACGTGGTGATGTGCCTCCTGTTGCCTCCCTCCGGCCTTGGTATACCTTCCTCGGCTGCCAGGAGCTCTCAGCTGAGATGCTTCCCAGGACCTGCTTTAGCTAAAGAGAGTTAATACACACACGCACACGCACACATGCACACGCATGCGCACAGAAGTCTGAGGACACTCCATGAGTGAGCCAGTCTGAGTGGCTAAAGGGAAAGCGTAGAGGCAGGGGGTCACCTCCCTTAATTTGAGGCAATGCTGAGGGCCCTTGTCAGGCCCAGATGAGGCCCTAGTGGGGAGGCCTCTGATGTACTGTATTGGTTCAACTTCTCTCTCTATTGACTTCCCTTGGTCGCCTCACAAGTACAGTCCCCAAGAACACATCCTGTGCAGACTTCAGCTTCTCAGACTACAACAAATACAAGTATTTGAGGGTTCTGTGTCCTAGTTGGTTTGTCATATCAACTACATAGCTAACAAACAACATTCACACACACACACACACACACACACACACACACACAGACACGGAATGTTTATATTTCAGTCTTCAAGTCAGTAGCTTTAACTTAAGGGAGGGAAGACTTTTCTAGCAAAGTGAGCAAGACCCTGGAACCTCAAGGTAACACCCACCTAAGTCATATTGAGCAGGGGTAATGGATATCCCTTCTGTCAAAGAAAAGGATAATAACCAAGTACCTGTCGAGACCCCCCCCATGCGGAAGTCATTGCATTCCATTTTATTAAAGCTTTATCCACTCAAAGTATCCCAAGCTGCAATTCCTTTTGAGTGAGCAGTTTCGATTTGTTCCTAGCCTTCCACAGAGATGCACTCCTGTGTACAATAAATTATGATCCCTTAATCTCAAGGATTTCACATTAACTAGGATTGAGTCCTGTCACACTTTGTACTAAACATCCTGGAACAAGTATGCTCAGGAGGCCTGTGTGGGAGCCAGAGAAGAGAGCAGCCAACTGTACAGAAGTGAAGGCGGCAGGAGAGACTTACCCCCGGGGCTGCCTAGAAGGAAGACCAGGGTCTTTCAGATGATGAGGGTGAAAGGCCATTTTAAGCAGGTGAAACGGCCTGGGCAAAAGTTAATAAATGCAAGCAGGTTTAATATGGGCCTGCCGTGGGTCATGTGAGCAGAAGAGAGGGGCAGAAAGGCCAGCGGGGATGAGACTGTAAATTCCTCCCAGCCAGGAGAGCGGGCTCCATCGGCAGGGATGCGAGATCGCTGAAGATCAGAGACTGGGGGCGGGGCGCTGCACAGTGAGCAGTAGATCGCTGAAGATCAGAGACCGGGGCTGGGGCGCTGCACAGTGAGCAGTAGATCGCTGAATATCAGTGACTGGGGCCGGGGCGCTGCACAATGAGCAGTAGATCTCTGAAGATCAGTGACTGGGGGCGGGGCGCTGCACAGTGAGCAGTAGATCGCTGAAGATCAGTGACGGGGGTCGGGCGCTGCACAGTGAGCAGTAGTCAGGCAGATATGCTGGAATCAGAGAGGGGGTGGCAGCGAGGAGGCGGTTAAGAAGCAATTCCCTGTAGACTCTAGTCCCAGGGAGTCCAATACCCTCTTCCGGCCTCTACAGACAGCAGGCATGCATGCAAGCAAAAGATCCACACACATGAAATAATGATAAATGACTCTTTTTAAATGATATGTATGTTTACTTCAGTTATTACAATTCAAGACAGGTAAGCTCAAAAGATATTTCATTTTATAGATTAAGGGCAGGAAATCAAAGTAGCAGCTATGAAATAAAGTTTGCATATTAAGTCAACTTTTTTTTTTTAACTCATCCTGTGGAAAATAGATTTGTTTGTGACACCTGTACTCTTGAATGCAATTCAGACTTCACAGCAATGATGACCTTTAATGTGTGGTATGTTCTGATATGCCTGTTGGTGCTTTGGTGATATGCACTGAAACTGTTTGGGTTTGGCCTAATGCTCATTTCTGTGATGTCTTCTACAAACCATCAGTTGATCTCATGAAGCCATCAGGACTCAACTTTAATTCTTTCAGATACTGGAATCGTGGAGAGGGCAGGGTATGAGTGTCTGGGGATGGTGTTTGTGTGGGGGGTTGGGGGGATGTTTGTGTGTCTGGGGGTGTCTGTGTTTGTATGTCTGGGGTGTTTTTGCATGTCTGTGTGTTTGTGTGTCTGTGGGTATCTGAGTGTGTGTTTGTGGATGTATTTGTGTGTGTTTATGTGTCTGTGGGTGTCTGTGTGTGTATGTTTGTGTGTCTGTGTGTGTATTTGTGTGTATGTCTATGTTTCTATGTCTGTGAGTGTGTTTGTGTGTGTGTGTCTGTGGGTATCTGGGGGGGTGTCTGTGTGTGTGTTTGTGTGTCTGTGTGTATTTGTGTATATGTCTATGTTTCTATGTCTGTGAGTATGTTTGTGGGGGGGTATCGGGGGGGGTGTCTGTGTATGTGTGTCTGTGTATATGCTGTCAAACATATCAAGTTCCATACTGAAATGCAGAACTAGGGAGGCATGGTGGCACATGCCTTTAATCCTACCACTGGAGAGGCAAAAACAGGTGGATCTCTGAGAGTGTGAGGCCAGCCTGGTCTACATATTGAGTTCTAGGACAGCCAGGACTACATGGTGGGGCATTGTCAAAAAATTCATAACTATAAATATCACTTGTATCAATACATTTTTTAGAAAAATAGAGGTTGATACAAACATTGTGACGTTTACGGGGCTCTGCACGTGCCTAACCCGCTAATGGAGTATGCTTGGATTTTTCTCACTAACTTAAGAGCTACAAGAAGCTGTTGAGGAGGTTCTCCCAACCCTGAAAAAGGATGGCGTGTCTGTCTTTTACGTAAGCAGAACTTCTAATACAAATGGCGTGGACACGATAGTGGACAAAATAGACGGAGTGTCGGCGGAACCCATCCCGGAGTCCTGGAGGGCTGAAGTCACTTTTTCCACACCCGCAGTATACATTTATACTTCGGGTACCACAGGTAAACAAGAGAGGATTTCTAAGATTTAGGCCTGCCCTGAAGGACCTAACCACGGGCCTGACCCTTTAAATACTGTTGCTCTTGAAAAACTTAACAGATAACTAATACTTCAGGGAATTCAAATCTCACCCGTGAAATCTTCGTCACATGTGGTCTTATTTCATGACATGTGATCCCGTCGGCCTTTCCTCAGCTCCACACATAGCCGGTCAGTTGCTCTAAAACACATAAAGAGTTAACTAATAACTGGGGGGAAAAAGTTGAGATAAGATCCTGAATGGGCCATTAGAAAATGTTAATGCTTATTGTGTTTTGTTCCTTTTATATCCAGAGTCCATCTATAATATGTGATCAATATAAATGGGACACACCAGAGGACAACTATGGGGTGATACGTGAATGTTTAGGCTGATTTTTTTTCCCATGCAATATCGATGTGGAGTGAGCCTGTCCTACATACAGGGCCTACAACACTGTATGTTATCAGGGGCACACTATTGTGTTATAGACTATTGGGAAACATTGCAGTATCTGCTACTTGAAACAAGCAATGTCCATGTTACCACAGTCCAGGTTCTTCAAGGGGCTCAAAGATATCATTCATTCCGCTCTCTCCTGCCTTTGAATCTGCCCCTTTGAGCTCTTTATAAGCTCAAAGACTTATAAAGAGAGTAAGGATTACCCAGGACAAGACTCACCTTCTGGACTAACTCCAAACTCATACAATTAAGGTGGCAACACCCCCCTTCCTAATTTGTATAATAAATACTCAGAGTCTGCTTATCAAAAGCCAGGGAAACTGTTACCAAAATGTAATAAGCTGAAGCCTATGGGATATGTGAGAAAGAAGGCAGAAAGCCTGGCCCACGTGCTGATAGGGATGATCCTTGTTATTCTGCTGAGGAATTAAATTATGAGTCAGATATGCATTCTCCTTGCTAATTAAGCAACGGGTAAGAAGGTTCTGTTGAGCCTGTATCTCAACCCCAGCCCACGGAATCTCTGTCCTTTGCTCCAGCAGGTCCTCAGTAGCCATCGGACAGATTGCAGTGGCTAAGCCTCGGTTTAACAAGAATGTGGGCATCTCTGTCTTAAATAGATAAGGATAAGAAGCTTGGAGTATAAAGCCAGTGTCAGTAAAGTCTGTGTGTAATTTTTTATTTATCAAAAGTTCAAAATTGACATGCTAACAGAAAGGTGGATGTCCAGTGCACACAGACACTGCCTCAGTACATGGGATGTCTACCTTCACTTCATAAAAATAAGGATGTTTAGACGAGGCCGTAAACTTTCATTATAACTGAGACGAAATGAGCTTTTGGTTGGTGAAAGCGAAAGCCAATGCTAACACTGGAAAAGTGTGGGACCTCTCCATGGTGCAAGCTTTAGCAAGGAAATGGAGAGCTCGTGTTCAGGAGAGTTTTCTATCACTCCAAAAGTTAAGCCCATAATTTAGCCTTGCTATTAGCAGGAAAACAGAGGGGCTGATGCTGATTTGCTGTTTGCTTTACCTGTGGATGAAATATTTTCATGTTACTCTCATATACGGTAGTTAAATGCATCTAGTTAAGCACCTAGAGAGCAAAATGTTTTCCCTATCCCTCAAAGGAAACCGGTAGCGTAAAATTATGTAATCATTACAAAATATTCTTCTTGGTTGATCAGTGTTAAGATCTTAAATTAGAAAAGTTCTGAAAGTACTCAAAGGGCAGAAGATGAATCCTTTAAAAAAATGCAACACAGAACTTTTACTAATCAAACGAGTCTTTTCTATGGTGAATATAATTGATCTATTGAGTGGGAAGTCACCATTGGTCCAGTGCCCTATAGCACTGATGGAGGTGATGAACTTGGAATTGTGTTTCCTATAGGGCAGTGCGTGGCTACGTGGCTCAGAGACCTGCCTTCCTCCTCACGAAGGAGAGTTGCCTACTTGACCTTAAGCTCAAGAGCTCAGCCCCTAAGAAGGTCATCGTCCATGAGAAGTATTGAAATCATACTTTCAAAAGAACGCCTTTTTAATTGCGCAAATTATTGTTAAGAAAATGCGCAAGTGTGCTTAGTTTAGCACACTAAAGCTACAGTGGACACCGTTTACACTTCTCAGATTGGCAAAAAGCCCGGTGTTTGTGTTTTCACTGGCAAGCCTATGAGGAAGCATCCTCATGTTTTATAGGCAGGGGGTGAGTGGGGGACACCCCCCCCCATAGCTGGCAATGTACTATTTATGTTCTCAGATTACAAAGATGTGGTCTTTTGTTCTATGGCATCACCTGAATTAGCAAAATTATATAAACAAATCATAACATTCTCATATAACAAAAAGGAGGCAGCGGGGAGAAGAAATACATGGCTGGATCCATGATGGGGGTCTATAAATGTGAGCAGATCTCCCCCAAAAAAGTGTGCCACACTTGCATTTTGAATGGAGTTGGCAAATACATATCATTGCAAATGAAGCGGATTAGTTGTCCGCACTGTTGAGGCCCTGAAAACTAGCTTTCTCACCTGTGGATTGGCCAATGTCATTTATCTCTTAAATCGAAATCTTTGAAAACGCCTCACAAAGTAGTGAGCCGAGTGACAATCCAGTCTCTTCACATCAGTCACCTACCTGTCTCGAAACTCAGCAGACTATGCCTTGAGAACCAAGCAAGCATATGGACAGCTTCCACACATCCTTAGGACAGGCCACTATTAAAGCTGTATGTCTGTGCACAGTTGCTTTCAGTAAACTAGCAGAGATGGGTCAGCACAGCAATGATCATATGACCCCACAAAACCTAAAATATTTCCTCTCTGGTGTTTTTCAGCAATTAAAAAACATACACACCGTGTCTGACTGCTCATCCCTACCACCCACCTTCATGCAATTCTCCCAGTACGGTGTGAGGGAATTTTATACACCAGATCTCCCTCCCATGCTATAAATGGCCAACCTGGCTCACCAGTGCCTTCTCTTGTGTCTTTGCAAAGGTCTTCCAAAAGCTGCAACCATTAATCACCATCGCCTGTGGTATGGGACCGGCCTTGCTTTGGGGAGTGGAATTAAGGCCCATGATATCATCTACACCACAATGCCCCTGTACCACAGTGCAGCGCTCATGATTGGCTTTCACGGATGCATTGTGGCTGGTAAGTTCAAATTCTCTACGAGTATCAGCAGTTGACACACACATCTGCTCAAAGGGAAAGACAAAGCAAGATATTTTCCTGTCTGCCAGAGACAGTATTTACTTCCACATTGACTACAAGGCCTTCCGGGTCATATGTAATGAGCAAGCACCTAAAATAATTTCCATCTCCCTATGCCCTAATTGTTCAATTGATCTAGGAAGACATTACTGTAAAAGAACATATGCCTTTACCCAGGTAGATTCTGTAAGTAACTCTCCCGTCAGAAGCTTGCCTGTCACTCTCCGTCAGCATCTGACTGGAGCTTCTCTCACCACTGTCCTTTCTTTATTCATCCTTAACTTCCGCGGCTTCCTGGTTCTAGTGGGCGGCGAAGCTGCCCTGCTGTCAGCTCCTCTTCCCTTCCCAAGCATCACCTTCCAAGTAGGAGTTGGCAGGTCTGTCCCTTCAGAACTTACATCGCTTTTCCTCATAGTGAACAAAAACTATTCCTTATTCTTTCACTGAAATAAATTAACTTGACTTTCCTCCCATGTGACACTTCATTTTAAATAAGCCTTGGAAATAGACAGGTGTATTTGAAATAAAATATATAGCACACATAATAACATGTGTGGGTGTGAGTGTGTGTCTGTGTGTGTGTGTGTGTGTGTGTGTGTGTGTGAATGTTTGTGAATCTGAGGCCTTGGTGGGATAGTGTTAAAGGCAGGGCATTTTAGAAGGGTCAGGCCATGCGTGTGGAGCTTTTGAACACTGGGTTGGTTACCCAATAAGTAGGTAGAGAGTTTCCACGCTGGCTCTGCCAGTCCTCTTAAGAGGGTTTGGAGAGATGACAGCTGTTTCCAGACCAAAAAGAGCAGCATCCTTGCTAGACCCTGGGTTTGCTTGATGCCATGCTTTCGAACCTCCAAAACTGGGAGAAATTATCTTTAGTTTAAGTTAGCCTATGATTTTTTTTATAGCAGCTTGAACTAAAACTCTTGGTCCAAGCATCTATTTCTCTCCTGACTCTACTCTCATCAATTCTTAAGTCCTTTGCCTGACAACAGCCCTGCCCTTTGGGAGCAAAACTGCTGCGAGTGAGGCATGCTACTGGATCTTCAAAAAGAGAGTGGCTGGGGCCTCCAGTACAGGCCAACAGGATCTTCAGCACCACAGACACAGGCCAGGGGAGAAAGTAGTTTTGAAAGTCTCTTCTCAACACTAGTCTTTCGTATATTTAGGAGTAAAAATAAGTGAATAACATGGAAATTATGCGTGGGCTTCCTGTCGCTACTGTAACAAATTGCCGCCGGGCGTGGTGGCGCACGCCTTTAATCCCAGCACTTGGGAGGCAGAGGCAGGTGAATTTCTGAGTTCGAGGCCAGCCTGGTCTACAGAGTGAGTTCCAGGACAGCCAGGACTACACAGAGAAACCCTGTCTCGAAAAACCAAAAAAAAAAAAAAAAAAACCAAAAAAAAAAAAAACAAAAACAAAAACAAATTGCCAGAAGCTCAACGGCTCCCGGCTACACGGGTCTGTTTTCTCGTCGTTCTGGCAGTCACGAGCCCTAAAGCCAGCTGCCTCCAGCCGGGCTGCATCCCTCTGGGTGCTGAAGACCCATGTCCTGGTCTTCTCCACTTTTAGAGGCTGCCTGACTCCCTTGGTTCATGGACCCTTCTCACATCTTCAGGTCGAGCCCTCCAACTCCCCTATTTATTTTTCTCCTCTTTAAAGCCCTTTACAATTGGGTAACGAGATGATAGTCTGGGAAACCCTGACTACCCCCTGGCCCTTGGCCTAATCACAGAACCGCGTGCCTCGCCCCACAAGGTCATATAGTCATGGCTCTGGTGGCAATTCATTCTTTCTTCTATTCCTCCCTTCCCCCTTCCTCCCCCTTCCCAGGATCCCTCCTCCTCTCCTCTATCTCATAAACCTCATTTGAGCACCAGATGATATTAGAAGATTCTCCATGCGTCTTCTCCTCTTCCCTATATTGGAGGCTCACGCGGGTGATGATGTCTTCTTTTGCATTAGATATAATAGGTACTCAGCATGTTGTATTTGACTTAGCTCATTTTTTAATTTCCTAATTGGAGAGGTATTTCCTGTGCCTTTTCCCACAGGGGCTACTTTTGCTTTGCGAAGCAAATTTTCAGCCAGCCAGTTTTGGGACGACTGCAGGAAATACAACGCCACTGTCATCCAGTACATCGGTGAACTGCTCCGGTATCTCTGCAACACCCCCCAGGTGACACACCCCTGCTTCAGTGTCCTTTCAAAATCAGTGAGATGTTCAGGCCTCCTGGGATCGCACCAGGCCTCGGCTACACCTGTCGCGGTTCTCTGTTTAGATGATGGTTGTTGTCATAGTAACGTGCCTGATAACACACTTAGCTTAGAGACGGACCTTGATGGAGAACAGCAACTGTTAATTTTATTGCAGTTTTTGTTCTCTGTCTTGTTACATGGCTTTGCATCTTTCTTTCCCTGGTCCCAATTTCTTCCCACTTGTGAAAAGCCACTACTAGCCCCCATCTGAGCCAGGCATTCCTCTCCTGTCTGTGTCTGCCTCTTGCGCTGTATGTGTTTCCCACCCTCTCTGGACTCTGTGACTTTTTAATAGTCTTGTCTCCTCCACATCCCTTACCCTCCCGCCCACCAAAGCCATTTAGAAAGCGTGGACTTGGTGCTATTTAATGAATAAATCTGCCTCCAGCTTTGAAACAAGCAAATCAAATCTGTTCAAGGTAACTCAAAGGGTCTTATGTCTACCCACCTTGGAGCCATCCGGATACCTTGACAGGGTGTCGGGTATTCACAGGAACTCCCCTGCACAGCCGCACGGTAGCTGCCTTGGGTCCCAATCAGGATTTCTTAACATTGCTGCTACTGCTGCTGCTGTTTGGAACCTGCTAAGGTTTGGCTTCATGGACTTATTCTGTCTGGTGCAGGATGTTTAGGGGCATCTCTGACCTTCATCCCCTCCCCTTGTGCTAGTCCATGATAATTACAGTATCTGCAGATATCGCCAAATGTTCCCAGACAGACAAATCGCCTCCTAGTAGAGAGCCACTTGACTAAATGGTTGTAGTACATCCATCAGATTTTGTTCCCTTGAGCTATTCAGTCAACCAAAATCAAACTCAAAGGACCCTGGAATTGATCGAGGACCATTGGTAAACATCTGCTACGTTCCGCTTACATACCCATTTGAGTCAATGTGGCAACGAACAATTAAAAAAAAAAAAGATGAAAAGGGGCCTTCCCCTCCCCCATCCCCTCCCCCTTCCCCACCAAGCTTCCTCTCCTCCCTCAGTCCACCTCTGCCCAGATGCCTGCCCGCTCACTGGGAGCCCCGCCTACCCATAACCAAGCCTGCCCGTCACACTTGCTCATCCTTATGCTCTGTCTTGTTGCTCCATCTCTTGGCTCCTACCTCACCTTCGCACCTGGAGGGTTGTAGCCTGTCATCCCTTCCCACTGGTGAGATTCTGGGCGAAGGCTTTCCTCCCCATGTGGAGATCAGAAGCCAGCAGCCCAGGCACCGACATATTCTGTGGACTGAACCTCTAAGTTCTTGCTCTGGGAGAAAAAATAAATAAATGTTTACTTGACTTGAGGGAAGCTTTTTTTTTTCCCAAAATGTTCAGGCTTAGCATCCTTGCTGTAATTTTTTTTTAATTTAACAGACGTATAAAGGTCATAATTATCTATGACTTACTAAAGCTTTCCTAAGAGCATTTTCCACATTAGTGTTTCACCGGGTCCTCCAGGCTACAAAGCCATCTATTAGAATCTATTAGGTCCTTCACCTGGGCCTTTCTTCTCTGCTGTAAAGCACACCCTTGTCAATTAGATGTCTTGGGGGGGGGATGTGTGTTCTTCTATTGGTTTTAAAAGGAGCCCACTTTGGTCTAGGGGAAATAAACATGCTGTGTGGCATGTTTATGCTCTTCTGGTGCACACATGTGCTTGTGTGGCATGTTTATGCTCTTCTGGTGCACACATGTGCTTGTGTGGTATGTTTATGCTCTCCCAGTATACCTTTTACCTCTTAGACGTTGCACAGAAATGAGGATGCCAAGGGAAGAAAGTACACAAGCTGCATTATCTAAAGAACTAAGAGAGGCTAGACCAATGGTCCAGCAGTTCAGACCATTAACACCAGAGTTTGATACCCAGCATCCACAGATATGCTCACAACTATGTTCTGTGGCTCACAACTAGTTCCAGGAGTTTTGACACCCTTTTCTATTCTCCTCTGGTACCAGGAATACATGTGGTACACATACTACATGCAGGCAGAGCACTCACACATATCAAATAAATTAAATATTACTTTAAAGCTAAAAGAGATTGCAACCTTGAGCTACATAGAATAGAAATCTGAAAGGTGGAGGGAACTGACATGGTAGATCCAAGGAAGGTAAAACCCAAGAGGCAGGTAACAGGGTAAAATCTAGAGGGGCAGTCATTCTCTAAGAACATTTGCATTCTGACAGCAGCCCTGAAAACAAGGAGGCAATGCTGTGATGCCTCCAGAGTTATTGCCCATCTAGAATTCTATACCCATCTGTAGTATCAATCTGTTTTGCAATAAGAATATTTTCAAACTGGGCCTTGTTGCACAGTCCTGAAATCTAAGCTATTTGGGAGTAAAGTTTAATGAACCAAGAGATAAAAATGTAAACATTTAAGTTAGAAAGGTAGAGATAAGAAAAACTCTAAGAATTAGAATATCTTTCTCAGAGCTGTAAGCTAAGGGCAAAGGGTTGGGGCAAAGAAAGGGAATGAATACAGTATTCTTCACTCAATGTATTCATTTCAGTGCTGATTTTTATGCTGTATGCTCTTTTTTTATTCTTCTTTTCCTTCCTTCCTTCCTTCCTCCCTTCCTTCCTTCCTTCCTTCCTTCCTCTTTCTTTTCTTTAGACAGAGCCTCATGTATCTGGCCTCAAACCAGCAAGTTCAGGGATGACCTTAAACTTCTTATCCCTGGGCCTCTGAAAAGAGTGATGTCCAAAGCCAAATTGTGTATATTTGATTTTTGGAACAACTCTTTTGCTATCTGTGTGACCCTGGGCTTTTCACTGTAAGCTTTCCAAGGCTCTGTTTCTTCATTGAAATATGTGATAAATACTTTATATCTGTCTTTCCTGGTGTGTTTTAGAAACTTCAGTAAGACAATACAGGCCAAAGGCTGATATATAGACAAGCCCTTGTTGAAAATGTTTTACTTACTTAAATTTTCTGGTTCTCTGCATTCTTCCCAGGACACCCTGACCTCTCTTACCTTTGACTAGTCACTAAATCCCAGTGGGAACCTAAGCCCCAGGTGTGTTTGTGTGTCTTGTCTCAGCCCCAGTGTAGAAGACAAAGTAGAGAAAATGACCCACACATCCACTCCTTAGGGAAGTCGTATGTATGGTACAGATGTACCATGTCCCCCAAGGGAAGGAAGAGCATGCATGAGTCACACACCACCCTCAGCTACTGGCAAGCAAAAGACAAAAGTAAAAACTGGGCCTCTTAGAAGCTCCCAGATCTCATTTGCATCGGGAACATTTCCAGCCTCCGAACCCTAATCTGTTCTGCTAATGTAATAAGATCCCTGGGCTGTACTGTGAAAACTGAGCCCGTGGCATTGTGATTGTAAGCCCAGCTACCTGCCACCCACAGGTGTCTTGCTGCACCTGTGAGGCTGGCCAGCTGCCCGCACACCTAGGCATCTGCACCCTTAACTCTGCCCTCGTGTGGGTGTCCCAACCATGGGCTGCTGAGCATTCCCTGGTGGGGGTTACTGATTTAAACAGAGATTATGCTGTATGCAAAACACAGGCCCAGAGGATTTAGAGATACGCTTGGTCTCCAAGAAAGATACTTCTAATGAAAGAGAGACAGGCTTTCGGACAAGGAAGTAAACTACATGTGTGGGAGGAGAATGAAGCATGTGTTGAACATGGAACTAGGAAGATCTTAAATCCGAGGAAAGGCTCCTGTGCAGTGTCAACACAGGCCTGGGTGAACACCGAGGAGGTCAGGAGGTTTTTGTTATGTGGAAATAAGTACTTTTCAAATACTGAAATGTTTTAGTCTCAGAGTTCTCATGGAAGAGAGCAGGAAGGGAACTGGCTGAAAATCTGGCAGTCCTTTCTGAGGAGAATAACATTTTTATGGGCAGTGGAACCCTACAATTAGTGGTAATATAAGGGAGTAATTGGTAATCAGCATCCCAGGATAGCAGCCAGCATAAGCCAGAACTGCCATAGCAAACAGGCACACTGCCTTCCGCCTGACAGGTACTTCAGGCACACCGCCTTCCTCCTGACAGGTACTTGGTGAAAAAGAACACAGCGACCTGTAGACCAGTAGAGCCCATGACGAGATTCTATTTCTAAGCAGCCAGAACACCCAGGATATACACAGGTGCAAAACCCCTCAAACCACTGTGACTTGAGACTCTGGCCATTCTCTATACATTCTCCACAGAAAGACTGCCCACGGGACCCATTTTCTTCGGGGACAATCTCTGCCCACCTCTCTAGCTAGAAGCCACAGTGAGCTTCACCACCTAAGTCCTTTGGCCAGTCAAGCTACTTAAAATTCAAATCTATACTTGCTGCTTCTTGATCCTCCATGGAACCAATTCAGAGTTTCCTTCTAGTTGCCACAGGCCTTCCCCCTTAGAGGAGCTTCTCTCTCTCTCTCTCTCTCTCTCTCTCTGTGTGTGTGTGTGTGTGTGTGTGTGTGTGTGTGTGTGTCACACACTATATACCAAAATCCCTTCTCTAGAAATAATGAAAGATTGAAAGACCTGGACAAGATAGTTTACACATTAGAGGAAGCTGAGGCAGGTGGATTGCTACAAGTTGAAGGCCAGTCTGGACTGCAGAGTGAGACTCTGTATCAAAGAAAAGTAAATGCAGGACGGTGGTGGCACATGCCTGTAATCCCAGCACTCGGGAGGCAGAGGCAGGGGGATTTCTGAATTCGAGGCCAGCCTGGTCTACAGAGTGAGTTCCAGGACAGCCAGGGCTATACAGAGAAACCCTGTCTTGAAAAAAGAAAGAAAGAAAGAGAGAGAGAAGAGAAGAGAAGAGAAGAGAAGAGAAGAGAAGAGAAGAGAAAAGAAAAGAAAAGAAAAGAAAAGAAAAGAAAAGAAAAGAAAAGAAAAGAAAAGAAAAGAAAAAAAGGCGGGAAAGGGAGGGGGAGAAGGAAGAGAGCAGCAGCAGCAGGGCCACCAGCAGCACCCCAGCCATGCTGATTTAAGCAAAACTTAATTACCATTTGATAAGAAAGCAGAATGCTTGTTATCTGGCACATCTACACTGCCCCAGGCCATTTCCTGTTCAAATAAAGGCACAATTTACAAATAAGAAGTTATACTTTTACCTATCTGCCTTTTCCCCCCCAAGCTGTGGTCTCCTAGAGAAGATAAGCTGTCACCTCTGTAGGTGTCTGAACAATGGGGTGCAGGTAAATGACGGGCCCAGAGAGGTCCCCTCATCGCCTCTGACGTCACTAGGTCCTCTTTGGGTTTTTGCCCTCAGAACAGCTTTTCCTTCCTGATTTTCATTTCTGGCAAAGCCTCTTTCTCTCAGGCCACCTGAGCAGCTAGACGCCAGCTAACTCCTTCTCTTTCCCTTCTTACCCTTTCGAGATGGTTCACTGCATTGGCTGAACTGCAACAGGCCTGGTGACCCCAGACCCACCTGGTAGATGTGGTCTGGGCTCCTCTTTGTCTCTAACTGTTGCTCTTCAGTGGTATCCGGGATATGCCCCCATCTCAGCTGGGTGCCTGGTTTTCTTCGGTGCCACATAAAAGCTTGCTTTACCAACAGAGACGCCCAGAGTTCTATTGGTAGAAAAATGTGTCATTCTTCAGAAAACTATTAGCATTTCACACAGGGTGCGAGTTAGAAGTTGGCATTATCTGGCTCACCTGCCTGTTTCATCTTGCCTCAAATCAAAGTGGAAAATGCACGTTTTCTCATTAAACCGCCATTCCAGCTGTCAGTCTATGGTAGTTGTGTTGTCAGTCTACGGCACTCATGTTGCAGGAGAAGACTGTGTCTGCAAGTGATAGACAAGCCATACACTGAGATGAATTTGT
Organism: Apodemus agrarius; assembly: GCA_964023405.1. Classification (NCBI taxonomy): domain Eukaryota; kingdom Metazoa; phylum Chordata; class Mammalia; order Rodentia; family Muridae; genus Apodemus; species Apodemus agrarius. Next base: position 54,149,274 of record OZ030008.1, on the reverse strand, counting down.
AACTGACACAAATATGAAATAAAATAAGGCCAACTATCGCCATAAAGTAAACACATAGACTCTGAATACAATGAATACGTTAATACATGCTCTCAAAGGGTTAACGTTGCCTACCCCTCTCTGTTACCATAGAAACCAAATGACCGGGACCACAAAGTGAAAATAGCACTGGGAAATGGCTTACGAGGAGATGTGTGGAGAGAGTTCATCAGGAGGTTTGGGGACATTCACGTTTATGAGTTCTACGCCTCCACTGAGGGCAACATTGGGTTTGTGAACTATCCAAGAAAAATCGGCGCTGTCGGAAGAGCAAACTACCTACAAAGAGTTAAGTACCCTGAAAGTTGGGCAAATGTGTAGCTAGCTTCTGAAATCGGTTCCCTCACAGCTGTATCCCGATGCTGCATCAGAACCATGCCCATCAGTACCAGCAAGAGAAACTCACCCGCTCTGTGACGATGGCCTTCTTGGGCTCATCTCATGGTCAGCAACTCGTTACTTTTAGCATTTGGAACCTGTGTGAAGCGTTCCTCCATTCATGCTTGTGCGTGGGAGAACTGCTTGAAGGTCTCCCTTGTCATAAGCTGATTGTACACTGTGAAATGCAGTATCCCGCTTTAACTGAGGTGTGTATGAAAATCACACAGGGAATTCCATATATATATATATGTATGGGTTTAGGTTCCCAGCCTCCTCCTGCCTTTGGGTGCGGTTGTTCTGAGATAAGGCCCTGGTGTTTTTTAAAAGCTATGTAGGGTTAAGAGCAGCAGCCCAGACCTTCAAGAGAACTGAGATGTTCTGGTCAACATGCTGTTCTCCTCACAGGTTTGCCAGAAAGATGTGTCTTATTTCTCTTCTTTGTTTTATGACCTGGGGGACCCTGAAGAGTCTGTTCTCTTGGTAGTCAGTCAGTCATCCCAAGGATAACCGAGGTTAAGGGCCCTCCATCGGCCTGTGCAGTCAGTGTTACCTTGTCTCTGACTAGGAAAACAGCTACAGCAGAGCTCTGAGATAGCCTTTGACCCCAGGGACTGACCGATAAAGCATTGAGAACAGTAGTTAAATACTGTGACTCTGAAGGGCAGATCTGAGTGCACACCGCTTGCTGCTTGAGTCACCATGGAAAGTTATGTATGTTCCTTAGGCCTCCGTTTCAACATCATGAAACAGAGATTAAAGGAAAAGATGGAGCCCACGTTCTAGCGGGAGCTCAGGGCTACTACAGGGAAGACTCGCTGAGTTATTTATCCAAAATCCCTGGTGTGTGATCACCTTAGGATAAAGCCTTCCATGTCTTATACTCTGGTGGGAGCACAAACCATTCCCAAGTCCAAGGACCCACTCCAACAACAGCACCAAACCCACAGAGCTCAGCCCTTGACACCCGGGCCTCTGCTCTCCAGTAAGGTAGCCTCTAGCTACGTGTAAATATTTAAATGTCAATAAAGGAAATTTTTGAATTCAGTTTGTCATTCACAGTAACAGCTGCCTTGCAAGTGTTCGGTAGGCCCGTGTCAGTGGCCCCTAGCTGCTATAGGCTAGAATGTTAGTGTCAGGCCAGTGCGAACTAGCCTCTCTGTGGAGAACAGGGCCAACCAACCACAAGCAAGCTGGCAGTGCTGCTATTGTTGACCTCAGAGAGGACTTTTACGAAAATTAGTTCTCGACCAAACTTCTCCTTACACGTGTACATATGCACGCCTCGCTCTTTCCTTTCTCATCCATTGGTCCTCATGCCCTTGTCCGCTTTCTACAGGAAACAGACTCCTTTAAAAAGGAAAAGGGGAGAAAAAGAATTTTTAAAAAGTATCGAGGTATCCCAGCAGTTAATGTGGAAAGAAACATTAATGAAAACTACATGATTTTTGATGATCCTATAAATTAAATCAGCATACATTTGTTGTCCGTAAAAGTCACTTGGTTTTCAGTAGTAATGGCTTGGATTCTTGTTTTGTTTGTCTTGTTTTTCTAAACAGGGTTTCTCTGTGTAGCTCTGGCCATCCTAGAACTCACTCTGTAAATTAGGCTGGCCTTAAACTTAGAGATCCGCCTGCCTCTGCCTCCCAAGACCTGGATATAAAGGCGTGCGCCACCAGTGCCACTTGGTTTTAATGAGGTTGAATTTGAAGTTGGCACAGTAAACACGGCTAGAAGTTATATACGAATACTGCCATAGTTGCTGGTTTTCTTGAGTACGGAAAACTAATTTGTTTAGTATTGAGATGGTATACTTTCTTATGCCGGGAAATGTATGTTAAGACAGTTAGGTTGTTTGTGCTTTAATTTTTGTTTTAGTTTTGTAGTACAGGGATCGATTCCAAGGCCTTGAACATGCTTTTACCAAGGCCTTGACAAGCATTTACCACTGAGCCTCAACCAAAAGTTTTTAAAACGTCTATTTCAGGATAAACTCATATTAAGTTTCCAATATTCCAGCACTCCTATTCACACACACACACACACACACACACACACACACACCAAATACCTAATTATAGGTATGTACCACCACACCTAGTTGTGATAGCCTTTCAATAACTTTATAGTCATGAGCCTAAAGTAATTTTTGCTTTGATTCTTAAATATATTGAATAGTGTGTCCCCTGGGATGAGGGTAAGCTATCTGATGGTAACATATTAATATGACTAAACAAGACTATAAATCTCTTTGTAATATGTCCACCAAAAGAGAATGCTCCTAATAGTTTTATTTATAATAGACCAAAATTAGAAATAATCCAATTACTCATTAAAAATATCCATTAACAGAATAAGTACAGTATATTTATATAAGGAGGTATATTTGTTAAAAAAAATGGGCCAGTGGGGGCTAGAGATAAAGCCGAAAGATGGGGTGTTTGTATGACTTGTGCAAGGTCTGGGCTCTGTCTCTAGCACCATCCACAGCAACAGCACCAAGAAGAGCAGTAACGTGCTGATGTCCACAGACACAGTGACTAAAATAAGGCATACAGGCCCACACTTTCTTATTAGGTTTTTGATTAATTGGTGGTAATAAAAGTCAAAATGGAGGTTAGCCCCACTGAAGGGGAACAGAAGGCAACTTGCACGGTAAATTGAAAGTGTTTTATATCTGGATCTGGGTGGTAATTACAGACGCAAAATTCCACGCATGCTGTGCACTGAAGATATGTGTGTATGTGTCCTTTCTGTGCTTTTGCTGATACAGTAAAACATATAAAAACTGCGAAACTCAGTTGATATGCTCAATTGGTATTTTTAATTTCGGTAGAAAGTTGTAAGGTATGAGCTGATCAAGTATGACGTGGAGAAGGATGAGCCTGTCCGTGACGCAAATGGATATTGCATCAAAGTCCCCAAAGGTAGTATGGACTCTGCGAAATTAACTGTGCATGAAATTACCCTGTCTAGGCAACATTTAAGGACTAACATAGTATTACCAGATGGTTAATTTTATATTAAAAGTAGCAAGGAGGGCCGGGCGGTGGTGGCGCATGCCTGTAGTCCCAGCACTTGGGAGGCAGAGGCAGGTGGATTTCTGAGTTCGAGGCCAGCCTGGTCTACAGAGTGAGTTCCAGGACAGCCAGGGCTACATAGAGAAACCCTGTCTCGAAAAAAAAAAAAAAAAGTAGCAAGGAGCCGGGTGTGGTGGCACACACCTGTAATCCCAGCACTTGGGAGGCAGAGGCAGGCAGATTTCTGAGTTCGAGGCCAGCCTGGTCTACAGAGTGAGTTCCAGGACAGCCAGGACTACACAAAGAAACCCTGTCTCAAAAAAAAAAAAAAAAAAAAAAGTAGCAAGGGAAAAGATTTAAAAAATAGCAGGGAAACAATATTTATTCAAGTATTCTCAAAAATGAATAAATTACAGAAGGCACTGGCTTACCTTAACAAAGAATTACACTTTTAAATTAGTTGAGCACCTTGCTTGTAAGGTACTTTGTGGAAAAGTCTAGGCAGCTATGGGTACAAAGCTTTTGATGGACCTTATGTTTATGCTTTTACCCACTACACGTTTGTCTAGTTATGTGGTTATTGAGTAAAAGATTAGCAAAAAGATAATTACAACTGGGTGATCGTGCCAAATAAGGTTTGATATGTGTGTCTGTGATCCGCACGCACACAGACATGATGTGCATCTGTTCGTTTTCTTACCGCTGTGGTCAGGCACTGACAGGAAGCATCATCATAGGGGAGGGAGGGCTTGTCCTGGCTCAAGGTTAAAAGACACAGTCCTTCATGCTGGTGAAGGTGAAATGGCAGGGCTATAAGGCAGACACTGCAGTGAGAAAGCAGAACACAGATGAAAGTGGAACCCTACAGTGAGGCTTTACTTCAGAAAGGGTCCACAGCCTTCCAAACAAGTGTCAGCAGCTGGGGACAAGTTCAAACACGAAACCCTATGGGAGACACTTCACAGTTCAACCACAGCATGGTATACATAAAGATATAAGGACTGACCCCACCTTTGGCCAGCTTATTGCCAGTGGGCCCTCAATAGGCCATCAATTTTAAGATAAAATGATGATAAGATTTGCTTATCTCGTAAAAAAAAAAAAATAACAATTTGCTCTCTTCTGACTCAGGTGAGGTTGGACTCTTGATTTGCAAAATCACAGAGCTCACACCATTTTTTGGCTATGCTGGAGGAAAGACCCAGACAGAGAAGAAAAAGCTCAGAGATGTTTTTAAGAAAGGAGACGTCTATTTCAACAGTGGAGATCTCCTAATGATCGATCGTGAAAATTTCGTATATTTTCATGACAGAGTTGGAGACACATTCCGGTTGGTCCCTCTGAACTATTGAACCCAAAACAAATACATGCACACTTTGCTCTATTTCTAAATCAGAATCAGATGCCATTTTCCCAAAATGCTTCAGTTTTTCCTGTCGCTTATGTGACATTTAGCCACCTATATTCCCAGAGAATAAGAAGTGAATACATAGTCTTTCTCTACAACAGAACTCAAAATAAAGGGCATCTCTTCCTTGTTTCTGGAGCCTGAAGTCCACCCAGATGCTCTTTTTTTTTTTAAAGATTTATTTATTTATTTATTTATTTATTTATGTATATGAGTACACTGTCACTGTCTTCAAACACACCAGGAGAGGGCATTGGATCCCATTACAAATGGTTGTGAGCCACCATGTGGTTGCTGGGAATTGAACTCAGGACCTCTGGAAAAGCAGTCAGTGCTCTTAACCACTGAGCCATCTCTCTACCCTCCCCCCACATACACACACACACACACACACACACACACACACACGCCTGCCCTTCTGTTTCCTGCATATTTAGTGAACACTCATAGAATAGCCAGCAATTTTCACATATTTCTAATCAGACAGCTTTTTTCTTTTAGAGTAAAATGAGTGCAAATTAATGTGGAATTGATCTGGTTGAGGAGGTGAGAGGCTCAGGGCCTCCCTTCTGTCCTCCACCTCCAATCAAATGGTGTCCCACAAGACCCCCAGGCTAGAAAACCCCCTTTCTAGATGGAAGTCTGGAAATCATTTTAGAAAATGGTGACCTGAGTTTCTAAGTTTCTAACCATATCTCACTCAGTCCTCCAGCTCACGGCAGAGACTCCTCCCTGTGTGAAGTCCCTGCGATAGGAATGCCCCAGACAGGACCTACAACAGTGTCTCACTACACGGCTCACTACCCTTGAGCAACTAAGTGGAGAAAACGTGGAACTTGGCTGGTTACAGTAGAAAGATCAAGGTTAAGTGAGAGCCACGCCCCCAGACTCACCACGGCCCTGGCCTCCTGGATTACAACTTTTTTTTTTAATTTGCTTTTGTAAAAGCAACAGATTTTGTTTGGGGGGAAAAAAATCCACAAGTTAAGCATTTTTTTCAGCCATTCCCTGAGAGTCTGCATGTCTGGATGATCTTCAGGGCTTACTCTGTCCCTAAAATTCTCTGGCCCAGGGATTTTATGCCACCTTGGTTAAGAGATTACTTCAGGAAGCTGAGGAGATAGCCAATACAGTTTTTGCCTTGCAAGCACAAAGACCCAAAGTTCAGTCCCCAGATCCCACATTTTAAAAGCTAGGTTTGCCGGGTGGTGGTGGCGCACACCTGTAATCCCAGCACTCTGGCAGAGGCAGGCAGATTTCTGAGTTCGAGGCCAGCCTGGTCTACAAGAGTGAGTTCCAGGACAGCCAGGGCTATACAGAGAAACCCTGTTTCGAAAAAACCAAATCCAAAAAAACAAAAAACAAAACAAAACAAAAGCTAGGTTTGATGGCACATGTTTGTAATCTAACTCTGAAGAGACAGAAATAGACCCCTGGGTCTGCTGGTCTGTCAGTCATCCTTACCAACTTGTTGAGTTCCATGCTAGTGAGAGATCTTGTTTTGTTTTGTTTTTGTTTTTTTTGTTTTTTTTAAAGAGTAGATAATGCCTGAGGACAAATACTCAAGGTTTTCCTCTGGCCTCCATGCACACATTATAAAACATATACAAATGCATGCATGAATGTGCATGTGCAGGCATGCATGCACCTGTACACACATAATTTTGAGAGATCTAAAAGGTATTTTCATAAATCCTCTAATTCTTAATTAAATGAAAAATTGCACCTGGCTAAGCCTTAACATTACAATATCTATGTAATAAAAGTGTAATTTTTTTCTTTTTAACGAAAAGCTTTGTTGTTATTGAGATAACTTGAAATATAACTATGAAATTATGCTAAATAGAAGTTCACTCACTGAATAAAATTAGATATTAAAGAAGAAACGTGAGAGGCCTAAACAAAGCCAAAAGAAGTTGAGATTTATTTAGATAGTGGCTTTCTTAGCCAGACCTAGATTTTACATGTTTTGTGTAACAAGATTGAGATCCCACATTTTACTGTCTAGGTCTATACAGAATGTTTACTGTCTAGGTCTATACAGAATGTTTACTGTCTAGGTCTATACAGAATGTTTACTGCCTAGGTCTATACAGAATGTTTACTGTCTAGGTCTATACAGAATGTTTACTGTCTAGGTCTATACAGAATGTTTACTGTCTAGGTCTATACAGAATGTTTACTGTCTAGGTCTATACAGAATGTTTACTGTCTAGGTCTATACAGAATGTTTACTGTCTAGGTCTATACAGAATGTTTACTGTCTAGGTCTATACAGAATGTTTACTGTCTAGGTCTATACAGAATGTTTACTGTCTAGGTCTACACCTTTCTGCTTCCAACCGAATGCTACAAGTGAGTTGAGGGTTTGGGGAGCCAGAATGGGAAGACCAGTCAGCTCTCTAAGATCTGAAAGAAACTGGCCAGAAAGCAAGCGAGGCCTCAGCTAACTCTGCCTTTTCTCCCAGGTGGAAAGGCGAGAACGTAGCCACCACAGAAGTCGCCGACACCGTAGGGCTGGTAGACTTTATCGAAGAAGTGAATGTTTATGGCGTGCCTGTGCCAGGTATGTAGAAGACACTGAACAGAGTCGTAACAGCAGGCCAAAGTTGGTCTCACTGTCTCCTGCCACCTAGACAGTGAAGAGGCGGTCAGCCACTGGGGGCTAGAGGGTTCTCTGCTCCGTGCACCATTGCCAAAGCAACTCATGCATCTGATGTTGGCCTGCCTCCGTGCTTTAGCTGCTGCTTAATTTAGGGTTCTCCAGCAAGGTACGTCTCCCAGTTTTGAGGTCTCTGTTTACCCAGGAAGCTTAGAGGCTGCGTGCAAAGTGTTGTATTCAACAGGAGGTGCAAGCAGGAACAGATACAGTCTCTAGAAAGACACTGGGAAGGGGCAAATTTTGTTCAGCCTCTTTTTGTAGAGCAGGTTCCTAAAACCAGACCAGATTCTGAGTTTCAGAATCATCCCAGGGAGCCTGAGGTGTCCACAGATGTGACTTTGCCAGCAGAGTGGGAAGAAACCTGGCTCCAGCACTGTTGGCTGTTTCACGAGTCACTCAAATTAGGGATAACACTGGCCTTGCCGTTGAAACTGTCAGAATTAATTTACTTTAGTTTCATAAATATCAAGTATATTTATCAAGGTATACCAGGGTTGCCATGAGTATTAGCCATTTTAATTGTATATATTAGAGAGGATTAAATTATTCAAGCCAATGCCCAAGTATAAGGTGTCAGGCAATTATTGTCTCAAAAACTGAGTTTTTGGGGATTCTCACCCTTTATTCAAAGTAGAAATCAAAGGACGCTTTTCCTGCACATCGACAGTGCCGTAGGTTATATAACAGAACTTTTCCTGAGGGAACACAACATGTGCAAGTACTCACCCCACACAGGGAACTTGTGACAGACCAAAATGAGAAGCCACCAAAGTCCATCCCACCAGTGAACCAGTGAGTTTTATTGGAGTTGCTTATGGGTGAGGGATCACTTACAGGAGCAGAAATTACTCAAAGACAGCTGCATCACCAAAGCCCACCCCAGCATGGGTGAGACAGCTCACAGAGCTGGGAACCTGGCGCACACTGCACAGCCTGCAGGCAGCTCAGCAGGCTGGAGAGTGTCCTTTCCAGCTGCCCTGGTTGGTCTAAACTCATCCAGGTGATTCCACTGGTTTCTGCTCCTTCTGGGCAGCTCGTCTGGTCTGAGAGTCTTCTTTGCAGTTTGGCTTATCTTAAAGGGACTCTCGGAAGTCTTTCTTGCTTACTCTGGCAGGGCAGATGCTTACCGAATCTGATAAGTTTCTGGGACTTCCTGAAACTATTTTAAATTGTTTACCTTGCTACATCTGCATATTTGTTTTTGTAAAAGTTCTTTTTTCATAGCCATTCAGTAACTTGTTGTGTATTCTCCCTTTTCCCTTCCCATCTCCGCCAGATTTCTACTTCCATGTGATATATGCATGCATAGTTTAGTATATATCAATAAAACCCAGAGGTCACAAAAGAGAAAATACATGATAGTCCCCCTTTTGAAACTGAATTAATTCACTTAGTATAATTATCTCTGGCTTTCTTCATCTTTCTGCAAATGACCTAACTTCAGTCTTCGTTGTGGTTGGAAACCACATTTTCTTATTCACTTGGGTTATTTCCATACTTAACTGTTGTGACCTGTGCTGTAATCTCACTCATGAGCAGATGTCTCTGGGATGAGTCGGAGTCCTTTGGGTAAATCCCAGGAGTGGATAACTGAGTCCCACATTAGATCTGCTTTTAGTTTGGCTCAAGAAACCACCATATAGATTTCCATAGTAGCTGGACTGATTTACATTCCTGTCAGCTGCAGGGTGGGTATCTTTCCTACCTGTGTCCCTATGATCTAATGATAATGATGTGATAGACGGAAAGCAGAACCACATCTCAGGTCACAGAGTCTTGACAGGGTACAGAATATTCCTCGGTTTGTCTGGAGAAAAATGCAGCGGACGCTCAGCTATGGCAATACAAGTGTCCATCCAAGTCACGGCGTCGGCCACCATGGTTCCGTAAGGCTCTCATAGCCCCCTCTTAAAGCGGTGGCTGTGGTTCTAAGTGCTAAGTCTTAAAACTTTCTTAAGTTCCTGAGGAATGTGGATTGAAAACACAGTATTCCTCAAAGCAGTGTCTCAGACAGGAAACATCGCCATACCTGAGAACTTGCTACAACTGAAATGTCAGACCCACCCAGACCGGCTGAGAGGGTGGGCCCAGGAAGCTGTTCTTCTAAATCCCTCTGACACCTCGGTTCTCAACCTCCCTAAAGTTGCCAGCTTTTAATGCAGTTCTTCATGTTGTAGTGACCCTCCAGCCATAAAATGATTTCATTCTACTTCATAACTAATTTTGCTACTGTTATGAATCATGATGTGAATATCTGATATGTAGGATATCTTCCTGATATGAGACCCCCCTCCATGAAAGGTTCTTTCAACCCCCACCACCACCACCACCCCACACCCCACCCCCGCCTTGAGTCAGGTTTAGAGATGGAGAGTGAAAGAAGGTGCCTGTGACTCAGAGGATCAAGTTACACTAATATTTATTCATAAGCAACAATGAACAAATATAAAGCAAAAAGGGATCACATTCACTCTCACACACACACACACACACACACACACACACTCACCTCTGGTCTGGTAAGTGTGGTAGCCTAGTTCCGATGGAAGTACATTGTTTCCTCACTGTGCTTTGGATCCCCACTGGAGCCTCTGTCCAGAGTTGGGGTGTCTGGAATCGGTGGGCTGGCTCCGGGAATGAGTCAGTCTCAACAGTGGAGAGAGCTCTCAGGAATGAGCCAAACCTTAGCTGTCAGCCCAGGGTTCTTAAGTCTCTTTCCGCTCAGGCCATCAGCACCACTTTATCTGACACCAGACTTTACCGTCTCCACATACACTCTCCAGACTTGGTCTTCGTGGTATCTTTTTAGTCAATTAAACTTGAGGCATTCACTGAGCCAGGGCGTTTACCTGATCACATTTCACACTCATACACTCTAGGCTGGGTTATATTTATGATTTCTTTTATATTGCTTACATTTAGTCCCCAAGGGTCACCACCCACAGTTAAGAAGTGCTGCTCTAATGACTTAAAAACACTAGTCTAGGGGTGTAGCTCGGTGGCAGAGTCCTTGCCCAGCGTGTATTCACATGCTCTAGGTTTGATTCCCAGTTCCCTACATACAACATACATATAGCCTGCAAATCTTATTTAGACACAATGAAAATACCCTACAATATATGGTCATTGGACAGCATTGTGATTATACCAAACACCACCAAAGTGTGAAAATGATGAACTTCATATTTTACACAATTTTTAAAATGCAGGCAGGCATGATGGTGCACAGTTGTGATCTCAGCACTCAGTAGGACTAAAGTGTAACTCACTTCAAGGTCAGCCCAAACCATGTACGAGTTCCAGGCTAGCCTGGACTCTGAAGCCTTTCTCAAAATCAAAATATAGACAATCAGCCGGGCGGTGGTAGCACATACCTTTAATCCCAGCACTTGGGAGGCAGATTTCTGAGTTCGAGGCCAGCCTGGTCTACAGAGTTAGTTCCAGGACAGCCAGAGCTATACAGAGAAACCCTGTCTCAAAACAAAAAAACAAACAAACAAAAATGTAGGCAATCTCGCAGTCACCTGGAAAAAATTTTCAATCCCAGAGCTAATGCATCAGAACGTCTAGAACTTGGGCTCCGGATACTTCCAAGTGAGCCTGTGAGCTAGAGTTGACAGTCACTTTGTAGAACGAGGAAAGGAGTGTCGGGGTTCTCCTGCACAGTCTTCTAGAGCAAGGAGCAGCTATGCTCAGTGTTCCTCTGTAACATAACTGAAACTGTTTGAAATGCTCAGGAAGCCTGGAACGCACACCCCCTCCCCCAGCCAGAGGGGCCAACAGTCAAATGGGCTCCTTTCCAGAGTCTGTGGCCACCAGCTGCGTATGTAAAGAGATGCTGGACCCCTGCTGTCTGAGAAGCCTAAAAGACAGGTTAGCCTGAAGTCCTGCCCTGCTCTGATTCTCCCTGTTGTGTCCTCCTGACCAAATCCGGGATTCTAGCCACCGTAGACAGCTAACCTAACCCTGGAAACGCTGCAGGTCCTCTGGATCCAGGTGCCTGTGCTCCTGCAGTGACCATGAACCTCAGTTCTCACTTTTACACCGGGGAAGAACTTCTAGTTTGGGACCTAGCGTTGGAGGCGACAGACAAGAAGCGTCTAAATACGATCTAGAACTTCTGGTTCTCAATAAAACTTTAATGGTGATGAAAATAGCCAGGGCAGTAGCCAACAGTCACAATGTGTCCACTAAATACTTAAAAAACAGGTAGGACAACTGAACATTTGAATTTTTTCTTTCACTTAATTGTAATTGATTTTAGTTTTAGTAACTACATGTGGGCCCTGGCTGCCGTGTTAGACAGCACAGCTCCCAGGATGGATCTCTTTAGCCCTAGCCTGACCCTTCTTCCTGGAGCTGAGTTAGTCAAAGACAACCTGTAAGAGTCAGTGCCTGGGTCCTAACAGGCCCACCTCCTACCCGGCCAGGCAGTGTCCCCATCAGAGAGCATGGAGTAAGAGCCAATCAAGGCAGATGATTTCTGCTGTGCCAGCTCCCACCAGAGCAGCTCACTGGGGATATTTGAGGTTCCTGAGATAGGTACGAGGGACCCCTTAAGAAAATGTCAGGCACGCTGCCTTCCTCCTGCAGGTCAGAGGGAAAATGAATGAGGAGGCAGTTTTTTGTTAATGTCCTTTTGTTTTTTTGCCTTCTTTAGAGCAATGGGTAAACATACAATCACCATGGGAGAGATTTCAAACGCTGGGGCCCAGGTGACCAAGGACGGCTCCTTCTTCCTATCTGATTACAGCTAAGTAGTTCAGGGAAGTGGACCCGGACTCCCACTGGGTCTGCTGGATCAGGTAGAAAATGTATTAATACCTAATTACCACTGTCCTCACAAGCAAACAATAGTAATTGTTCTAATCACCTTCACTAACAGCCCTGCTGCAGATCAGTTTTCTCTACAATGTACATTCCCCTGAGTGTACCGGGCGTGAACAGAAGGACTCGCAACAGCTCACTCAAGGGGTGCACCGGCTTCATCCTCCTGCCCTGCAGCCCCTCTGGTGCACAGAGCAAGAAGGCCCTTAGGAACTTTGACTGAATGATTAACTTCCAAAAGGCAATGTTCCTGCCCACAGCACAGCAGACCCAACACTGTGATCTAATTGACAAACCCAGCTCAGTTATTCACGGCAGTGAAGCGAGGACTTTTTTGCAAACAAAAATTCCCGTTAGCCACCAGTCAGTCAGCATCCTGCGCAGAGAGCTTTGCTTAGGTCACTAAGAATAAAGGCAGCCGCAAGCAAAGGAATCGAAGCCTGTCGGCATCCGTCTCCGATGTGCCCGGTCCTCGCCGCATGACCTTGGACACACTGTTGAATGCTTTTTAAATCTCAGTTTTCTTTATCCTTACAATGAATGCCTGCATCTCTTTATAAGGTTGTTGCTGTAGTTAAATGAGAATATTCTAAGTATAAGTCATGGCAAAGGTTAAAGAGTCAATGTAGATCTATTATTGGCTTTATTACTTAATTATTAGTTAATATTCCTAGTAATAGAGTATTCACCATAGAATAACGTGGACATACACTCGAAATAAAAATTGGAACTATTCAAAAGAAACCTAACGTCCGTTGTCGTAGAGGTCCGTAGTTCTTTGACCTGGTAGAGACTTATGAACAGCATCACCAGCTAACAGCTTCTCACTGTGTTTCCAGGTCATGAGGGTCGAATTGGGATGGCCTCGATCAAGATGAAAGAAAACTACGAGTTCAATGGGAAGAAACTCTTCCAGCACATCTCGGAGTACCTGCCCAGTTACGCGAGGCCTCGGTTCCTGCGCATACAAGTGAGGAGACTTTCCAAGTTCCAGTCTCTCCCAGGCGCTTTCTTAGGGAACCGCCCCCATCATCCGTGGTGACCACAGTTGCCCAATTGTTACCATACTCCCAGGACAGTTCAGGAAGAAGTGCTGTAGTTCAGTAAGGACAGGAAAATACCAGAAATAGAGCAAACAGAAATCCCATTGCGATCTTTCCCTCCCTAAAACGACAGGCCAATTTATTCACCTGTAGTCTTAGAAAAATAGCAAAGTCAGTGTTTGATGAGCTGTCCAAGATGCTTCAAAGAGAAATTACCTGCCCCTCCTGTTTTTGATTAACTTTTTCTTGTTTTCTGTGCTAGGGATAACACCTAGGACCTTGCTTAAGCTTTATTTATTTTATGTGTATGAGTTCTCTATCTGCATGTACACTTGCAAGCCAGAAGAGGACACTGGATCTCACTACAGATGGTTGTGAGCCGCCATGTGGTTGCTGGGAATTGAGCTCAGGACCTCTGGAAGAGCAGTCAGTGCTCTTAACCACTGAGCCATCTCTGCGGCCCAAGGGGAGTCTCTATAAGGGAAATTTTAGTTGAGCAACATCAGTAATTCAGAACTGCCAAACTGTCACTGAGGTCGGTTCAGTCCTTTGAGGGCTTTGAACCTTGTGATTATGTAACCAAAGACGTGACAAAGTCTTAGGGTCCCAAGAAGTACTGAGTGTGTTAGGCTATTTCTGTTGATACTCATAAAGGGCTGGTTTTTGCCTTGCACACAGGTAGCAAAGGCAGAAACATGAAATGATTTCAGACATGTCTGATAGCATCGAAGGGTGTCTTTAGCCTAGCAGATGACAGGCTGGGAGAGCAGAACTCCTTGTGTATAAACGACCCCTCCCCCCTTCTGCCACAGCCAGGGTGTCCCACTGAAGCCTTGCCAGGGCCTCTTGGCTCAGAGTCCACACACTGTTGGTCGCTGTGTGCTCGCACGGGGGTCTAAGGCTAAAGCAGATCTTGACCTTCCTAAGGCTGGGACTCTAAGTTCCTCATGCTGTGGTGACCCCCCCCCCCAACCATAGCATTGCTCCATTGCTACTTCATAGCTGTAATTTTGCTACTGCTATGAATCATAATGTAACTATCTGACAAGCAGGCTATCTGATATGTGACCCCTGTGAAAGGGTCATTTAATCCCCAAAGGGGTCTCGACCCCTTTGAGAAACTGCTGCTCTAAGGAAATGAAACAAATCCCCTCACACAGTGTGGAGCCTCCACCAATGGGCAGTGTGGATACATACTCACCAGCTCTCACAGGAAGACTATCATGCTGCCAGCACCACCACCCCTCCTCCCACCCCACCCCACCCCCATCTCCACCCTCACCCTACACCCTAACTTCCTGAAGGCACAGCTAACATGGAGATTGTGTGGTCTTTTTCAGGATACCATTGAGATCACTGGAACTTTTAAACACCGCAAAGTGACCCTGATGGAAGAGGGCTTTAATCCCACAGTCATCAAAGATAGGTTGTATTTCATGGATGATGCAGAAAAAACCTATGTGCCCATGACTGAGGACATTTACAATGCCATAGTTGATAAGACTCTGAAGCTCTGAATACCCCCCCTGCCCCCACCCCCTGCCCCCACCCCCCCACCCCACCCCCCGGCCCCCCCCACCCCACCCCCACCTCCCCCCCACCCCACCCCCACCTCCCCACCCTACCCCACCCACCCCACCCCCCCACCCCCCCACCCCCGTGGCTAGCTCATAACATTTCCGGAAAGAAACTCAATAGACCTAGCATAGCCACCTTCTTATGTGTAATCCAACTTTAACTTGATTGAAGACCATAAGGTGCGATTTTTTTTTTTAGGAAATTATTCCTTAAAAAGACAGTTTTGTTTTTTTAAATTACACCTGAACCTTTGCAAGTAAAAAGAGTTAGAGACAATTATTTTTCAATGTGCACCTGCCATTTTTCCTTGCAAACTAAGCTTCTTGGAGAGAGGGCCTTATTTTTTTAAAGACATAATAAACTGTATTAACACTGACATAGGAGAAGTTGTGTCTCTCAAGTTCTCTCTCTATTCTAAGTAACTCCAAGACAGAGAGCATCGGCGGCCACACAGACCGTCGGCGGCCACACAGACCGTACTCATCTTGGTGAAGAGTGCCAAAGAAGAGGGAGGGTGGGGCAGCAATAAGCCACACGGGGAGAGCAAGGGTCCGCCTTCCCTTCCTGAGGTCACCCTGGCCCTGGGGCAGACAGACATTAGCCATAGCTAGGAATGTCAGTGCAGTCCTTAAATGTGCCCCCTTAGTGACTTTCCTGTGACTGTAACAAAACACCATGACCAAGACAACTTAAAAAACATTTAATTTGGGGGCTCACAGTTCCAGAGGGTTAAAGCCCATGACCACTGTGGCGGGGGCATGGCAGCAGGCCAGGTAGGCATGGTGCTGGAGCAGCAGCTGAGAGCTCACGTCCCATCTATAAGCATGAGGCAGAGAGAGCTAACCAGGAACGCGAGGGGGGGGGTTCACTATCTCAAAGCCCTCTCGCAGTGACACACCTCCTGCAACAAAGCCACACCTCTCTTAATCCTCCCCAAGAAGTTGTACCACATGGGGACCAGGTATTCAAACCACCACAGATAGTTAAGTCTGGTGTATCCTAATTCTACACTGAAACGAAGCTCAGTATTTCTTTTTTAGCTACGGCAAGGGTTACAAGAACATTTGCCCTCGGGATTTATAGAGAAGCTGTTGTAGATTGTATCAAGCCCTGGCCCCAGTTTTCTACCCTGCCTATTTAAGTTCCCAGATGAAAGACACACACAGCCTTTATATTTACAATAAACCTTAAACAACACCAGAGTTGGGCAGATACTACTCTCTATGTTGTTAGACTCTACTTTCCAATCAATAACCCCGAGTTATTACTTACTATTTTTCATCTGGGCTGCTCTTAACTCCAGCTATGCGGCCCTCAGGGTCACGCTCGCTTGAATCCTAACCCACTGTCACTTCTCCTTTCTCTTCTCACACTCTCCTCTCCTGGTTCCTCTCCAACCCCAAGCTGGGTCCTATAGAGTCTTAATGGACTCTCACCTCTGGGGCAACCAGCCTTTGGGCCCAATTAGCATTAGAATGCAAGCTGCATTAGGCCAACATACTACAGAAGCTGCAGAGAAAGAAACATCACAATGAAGGCGACATCAATGGGGACAGCCACTACTCTGTCATACAGAAATTCTGATCGGATTCTGATGAACTCTTTTAAGTTATTCAGAAAACAAAATATAGGCTGAATTTGAGGCAGGGTCTCACTGTGTAGCCCGGTCATCCTTAATTTCATCATCCTCCTGTCTGAGCATTTCTACTACTGGGACAAAACACCATGACCAAGCAAGCTGAGCTGGAAAGGGTTCATTTGACTTACACTTCCATATTGTTGTCCATCATCTAAAGTAGTCAGGACAGGAATTCAAACAGGGTGGGATCCTGAAGGCAGAAGCTGATGCAGAGGCCATGGGAGGATGCTGTGTGCTGGGTACTCACTTGCTCCTCATGGCTTGCTCAGCCTGCTTTCTTTTACACACACACACACACACACACACACACACACACACACACAAGATATTAAAGATTTATTTCATGTATGAGGGTATACTGTCACTGTCTTCGGACCAGAGGGTGGCATCAGATGCCCATTACAGATGGTTGTGAGCCACCTTGTGGTTGCTGGGAATTGAACTCAGGACCTCTGGAAGAGCAGTCAGTGCTCTCAACCGCTGAGCCATCTCTCCAGCCCCTCAGCCTGCTTTCTTATAGAACCCAGGACCACCTGCCTGGGGTGGCACCACCCACAATGGGCTGAGCCCTCCCCTATTGATCACTGTTTGAGAAAATGTCTTACAGCTAGATCTCATGGAGGCATTTCCTCAAATTAGGCTCCATTGTCAGGTGACTCTAAGCTTGTATCAAGCTGAAGTGCTTTGAATGACAGAATCATCTCTCCAGCCCTTCCCTCTACTCTTACAGTGACAGACTCCTAAGACCTCTTGAGACCCAAGTCACTATCTCTCTTATGTCTAGCAATACACATTTCCTGAGCACATAATATGCGTGAGAGAGTCCAGGACTGCAGTGAGAATGGATATATTACACCCTTGTACATTTTCCCAATAATTTGGAATAGTTCTTGCTACTTGTCAGCACCTGGAAATTACAAAATCCTGTCCTAGCTTGATTGATCCACTGGTGAGGATTTTAACCCAAAACTATTTCTAAGAGTCTCATGTTATGAAATCCTTGTCAAAGTAATGATGTCACTCTGTCACCAGGGGCATCTTTTCAGGTAACAGGGTATATCACCTATACCATTAGACAGAACATTAGAACTCCTGCAACTGCAGGCTGGTTGGCTCTGACCACCCTTGAGACCCATGCTTTAGATTTAGATTATCCAGGAGAAATTAGAGCTAATGTCCTCAGACCCCTGCCGGATGAGCCTCTCCAGCCTCCCACTTCCCCCAAAACCCCCCACTCAGGCCCAGTACCACAGTTCTCTGAGTTTGCATGGGATAGCCATCACCTGTGAGCAATAACCAGTTTTAAAGACTGGTCTTTCTTATTTTACAAGGTCATATCCTATATGTGGTGGTCTTCGTTGGAAAAAAAAACAAAAAAACAAAAAACCAGCCTCAGGTCGGAATTTGTTAGAAGTTCAGATTCTGAATGATTCCAGACTGATGGTTCTGTGCGCTGGTCTCTTCTGTGCTGACTCAGCGTAAGTCAGATCCTCCAAACTGGATTCTCTCACTCTGAGGCTCAGCTCTTGCATCCACGGGCCTCAAAGTGCAGACCCAAGAAAGGCCCAGAGTCAAGACATACCTGTTTTTATGTTTTTCTCTCAGATATATGCATGTGTAGTCCAATATAGAAAAACTGAAAGCAACCCTTTAAAGCCCCTTGTCAAACTTCTCTGTTTAAAAAGTTACACGGCTCACCTAGCCCAGTCATCATCGGAGAGGCTTGTCTGGAGCAGATGCCGAGACCCACAGGCAAACACTAGGTAGACCCAGGGAACCCTCGGGAGATAGGGAGAGATAGCCAGGGAGGGCAGCGCACGGAACATGACCCGCAGAATCACAGGGGATCACAGATCAATAATCACGGAGCCTGCATGGCTCTGAGCTAGAGCCTCTGCGGCGGGTGAGTGACGGTCGTGTGACTCGGTGTTCTTCTGGGACTCTCAACAGTAGGAGCAAGGGGCTGCCTCTGGCTTTCACTGCTCTTGGGACCCTTTTCCTCCTACTGGGTTGCCTCGTCAAACCTGGTAGATCTGCAGGAGAAAGGAGGGGGAGGGGGACTGGAAGGAGGGGAGGAAAGGGAGGGACGGGAAGCTGGGGGGGGGGGGCGCAATCACACCGCTCTCTGATGTTACTCAGCGGCCCCTGAGAGAACTGTGCAGAACACTACAGACTGTTATCCCCGAACCGACAGCAGCAGCAGCACGTGGGAGCTTCTTCATGTAAAGCCCTGACCCACCTTCCACCCCACCAGACCCAGATTCAAAAGTCGAGGGAATGGACTCGGCTCTGTGAGTTTAACAAGGCCTCCACCGACTCATACCCAGGCTCAAATCTGAGAACACAGTACTTCCCGATTGCCTGCGCCCTGAGGAGACCACTGCTCGACGCACCAGATTCTAAGCTGCCGCGGACCTTCAGTGTGAACCCCGGCTACCTCAGACACGCCAACTCTGGCGCGGCCATGAACTTCGTGGTCAGTTACCCGGAGTGGGCAGCCTGTGGCTTCTAAGATGGGGACTGTTGACTGGCCCCAGAGGGTTTGCATGGCTTCTGCCTCCAGAAGCAGCACGCTATAAGTTCATCACAGAGTTTCCCACTGGGCACCCTTGATTTCAAGTTGTGCACAAGCACACAGAATGAAATCCAGAGAATGTTTAAAAAAAAAAAAAAAACTAGAAAACCCACAATTCCTGAATCTTTTTGTGTTGTTTTCCTCCCAGAAGTGTTCTCTCTGCCACAGGTATATCAGCTAGCTCCTTTTACCATCTGTGGAGATCTATCTATCATGTATCTGTCTGTCTATCTGTCTATCTATCTATCATCTATTGCTTATTGCACCTTGAATGTCGTGTGTTTAACAGTGGTCTCCCGAATTGCTGTATATTATTAGCATCACCTGGAGTATCTAACACATTTCTGAAGCCCAGGGCTACCCCCATAAGAATTAGCCCCAGTATTTCTGGGAATGGCAGGCAAGAATCAGTCTTCTTTTAAGACTTATTTCATTTTTTTGTTTTGTTTTGTTTTTGTTTTTTGGATTTGGTTTTTTGAGACAGGGTTTCTCTGTGTAGCCCTGGCTGTCCTGGAACTCACTCTGTAGACCAGGCTGGCCTTGAACTCAGAAATCCACCTGCCTCTGCCTCCCAAGTGCTGGGATTACAGGCATGCACTACCACTGCCTGGCGACTTATTTCATTTTTAATTGTCTGTCTGTCTGTCTGTCTGTCTGTGTCTATTTCTGTGTATGTGAGTTCATGTGCCTGAGGAGGCCAGCGGCGTTTGGTCCCCTAGAACTTGAGTTATAGACAGTTGTAGACCTCCTGACATAGGTTCTGGGAACTGAACTCGGGTCTTCTACATTGGAAGTGTGCATCCAGGGCTGGAGAGATGCTTCAGCGTTTAAGAGCACTGACTGCTCTTCTGAAGGTCCTGAGTTCAAATCCCAGCAACCACATGGTAGTTCAAAACCATCCATAAGGAGATCTGACTCCCTCTTCCAGTGTGTCTGAAGACAGCTGCCGTGTACTTACATATCATAGTGAATGAATCTTTGGGCCTGAGAGAGCAGGGCTGGAGTGAACAGAGGTCCTGAGTTTAATTCCCAGCAATCACATGATGGCTCACAACCATCTGTACAGCTACAGTGTACTCATATACAGAAAATAAATACATCTTAAAAATAAAAAAGTATGTATCCAGCCCCAGGAATCAGTGAGCCTTGTTGTTGTTGTGTTGTGTTGTGTTGTTTTTAAGATGCCTGTGTAGATCATTGCAAGGCAGTTTATAAATGAAAGCCCCTCTGCCTCAGGTCACAAAGCTTTCCATGAGCACAGCAGAAGCCACAGAGTTAATTGAGAATTGATACTTTGAAAATACAAACCGCTGGCACCTTCCTGGAGGCCAGCCTGGTCTACAGAGTGAGTTCTGGGCCAGCCAGGGCTACATAGTAAGCCCCTGTCTCAAACAACAGACTGCTCTCCTTGCTTGCTACCAAGGGATCCTCCAATTCTTCTTTCTCACAATTAAATTAAAATCTTCAGGACTGGAGAGATGATTCAGCAGTTAAGAGCACTGGCTGTTCTTTCTGAGGTCCCGAGTTCAAATCCCAGCAACCACAAGGTGGCTCACAACCATCTGTAATAGCATCGAATGTACCTATTCTGGTGTGTTTGACAACAGCTACAGTGTCATATACATAAAATAAATACATAAATTATTTTTTTTAAATCTTCAGCCTTCTGAAAAGCAAGATGGGGCACAAGGGTTGCACCTCTGACGTTACCTGCTTCGTCGCCAGCGTTTTGGCTGTCCATTTAGACAGACTATGCTTTATTTTAGATATAAGCACAATTTATTTCTAGTTTGTTTTTCACATTTCAAGTTTAACCGAACCACCACCCTCTCAGCCCCTTCTGTCCCACAAGCCCCTGCAACCCTCTGAAGCATGCCAGCTTAAACTGCCCAAGTACAATCTGTTGTGGATCATGAAGCCCCGTGCAGCTATGATCAAAATTATGGGCTCACTTCCCTCAAGATGCACACACACACACACACACATAATAGACACACAAACTGCACACGATTTTGAGGGGTTCCCGAACTCCCTGAAGCACACCCCCTCTTGCATTCTGATTTCAATCAGAGGCCCATCTACACCATGGCCTGCAGAGGGCAGCAGGGCAGCTGCAGGGCGCACTGGGAGCTGCATTCGGGAAAGCTGGGGACGCTGTAGAACTTGATCAGCCTTTTGAAGGCACCTCTCTTCACCATCATCATTTCTTCTGGGAGCCCGGAAAAGACTCTGGCCCGGAAGGGTCCCCCATTCTTCACCGAAGCATCTGCGGGGAGTGACTTCTGGGCACTCATAGGCACACTGTTGCAGCTGAGGGACCGCACTGTCTTCTTCTTGTTCTGTCCCGACAAGTAACTGAACAGAAAGGAAGACAGCTTGTGCTTGGTGGTGTCGGGGGCCGCTTCGGAGAAGCAGTCATCGAGAGGATCCAGCATCATTTCCGGATCACGGCCACCCTCCCTCCTCCCCACACTGGCTCCTGGCTGTTTGATGATCTTCCGGGCCTGTGCTGGGTCATCTCCTCCCTCATTGACTGACTCCAGGGATAGCCCACCGGTCAGGTCCCTGGAGCCTCTGGCTGCCGGCTGTGGCGGCGGCAGCGGCGGTGGCGGGATGAGGTTCTTGGCCCGAGGGCTCGGCTGCGAAGTGCGGTGCTGGCTCAGGACAAGGTGAGCTGCCTCTCGGATGAGGTTCCAATCTCTCAGGATGTCATCCTTGGTGGTAAACTGGGACGTCACAGTGAAACGGATGATCAGCTTGTCCTGGATGGTAGCCGGGATAAGGAAGAGCTGACCAGCTTTGGCTAGTTCCTTCAACACACTTTCCGTGAGACAATTGGGACCCTATGTGAAGAACAAAAAGAATTGGATCCTCCATCATGCTGCTTGTAAGCGCCCCCGTGAAGCCCCGCATTTGCTGGTCTGAGAGACCCAGTACCCCCTCAACTGGAATAGAAGCAGCCTTCTCAGGGAGCCATGCAAGAACACATTACCTTAAGACGGAAAACCACCAAACCAAGGTGCCTCTTAGCAGGAATTTCGAAGAAAGGGTCATTTCTGACCAGAGATTCGAAGTACTTAGCCATTTCTGTACCCTGGAATTGAAACATAAAGAACACTGTGGTTAACAGGCCAAAACCAAATGGCATCTACTTTGATACTACTGTTCCACAAGGTTAGACCAGAGACAGGGACAAATCCTGAGCCTTGTGTGGCTTCTGCCTGCCTGTCTTCCCTCTTCGGTCTCGCTCTTATTCAAGCTGGCAAGCCTCTACCTCTGTCTCATCTTCTGTCACGTCACACCCACCCAGAGACCTTGTGTCTCAACGTCCTCCTTCAGCTTAGCCGCAGAACTCGGAAGCCGAGTGCGGCTGAGTAGTCAGCCTCCTGCTCTGGCTTCTCAGCTGCCCCACCGGCCAAGGGAACCAGCCAAGGGCCCAACTCGGCGCCCCGAGGACAGCGGAGGAGACCGAGCCATAACTCTGCCTCAAAAGTATCTACTGACTCCCCTCACCTCACCGAGCTCATCACACTCCATGGCTCAAAGGTCCCTCCTTGTCACTGACACTTCCCAGGGAGCCTGTATGTTATGTAGCACTACCACCTGCGCCACAGAAAACCCTGTATCTAGTTAATAGGTTCAGAGTTTCTTCTTGGAATGGTGAAATGTTCTGGAAATAGCAATGATCACTTGATATTGACTATAGGTAATGTCACGCTACATTGTACACTAAAACACAGGGGTTTTTTTTTTTTTTTGGTTTTTTTTGGTTTTTTTTTTTTTTTTTTTTTTTTTTTTTTTGGTTTTTCGAGACAGGGTTTCTCTGTGTAGTCCTGGCTGTCCTGGAACTCACTCTGTAGACCAGGCTGGCCTCGAACTCAGAAATCCGCCTGCCTCTGCCTCCCAAGGGCTGGGATTAAAGGCGTGTGCCACCACCGCCCGGCGGGTTTTTTTTTTTAATATGGTATATATATTTATCATGAAAATATTAAAGATTTCATAGCATATTGATCTTCTATAAAGTTTATATGATCTTTTACATTTTCCTGTGGTTCTCTTGAGTTTTAAATTTACATAGAATTATTGAATAAAGGATGGGGCTGTGGCTCAACTTGCAATCCTCGAGCCCACCTGGCACAAAATTCTGAGTTCAATCAACAGCTGAATCAGGGGGCGGTTTCAGCAGGATCAGAAGAACTTCAAGGTTGCCAAGAATGATAGTATTTAACAGTCTTATAGTCTTTAATACCAGCACTGTGTGTGTGTGTGTGTGTGTGTGTGTGTGTTCCAGACTAGCAAGAACTGCATGATGAGATAATGAGACCTGGATGGGGGATTGGGAGGGAGACAGACAGATCACACGATAGGGCTAAAGATTCCAATCTGACACTCTCATACACTCTCATTCACTCTCTGCCAAGTGAATTTTTTAAAGATGTATTTATTTACTGTATGTGAATGTTCTGTCTGCATATACACCTGCATGCCAGAAGAGGGCATCAGATCTCATTACAGATGGTTGTGAGCCACCATGTGGTTGCTGGGAATTGAACTCAGGACCTCTGGAAGAGCAAACAGTGGCTTTGTGCATGGGAGCAAGCCGTGTACCGATGGAGTTCCGTCCCCACTTGATCCCTAAGAAGCGCTTCATGTGCAAGTCCAGCTCTGTCCAGGCAAAGCACACTGACTGTTCTCCTGGCCTTTATGTGTTCATCCCTCATTTCTGACCTGGTTATGATTCTCACCTATAACTCCTTTCCTCCAGGCCCATTTTCACCACCTGTCCTGTCAAAATTCTCCATGTCCCACTCACATGCCCCACTATAGCGTCTCGGGTGTAGCCCCCCCACCCCCCAGCGCCCACCTTCCTCAGCATCCTCACTTTCTAAAATCTAAGGGAGGGCGATTCTCCCAAGCCTTGGGTGGCAGAAAGCAGGTCTCCTGGTTAATAAGACCTTCTCCTCCTGCCCTATTCTCTTCCCTCCGACGAGGCAAGCTGTGTGTGAGACAGAGCAGAGGCCAGGGGAGAGGAGGACACAATACAGGGAGTGTGTTCACTACAGACCCCACCTACAAGAGATAAGAGCAGGTATGCCTGTGCTGACACCATTCACCCCGGAGCCAGGACAGCCATAGGCTGACTCGGAACCACTCCCTTTTGAAAAGAGAGGCTTGGCCCTGCATTGACCATACACACAGCTCTTTGACCTACTTTCTCTTTCTGCAAAGTAGGCTTTTGAGTACTCCGTTCTCAAAGACAACAACAGGAAAGGTGAGACTCAAGGAAGTCATACAACCAGGGATGCCAGAAACACAGAGGAAGTTGCACTTGGTCCTGACTGTTCAGAAGATAAGCAGTGTGAACTACAAATCACAGGCAGCCCGCTGGGATTACGTGGGGCTCAGAGCTCCTCTACATAACCAAGAGTCAAGTCCCAGAAGCCCCTCTGTGCACCCTCCCGCCTGAGCTAGACACCAAGGATCCCCTGGGCAGATCTGTAAAACCCAGGCAAGTCTTCCTTCCCATGAAGAACTCAAAGCATCCTGGGCTTACTCCCACGGCCCTCACACAACATACGTGTCTGACATGTGCTTGAAGGCTCTTCACCCCGAAGGACCGAATCACAAACCAGAGCTTAATGGAGCGAAAGCGCCGGCTCAAGGGGATCTGCCAATGCTAGAAACAAATAACACAGAGCTCACGGTTAGAAGCAACAGCAACGCACCCACTCCCCCGGGCACTCTTAGTTCTTCATGTGCAGCACTCCTGGGATCCCCTGGTGTCGCCATGACTCCCAGAGCTGTTGCTAAGGAACAAAGCAAGAACAAAGCTCATCTGGGCAGATAGAGCGGACAAGTGGCTCCAAGCCTGGGACCTGGAACCGAGCGTGCCCTCGCGCAAACTGCTGCTTTAAGGATTCCATCCCAGCATAGAAACTCCTGGAAGTCCCTTGAGTAGCAGAAATTAAAGTTCTATGTCTGTTCTTCCCAATGTGGGTGTGGCTTTAGGACCGTGATTAAGAGCTTGAAGGCCGGGGCCCGGACAGACCTGGGTTTCCCTTCAGCTCTGCCCAGCTCCTTACCCGGCATAGAGCAAAAGGTGCTGCCCAGAAAAGCAGCTGGGGGACAGTGGATGCAAAGCCTCAGAGAAAGTTGTCCAGTCAGTGCAGGCGGTTTAGATGATAAACAGGTGAGCTACGAATCACATGTGCGTCTCCGCACTAAGATGGCCGCCGGCCCTTACTTGACCTTGCTGGCCCCTACCGCCTTTGGCTTTCACCTCTGAGATTCCTGCAGCCTCGGATGCACCGCCCAAGCTTCCAGACTGCACAGGAACCCTGCCTCAGGCTGAAACTGATACCTGCCCTGGTACCAAAGTCAACAGAGCTGCAAGTTCAAAGCTGCAGTTACCATAGATCTGAAAATTCCCAATCCAGGTGCTCAGGTCTGAAAACAGAGCAAATGGTTTGGGGGACACTTGCAGTTGTTCTAACAAGCAGCGTGACTTCTCCTAAGTTCTCCCCTCAAATGTCAGAAAACCTCCACCACAATTTCTGCTCTCTAAAAATATCCATCCCGTTGAACACTCCTCTGCCTCTCTCCAAGGAGCTGCCAGATCTTTACTGATGTAGCCATCTGTATGCCCCATTGTAGTTTCCCAGACCAGACACACTGGCATATTACTCCAGTATCAAGGACAATATGTTTCCTTAAACTAAACTTTCAGGCATGGTGGTGCATGCCTTTAATCCCAGCACTGGAGAGGCAGAAGCCAGCAGACCTGTTGAGTCCAAGGACAGCCTGGTCTACATGTGGAGTGGTGTTCTGGACAGCCAGGACTATGTAGAAAGATCCTGGGGGCGGGAGGGGGAACTGGGGGGTGCCCCCCCCGCAGCGCTTTTGTCAGCCAGCAGAGGGCATCAAAACCTTAGGAAAGGACAAAATCTCTGCCGCAGCCTGCTTACCTAAGACAGGCAGCAGGATTGCTGGGTGCTTAGAGTCCCCTATAAAATGCCATGGTTTCTAGATGGTTATGGTAAACTGAATGCCTGGTTGGATCAGAAAATTACTAGAGAGGGGCAGGGAGCATCACAGCTGTGCTCTCCTCTGATCTCTGCTTAATCTCCATCCTGTTCTTCTCACTCTGCTCAAACCACACCATGTGGGCCAGAGACTGCCTTAACCAATTTCTGCTGTTCGAGCTCACGAAGACCGGCATGGCACTTCCTCAACTGCAGATGTCTCCTAGCATCCTCTGTGTCTTCTCGGGGCTCTACGGATCTCCCTGCTGTCGGTGCTCTCTGCCATTGGAGAGGTATAGAATGAAGAGGAGGGCGCTTCACTGACAACAGACACCAGTCCTGACTCCAGAGGCCCCCTCCCGCAAGCTCAGCCCCTAGGATACTGTAATACTTCCAGATCCTCCCAGAGCAGGGCTGGGCTTCTACTCAAACTGTAGCCCCCGGGGTGCAAAGAAGCTTAGAGCAGCTGCGAGGACCTTGGTAGTACGCTAAAGAGAGCAGCTTTGTTGCTCCAGAAGTGTCTCCACGTGCCTGGGAATTAAGTCCACTAGATTCCACAGCAGTGCCATGGTGGAAGCTTCCCAAAGCAGCAAAGAAAGAGATTCAGCTGTTTCTTAGAAAACATCATCAGTGGCTCTTGAACCACACAAGGGCTTAACTGAGCCAGGAGTCTACTTTAACCAGGGGCTGCTAGAATCACCAACCTAAGGACACAGCAGTGCTCAGTGGTTAGAATGCTTGCTTAGCATAAGGAGCCCTGATCTGAGCCCCAGCACTGTATAGGCTAGGCGTGGGAAGCATACCCCAGCGTTTGGGAGGTGGAGTCAGGATCAGAAGTTCCGAGTCCAACTAAACTCCTAGAATTATATAGTACGCATCACTTCAGTCAGGTTTGACTGGCAGTTGTAGAATTTATTGTTTTTTTATTTAATATTTTCTGAATACCCATGGGAAAGGGCAAGAGAGACCATCCATCTTTATTCTCCTATAGAAGGTCTCTCCCTCCACCCCAACATTGTAAGCATACTGTCTGCAACTCGAAAGCCTTCCTAAACCTCCAGAAATTGTCTTCACGGGAGAATCATCCGTTTAATCAGGCGATAACAGCACTAGTGCTATAGAGCTAAATGAAAGGAAACTTGGTTGTCCAAGGAGAAAAACAAACCACTTCTCCACCAAGATGGCCAGGCTACACGGTCCTCGTGTCGCTGTGTTACTTCATCCCACTCTCACAGCAGGCTTGGGATGCAGACCTGTTCGTGTCTGTTCACAGAGAGAAAAGCTAGACAGCATCCGAGCCGCCATGCCAGGAGGGGCGTGGCTTCAGGAGAGGCGTGGCTTCAGGCGTCTGGCCTCGGCGCTTCTGTTTGGCCAGATTGCAATAGCGAGCCTCTGAAGCTTAGATGATGACACTTCTGCGATTTCGTGCATGCTATCTGTTGTGTAAGTGCCACCCAGACACTGTGCTGAGTGACTGACATGTGTGTTCCCATCAAAACCTCAGCAGCCCCTGTGAAGTCAGCGCCATGTTCCCAGGGACTCTCAGTGGTTCCCCAGATGACCACGGATGCACAGATTTCTGAGCCACGCTCACCGGGTTGTCCCTCAAAGCTTTCACTGGCCATGTGATGTGCGACAGGCATATGTTCATCCCAGCCTCCCCTACAAGGCTCACCTCCAAACCGAAGAGCAAACATGAAGAACCTGCCTTCGAGGGACATGGTACCTGCTGAGACCCTAAGCCTGAAGGAGCTGAGATGCACAGCCTGGAAGGACGGAGGTCTCCAGGGCTTTGCAGAGGGTGCCAGCATCTCAGCCTCCCTGCAGAGCTCCTGCGTGGTCCATGTCAAGGAGAGGAATGTGAAGGCAATTTAATAAAGAGCCTCTTCTCCCCACCCCCACCCCAGGAAATCGTCTACACTCTCCTGCTGGGCAGTAAGAGACAGACAGACAGACAGACAGACAGACAGACAGACAGACAGATAAATGATACATAGATCTCCAAAGATGGTAATAGGAGATAGCTGATCTACCAGTGGCAGAGAAAACACTTCTGGGAAGAAAAGAAGCCAAAAAGACTCAAGAATTGTGATTTTTCTAGGTTGGGTTTTTTGTGTTTTGTTTTGTTTTGTTTTTACATTCTCTGGATTTCATTCTGTGTGCTTGTGCACAACTTGAAATCAAGGGTGTCCAGTGGGAAACTCTGTGATGAACTCATAGCGTGCTGCTTCTGGAGGCAGAAGCCATGCAAACCCTCGGGGGCCAGTCAACAGTCCCCATCTTAGAAGCCACAGGCCGCCCACTCTGGGAAACTCACCATGAAGTCCGTGGCCGCGCCAGAGTTGGCGTGTCTGAGGTAGACGGGGTTCACGTTGAAGGTCTGCTGCAGCTTGTACTTATCCTTGACCCTGTGGGTTTCCAAGTGGGTATTAGTGGCTGAGGTCTCTCTAAGGAAGCGAGGCATTTCCACCAGTGGAGAACTCAACTCACCAGAACCCAGTGCAGTCAAAGTGTACCATCATCCACTTGGAAGGGTTAAAGGTGAAGGAGTCGGCATACTCAATGCCCTCCAGGAAGCCCCGGAGCTCCGGACACAGAAAGGCTGTGCCTGCATACGCCGCATCCACGTGGAGCCACAGCCCCTCACTGGCACCTGAGAAAGCAAATGTCACCTGCTAGAGAAGAGGCATGAAAGACCTAGTACTAGCCAGCCAAAAGGCACTGCCCTCCTGGCCAACACGGCGGTAGGCTGCAGAGAGAAGTTCTGGAAAAGGACGGCATACTTCGTTAAAGGAGTCAGCAAGGGTTGTGGAGACAGAGTGACAGGGTTGTTGGTATAAGGAGGTGAAACTGAAGCAGGCGCCGTTGCCTCCTAATAGGTAGGTCTTCTCTCACCAGGCAGAGGACCATTACATCCTTGGCCTCAACCCGGAACATCCTAGCACAAAATCCAACTGCTCAACGGCCCAGAAAGCAACATCAGTGCATCTAGCACAGCTCTTAGAGAGATGTCTGTCCTTGCTGGGCTTCTCACTATATGGGTGTCTTATCCATCCCCGGGTTTCCCTTGATCTGTCCCTTTCCTCTCCAGAAGCAGAAGTAAATGTTTCACTGACGGTCACTCACTCCTTTCCATACAGCCTGCTTTGACTAGATTGCGACATTACATGTGAGAGAACGTGAAAGGCTGAGACTCTTCCATAGCTTGGATGTCTCGTGTCCTCAAAAGGCTCACGTGTGAGTTTGTCCCACAGGGTGGCCATACTGGGGGTGAAACCTGTAAAAGGTGGATCCTATCCAGAGGTCACTGGGGTGTAGTTTGAAGAGCTGGTGGGACCCCGATCTCCCCTCCTCTCTCCTTCCCTGGCTTGTGTTGTGGTATTGTGCATTGTGGTTTTGCTTCAACATACACCCACACTGTGCCTTACTTGGGGCCCGGAAGTGACAGGGCCAATTGATTGTAGCCTGGAAGCTTCCAAAACTGTGAGCCAGAACCAAGTCTTTCTCTTCCCAGTCTCATCACCTAAGGTATTTGCCTCAGAATGGCGAGCCGACTGATGCTTCCAAGGACGTAGTGCAAAATACAGAATTTCTGGCTTTTATCTCACCACTAGGAAAAGCCCGATGACCTCTACTGCTGGGGAGTGACTCTCATGACCTTTGGCATTTTCCCTCCTTCCCTCGCCACCAAATTGACCAAAGAAAATAATTCAGGGAAGCTGGTTCCAAGTTCTTGTTCTAGCAAACATTTCAAATGTTATCCCTTGTCTCCCTAGCTGATAAGAAGAGATACTTACAGATGGGCCCCAGCTCCGACAGCCTGTCAAATGCACAGACTCCAGTGGTCCCCAGCGTTGCACAGACCTAGAGAGAAGTGAAGGGTCACACGGCATAGCAACCCATTCCATGCAGGTGTGGTGGTGCCCATCTTTAATCCCAGCATTCAAGAGGCAGAGGCAGAGGCAGAGGCAGGGAGGCAGATAGATCTCTTGTGAGTTCAAGCCTACATAGTGAGTCCTGATCTCCAAAAAGAAAGAAAGAGAGAGAGAGAAGGACGGAGGGAGAGAGGGAAGGAAGGAGAGAGAGAGAGAGAGAGAGAGAGAGAGAGAGAGAAGTAATACATACTCTGGCTGCATACAGGCAATCAGATATTTTCCATTTCTTTTTAGCACTGGTTACAACCCATACATTTTATTTCATAACATAACAAGCAATAAGACCTCCAACCAAAAGTGGTGACACATGCCTTTAGTCCCAGCATGTGGGAAGGAAAGGCCGGCCTGGTCTACAAAGTGAGTTCTGGGATAGCCAGAGCTACATAGAGATACCCTGTCTCAAGGGGATAGAGGTAGGAAGAGAGAAGAAAGGAAGGAAGGAAGGAAGGAAGGAAGGAAGGAAGGAAGGAAGGAAGGAAGGAAGGAAGGAAAAGGGAAGGGGAGGGGAGGAGAGGGCAGGGGAGGGCAGGGGAGGGGAGGGGAGGGAAGGGAAAAATCCATGTTCTAGCACACTAATCTTAAAGATGCATTCTGACTTACAAACACAGGCACCAAGCCCTGTTGCTTGTCTTCCTCAATGGCTTTCTGGAGAGCTTCTCCTCGGAGTGAGAAGTTGTCATCCACAGGCAGAAATCTGATCTTCACAAGGGAAATCAAGCCAGCCTTCTCCACTGAAGAGTGAGCCTACATGCACCAAGAAAAACAGTCGGCAAAGGGCTGCCGTGGATGAGCGTGACCAGGAACGGCCAGAGAAGGAATCTAAGACCCATGTTTGAAACTGGCACTCATTATGGTTTCTGAAATCAACCCCCAGGCTCAAACTTCCTAAAAACCCAGGATTCCCAGGTATAAACGAGAATTACACAAGTACTAAGACCCCTAATGCCAAGCCCTGACACAAGGGTGTGGCCTCTGTCAAGCAACTTACCTGATCAGAGGCATAGGCAACAAGACGAGCGTTCAGGGAGGACTCATCAGCATCGGGCTCACCTGCCTTCATTTCTAGAATTTTGTTCTTCCTCGCTGCCAGCAGGGCAATTAAAGTGGATTCACTGACAGTGCTCTGTAGTGGAGAGGAATAAACAATTGTGTCAGCTTCTCTAGGTCCTGTTTCCTGGGTTTGGTCCCATGTATGGTGTGTGTGTGTGTGTGTGTGTGTGTGTGTGTGTGTGTGTGTGTGTCTGTGTCTGTGTGTATGTCTGTCTGTGTGTCTGTGTGTCTGTGTGTATCTGTCTCTGTGCATGTGTATCTGTGTGTCTGTAGGTGTGTGTCTATGTGTGTCTATCTCTGTGTGCATGTTTGTCTGTATATGTATGCTTGTGTCTGTGAGTGTCTGTATATGTATGTTTGTGAGTATCTGTGTGTGTCTCTGTGTGCCTCCATGTATGTGTGGTCACTATTAGTAAGGAAGTGGGACACTTCTTCCCTGACTCACGTACCTATTCTGTATTCTGAAAGTAAGTTTTCATCAATGGCAGCACCTCTCAAAGTGACTACAGAAACAAGAAAAGGAATGTTCCAGAAGCAAGCAAGAGAATTTCCCATTTCTCACAGCTATGCTTGCTTACCATGTAAAAGTTACCGAAAAGAAAAAACACACTTGGGGCCAGAAGCACATCTCAGAAGTAGGGCTCCTGTTTAGCCTCCATTCGTGCCTGTGTTTGGTGCCCAGCACAAATAGAATGAACAAGGAAAAAATGGAGAGGGAGAAGCCAAGAGAGAGAGGAGAGACCTCTGGGTTTCCGGGGTGAAACTGAGTTTGAGCCCACAAGAACACTCTAGAGAGAGCGCTGGCTTGTGCAAGTGGCTGGAGATTTGGCTCTGGTTTTGTTTTCAATGGTTCTTGTCAACCTTGGCTACCTTTTTATGGGGGGGGGTGTTTTTGGGTTTTTTTTGTTTGTTTGTTTGTTTTTTGTTTTTTGTTTTTTGTTTTTTTTCTGAGACAGGGTTTCTCTGTATAGCCCTGGCTGTCCTGGAACTCACTCTGTAGACCAGGCTGGCCTCGAACTCAGAAATCCACCTGCCTCTGCCTCCCAAGTGCTGGGATTAAAGGCGTGCACCACCACTGCCTGGCAACCTTGGCTAACATTGTCCCTCTGGAAACTCAAAAGCACCCACAGTAAGACAAGGTAGAATGAGATTATTTTCTCCAGACTTGACTGTGGGGGTCCCGGAGTCAGCGGTGTCTCAGGAATCTTGGACTTCTCTCCACTCACACAGGGCTTACTTCTGGAAATATGCAGGTGAACTAGAGCTGACAGAATCTGCTAGAAAGCCAGGTGGACACTGAACGTGGGCAGTAGAGTACACCAGACCCCCAGAAAAGTCAGCGCTTGAACATTACTTAATAACAAGGAAGAAAGATCAGTACTAATCTCCTCTCCTCTCTGAAGCATGATCCATAGTTTACAGAACACTTCCTGTCCCACCCAGTCCTCAAACACCTGTGAGATGGCTGTCTTGTCAGATGAGGAAACGATGTGCAGAAGGCTGTAGGAATAGCTAGCTCAAAGCCAGATGGCCGACAAACACAGGGGAAAGCACAATTTGGATTCAGACACTCCTGAGTTGGAAACTTCTTTCTCTCACCTAGCAACTGTTATTTAAGCTCTCTGAGCTTCATCGAGATCTTAAGGTCACTGAGATGGTGCTGTGCACCTACAGGGGCATTGAGAAGATCCAATGGCAAGCAAAATCGCCAGCCAGGTGTGGAGGCACACACCTGTAACCCCAGTACACATAAAATGGTGAAGGACTGCTATGAGTTGGGGGTCAACCTGGACTACATAATGAATCCAGGGGCTGCAGGAAGAGCCCCTGACTCAAAGGACAATACAGAGGGAAAAGTGAAGCAAGATTGTAGACAATAGATACTGTATGTTTTCTCAACTATATCCCAAGGTCTGCTCACAGGAAGTCTGCAGCCTGAACAAGCTCGGCTTCCTCATAGGGGTCTGACTGGATCTCACTGTGAGAATGAGGGTGGAGATTGCTTTTTATATATCTAATCCTTCCATCTATGCTTTCAGGAAATATCATTATCTGGTTTTATAGATTATAAAAACCAGGCTATGTATACAGTATCTACACTACTATACTATGTATCTACCCATTACACTATGTCTACTCTACACTATAGAATTCAAGAATTCAGGAACTCTCAAAGTTTTCCAAACCACGCCCTCAGATATCAAGAGCCCACAGAGGCAAGAGCATCCTACTAATGTGCTAGGTCTACGGACAGGCTCACAGAGCTGAGCCCTGAGCTGTTTCTATTTGAAAAACAGAAGCATTTGGAACAAGATAGCATCTGCCACTTATCCAAAAGATGGGGTCAGAGGGTATGAGCAATGGAGCTCTTTCCGTAACCGGTTCTTACTCCCACTTTCTCTTGTCACAAGATGTCTTGAGACAGCAGAGGAAAGACTTGTCAGACTGTAAACTCTGAGACCTGAACCA
This sequence comes from Apodemus agrarius, assembly GCA_964023405.1. Lineage (NCBI taxonomy): Eukaryota > Metazoa > Chordata > Mammalia > Rodentia > Muridae > Apodemus > Apodemus agrarius. The sequence goes on along the minus strand of OZ030008.1, from coordinate 54,115,629 downwards.
AGGACAACAGGACCCCCCAATCATGGTGGTGAAGACAGGGGGCGTAAATGAGCTGGCAGTTGAAGGAGGTGCCGTGGCTGTGGTAGAGGTGAAAGCTACACCGACTGGGCAGGATGTGGTGGCATAAGGATTCGCCTTTGCTTTCTGTGCTCATCGTGACTCTGTGTGAGATGGAAGGTACCTGCAAGACTCCTCCCCCCTGGCTGCTGGGATGGTGGTGCAGGAAGTACTCCGGGAGTCCCAGCATCTTCGCCAGCCAGTCCATGACGTTCATCTCCAGCTCTGTGCAAGCTGGGCTAGACGCCTGAAAGAAGGAAAGGGCGTTCACTGCACGGAGATGCCCCCACCAGCCCCAGGAATGCCTAGATGACTGTCTCAATATCAACGCGAACATCTGCAGAGGAGGAGTGGGGGGGTGGCGGGCAGTTTGCACACACCCATTCCACACATGCTACCCTCCTCTGTCAAAAGGGGAAGGAATGGAGACTTCGGATCCATGCTGCCCTCAATGAGGTAGGGGGTGGGGGTAGGAGGTGGACAACCCAGAAATGATTGGCCTGAATTTGGCTCTCCAAGTCCCTAAACTGTCCAGCTGATATTCTAAAGGCCAAGAGAAAGTCTTTACTAAGATAAGTTACTGTGTTCTTTCCCAAGATAACAGCTGGAGTCAGACCCTCCCCTCACTGCTACGGTTCAAGCCTAGTAGATAAGGAAGCTCTGTGAGGCTTCTGGCACTGCTTGGAGATGAGAGGAGCTTAAGAGAAACCCCAGAGCATATCTCTAACTCTTCGGAGACAAGAGCCCAGGGGAAGTTGTGACCGAAGAGATGTCGAAGTGCCCCACTGAGGTCACAAACTGTAGAAATAACCAGATCTCTGCTCAAATCTCATCGAAGTCTGTATAATCTCTGTGAGTTGAGGAAGATAAACCACTTAAACCTCAATTTCCTCATCTATAAAATAGGGCCAGTACTCGTGATTCTATAGGACTAGATGAGGCAATGTATATAAAGACTATGCCTTAATAACACAGCATTATAACATTTAATGTTTTTATTTCCAATTAATATACATTATCAATTGAATAATTAGACGTGCCCCCTCCCATCGGGGATAAAGAACAGAATGCATCCTCTGCCCTGACATGGTCCTCCCTGCGATGTCCCCAGGCATCAGCAGTTGGAGACGTTTCTACTCACCCACGTGAATCCTAAGCAGTTAATGGCGTCAGCCAGCATATCCCCCAGCAGGGATGGCCAAGAGGTGAGAGCAGGATAGTAGGCGTGCATGTGGGGGCTCTGCCAGTGCACCACCTAGAGACAGAACACACATACCACACATAGTTGGTACCAGGTGGCACATCCAGAAAGCCCTCTCTTCCTCTAGAGAACCTCTGGGCACAAAGAAACAACTGTAAAAGTGGAGACACTTTTCAGAGAGTCAAGTAATACCACTCCATAAGAATAGGCCTTCGCTACTGTTTTTCTTCTCCATGTATACTGGACTGAGCTCGCTCCTCAGTAGAGGACGCTTGTCCACGTCAAAAAGGAACTAGGAAAAGTGACAGTAACGTGGTTGTGGGGCTCTCACATTAGCCCCACACTGGTCCCCTGCCAGAAATAAAAAGGAAACAGAAACTGTAAGGTCTGAAGGGCAAACGGGTGTTTCCTCTCAGCTCTTGCCAAGGCTTCTATTGTTTTATGGAGCGCTGAGGTCTCTGGGATGAAAGCTCCTGCTGCAAACCAGTTAGACATCCTAAGGTGCCCTAGGCTTCCAGTGGGCATGGAGTCAGGAAAGGTAGGGACAGAGAAGAGACACTAGCCCAGGAGTATGGGAGGCAAACTCCAGGCTAACCCTGAGCCCACAGTCAGAGATCCAGGAAGGAGCTGGGGAGGGCCCTCCTCCAAGGGACCGCCCACACTCAGTCGTTCATCTATCTGCTCGGTGATGACCCTTCTCATCCCGCTATCCTCCTCTCACCTGCTTTTGCCTCTGAGTGAAGCGTGTCTTCTGACTTCCCGTGAAGACATGGCCTTTCAAAACCTGTTCTTAGGAAACTACCGAGTTTTTCTTCACGGGTCCTCCCTCAGTTCCTAGAGGCCACACTGATCCCTGAACCTGAGCAACACCGAGTCTGAAAATTTCCCTGCTGACAACTCTCTAGAGAGCATCTAAGAGCACCCTCCTGTTCTGAGTGAACAAATTCTCGCCACCTTTGTAGCTGAAACATTGTTTCACAGAGGGCTCGCAGGGGATTTGGCGTGAAGCCCAAGGACACAGGATGGCTGCTGCTCTGGCGTTCGGTCAGCTCCTCAGTGTGAAGTTTGGGAACTTTCGCTCCAAAGCCCCACGTCTTCCTCAGTTAACTGGGAGATCCATTTTTAATTTTTCTTAAAGGTACATTTCAGACCTTCCTTTCAGACCAGAAACCACTCCTGTACCTCCCCCTCATAAAATAAATCCTAGGACTGTGAAGTAGATGAACACAAACCGACAAACGGGAACTAACCCCTGGGTAACAGACACACCATAAATCCAGACTTGACTCTTAGTCTGCAAACCTCTTCCTTCAGTTCGCAACACTCAGGAGAACAGCAGGTGCCTCCAAAATCTCCCACCTCCCATGCTTTACCGTTTTGTTTTGTTTTGTTTTGTTTTGTTTTGTTTTGTTTTGTTTTGTTTTCCTTCTCACAGCATCCCCGGGAGGTCCAGGCCCCGCCCCTGTTCTATTGATGAGAGATGAGTAGATGCGGCAGAGAGAGGTAGCATCCCACCATTCCGAGCATCATCTAGGTTCCAAGGCTGCCCGCCTCCGACTCCACCCAAACACCCAAGCAGAGCTGGAACCTGCCTTTCCTCGCTGGGTTTCTCTCGCCTCTCTTAGTCTCTTACATTCTTTCTTCTCAATTTTTATTACCCCCTCTCTCTAATTCTGTGTGTGTGTGTGTGTGTGTGTGTGTGTGTGTGTATGCGCGCGTGTCTATGTATCTGCGCACCTGAGGGAATCAGTTCTTTCCTTCCACCACATGGTCCCAGGGCCCTAGGGTCTTCAGGCTTGCCAGCAAGGTCCTTTCCCCACTAAGCTTGCCTGCCTGCCTGCCTGCTGGCCTGCCTGCTGCTGGCCTGCCTGCCTGCTGCTGGCCTGCCTGCCTGCCTGCCTGCCTGCTGGCCTGCCTGCTGCTGGCCTGCCTGCCTGCCTGTCTGCCTGCCTGCCTGCTGCTGGCCTGCCTGCCTGCCTGCCTGTCTGCCTGCCTGCCTGCCTGCCTGCCTGCCTGCCTGCTGGCCTGCCTGCTGCTGGCCTGCTTTCTTGCTTTTTTGCTCACACCTTCTGGCCAAGCTTGGAATTAAACAAAATGAAACTTTTTCTTCTCAGTGTCTAGAAAATAAAAGGAAAACCATCCATTTATAATAAGAATGCAAAGGGCCGCTACTTCAGGGCTGACTTTTTGGGGCCAGCGGGGCCTGGAAGATGGGATGGAAGGTTGGACCCTCATTCTCACTGTGCATAGTAACCACATCTGGAATCAAAGGAGGGGCTCCGCACCCTACCCCTCATCCAGGCTTTATCAAGATGCAGTTTCCGTTCTTGTAAAATAATCAGACTCTATAAGTCAAAAGAACCGTTATCAAAGCAGACAGACTACCATCCAGAAATGAGCCGCGGTGGCCACACCCACGGGCGTGGGGGGGGGCAGTTCTGCTGCCTTCCTGAATCAGCTGCACTAACAGTCACTCTCATTCCCACTCTGATTACAGCTAGTCCCCGCCAGGATGGCTTCACAGAGTGAAGCTGGTAAGATAATCTTATCGAGGACCAAGCATAAAGCTGCTCTTCTGCCTGACAGTTTTCAAGGCTGCTTGTGAAACAGACTACGAGGCAAACTTGTCCTGTTCTGAGGTCGAGCCGTTTCTCATCCTGGCTTGTAGACACATCTGTCACATCTGAGGTCAAAGCTTTTGGGAGACTGATGGGGGTAAACCTCAAGTCAACAGTGGGTTTATGGAATGAGTGTTGCCAGGGCCAGGCCCAGGTCGGGGGAGCCTAGTCACATGCCGTAGAGGCGTCCAAGTCTGAGGGAGAAAACAAAGCCTCTGGGGTCAGATGGCTCAGGCTGAAATCCAGATCTGCCACCCAGGACCTAGGGCAAATTAACCAACTTCTTGGGGCCTCAGTTTCCTTGCCTGTCAAATGGATCTCTAGGAAGATTGAATGGAACAGCTCATCTTGGGCTGGTTCATCATCTATAGGGCGGGGAAGGGGACCAGGATGATGTTAGCAGGGTCACCCCGCAGAATCACTCATGCCTGGTGATGAGAGATGCCCTCATAGCCCAGCAGAGGGTTCCAGCTCAAGTCTCAAGCGTCAGCCAGCTTCCATCTGTTTCCTGCCCAAGCCACTGTCACCTCAGGCTGCTCTCTCCTCCTGGGACATATTAGTAATTCCAGAAAAGCTCTTTCCTGTCCCCAAGAAACAACTCAAGCACCAGCCCTCCCTGGTAAGAAAGGACAGAGTGGCGCATGGGTTCGCAGCTGTCTAGGCCTTCAAGCCTGGCAGCTAGGGTGCTCCGGGGGACTTGTATTCTCTGTTTTATTCCGTCCATTTGGTGCGACTTCAGAGATTGGAAAGGCAAGTCCCTGGTCCTATCTATTGAAATGCAGGCACTGTCTCTGCTCTCTGCTCTCCGTGCTGGCTCCACATTTGTCCCTTTTCTTAAAACCAATCTTCATGTCTCCATCTCTCTCGTGAGCTGACCACAACTCCTCCCCACCAGCACCGCAGGTCAGCGCCGGCACAAGAACCCTTCTCCCAGGCAGAGTCACAGCCCCCCATCCCAGAAGATGGGTTCCGGTGTTGGGAGGTGGGGGATGTATTGCCCTGCCACACTGACTCAAGCCAGGGTCTCTTAGGACACGTCGTCATCGTCATCCTCCCACCTCTCCTCCCCCGTGTCCTCTGGAGTCTGGGATCATCCCCGCAGTTGCAGCGTCTCACCCCAGGCATGATGATCCGTTCAATGTCCCCGAAGATGCTGTCCCAGCTGTCGGGCTCCTCGGGAGCACTGGGAGGGAGCTGGGCTCGCAGGTACCCAGGCTGCACATCTGGAATCACCTGCCTCTCCCGCACAGTGCTCAGGTACTGGCAGATATAATCCACCATCTCTTTCCCTGGACGGAAGAAGAGGAATCAGGTCACATTTCCTTGCCCTCGTCATGCCTGTCCCTCTTGAACAGATCAAAAGACTTGGTGGAAGGAGCTAGATTCATGGGCGGGGTAGACCTGACCTCCCCAGCGCGTCCTTGAGAACAAGGGTGGGAATGACTGAGGGAAAGAACACGGGAGAGGACAGATGAGCCAAGGAGAAAGTCTGCAAAGCACAAACGTTAGCACCACCGTGAAGCGCATCCTTCCTTCTCCCTCACCTGCCAGGACATCCACTCTCCCACTGTTTTCTTCTCAAAGACAGAACAGCTATTAATTCTTTACCTTAAAGTCTCACAGCAGAGACTTGGTAGGGTGTTTTTTTGTTGTTGTTTTTTTTTTTTGTTTTTTTTTTTTTTTGTAGCCCAAACTTGTTTCACACAACACACACACACACACACACACACACACACACACACACACAATTTCTGAAGTACATGGGACATACTTAAAGTACAACCAAGAGCCCAGACAAGAGCTCGTGAACCAACCTAGACCCTAGCGTGAAGTCCTCTGCTCCCTGGTGCTGTCCCTCCGGCTTGTCACACATCTTTCACATTCAAATAGAGTGAAGACTAGTCAGGGAGGAAAGGGTCAAGGGAGCCCGCTACTGGACGGGTGTTCTTTGTCCCCTGTCCTTCATTCAGGGCTGTCCCCTGTCCTTCATTCAGGGCTCTCAGCCGTCAGAGGGGCTCTCATGGCCTCCCAGCCTCGTTAGTAGTTAGTCTAGTCTCTGTTAGTCTAGTCGTGCACCTACTGTGAGCAACCAGAAACCCTCCCCACTCGCCTTTTCCCTGCAAAGGAGAAAATGAGCAGAGAAGAAAAGGAGTCCGACGTATTCCCTTTACCTCAGCTCCTGCAAAGTTCCTGTACACAAAACTGGGCCTAGACAAAACCCCTCGGTCCACCACAGCCTCAGGCGCCCAGCAGTGGTTCCCAGGAGACATGAGAGAGCTGCCACTCATCCTCATAGGGAAATGTGCCCCCTGTGGGATAGGGACCCTCGCTCTCTGCTAAGTGCACCATTGAAAAGCAACAAGATACGCAACACCACCGGTCTGCTTCAAAAGGTTGGTTGGGAAGAAGAGAGGAAAGAAAGAAAGAGAAGAAGAGATGTAAAGCAGGACATTAACTTACAGCCAAGAAGTTTTAGGAACTGTGACCCCACTAGCAGAGAAGAGACTATTTATTACAAAATAACAAAGACACTCAAAAGTCTCTGTTGTCACATAGGTGTCTAAAAGAACCTTTATTTTAAATTGATGTGTGTTTCAGTTAATGCGTACTAAACGGAAGAAAGCAGAACCAAAATCATCATGTCACAAGTCACTTTGTTGGATGCACCGTCCTAAACATCCCCTCAAACACTTACCTGTCTCCCCTCTGCGGACAGCCAGGCCTGAAAACAGGGTAACTGCCTTTGCTTTCCATGCAAGCCGGTATGCCAGGGGGCACTTGGAGAAAACTTAGGTATGAACACTAAAGGAAGAATAAACTACTTCACACAGAGAAATAAATATTAAGAGAGTTTGTGCTACTGAATACTTGAGACTTTTTTTGCCTTTAGTTCATAAGGCAATTGAGTGGATCACGAATACAGATAGTTTATTTTGTGGGCAGATAGGAGGAAACGAAATGCAAGACACAGGCAGCAATCATGGAAGTGGGCACACGAGAGGCAGGGATTGAGGGACCTTTGAAACCGCTGATCTACATCCTACATCCTGTTCAGGAGTTCAGGAGAAACACTGCTGATGTCGGTTCTCCCAGGAAACAGCGCTGAAGCCGGCTCTCCCAAGAAACAGCGCTGAAGCCGAAGCTGAAGCCCGCTCTCTCATGGCAACTCAAACACTCACCTGCCCGGAACAGCAACTTCCGAAGCCTTACCATCAGGAAAGACCCGCCTGTCACTCACCTCTAGCCCGGTATTCACGGTATTCGCGGTATTCACAGGGCTCCATCATCTCCCCTTGGCTTGCTCCTCCTGGCAGACAGACAAAGAAGACTTGAAGGCGGCTGTCAGCAGGGCTTCTTAGTCCCTTTGTCAGTGCTGTGGCGGCCAGAGCGCGTCTTATTTAAGGAGTTCTCTGTTTCCCGTACTTTAGCCCCGCCCCCATCAAGTCAAGGGTTAGTGCAGGCTTAATTTCAGCCTCTCTTGTCCCAGACCTTCTTGATTAGAACTTTGATCAACAGATTCAGAGGAAACGGTGTTTTTAGACCAATCAGGACACCCAGTGTCCCAGCCTACAAGCAGCTCCGGATAGACAAGGTAAAAGAGCCCTCTACCATCTCTGCCCCTGCATTCAGACCAGAGAGCCCCCGCCTTGGATAAAGCTCCTAACTCAGGGGCCAGAAATAGGCCAAGGGCATTCACAATAGGTAGCAGAGGAAGAAGTTGCTCCTGCCCTGGCTTCTGTATGAGGTGCCGGCAGAGCAGGGCTTAAAGAAGCCCATAGCTAGCCAGGCTGGGCTCAGGGCAGATCAACAACAGGCAGGAGCTGACAACGGATAGGAAGGATTCTTTTTCTCCATTACTACATAGCACTTGTTCCGGGTTCCTTGCCTCGGCTACTGTTTGCGCCAACATAAGACAGACCAACGGGAGAAAAACCTGTTTAGTGCCAATAAGTATGGAAGTCCCTTTAGTTGATGGAAGCTTCCACGGCAAGCAGAGCTGTGGAACAGAGCGGAGACTGGGTGCAGCAGGTACCTGCTTACACATTCTGTAAGGGGGTGGGGGGGGGGTTGCCGTTCTTTGTCAGATGGAAAACTTTCCCGGTGACGACAGTTATCTGCAGCTTCCTCTTCCTAACTGAGCTTTCTTCTTGAACGTCTCTTACGGAAGGACAGCTACTCTTACATCAGGGCTTCGGATGACACAAGGGAAACATATTAGTGGGGGCAGGGGTGGTGAGCTCTCCTGAAATCATATTCTGGGGTGGTGTGTTTGTCCTGAACCCCAGCACTGGCACAAAACATCAAAAGTCATCGAGGCCCTGTTGTTCCTCAGAGTCTCTGGACTGGGGACACTTGAACCCTAGTACTTGAGCCCAATCTGAGAAAAACAGCACGTGTCTGTCTAAAACGTCACCTGTACTTACGACAACAGAATTCATGGGGGTGGTCAGAGGAAAGAGGGGGAGAAAGAGCTAGAGGTTATCAAGGGGTGAGACTCAGTGGCAGACCGCTCACCCAGCGTTCACCAGACCCTGCATTTGGTCCCCAGTTCTCATCTCCCTTTTTAAAAAGTACCTCGAGCAGATTTAAAACATTTGCAGTGGCTGAGCACACAGGGCTACCTGAAGGGTGAGCACTCAGAGAAGGCATCTCCACACCCCAAGGGTCACCCTTCACCCAACTGTCACTGCGTCTGTCTTGATCAGAAGTCATCGTGTTTGCTATAATTCTGTGAGCCATGCCAGCAAATTAATCAAACCCAAGAAAGATGTGAGAATACACAAAAAATGCAGTCACAAGCGCAAGTAGCAAACTCCTTACTGGGAACCTGTGTCAAGTTGGAGCAGACTAGTGAGGCTGCACTCACAGCCTGGACTCCAGCTCCACTCAGTGCCATAGCTGGAGTGAATTAGAGGCCAGGTGGTGTATGACAGGGCTTGTGTGGTGTATGGGGAAACTCCACATACAGGAAAGGGAAGGGAAGTCAGGGGGTGGCGGCCCAGGACTTTAATCCCAGCACTTTGGGAGGCTGAGGCAGGCAGATCTCTGAGTTGGAGGCCAACCTGGTCTACAATATAAGTGAGTTCCAGGACAGCCTGGGTTACACGGAGAAACTGCTGGGGACAGCATACAATGACAGGGACTCCCTGCAGTAGGCTGGGATGGAGACATCTCAGAAGCCCGCAGCAGCTCCTTGTAGAAAAGGATGGTGTTTGGGACTCTGAGAAGCAGGAGACACGTCCCTCCAGGGGACCCATCATCTGAAATAAGGGACTGCCTGCAGTAGGCCTGGATGGAGACATCTCAGTAGCCTGCAGCAGCTCTTTATAACAACAGTTGTTCCCATTTCTCCTAACCTTAGCCCTCGACAACGGCTGTATAGATTTCATTTGTGAGTGACTGTTTTTCAGTTGGCCTTGGTGTACATAGTCATTCTATTATATCTGACTTTCTTACTTCTTTCTCCTTCTGCTCTGGAGGATTCTGTGAAACTAGATGTTCCCTGATGTAATGATTCTTTTTTTTTTTTTAAGAATTTCACACATAAATATTTATTTATTTATTATATATGAGTACACTGTAGCTGTCTTCAGACACCCCAGAAGAGGGTATCAGATCTCATTACGGATGGCCATGAGCCACCATGTGGTTGCTGGGAATTGAACTCAGGACCTTCGGAAGAGCAGTCGGTGCTCTTAACCACTGAGCCATCTCTCCAGCCCCATGTAATGATTCTTAAACAATTAAAAACTGAGGCATGGCCGGGTGGTGGTGGCGCACACCTTTAATCCCAGCACTTGGGAGGCAGAGGCAGGCGGATTTCTAAGTTTGAGGCCAGCTTGGTCTGCAGAGTGAGTTTCAGGATAGCCAGGACTACACAGAGAAACCCTGTCTCAGAAAAAACAAAAACAAAACAAAACAAACAAACAAAAAAAAAACCCTGAGGCATGGGGCATGGCACAGCACACCACAGTCCTAATGGCCCAGGTGCATGCTGTGTGTTCTCATCCTAGAAACAATGTAATAATGGCACAATGGTAGTTCCAGATTAATGCTTGACTTGCAAAGGAAGTTTGAAGAACTTATTAGAAAATGAAATAGAGCCAACATTGGGATCCCAAGAAAGAAAACAAAACTATTGAAGTTACGAAATAAGTTTTATAGAGAGTGGTTCCTGGATAAGCAAGTCTAGAATATGTAAAATCTTATATTAGTAAAACTAAGTCAAAACACTGGGACTCTTAGGAGAGTCACTGTGTGCAGTGTGCAGAAGCAGAAAACCAGCAGAACTGCTGAGTTAAGGGTTAACTTGATTCCTTCTGGCCACGGCCTGGCAGCTCTGCCCCTGTCATTTAACACTAGAGCTTCACAGGAAAATGCAAGTCGCTGGCCGCAGAGCTCGGATATATAATGTTAAAGTTTAAATAGTGATAAGCTTACAATTATTATTATTATTTTGACCACAGGCCTGGGAAGAGAGAAGCTTGAAACTTTGGGGAAGAATTGTAATTCTTTTTTTTGTTTGTTTGTTTGTTTTTGTTTTTTTGTTTTTTTCTGAGACAGGGTTTCTCTGTGTAGCCCTGGCTGTCCTGGAACTCATTCTGTAGACCAGGCTGGCCTCGAACTCAGAAATCCGCCTGCCTCTGCCTCCCAAGTGCTGGGATTACAGGCGTGCGCCACCACCGCCCGGCTTCAGAATTGTAATTCTTGATGTGGTTATTCTTTTAAATTTGATTTGGCAAAGATTATACAATGTCTTTTTGTAAATCTGCTTTTAGAGAATCAGTAAAAGACTGGGGCAAGAGAGAGGTGGGTGAGCATGAAAAGAACATGTAAGAGTGAGGGAAGAGAGAATGGAGGGGTGAAGAGAACATGTGAGGTGTGTGTGGAGAGTGTATGTGTGAGTGAAAGGAGAGTGCATGCAGGGTGTGTGAGATGTGTGTGAAGAGTGTGTGTGAGTAAAAGGGGAACGCACAGAGGTGTGTATGAGCGAGAGAGTGCAAGAAAAGAAAAGCTCACAGGAGAAAAGCAGAGTGCACAGGAGGATGCAGAGTGTGTGTAGCCTCAAGCTGTGAGCAAATGAGCGAGAGAGAAAGAGAGCAGAGAGTGAGAGAGAAGAAAAACTTTAAGCCTTAAAAAATTGCCTGTCAGCTTGTACCCAAAAAGTAGTCTGTGCATATTTATTATGCGCCTTCCAGATATCCCTGCTTCCAGTTGAGAACTCCAATCCTGTGTCGAGGCTGGACCCCAACAGGAAACCCTGTCTCAAAGCAAAAGAGAGAAAGAGAGAGAGAGAGAGAGAGAGAGAGAGAGAGAGAGAGAGAGAGGATGGGAGGGAGGGATGGAAAGGGAGGAGAGAGAAGAGAAGGTAGGAAAGTAAGGGAGGGTATGGGAGGGGAAGGGAGAGGAGAGAAAGGAAGGTAGGGGAGAAGAGGGGAAAGGGAGGGAAAAGAGAGAAGGGAGGGGAGGGGAGGGGAGGAAAGCAGAAGGGAAGGAAGGGAAGGGAAGTAGGAGGGAGGGGAGGGGAGGGAAGGAAAAGTTGCTTTGCCAACAAGAAGTTGAAAACCCAGGCTGGAGAAACAGCTCAGCAGGAAAGAGCACTGGCTGCTCTTCCATGGGATCTGGATTTGACTTCCAGCATCCATGGAGCAGCTCACAACCATTAGTAATTTCGTTTCCAGGGGATCTTATACCTGCTTCTGGCCTCAGCAGAGTTGAGGCATTCTTGGCTGGCTAGTCTGAGTATCTGTGGGAGATTCTGAGTGGATCACAGATATGAAAGCACAAAGAGAAACCCTACTTAGCAGAAAAAGGCTCACCAGGCAAAAAGTTCCAGGAGTGCATAAGAACCAGGAAGAGAAAAGGAAAAGGGCCAGTGATTAGCTGTCGTCTTGGTGGATCCGGCTTTTATAATCCACAGCTTCCAAGGCCAGCTGCTATGCTCACTGCTGTGTAGAGTTTACAGGCACCCTTGGCTCACTCTAGTGGCCTGTCACTCTGAATAGCTAGCTGCCTACAAAGGATACTACTTAGTTCCTAACTTCTACCAATGCCAGATGCAATGAGGGTGAAGTAAAGAAATCTCACCACTGCTACTCTTCAGAAAGCAGTTTGGTAAAGTCAAGCAAAACCTAACTACCCTAGACTAACGAATCATTTGCTACTGTGCTGTAGAAAGACAACACACACATCCAACATGAAGAGAGCCTAGCAGAATCATCATGGAAGAGACCAAAGCCACTCTCCCCAGTAAGTGATAGGGCAGGAACTCAGGGAGTCCTGAGGAGGAGGGGAGGAAGAACTGGGGGAACCAGTGAGGTCAAGCACGCACCATGAGAACTCGGCCCACAGAATCAACTGACTTTGCTACAGCAGCTTCAGTAGATTCTGTGTGATAAAATTCAACAGAATGAGGCGGGAGAACTGCTTCCTGAAGCCTGTAGAACACCCTTATTTAGAAGCCGAAGTCTCACTTGGCAATTTACTTTGCTTCTAAACTTCCCTTCTTCCTAGTAGTAGTAAATTCGAGAAAGTAAGTTATAATCCATTCTTTAAAATAATATTACTGGCCAAAAACCTCTTTTCTTAGAACTGTAACGCTTTGCCTTAGTCACACTTACCCCCCAAGATTAAAAAGGAGATCTCAATGGAAATATGAAACAATGAGTAGAATTTTTCCGGGAATCCTAAAAGTACAAGTTCCTTTTGTTATTCGACCCTTATACAAAGTCCTTGCAGGACACATGGGTGTTGGGCCTAGTCTTAGATAAAAGGCTCAGATTAGAAGATATTTACATTTGAGGAACCTCATACTATATCCTTGCCAGACAGGTGGGTGTTGGGCAGGTTAAATTTACATTTGAGTTAGTGCAAAGCTCAGAGCTTCCTCAATGGTAGCTTGTGAGGAACTGCCTTTGTTTTGCAGACCCCACCTAGGGAGCTTTTGGCCAAAAAAAAAAATTCTTAACAGACTTATCCAGGTGTGGTTCAAAATGTAGTCCAAATAAGGCTATGTAAAATAGAACTTACGAAGACATTAAAATTTGGCCTGCCTATTCCATACAAAATTATTATAGATTTAAAGGGAACCTCAGATTTTTACAGACAAAAGCTAGGTGTCAGATAAAGTTTATATCAGGAAGATTGATGTTGTCTGTGTTTAAACTTCTAAATTTGTTACACGGGAAATGTTTTACCTAGTGGATTTTACATTTCCTTGTGCCAAATGGTTATGCTAATTGTACCTTGTGCCTGCTTTACTGGATACATCTTTTGATATGTAAATGTCGATCTCTCAGGCTTAAAAATTTCTGTTTGAGAGGTAAAATACACACTCAGATTCTAAAACCACCTCTGCATTTAGTATCTGTGTGTCATTTCGCCGAATCCGTGCCTTCCTGGACCAAGAGAACCCTGGTTTTCCCGAGACTACAATTCCCAGCTGAGTTTGGTTTGTGGCATGACTGGGCTCATGGGAACTTTAGAGATCAGGAAGCCTGCAGAAGTCTGACTTAGATCATAGATATATACATGATCTAAGTCAGACCTCTATGATCTAAGTATGGGTAAGTGGCTTGGTGTTCTTATGGGAATCCTAACAGCGGAACTGGGGGGCTCTCTCTGACTCTTTTGTCTACTTGTGGGACTCTTTTCCCTATCCTGGGTTGCTTTATCCAGATTTGATGTGAAAGTACATGTCTGGTCTTATTGCAGCTTGTTATGCTGTATTTGGTTGAGGTCTCTGAGAAGCCTGCTCTTTTCTGGGGGTCGGTGGAGGGGGAGAGGGGCTGCAGTCAGGATGTAGTATATGAGAGAATAATAAGAAATCTAACATGATGCTGTTCACTACAATATAATAGCAAAACAGACTGAAGGTGTTATTTCTAGACATAGAAAAAATGGCATGTGCAGCCGTCCAGAGGCTGAGGACAAACTGGGTTTCCTGAAGGAGGGGCTGGAAATGGAAAAGAAACAGTGCGAGAGAAGGATGAAGCCAAGACAAAAGTTTCTGATCAAGGCTCAAAGTTTAATATTCAGCACTGCGTTTATATAGGGAGAGCCCACAGACCCCATCCTTTGTTTCAGCTGGATTATATTGCAAAGCAAGCTCAGTGGGCAGTCTACTCCTGTAGGAACTTGCAGGTTTGACAAAACTGAAGACTCCACCTGAGTCGTTAGGTTCAACTGCAGCAAACACTTAAGGTCTATTTAGCCTGCTCAAGGCTGGGGGAAGGGCACAGGCATACATACACAAACAAAAAGAAATAACTTTTGGGAGGAAATTGTGATATCAGTAAAATATATTCACTCCTATTACTGCAGTGTTAGCCACAATAGCCAAAATAAGGGGTTGTGGTCATCAAAGCACAACTCCACTTCAAAGAGTAAGAAAGTTTATGCTGTAGCCAGACATGAGTGGGGATGGCCCTGGGTCTTAGGTTTAGGTTTCCCCAATACCATCCTTCAATCTTCAGTGAGGTAACAGTTTCAGGATGTTTTCATAGAAATATAACAAAGAAAGCCATAAATCAACATATTTTTTCAAATACATTGGTAGATAAAGGTCATAGTAAGATGGAGTCAACACTGTCAAAGGCCTAAGATTCTATCTTAGCCTTTTGATTGGTTAAAAAAAAGAAAAAAAGAAAAAGAGAAAAACTAGGGTTTTATTACTTAAGAAATCCAAAAGGTCTTATCCATTAGTCAGAGGATGCTAAGTCTGGCACAGAGGTAGACAAGAAATGGGTGTTTAGGGGGCTAAAGGTAGCCCAAGATAAATTTGTAATTAGTCTCTAGTCCTACAACATTTCAAACTCTCCACAACCACTGAGATTCTAATCAGTTGACCAGCCTTTGCAGACACAGCTTCTCTCCAGGAGTTCTCATTTGTAGGGCCAACCTACAAGCCCTGCAGCAGATGAGTGACTAAAAAAAATTTTTTTTAGAAAGTGATATAGTTACACAAAAGAATGTTACACAACCATAAAGAAGAATGCAATCTTGTCATTTGCTTCAATATGCAAGTAATGGAGGAAATGTTGACATAATCAATCCAGGAAAAACACAGGAAAACAGATAACACACGTTCTCTCACTCAGGTATGGAAATCTAAGTTTGTACAAGGATGGGATAGTGGACATAAGGGATGAAGGGGAAAGAACAGAGGGAACAGGAAGAAAGGGAGGGAAAGTTTTAGGGATAAGGGAAGGGGCTGAGCGGAAATGATACAGAACAGGGATCCTGGGCAGGAAAAAGATGGCTAGACATGGCGATCGTACAAGGCATGCATTATAGCTAACAGCACTCACCAAGAAGCCCAGCAATTTGTACAATTTGTACGTGTTAGAGAAGACGTAAGGAAGGGCGGGGGATGCGGCTCACTAGGCAGAGCGCTTTCCTGGCATACGCGGAACCATGCGCTCAAACTTCAGCCTGGCATAAGCCAACCAGGTGTGGACACCTGTGCCCACAGCTCTTGGGAAGAGGCAACATGATGAGACATTCCAGGACAGCGTGATACACAGCAGAGTTCCAGGCTAGCCTGGGAAACATGAGAGCCTGGCAGAAACAAACTCAATAACACATTTTTTAAAAATCAGCAGTGATGGCTCAGTGGGCTAAGGCACTCCTACCAAACAAGCTGGTGACTTGTGTCTGATCCTCCCGGACTTGCATGGTAGAGGGAAGAAACTGATTTCTGAAATCTACACATGTACTGCGGCATAAGCCTGCACGCGTGCACACACACAGAATAAATAAATAAATGTTAAAAAAAAATACCATTTAGCCAAAGTTTAGCCAGTATACCAAACGACAGCTTGGTTAATGCTGTTGAAGAACCATACGAAACTCTGCCATTTATTTCTGAAAAGCAATATATAGCAAAGCCATAGGGCAAAGCTATAAACAGAGGACTGAGGCACTTGCCTTCCAACACACCACAGCATCAATAAACCAGTACATACCTGAGAGACTGAAACACCTCACCCTCGGGGTACCAGTTGACAATGGCTGTCTCTTACAAGACTTCAAGGAAATGGGATTGGGGAGAAGACAAAGAGATGTCAACCACATCAGTAGCACCTGCTTCTTAAAAGGAACGGAAACAGGCAGGGCAAGCCAAGAGTCATCAGATTTGGGTGAGGGCTTTGTGCTCAGTTTCTTCTGTGTGCTTTGAAGTTTTCATCAAAGAGTGAGAAATTGGTGTTCAGTTTATTCCTGGGAAGATAATAAACATATTGAATGACCTTTCCATGTGTGATGCTTGGTAGGTTTCTCTTTCCTCAGGACTGCTAACAACAGCTGTGCCGCCATCTTAGGGGCTGGCTTTGTGACCTAACAGGGGGCAGGGGGAGCTTTAGAGAAAAGAATGAGGAAGCCCAAAGGAAGTACCAAAGAAAGCATACTTAGGTTCTGGGCACCATCAGAGACACAAGAAAAAGTAAAGGCTACAGTTTTGAGTTCGATTCGTGGGATGCAGTTTGTCTCACCTAGATGCAGAGTTCACTCTTCAGCTGGGAGGCAACAGCTTCCCCTTACTCTTAACACTGAAACACTGGGTAGAAATGTTTGAAAATAAAGGCAGTTCCCAAGAAAACTAAGGATTTTTTTCCCAATATTTATTTATTTAATATATACTAGTACACTGTAGCTGTCTTCAGACACCCAGCAGAAGGGGTCAGATACCATTACAGATGGTTGTGAGCCACCATGTGGTTGCTGGGATTTGAACTCAGGACCTCTGGAAGAGCAAACAGTGCTCTTAACCGCTGAGCCATCTCTCCAGCTCCAGGATTTTTTTTTTAAAGACTATAGTTTCACTCGTGTGGCTTTCTTAAAATACCTTATTTTCCTATAAAGAGTTGTAGTTTATATCTAATTCTTTACCATCATGGTTGAAATGGAAAGGTTGGAACAAACATGAAAAACAGCAATTTAAAAAAAAAGAAGCAAATGTTTTAACTGGTGTGCTAAAATGCCTAAGAAGATCATTTTCACAAAGCCCTCAAACGTATTTAAATAATCCATGAAATTCAAAATGGTAATCCACATAATTGGAGGTAAGGATGGGAGTTGTGTTTATGTAGTGAACTGAGTAAAATAGATCATATATCAACTGTGCATATGAGATCAAAACTATTTAGATTTTTAAAAAAACAAGTAAGCAAATAATAAAATACTGTGGACAGAACAGAATGTATTGTGTGGCTACATCCTCCCTATGGAAACATTCCCCGCTGGACTCAAGAAATGATGGAGACTCCAACCTAGGAAGTTCAAAAAGTTACAAGAATCTCAAACCCCACCACACAGAAAGATAGACACACAACAGTAGACGATCGTGGGGGCTAGGGGGGGCCTCGGGGGGGAGACCCCCAGTTGCGGGTACCTGCAAGTTATGCCTGCAGCTCTGGGGTGCAGCTTTGGGGAGCCGGCCCCATGTTGGGGTGGGGTTTTGGTCATGCCTTTGAGACATCCATACTCCTGTTAGTACAGTTGTGGAATCAGCTCTTTGATGCTGCTGGTGTCCTATTTGGAGTGAAGAGATATTTGTTCCTGTCTCTCCTACAAAAATCAACCCAACAAAGCTCTTTTCATTTTCTTCAGGAAAGCAAAAAGGCTTACACACACACACACACACACACACACACACACACACACACACTGCAAAGGTGATATTATATTTATCTAAAAAGTCAAGGGCTCTAGGAACTGTGTCCAAATTACATTCCATATTTTGATATCATTTGTTTTCATTAAGGTATTTTCAAAAAGTTTAAGGTATCAAATGATCAGGAGACACAAGATCCTGTCTATTGTCTGTGCACATGAGAAATCTGCTTTAAGAAGTCACAAAACTACTGATATTCAGGTCTTAACGTGGAACTGCACAGTTCTAGCAGCAATGCCACGCGTTTAGGGTGGAGGGCAATCTGGTAACGGACCAGGAGCACTTGCGTCAAAGCCAAAGTATATTCATCAGGTGTTCCCATTTAGCATGGAAAAAAACCCAAATAGCAAAATAGCAAACGCGGCTTAAAGCTACAAGAGATTAGTTATCTATAATGAGCCAAGAACAGCAAACATTATCTAGTGAAATAACAAGCCTATTCGTGAGCCCACTCCTAAATTGAGTTGACAAGATGAAAGGGTTATTTATTCAGTAGGAACCAGGTGAATAGAAAAAAATTTTTTTTCCTGTTTGCTATATAAGCCCAAGTACTAATGCTTTGGGAGCCTCTCCATATGGCACCGTGGTTTTATCTGAAATTGTTTCCCTTCTTGTTTTGTTTTGTTTTTTACTTTGACTTAAGTTTCAAGGTCTTTCTGGGTATTGAAAAGCACAAAGCAATTTATGAGGACTACAGAAAGAAAAGGCTCATCAGGATAAAGCCCCCGCAGCCGTTTCTGTCATGGTACTAGGGTGTGCTATGGTCGAGCATTTCTTCCCACTGTCAACACATCCCGGCACACTTCCCACTAGGCATGTGTTTTAAAGGAATACTCGAGAGCGGGTCTTTTGATTGCAGGCTGGAATTTGCCCGTATAGTTCCTTGACTCTCTTCTCTCTACTGACCGTCAAGCTCTCCCGACTCCCATCCTCTCACCAGTCAAGAAATGAAGCAACACGGGGCAGGGGAGAAGGCTGTCAATAAAGTACTTGCACGCACAACCTGGATTTGATCCAGAAGCCACATTTAAAAGGCCAAGTGTGGTGGCTGTAGAGATGGTTCTGGGGTCAACAGCATTTGCTCCTTTTCCAAAGGACCTGGGTTCAGTTCCCAGCACTGACATGGCAGCTCACAAGGGCCAGTAACGCCAGTTCCTATCGATTCCATGTCCTCTTCAGGGCCCTCTGCTGGGCACTGCATGCACTTACACACATAGAGGTAAAACAGCCATACATGTGTGGGCTTGCAAGATGGCTCAGAGAGTGAGGGCTCTTGCTACCAAATTTGAATATCTGAGTTAGATTCCATATGGTGCAAGAGAAGCAACTTCAGCAAGTTGTCCTTTGACCTCTACACACATACAGTGACATGAGCATGGACACAGAGGTGTGTGTGTGTGTGTGTGTGTGTGTGTGTACATGTGCATGCATGTGTACAAACACACTCAGAGGCCAAGGGCCAGGCAGTTTAGCCCACCCTTACCAGTTCCCAACCAGTGTGTCTAAAAAAAGGGGGGTACACACTGCCTGAGGAATGATACCTGAAGTTGTGCTCTGGCCTTTATGCATACACATGTGCTCACACACACACACACACACACACACACACACACACACGGCAAAAAAAGCCAGGTATGAGGATGGTATGCACCTGAATCCAACCTGGAAGCAGGAGGACGAGTTTAATAGTGTGTGTGTGTGTGTGTGTGTGTGTGTGTGTGTTCAGGGTGCACAGCAAAAACTGAAAATGAAACAGAACTCATTAAACCCTACAGTTAACGGCTTTGTTTTCTCACAGGCTCCTGTAAGGAAAGGCTGGCCTCAGGCACTTGTTCAAATGGGCAAACGGAAACAGCCAGCGCATGGCAACTAGACGGCTGCTAATCGCAAACCCAGCACCGAGCCTGGAAACCAACTGTAGATTACTGCACGTTTTTATTTCCTTTCGTCAGTCATTCTAGTTCTCAGTACAGAACAGCACCGAGGCTTCCCCAGCCTACGTGGAAACTGTTAAAAGGAGCTGATAAAGAGGAGTGGGGGCGTCTCATCTCCATTAGATCCTTGTCTACGGGTCGCACAGTGAGTCAGATGGAGATTTTAGAGACAGCACTGTCCAACGTGGCTCTGGAGGCAGTAAACATCTCAAAGCTTCCTGAATACTTGTTACACCACACCCAATTGTTTTCCCGAATCACTTGGCTTGCTGTTATTATTGGAGATTGAAATTAACATCCTGTATCACATGGTCTCCGGCAGAACCCGACTGGGAGTCAAGGCGGCACCCACGAGCTCGGGGCTGCTTTCTGTGTTCCCACCTCAAGGCTTTGCAGCGCTAACCTGACCTGCACTGGCTACTCCCTGGAGTGAACAGTGGCCCCTCTGTGCCAACACTGCCCACCAAGGCATTGACTGCACCCCAACGTCCTGTTTAATATCAATCACTACACAAACCCAAACCACATGTTCTCCAGTTGCTTCTTGCGACCGGAGGGCAAGCAGCTTCATGTGCTGACGATTTCAACTTAGCATTATGCATTTTGCTTTTGTCGTGTTGGAGAATGAGCCGGGCCGTGTAAGCATTCTACCACTGAGCTACAGCCCGAACCCTGAAAGCTAGCGTTAGATCGTGTAACACTTATGACCCAGAACTCCGAAGGCTGGCGGCAAGGTCACTAGACTTCATGGCTTGGAAACCAGACTGGTAAAAGCAAGGCTGCAGTTCAAAATGGATAAATCTGATGTCAAATTTAGTGGAAAACTAGAAGGAATTCTCTTGCTTGTTTGTTTTTGCTGATTTTTAAATATCTGTCATAGAGCAGAGGTTCTCAACCGGTGGATCACAACCCCTTGAGGGCCATATACTCTTTCACATGGGTCACAGATCAGATATCCTGAATATTCAGATATATTACAATTTATAACAGCAGCAAAATTACAAAATCAGAAAAAAGTTTGGAAGAAGCAACAAAAATATTTTAATCCAATTCCTCCCTAAAACATGAACTGTATTAAAGAGTTACAGCCTTGGGAAGGTTGGGAAGCACTGCTGTAGAGGCTTCCTGTGGTCTCCAGAAAGGCATCAGAGAGGCTGAGGTCAGACCCTTTATTACGCTAACTCCTGTAAAGATACTCCGGTACCATTCCCGGGTTTTCAAGGCGTGAGGAGGCTGATTGGTTTCATACGGCAGAACATGGCTCGGATTAGCTGTGCAACAGGATTTGAACCAGCGTCTCAGAGCGTCAAAGGCCTGCTCCACCACTCAACTCTATTGTCCACATTTTAATGTGTGAAGAATGTGCAGTCAAAACACGTAGTCTGCTCGGAGTTATGTGGAAAGTTATTTAATTGTAAAATAGAAAATGAGGCCAGAGTACAGTCTCGAGGGTAACTGGTTCTTTATACAGATAAGCTAGAGGAGCCCGGGGTGGGGGGAGGGGTGAAACATTTTCATAAAGCAATAGAACAAAACAAAATAATAAAAGCTCAAAGTTACATTTTACAAAAGAGAATGGAATAGTCTGTCAAACGTCCATACATTTCGGAATTGACAATATTGGGAGAGTCGCAGCACAGGCCTGTTTACAGGGAATAGCGAAAGTTACGTTAAACACACTCATAGCGTCACCGAGTACAAAAGGTCCTGCTCTACATACAAAAGCAATTTTCCATAAGAATAATTTCTTAGGGGGAGGGGAGTAAGTCCATGAAATATTTCAGAAACCCAAATGCACTGAGTTTGCCAAAAACATTATCTTAAAATCCAGCGCCTCAAAGTGCTCGTGTGGAAGTCATGATGGAAGGAAGGCACGGAACAGTCTCACGGCCTCACAATGCAATTGTCAGAAAAGCATACATTTTGTAGAGTTCTCTTGCAAGCTGCTCCAAGAACATTGTCATGGTCACCAGGAACGCCGGTTCCGAGCCTACTCACTCTCAGTGACCGACCACGGCAGCGGTGCCTTTGCTTTGTCTTGGTAACTTTCATCGTCTTTGTGGGAAACATACCTAAGCAAGTGATGCGTCTTAAAATCATAAAACATGCAGGATATGTACAAACGAAATTTTAAAAATAGTTGCTTCATATACATGTAAATCTACTTGCATGTAGCTGAAATCGAACAAATATAAAATTTCTGCTTCCTAAAAAAATGTTTTCAGAGAACCTGAGACAACTCAGGAGCTGTGCAAAAGTCCCTGGGGGAAATCTCTCTGCAGAGCTTTCCAGCATCAGTCCGCCATAATTGTTACACATTTGGTCTAATCGACAACGACCACACTTAAAACTTCTGTTTCTGAGAAACTAAGTCTGCACCCAAATCAAAAAGAATTCCCCATAACAGTGGCTTACTGTGGTTTCTGGATCTCTGCAACAATCTTTATCAACTCATTTATAACTGTAAAAAAAAGAAACAACCAAAAAACTATTTACAGAATTCAGTTTTAAATACATTTCACAAGTTCTAAAGTTTTATATTACAAGAATTGAGAGCTCATGGCTTAAGTCCCATTATCAATCTGTGGTATTTTCTATTATTCGGTATTCCCATGGCATGGTGGTGTCCTTCCTGTGCACAGTTCAAGACTGTGTTCTTTTTGGACACAAGGTAAAAGCAGACTGGTGTTCGGGGTGCTAGACGGCTTCTTTGTTGGTCTGGAGGCGTGTCATGGCCTCCAGCTTCTGCCTGTAGGCCTCCGCCTCCTGCTCCTTTTTAAGCAGCTGCTGCCGGTATTTCTGGGCCTCTCGGTTGGCTTCATCCAGCTGTTTCTGAAGTGCTTCTCTCTCCTAATTTAGAAAAGAAAGCCGTGTTTTCAATTTTTGCACAAATACGTTCACATAATCATGTGTCCTTCAAAAGAGCATGGCTCTGCTGTGACCGCAGCAGCTGCCTAGGGCCCCTCCGAGACATTCTATCTTTTCAACCAACATGTGGCCACATGTAGACCGCCAGTTCTGTTCTCTGAATTACGAGAGGGACATTATTCATTAATTCCAAGAAAAAAAAATTCCAATTTAGAAATATTAATAATAAACACTGCCGGGCGGTGGTGGCGCACGCCTTTAATCCCAGCACTTGGGAGGCGGAGGCAGGCGGATTTCTGAGTTCGAGGCCAGCCTGGTCTACAGAGTGAGTTCCAGGACAGCCAGAGCTACACAGAGAAACCCTGTCTCGAAAAACCAAAAAAAAAAAAAAAACAAAACAAAAAAAAAAAAACACAAAACGTACACCTGTACTTCTTTATATGCTGAAGGGAGTTATAGAAGACATAAATGCAAACTACAAACAGCCCCCATCTCTCCGTAGCACGCGCTCCTACAGATACCAATCACATAGCTGCCACCCACGTGACTGAGCGAAGGCAACTCCACAACCTGCTTCTCCCGTGCCAGGCTGGGAATGAGAAACGTGATCCTCAAAGGTGATGGATCCTTCCCAGGAGGATTCCAGTGTCACCATCTCCAGGGTGAACCATGCCCTGCACACTACCAAGCACAAGGCCTGAACTCCATCCATCACGAAGGGCACAAACAGTGGGCGGTCCAGAAAAGGCTACCTGAACAAACTTTGACAACTAAATGCGTATAAAATGTTTTAAGTCCTCAGTTGTTAAAAACTAACAGGGGCTGGAGAGATGGCTCAGCAGTCAAGAGCCCTGACTGCTCTTCCAGAGGTCCTGAGTTCAGTTCCCAGCAGCCACATGGTGGCTCACAACCATCTGTAATGAGATCTGATGCCCTCTTCTGGTGTGTCTGAAGACAGCAACAGTGTACTCTCATAAAATAAATAAATAAATCTTTTTAAAAAAAAAAACCATATACAGAGGCAGTCCAATGAAAAATGTCTGCTGATTTCTTCTCTTCATTCTGCCTCTGTTCAGTTATCAAGGAAAAAGGAACAAACACTTCCAAGAACCACCCCCCCCCTTTAAATCAACCTCTAGTAAATATATGAAGAAAAGATAATACACATAGGCCCAGGCTCAGGGGAGTTTCCTATCTTAGGAATGAAGTAATCTCATCACAAAGACCTGTGATCTGCTAGTGAGGTAGGAGCCAGAATGTAACTATGAATTACAGAAAAGACAGCCTGAGCATCACACATGGCCAGAGGGAGGTCCCAGGGAAGGACAGTCTGAGGGTCCCCTCCTGAATGACCACTGCCTCCTGGCACTGGCTCTGTAAGTACCCAGACTGCCTCTGCTTGTCTGTTCAGACACACCTACTGAGAGGAGTACAATGTTCGCTCTCTCTCATCTCTCTATCTCTCATCTATCTCTCTCTCCTCTGTTTCTCTCTCCCTATCTCTCTCTCTTTTTCATACATACAACACACACACACCCTCACCCTATGATCCCCTTTCATTTTTCTACACTGAGAATGAAGTTAAATTTAGTATTTTTCAGATTCCTATGGGTCCACCAAATATGGGAGTGATTAAAAAGTCCACTAAAGGAACGGCCTTTATTTCCTGTGGAAGCTACACCCAGGCCCTACTCTAATGCCTTATATCCCTGCTGGGCAGCAGGGTCTCTTAGACAGATCCCTAAGAAAAATGTCAGCCAGCAAGGGAAGTAGGAAACACCTAAGAGTGGAGCGTCCGGGAAGCAATCCACGAGAGAAGGCAGACCTTTGCAGGACTCCGAGTCTGCCAGGGATGGGGTTAAGAGGTGAAGGTGAGCAAGAGCTCCCTCTGGGAGAAGCACAGGCATGTGAAGTGTCTTAAGGTTTCCCTACGCCATGCTCACGCTGGAAGCACATACACTAGAACAGGGTGAGGCAGAGAGGAGCAAGGCCCTGTGCCAGGACAGCACGCACACCCACGGAGCACTCCATAACTTCACTCCAGCTCCAGGGGGAGCTGACACCTGACTCGGCAGGCACCAGCACTATGGATACTATGGATATACACATCACATAACTAAAAACTAATAAAAATAAATCTCATTAAGATTATATGTGTTAGGTTAGAGAGATGGCTCAGTGGTTAAGAGCACTGACTGCTCTTCCAGGGGTTCTGAGTTCAATTCCCAACAACCACATGGTGGCTCACAACCATCTGTAATGGGATCCGATGCCTTCTTCTGGTGTGTCTGAAGAGAGCTACTGTGTACTCATATACATTAAATAAATAATATTTTAAAAAAAGATTGTATGTGTTAAGTAAGATCTTGCTGGGCGGTGGTGGCACACACTTTTAAACCCAGCACTTGGGAGGCAGAAGCAGGCGGATTTCTGAATTTGAGGCCAACATGGTCTACAGAGTGAGTTC
Organism: Apodemus agrarius; assembly: GCA_964023405.1. Classification (NCBI taxonomy): domain Eukaryota; kingdom Metazoa; phylum Chordata; class Mammalia; order Rodentia; family Muridae; genus Apodemus; species Apodemus agrarius. Next base: position 54,090,812 of record OZ030008.1, on the reverse strand, counting down.
TAGGACAGCCAGGGCTACACAGAGAAACCCTGTCTCGAAAAAACAAAAACAACAACAACAAAAAAGTTGTAGTAAAATCTTTTGGTGGTGAATGTTTTATATACACATACACATTTCCCCAATCACATAGTAAATATTAGGACTATAAGGAATCATCCAGCTATTCATTAACACCTGGCATTTACAAAGGGTTTGCTATTACTGGAGACAAAAGACAAATGGAAACAAACAATAAAAGTGAAGGGCTTACTCCTATCTTTCATATCTCATTTCAAACACACATGTGCTCACAAACACACACACACACACACACACACACACACACACACACACACACACACGAGTACACATGCACACACATCACCCAGAGCTCTCACACTCTAGGCAAGTATTCAACCACGGAGCAGTGAGTAAAACCCATTCTAGTACAATAAGTAACAGCTCCCTTTCACCTACTAGACCAAATAAAAGACTCACTTCCGCTGCCTTTATTTTGTTTAAGCAGTAAACTATAAAGACAAAGGTCCTCAGGATGTGCTGAGTATGTTGAGTATGTGATTAACACAAAGTTTTCCTGTTTTACTTTTGACTTCTCAGAAATATAGGAATATGGAAAGAGAAACTTTTTGCCATCTCACTTTTCAAATCAAGTAAAACTATGAAAAATTGAAAATGCTAATATTTTACCTTTGTTTCTGATGTCAATGACTGGATATACTTCATGGAATAGTTTTTTTAAACAGTGGTTCACACATTAACAGTACAACAGGCTGACACCTGACATTTTTACTTAAATATGTTAATCCTATGGACTGAATATTTTGTAGTAAAGCCACACTGGTTTTAATATTCTGGTTTAATACTTAATGCGTGTGTGTGTGTGTGTGTGTGTGTGTGTGTGTGTGTGTGCGCACGCTCATGTGATACAGCACATATGTGCTCACAGGGCAAACTGTGGTCAGTTTTCTTCTTTCAACCCTTACATGAACTTGTGGGGGTCAAATGGAAGATGACAGGCTTACACAGTGAGACTATCTGCTGAACCATCTTGTTGGTCCAATTTTGATTTATTATTATTATTATTATTATTATTATTATTATATGTATTTGGGTGTTTTATCTGCATTTGTGTCTGTGTACCATTATAAGGATGCAGAGACCAAGGAGGCCAGAAGAGGATGCCAGAGTCCCTAGAACTAGAGTTACAGACTATTTTGAGTTTCTGTGTAGGGGCTAGGAACTCTGGAAAAGGAGCCAGTACTCAGCCTCTGATTTTATGCAGCAATCATCAGTTCAAATGAGATGCTAAGGCACTGCTCTAGGGACCGTGTGGTTGCTCAGCATGCAGGACGCTCGGGGTCCAAGTTCCAGCACCCAAGGAAATAAAGGAGTCTGACACCCAAGACTTCTAAGAAAACTAACCCCTAGTTAACAATCAAGATTGATGGCAACAGGACACACCAATTATTATACTAAATTATAATATGCCTGAATCATTAAGTAACAGAACCATGGGATAAGGGGTGATTTCAGCTCCCTTTATTTTCAAAGATGAATTTCTAATTCTGCCTTAAAATCAATGGTGTGGAACAACTTGAGCACTATAATATAAAAGTGTCTAATACTTGATTTTATGTCGTTCTAGCTATTATAAACGGAAGGAAGGACACGATTACAATATGCGCTTTAGGTAATAAATGCCATTCACTGGGAACTATTTGTTCACTGTTGCAGTCAACCTGCATTTGTTCCAACTTCATCTCTTTCTTGTCTTTCAGACAGTCTCACTATGTAGCCTTGGCTGGCCAAGAATTCACTTGTAGTCCAGGCTACCCTCAAACTCACAAGAGGGGATTAAAGGCAGGCACCACCACGCCAGGCTTTTCTTTCACTTACTCTTCATAGCAATTAATTGCTGATGCTATTCCTGTTCTGTCTTATTGATGGAGAAGCTATGCCTTGAAAAGTCAAAGTAGCGGGCCAAGGTCATACACTCAGAATATAAGAAAATTCAAACCTACAGTTGAGCCCAGAGCCATACTCCCCATGATCAGGTATATCTAAGTTTTCGTTATCATTACACTTTATTATTATTTTTATTATTATGTGTGTCTACAATGTGTATATGGGCGTATATGAGGGCAGAGTACCACATCAGGAGTTGATTCCCTCCTTTCGCCCGTGTTTGTGTTCCAAGGATCGAGCTCAGGTCGTCAGGCTTGCAAGGGAATCATTACTCGATGAGTTACCTTGCCAGCCCTCACACATACACATGCACGCATGTGCGCGCATGTGGTTACAGGCAGGTGTGAGCTGCCCGACGAGTGCCATGAGTGGAACCCTGCAACAGCAGTACATGCTCTCAGTCGCTGAGCCATCTCTCTCAGCCCCTCGCTGTAATTTTTTTTAAATACAGAGGAGACTATAAATATAGTCCCTGACTACCACAACTTATGCCAAGTTTCCCATATTTAGGGGTCAGTACATCCACACTGTAATTGATGAGCCTTGCCCTGGGAAAACCAGATTCATGATCATTTCATGATCATGCTATCTTCCCTAGCAGGTATTAAAGACTTATTTTTTAATTGTATGTGTCTGTGTGCAAGGCTGAACCTGTATGCGCACTTGAGTGCAGGTGCTTGTGAAAACTAGAAAAGGGTCCCAGCTGCCCTGGAACTGGAATGACGGACAGTTGTGAGCTGCTTGTGGGTGCTGAAAGCAAGTTCAACCCTCTGGAGAGCAGCCAGTGCTCTTAACTGCTGAGCTGTCCCTTCAGCCTCAAGTCCCAAGACACATTTTTTTAAAAGAAAAGCCAAGTTCCTGAGCTATTTGCTTGTGTCCAAATGTGACAAATGATCTAATTTTTATAAACACAACCACACCTACTCATTTCAAACTCTCTCTGGCTGCTGTCTCCACCATGACAGGCTGGGATAGCTACAGAGGAGTCACGAGGTTCATAAAGCTAAAATTAACTTTATTCAGCTTTTTCCATAGACTCCCTTTTCCCCCCCAGCTCTAGAAAAACTTCCTGAGCTAAAGGACGTGTGACTATATAGAACTTTAAATCCTGACAGAAACAGAGAACCTAAACACAGCTGGAAACGCTGTGATTTCAGCACCCTGGAAGCCAAGATATGAGTTCAAGGCAAGCCTGGGCTAGAAGGTTATTCCCAGAGCAGCCAGGCCTCACAGCAGGATCTACCCAAAACAAAAGAAAAAAGAAACTAAGTAAAATAAATAAAAATAATTTTGAAAAAATATTTCTAATAAAACGGTTTAAAATTTACAGAACAATTTTCACAAGAACACTAACACTAAGGACCCTTAACTCAGGCCTACCTAAAGAACAGGCATATATTCGTTTATAAAATAAACAACCGTGCTCGGCATGGTGACTGTGCACAACTTTGATCCCCGCACTTTGGAGGCAGAGGCAGCCATAGCTACTTGAGGCTACCTGATATACCAAGTGAGGTCTGGGCTAGCTAGACACAGTGGGGTCCTGTGTCAAAAACCTAAAACAAAAAGAAAGGAGAAAAAAAAAGAAGAGGAGGAGGAAGAAAACCAAGGCAGGCGTGAACAGGCATGGCTCAGAGGTAGATCTAACTCTTGTTTAGCACGCACACGGCCTGTTCCTGGGCACCTACCCCTATACCCCCTATACCCCACACACACAAAATATACTAAAAAAACCAGAGTCTCAAAATAAACTAATAAGCAGTCATCTCTATCCAGAACTCACCTAACTACCTAAGACGCAGACACCTATCCCCAGACCTGCTCCGGACAGTCCCCTCCCCCACACATCACTTCAGCTGGAACAGCTCAGTGTTGCTTATCCTAGGAAGCATCTGTGAGAGACACACTTCCCCTTCAAATGCAGCGCGGCTGGCATCTTGTATGCATCTGTCCCTCCAAAGGTGAATGAAGCAAGCCGGCCACTTCCTCACCATCAATGGACAATCTGCATTATCTACAATTAACTGTTGACAATATACATGAATTTGTCCATAGGTTACTGGGAAATTTTTCCAACTACTGGCTGGAAATTTATTATAGTCAGCCACTCTGACAAGTGTGGGCACAGATATAGAGAAAGCCTTGTGAAAATGGTGGACCAATTAACTTTTACATCAATTTATAGTTTTTTCTTACTCTAAGCATTATGAATGTGTAGTGGAGACACTCTGAAATATCCCTTAGGGTCAAAATCTCCCCACTTGAGATAAGTTTTTAAAAAACTTTTGGAAAAAAAAAGAAATAAAAAAACTTTTGGGATTAAAGTTTGGTCAAGATGAATTTAAGCAAACTACATAAACGCTTGCCCCAAGAATAATTCAATTGTCATCTAAGAATATACGCGTGTTAGGGGACAGTGGTTACTTGGCCTAACGTAACCACTGATGTCATATCCGCAACCTGTGACTCCAGCTGCCCCACCCTGATTCTCTCTGTGTCAGAATCTCCGAGAAACCCTAAGTGGTTCTGGAGCCATTTGCAGTGATGGAAAATAAGGATTTCCATTGCCAGAAAGTTCGACTGAAAACAAACATAAAACTCCACTGTTCTCTACACCAAGCTAACCCTAATCTCCCTAAAGCTTCCTTCTCAGCGGGTCTACTTAATTACTGAACCTTAATTCTTACTCTGTGTACTTGGAATCACTTTCCTTCACCTCAGGAAGACTAGAAGAGGAACCAGGCTGGACTTTGTGGGCAACAGTTAGGCACACCACTCATTAATAAATAAAGGAATGGCTGGGCAGTGGTAGCACATGCCTTTAATCCCAGAGGCAGAGGCAGGCGGATTTCTGAATTTGAGGCTAGCCTGGTCTACAGAGTGAGTTTCAGGACAGTCAGGGCTACACAGAGAAACCCTATCTTGAAAAAACAAAAACGAAAAATAAATAAAGGAATGGACTAAAGTCACTAAAGTCACTATTGTTTAAAAATTAAATTATTAAATAAGCTTATATTTAATGAAATTCAAATAATTTAAATGTTTTATTACATAATGAAAATAAAGTACTAATTTTATTCATTTTCTATGCCCCAAATAGACGACCTGACAATCAGAAAAAGACAATAAAGGGAACCTTATAGGTGGGGAGATGGCTCAGTCAGCAGAGCATTTCCTGTGAGACTGTGAGAACCTGAGTTTGAATCCCCAGGGCCCACACAGAGCTGGGCATGTGCACACTTGTAACCCAAGTGCTAAGGAGGCAGACATAGAAAAGCCATGAGACTTGCTGCTCCCTAAGCCACTCCCTAAGCCACTCCCCAAGTCCAGCTAAACTTGGTTCCAGGTTCAGTGAGGGGCCCTGGGTGGCAGGCTGGGGAGATGGCCTGGCAGTTAGGAGCACTTGCTGCTCTTACAGAAGATGTGCATTTAGTTCCTAGCACTCACATGACAACTCACAACCAACCACATTTAACTCGAATTTCAGGGTATCCAATGACTGCAGGCACCAGGAGCACACGTGATACACATACATACATGCAAGCAAAGAGCTCATGCGCATAAATTAAAATTAATTTTCAAAAAGAAAAAAGTGAAAACAAGACCAAGAGGGCTGAGACACCCGGCATCAGCCTCTGGCCTCCACATGCATGCACACGCAGGGTATTAAATGAGGATTAAATAAGATACTGCTTAGGGAAGTAAGTCAGTTTGTAATCAGAGCTTTAATGTCCTATAGGTGTCACTTTAAATTCTGAGAAATAAAACATCACACTCAATAGTTAAAACTTAAAATTTTACTAGAAAACCTGGTTAAAGCATTAGCCACAGATTTCTTTTGTGTTTGTTTTTTGTGCATTCTTAAGATAGGCTTTATTTATAAGGTCTGGTTAATTAGATTCTGTTTAGTTAAGTGCTGTGATTAGGTCCATAAGATGTACCTGTCTGCTGTTTAAACAAGTATGAGGATATGCTCGTCTTTAATAAGAAAAGTGTTGCTGTTCATTTAACAAACAAAAACAAACCCCTTTCTATGGCAGGCAGAGCCTTTGACCAGAACAGCCAGACAGCCATCAACCTTATACACATCAGAGGCAGCGAGGCAAAGACAAGGATCCTGGTTTTACCACTCATGAAGTGAGATCCATCCAATTCCCATCTGGGAGGAAATCAAATCCAGACTCAGAGAGCGGTCAAGAGCGTGCAGTTTCCAGCTCAGAGCTGTTTCTACTGCATTTGCCCTTCAACGTTATTTAAGAATCATGTTTTATAGGAGACATTATAAATTCAGCATATGGAATTTTATTTACAGGCATGTAAGAAAAAACTAAGAGCTTGTGCTTTGTTACACCAACGGATGAGTGTGGAAAAGGCAGGAGGGGGATGGTAGCAATACTCTAAGTGAGTTCAGATCCTCAAGGAGGAAATCATAAAATAAGCAGCTGTCTTTTGCATTTACAAACACAACCTGTTTAGCAAACATCAGCTTGCTCTAAGAGGATTTCCAGGCCTATTAGGGAGCAGCACTTTTGAAGGAAACGAATTTTTAATGACTTGTGAGAATGGTATGCATAAATTTAACAAAAAAATAAGAGATGGAGTTTAAAAACCAAAGACAGTGCAAGTGTTACCAGGATAGCAAACTTCGTTACAAACAAATCTGCACTCATTCAATCATTCATTCAATGTTTATTTATTGAGGGCTTGCCATATGTTTAAGGCCAAAAACAAAACGATGACACTATTCACTTTCATTCTTTATCAAAACATGGCCAGTAATAAATATAAATGACAAATTAATAATAATAGTAATAATAATAATAAAGAAACAAAATTTATTTTGGATGGCTGCGGCAAAACACACCGGGTAAAAGGCTCCTTACTTCAATTTCTGCAGACTCCACCCGGTTCTCAATTATTTCCATACACTGTCTCTTGGCTGGCGGCTCTTCACTGATGACAGTTTCTTCAGCAATGTCTGTCGCTGGCACTGTCAATACTAAAATGGAAGGGAGGCACAGGTTACATCACTCTCCGACAACTGAGAGAAAGACTATACAGTTGGTGCTGCTCTCCTGTAGCGCGCGCCATCAGGCATTCATTTCCCAACACTGCTCCTCTGTGAAGAGGTCCCTGCTGGTTCCTTCCCTTCATTTTCTCACTGAAGCCCACATTCTGAAGTGCCACTGCCGGGCACTCCTGCACATAATATACTCAACGCCAAAGTGATATTAAAGATGCTATGTAAGAGCATCCCAAGCCAGGTGTGGTGGCGCACGCCTGTAATCCCAGCACTTGGGAGGCAGAGGCAAGCAGATTTCTGAGTTCGAGGCCAGCCTGGTCTACAGAGTGAGTTCCAGGACAGCCAGAGCTACACAGAGAAACCCTGTCTCGAAAAACAAAAAAACAAAAAACAAACAACAACAAAAAAAGAGCGTCCCGGGCACCTACTCACAGAATTACTTTTATTAGTTTCTTGCATATTAGTCTTACAATAGTTTGTGTAAAGACAACAAACACACATGGAGGCGCCCGTGACGTATACCCGCTGGAGCCCACGCCACGCTCTGCATCTGCTTTACCAACTCCATTTTCTCAGCACACAGCTTTGCTCTGCCTGCTAATACTGCCCCTGAATGCACACACCTGTGACACTGTTCATAACTGCTTCCCTAGTGGGTCCGTGGGCATTGTTTACATTTTGGATGCTTTCATGAAAACATGAGCATGCAGAAGGTACATACGCTTGCTTTGCACAGCAGTGTAGAACATATTTGACAGCCATGAAGAAAAAAACTTTAATTCATGTTTTTAAGTTGCAAGGAAAATTACAGTTGTTTTCTAAGACTATCAAAACTTTTTGTCAAAAAGGAGCATGGTGGGCACTCAAGAGGCAGAGACAGGCAGATCTCTGTGAGTTCAAGGCCAGCCTGGTCTACACAGTGAAACCCTGTCTCAGATCCCTTATTAAAACCTGGCCAGCAAGAGGGCTCCTCAGGTAAGGGCAGTGCCAGCAAACCAACCGGAACTCAGTGGCTGGGACCATGTGGCAGAGGAGTGCCCTCCCTTGCATGTGTGTTATGGCGCACAGTCTCCTCCCAACAAGCAAATAAAGGTAAGCACTCTTAAAATTTTGTCAAAACATTAAGATTTCTGTTAGTAACAAAGGTAACAAATTTAAAAATTAACTTGTATTAATGAATGTATGAAACTTGTATTAATTTAGCACAATGTATGGTAAAATCAAACGTTAGACCTGGGGCTGGGTAGGTGGCTCAGCAGTTAGGAGCAGCTCTCCCAGTGGCCCTGGGCTCAGTCCTAGAACTACGCGGCAGCTTCCAACTGCCTATGATTCCAGTTCCAAGGGATATGACACCCTCTTCTGGCCTTCATGGGTACTGCATGCATATAGTACACATAAAAGTAAAATACATGTAAAATAAATGTTTACAATATTAACAATACCAAGAAAGTGGTACTTCATTTTATTCATATCACATTATGTTTATAACAAGAATGGAGAAATTCTCTTTCACTGGACATAATACAGGGCATGTTATACATTTTAAATTATAGAGGCTTTAATAGTTTACTATTTTTCTTTTTCAGAGTTTTTCTAATTTTTTTGCTCTAGCAACATTAACTTTAGAATCCATTTGACTAGTTACAGAACTAAATTATGTCCCTCCTATCCTCTAATTTGTTTTTTTGTTGTTGTTGTTTTTTGTGTTGTTTTTTTGTTGGTGGTGGTTTTTCGAGATAGGGTTTCTCTGTGTAGTCCTGGCTGTCCTGGAACTCACTCTGTAGACCAGGCTGGCCTCGAACTCAGAAATCTGCCTGCCTCTGCCTCCCAAGTGCTGAGATTACAGGCGTGCGCCACCACGCCCAGCTTCTATCCTCCAATTTGTATGTAAAAGTTGTAATCTTTCAGTAACCTAGAATGATTATATGTGGAAGCAGGGCCCTTCAATATAATCAAGGTAAAATCATGAGCTATCCAAACTCTGTGTTCTTTTGAGAGAAGATAGGCCACAGCTGGAAGGCAGCTATGGACAAGCCAAAGAAACCTGCTGATACTTGATGTTGGACCATGAGAAATTAATGTCTATTAAGTTACAATTTCTGACACTGTGTTACTAACACACTAACATTTTTTAATGACATATTACATTTACTCAGGAGGAAGTGAATGCTCCTTGACATTCACAAAACATGAGTCATCTTGTATCTGCTCATAAATAAAATTAGTGCGCAAAAATGTCTGGTTTGAGAGACAGTTTTGTTTAATCCAGTTTGTATGTGTATGTGTGTGGTGCACATAAATGCTTATGTGGATGTGTGCCTAAGTATGCCTGAACATTTAGAGACAAGGGACTGACATCATTTGTTTTCTTTGTTCATTCTCCATTTTAAATCTTCAAAAAAAAAAAAAATTGTGTGTGGTGGTGGATGCCTTTAATTCCAGCAGCCAGGCATAGATAGTTGAATCTCTGAGTTCCAGACCAGCCTGTGCATATAGAGACCCTGTCTGTTTCAAAAACAAACAAAATAATAAAGTGAGGGTGGGGGTAGGGGAGGTGTGAGGTTGTGTGTGCATGGGGAGGAAGGTCGGAGAACAGCTCTGTGGAGCTCTGTGACACAGCCAGGCTGGTCGATGAGCTTCAGGGATCCACCGTCTGTCTCGTCCCCCGCCCTTATCTGAGATGTATGCTACCAGGTCCAGAGCTCCCCACACCCCTTTTTGGCACAGGGTCTCACTATGCAGTACTGGCTTGGAACTTGCTATGTAGAGCAGGCTAGCCTTGAACTTACAGAGATCTGCCTGCAGACTCAGCTATATGAGATCCTATCTCAAGAAAAACCCACACAAACAAGTGACAAAGACTTTAATCCATCTCCTTTAAAAAAAAAAACTTAGTAATTTGATCAAAGGAGCTGTAGGATCAGGTACTAAGAGGTCTGGCTATTTATCCATATGACACAGTTGAAAAGGACCAGAGCACAGTCATATTCCTTCATGGTTATTGGTTTCACACTACCATACTTATCTCATACCTGGAGAAGCTGTGCCAGAAGTAGAAATCAAGAACTCAAACAACCTATTAAAGCCAACACTGCTGACAGTGTGGACTGAAAGTCCAGGCATCAGTTCAGTTTGAGGCCTGTGGTTTCTTCTATTTGTTTCTGTAATGGAGTAAAAGCTATAAAACTCTTCAGAGGGAGGTCCCTGAGGGAGAAGGCTGCTGATAGCACTATCTTTCAAAAGTGCAGCACGGCCTCTAAGAAGCTGGTCTCCAGTATGTGGCTAAGGAACTAAGGGTATCTCAGGAAGTAGCCAAGTAGCCTGTGCCCAGGCATGGGACCCTTTGTCCATATAGACAGTCTGACCACAGTGCAAACACACCATGCTAGTAGAGTTTGTATGCAACAGAAAAGTAGTTCCACAGCTTTGAAATCCTCTTGCTAGTAATAGAAAATATAACTTAATTTTTTTCTGACCATCATTGGCAAGTTGACTAATTTGGTAGACTTTCTACAGAAGCCAAAGTGGCAAATGATAAGTTTGCCACACTTAGAACTAGATTGTTCCTAGTTCCTGAATACCTCAAAGCAGTGTCTGTCCATCCATACGAGAAACAGCTGGTGCCACATGTCCCTGACACCCCTCTGTAGTAGCATAAAGTACTGACACATTGCCCAGAGACCATCTGTGGGCGCCAGCGGAAGTGCTACCAGACTTCTGATTTCAGCCTTTGTCATGACCTAATTCTGCTGGATCCCAGCACCCAATTCAACCAACCCTTCTAGTATCCACCACACCAGTCCATTGCTGCTCAGAAAATCACACTACCAGGACCTAGCTGAGACTCATAAGAAGCCAATTCAGACATGTCTTCTGGATACATTCCCTAGGAGTCACATGCAATGGCAGATTCTCAGCCAGCCTGTCCTAGGATTGGAAGGCAGAAGAACTCTCTAGAAGTTTTTCCAGCAAGGCAGGAATCCCTCTCAGAATCAAAGTACACATGTATGTGCATGAGCATGCACACAGGAACAGGACGCCACGTGTCCCATCTGCCCTCCTGTAGCCTATAGAGAACTGTACAGTCAAATATGTCCACATCCTTCATGTACCGCCCACTACTGAATTTGTTTATATCGTAAAAAGTTGATCTTGAAGGTATCAAGGGACAACGGGTAGAAGTGCTTTGATTGGTCAATCTATTCCTGAATCCAGATATGTTCTTAGCACCACACAGCCTTTTCCCAAAAGGGACACAGACCTCTCCACACTATTGGTCAAGGGATAGATGTTAGGAATATTTTCAGCCTGATGGGTTAAAGGTGTGGTGCTAGACTCTCACATATAACGTGGAAGCAGGAGTGGACAGGAGGAAAGGAGGGCTCAGAGGATATCCTTCGGTCTTCTTGACTAAACTGATGGGGTGCACTCACTTCGTGTGTATGAGACAACTTATACCCAACTCTGTTCATGTTCAAACTAACGCTTACACGCAGCATGTACATACTATGTTGGTGCTCTTGAAGAATGCCTCTGATTTGAAGGCATTCTTCCTGGAGTTCAGTGCTGGTGGATAGGAGGCACTGGGTCATGGCTTCCGTAGCTGTATAGTGTGCTGATATACCAGAGAACAGCACCCCAGCCACCCTGTGGTTAGCAGACTGGTGTTCTCCAAGCTTCCAAATGCCTGCCTGTCTCATGTCTTCAGGCTCGGTTTTAATGTTCTTTCTTTTCCATTCACTCGATTAGAAATATGGCCAGCATTTCCTTTCTGGGTTTTTTTTGAAATTCACTTCATCAAACCAAGTGTCCTCGTTACCCAGTGACCAATCATATCTTAGCTGCTTCACTATGTTAATATCGTATGCTAAAATGTTCATGTGTACACCCAAACACTATTTAAATAGGAAAATGTTAATCCTAAGTACCAGAGGAAAGAGAATACAACATACTGAGCATAGTTCTCTCCAGTTCGACTCAACATTTTGTGGCTTGGATATGTGCACAGTGTAGGCACCTGGTCTTACAGACTAGACTCCCACCATCTTTTAAAATTAGTGGTTTTTGTTTGTTTGATTGATTTGGTTTTTCTCTGTGTAGCCCTGGCTGTCCTGGAACTCACTCTGTAGAATAAGCTGGACTCGAACTCAGAATGCTGGGATTAAAGGTGTGCACCACCACTACCCGGCTCCGACTCCCACCATCATGACGACAGGAGCATCCTCTTGCATTTCTTTGTTTGTTTGGTTGTTGTTGTTTTCTTTTTTTCTTTCTTTCTTTCTTTCTTTCTTTCTTTTTCTTTTCTTTTCTTTTTTTTGTTTTGTTTTTTTTGTTTTGTTTTGTTTTGTTTTTGGTTTTTGGTTTTTGGTTTTTTTGAGACAGGGTTTCTCTGTGTAGCCCTGGCTGTCCTGAAACTCACTCTGTAGACCAGGCTGGCCTCGAACTCAGAAATCTGCCTGCCTCTGCCTCCCAAGTGTGGGGTTAAAGGCGTGCGCCACCACCGCCCGGCCCTCTTGCATGTCTCCAAACATCCAGAGCTCTGCCTCCCAGCTCCCCACATTTCTCAAGCTCTGTAACCTCAACTTGTACTTTTAGTAGTTTCTCTTACATGCTTTTTTTGAAATTCTCAGAATATCTGAATTGCACAAAATGGTCTACAAAAATTGTTCAATGCTTATTCTCAATAATTTGTGTATTGTTTGTGACAATATTTAAAGTTCATTTTCCAAACAGAATACTTTGAGGTTAATTCTGTCTACTAAGTGCTCACAGTAAGCTAATTTTGACTAGCCCAAGTAAATAAAAATCAGAGAATTATAACCATTGTAAAAGGCTATACAAATACAATTCAGTGCATATGTCAGTGCCCTGACTACTGAACACAACAGACTTCCTGCGGGCATCTGTACTCACCTTGCTGTCCATCGGGCATGGTCACAATGATGGGCTGGCCCATCCCACTGGTTGGGATGGAGTGCAAGTTCCCCAGCTGGATTCCATCTGTAACTATGGTGATGACTTGCTGACCCCCTGAGCTAACTACTTGCTGAATTGCACCATCCACAGATTCTGCGGTAACCACTTCCTCTGTGGCCACTACTAGAGGGGGAGGGGTGGGGGAGGAAGTAAAAAAAAAATATATTGAATATAAACAGAAATTCATTTTGCTTTGTGTCTCTTAGACAGGACAAGTTTTACAAGGTTTTTAAATGTCACCACCAATGGTAATGCAGACATCTATATAAGCAGCTGATTGCAAGTCTCACATTTATCACTGAGTTCCAGCCATCTTTTTAGGACTCTATTTTAATAACCTTTCTTCTTCACTTCTCTATATTGTACTTCTTTGCATGAAGTAAAATAAAAGATCACTTTAGGTAATAACTAAAGTTATATCTACTTCTTAATAAAATTACGCAATTCAAAGGAGAATTTGATAAATATACTCTAGACATATTTACATATTAAAGGATGTGTAGAGCGAACAGGACTGGCTTTGGACTGAGTGAACAAGGACACTTTAGTAAGCCGCAAACAGATCTGCACTATATGGCAATGTGGAATTCAAGCTTTGCATAAACCAAGCCCCTAAATATGCTCTCAATAATTTCTAAGAGATGCATAGAGAATTCTAACAGTTAGAAACTTTGCCTTTGTCTTGCCTAAGTAAAAAAAAAACAAACAAATTACAATAAAAAAAATCAAAAAACAAACAAACAAACAAAAAAAAACCCACAAGTTAATATTGCCAAAAATTCTTTCCCATAAGCAATCCTACACCTATCTCAAAAAAAAAAAAAAAAAAAAGTGTGCATAAAGACATGCTCATTAACATCCTAACAGCTTTACTGTCATTGCTAAAAAGTAAAACTAGAGATAATCAAACACTCATTGGCAGTAAATAGACTGTGGTCATCATACAATGGTATACAAATGCCTATGTGTAAAACATGAGTGTAAGTTAACAGAATGACTGTAAGCAATGGAAGACACATGCACTGTCTGCCTTGCGCTGTGAACTGAGCCACGACTACACTGCAGTGAACCTTTCAAAACTCTGTTATAACAACACGCTCAAAAGGAACGAAAGGTTTTTTGTTTTTTTTTTTAACAGAAGAGTGTACTAGTTAACACAGAAGAAGGAAAGACTAAGAAATTGCAATTATAATCACTAACTCAAACAAGTGTTGCTAGTAGGTGCCAAATGCACTGGTGAAATGGTGATCAGGATATTGAAATGTTCCAAAAGTATCACATGGAAGAGTGCTAGCATGAAGTAAGAGATGTATCTGTCCACAACTGGTTTTCTTTTTCTTTTTCTTTTTTTTTTTTTTGGTTTTTCGAGACAGGGTTTCTCTGTGTATTCCTGGCTGTCCTGGAACTCACTCTGTAGACCAGGCTGGTCTGGAACTCAGAAATCCACCTGCCTCTGCCTCCCAAGTGCTGGGATTACAGGCGTGCACCACCACTGCCTGGCTCACAACTGGTTTTCAAAGCGGTTCTGACAAAAGGCCCAGCTTCAGTCCTACAACAGTGCTATTTGCTCACAGGATCACAAAACAAACCCGGGAAAACCCAAAATGCCAACAAGCCTTTGCGAGTTCTCGTGATTTTGTTTGCCTTAAGCAATCACGATGCTAGGCGGCCAAGCACATTAAGATGATTTCAAGAAACTAGTCACAAAACAAAGCAGAGAGCACAAAACAGCAATATATTCAATAGAATAATTAAGAAAGCCTTCAGTACACGATTGCTTTGATTTCTTTTTAAATATCCATATGAAAAAGAGACGCTCACTGGTTGAATACTAACTACAAGTACTACTATTTAAAAGCTTCAGTGTACATAAGACACTTCTGAGATCACACAGTCAGGGCTCAACCCAGGAACTTTCATCTCTCCTCTGTTGGCAGTGGCTGCCATTAAGATAATAGTTCCTGCCTTTCATCTAAAAAGCTCTTTTAAGTTGTGAGATGGTAAATATTTATGAAAAAATTAATAGGAAGACAATTATAGAAGACAAAGTACACATCCCAAACCTAAAGAACAATCTAAAAGCCAAATGTTGAAATATGTATGAAAAAAGCAACCTTAAAACTTTAGAAGACTGTAGATATAAAGTGTGCGCATGTGTGTACAAATGGACTTAATAGAAAGCAACTGTAACATCCTAACTATTCATTGATGTAATATAAAGTCAGGCTGGAATGAGGAAAGGCAGACAGCGGCAGTGCCTTTGAGGCTAAATTACCATGCCACAAGCTGAAATAAGGTTAGAAAGAGAACATTCCTCAGAGTACCAAGACTGAACTTTCACGTAGAAATATTTACAAGAAACAGAAACTACAGAAAACCTAACAGTTTGAAGGTAGAATCCTATAATCTAACCTGGGATTAAGAACAAAAAAGGTAAAACCATGTGACTTATGTGACCCAGTCACTTATCCCTAAGACTGAAGTCTCATTACCCTATTTTGGAACAGACCAAAAATATAATATATAAAAGTTTCCTGGTGCAAACTTCACTTTGAGAAACAGAATTTTCAACCACTACTAGATACTTCAAATATATCTAACACAAGCTTTTAAATATAAAAAGAAGGAAAATCATAGATTTCTATTTAATCAAAGTATTACATAACTGGGCTACAAAGAAGAATACAACTATGCAAAAAGAAAGTTGTAGGTTTATAGGCTAGAGCTATAAAATAAAAGCTTTCTGAAAAGCTATTGGGGGTGGTCTGTATGTGGTGTGTGTGTGTGTGTGTGTGTGTGTGTGTGTGTGTGTGTATGTGTGTGTGCGCGCGTGTCTAAACCCCAAGGAAGAGGCTAAGGCAGGTTTGTCAGGTGTATGTGTCTACCTTATTGGCTTAAAACAAGGTCTCTCACTAACCTGAAGTCAACCCTTTTGGCTGATTGGCTGGCCAGCCAGCTCTAGGTACCTACCTACCTCCGCCCCCCAATGCTGGGGTGTCAGGGACATGCAGCCCGACCTGGCTTTTCATTTGGGTGCTGAGGCTTCAACCTCAGGTCCTCGTGTTTGCAGAGCAAGTGTTTTTACTCAAGGAGGTAGTCCATGAAAACCCTCAAAAAAACCTGAGCATGTACCAACTAAACCTGGGACTGTATTTCTTTCACTGGTATGCACCTCAGGAACATACCTCCTGAACTTCTGCTCCATTCACACTTAGTATCTCCCCTCTGCAACTCTGCAAAATGTCCATTACGATTGCTCTTGCCCATGTAAGCCTGAGATCTGGCAAGACGGGACATGTGACTACACTCGGGGAATGCCGGGCAGAGGGTGCTCCCGCCCTACTTCACGTTAGGTGAGCACAAGCTCATCCCACCTTAGTCCTCTGTTATCGTCCCAGCCTCTGTAAGCACCCGGACCTGCAGCTGCCTTATTTATTTTGAATAAGGATGGGATCAGGACACTGCCTCATATATCATGGTGGCTGATATAAAACAACTTTAATTAATAAGATATAAGCAAGTAACACAAAGTGTAGCCAACCAATTCTGAAGAGTGAAACGGTCAGTGCATAGACCTCACTTGCTTTCTAACCTGGAGTTTCTGAAGAATTGGACAAAGGGGCAGATGCTTCAGCTAAGGCAGCTAATGTAGCTAACACTGACGTAGAGGAGTTTCCAAACTGGACAGCAGATACTCCCGTCTCATCTAGGAGAGAAGAAACAGATTTCACATTTTAGGGTGCTTAACTCCGTGTACCCCACTCATCTTCCAATCTCACTAAAATTTTAACTGACACTGGATAGCATCAGTTTGGGAAAGGTAATACTGCCATGCACAATGTAAGACTGCCTTTCTTTAGATTTGTTTATCTTAGAAAAATGGTTTGTAAATAACTAGGAGCCCAAGAGAGTGGATGATACTCTTACCCTCCTTCTCCAACAGTCCTTCCTTAATCTGATCAATACCTACTAGCTTCACATCCTAACAGCTATCCTACAAGCATCTCAATACCTGTCGCCTTAGATACCAGACCTGTAAGGTTCACCACCCCTCCGGGTCCAATGATGAACTGTGGTGTGGCAGCGTGTATTGTCACAGTGTCAGGACTCTCCGGGTTGGTGTTGATTTGGTTCTGCATAGCAATCTAGGGGACAAATTATCACAGTATTTTCAGAATTACAGGCAGCACATCTGGGACAGGTTCTCAATGTAGTATATAAACACACACATGAAGAAACTCTCTCAGGAAAGCCACACAATACAATGGGAAGACTTGATAATGAAGCACTGAG
This sequence comes from Apodemus agrarius, assembly GCA_964023405.1. Lineage (NCBI taxonomy): Eukaryota > Metazoa > Chordata > Mammalia > Rodentia > Muridae > Apodemus > Apodemus agrarius. Next base: position 54,073,555 of record OZ030008.1, on the reverse strand, counting down.
AGCACAGCACTGAGTATAGATTTGACTCATCCCCTAAGGTCTTCTGTGGAGACAGCAAACCTTACTGAAGAGGAAATTAGTAAGAATTTCATAGATTCTTACAGAAAAAGTATGCAATGCAAGATAGTCTATTGTTCTGTAGAAGTATTTAAATTATTTCTATCACATTAGGTAATGCATAACATGACATATTAAAGTATGGCCTTCCCATTTAATTATTCTCAATCTTTAAATCTCAACTCAAATTATATTCCCAGATATGAAAAACGAGAGTCAAGATATGACTCATTACTTCCCAGCACATAACACATCTTACAATAAAGTTGTGAACATTTAATGAAGTCAGGTGATCTTAGAGTCTTACTGAGACCAGGACAAGATGGGTGAAGTAATTCCAATTACCAGAAAAATCAACCATAACTATGTCTACAAATAGTTGTTTGTTTCGTTTTTATAGATAGATGGTGAAAAAGGAAAGAAAGGAACCAGAATAAGACTCTATCACTTATACCACAAAACCTTGGCAAAGTTTTGCCACTTTTAGTCAGATGTATCTGCCTTGGTATCTACTGTTTTTGCCACTGAAATCTTCAGCCATATTCGAGGTGCTGAGGGAAGAAACAGGGTGGGGGTGGGGGCTGCCTGGGGAAACTCTCAAAAGCTGTACCACTGGAAAAAGATAAAAGGGGAAAAGATCATCTTGACAGGAATGGCAACCAAGTGTCAAATCGGCTCAGTCCTTAGCAGACTGGAATAAAGCTCTGCACTCAGCTCCTGGGCAGCAGAGCCCCACCAAATAAATGAAGCTCCTGCCCAGAGAGGCATACCGCTTGCTACATCCCAACTAACATTTTTTAACATGTAAAATGTAAATATATCAATGTTAGACAAAGTAGGTTTAAAATGAAGAGGGGGTTCAGGATGGTTTGGTAGTTAAAAGCGCTTGCCACAGAAGCTTCAAGACCTTAGCTCAGTCCCCAGAACCCATGAAGATGAAGAGAGAAGCAACTCCATCCAGTTACTGTCTGGCCCACAGGCACACACCCCACCCCCACAACACATCAAGTGCACGTGCGCACACACGCACACACATACATACATACATACATACACACACACACACACAATTTTAATTTTTTAAACAAAATTTTAAAAAAACAAACTATATCACGCATCCTAGAGATATTAATTTCTTTATAAAGTAGTTTATGAATGTTTTGATAAAACACGATATCCAAATGTACAACAAAATAATTAAATGTCCAGAAAGGGAGCTCAGAAGCTGGAAGCACAGAAGGTTAGTGTCGTCCCCAACCTTCCACTGTGCAGACAGTAATGAGGAGAGGAGTGGAGAGAATGTGGCCATTCAAGAGACCCGAGCCCAGGAGGAAAAGCTGTAAGACAGAGCATCTGGCTGCAAGCTGCCTTTCACGTTTTCTTAAACTCAAAGCCAAGTTACCTGTAATATCTCTGCTAAATCTTCATTTCCATTGTCTATTGAAATATCAAATGCAGTTTTACAAAATTTACTCTGCGTGTGTACATCAGCACCATATTTGATTAAAAGCTCCACCACCTCTTGATGATTATGTTCTGTTGCCCAATGCAGAGCTGTCATCTTTAACATATCCTTTGCATTGACGTCAGCACCATGCTAAAAGATATTTCAAAATCAGTAATATTTCAAGATAGGAAATATAAAGAATCCCTGACACGAAAGTACTAGCCACAATGCTTCTAAGCAAGAAAAAGCACCTTTGGCAAATCCGTGGAGGCGGGGGTGGGGGTGGGTGGGAGGAGGGGCTGGGGGTCTTTGTGGAGGGGGGAAATCGGGAAAGGTTTTACCATTGGCAATGTAAATGAAGACGATATTCAATAAAAAAAAGAAAAGAAAAAGCACGTTTAATTTGGGGGGGTATTAAATACATGTTCAGGAGTTATCTGTCACTTAATCATTTTTCTATCATGTTGATTTTTCTAGCTACTTTTCTTCTAAAGTTCTTAAAATAAGGTAATGCTGTGTTTAGTACTCGGATCGGGGTACAAGGGGCTGAAGTAGCCTACCAGGTGAAGGGCAGCACTGAGCTTTTCTCCAGGAAGTGGTCCCTTACAATAAATATACATCCCCTTTGCTTTCAAAACGAGAATAACCTAAGGACTCAGAAGGACGCTGTGTGCGGCTCTATCATACACAACAAGCTGGATGTGGCTATTCCACATACTGCAGCTAGTGAGGACAGGTGTGCTTTGTGTAAATAAGCACTGGAGTTCAATACAAAACAGAGTATGAAACAGCTCAGTAAAGATTCTTATTCTGCTCTCATGTTGAAATGATAATGCTTCAATGCACTGGATTAATTAAATATTAACATGAGTTTGTACTTTGTAATGTGGCTTTAAAATACCTAGGATTACATGTGATTTACACCAGACTTCCTTGAATTTCTTTTGCCTGAGTTCATCTACAGGCTAGGATGAAAGGAGTCAAGAATAATGGCTGTCAGGGCTAGAAAGGTGACTCAGTGGTAAAGAGCACTGACTGCTCTTCCAAAGGTCCTGAGTTCAATTCCCAGCAACTACATGGTCGCTCACAACCATCTGTAAAGGGGTTTGATGCCCTCTTCTGGGGTGTCTGAAGACAGCTACAGTGTACTCATATAAATAAAATAAATCTTTAAAAACAGAAGAATGGCTGTCACTCTGCTTCAGCATCTTCTGTGTCACCTTTGACATTTAGATGATTGAAAATAAGTCCACATTTAATTACTTGTTAATCTGTTTGCTAACCATCCAATACTAATCTTCCCTGCATAAGGATTCTGACTATGTTAAGGCAAAGCTGTAGTTCTTCTCCCACAAGGCTGATTCTCAATGGCTGACTCTTAACTGAGGACACATCTATGGGAAGGTTTTTCCCTCCAAAGAAAACCTTAAGGCAATATTCATCTGACAGACTTACAGGCATCTATAACAAATGCTCTATCAAAAGTCAAAACAAAAAAGTCAAAACAAAAAAGTCTAAAAAAAAAAAAAACCAAACATTTAATAAAACTCATCTCCTTTCTCATCTTAGAACGTTTTTTGTAGGGTTTAGATTTAAAACCTCAGTCCAAAAAGAAAAGACATACCTTAAGCAAAACCTCGACTATGCTGGCATGGCCCTCAGAAGCTGCCATGTGCAGTGGTGTCCGGTCCACTTTGGTCCTGGCATCTCTACTTACACCGGCTCGGAGAAGAACCTCTGTGGTGGAGTAATGCCCATACTGTGCGGCCAGATGAAGTGGAGAAGTTCCCAACTGTAACAGAAACACATGCATACCCATGCGCACACACAAAAAGAAAATCCAGTTTTTTAGTTGCTTTTAATATAATTCTACTACAAACTAGTTTATTTTTTTAAACAGTGAAGCATATTACATTATGTGTGTGTATACATATATATATATATATATATATATATGTATGTATATGTATATGTATATATATAAAAATTCAAACATAAAAAAAAAAAAAAAAAAGACTCAACTCAGGCTTATCTTCACAGAAGTCCTCAAGAAGTCCCATACAGGTATTAGTGTGGAAAAAGTCAGTGATTCCTTTCATTCAAATTCTCTTCTTCTTGCTCCTCTCCCTTGGTCTACTTTTAGACAAAGTTTCAGGTCTCAAACTTGAGATGGTGCCTCAGTCTCCTAAGTGCTGGGATTATATCATGCCTAGTTCTTTGTTACTAACAGAAAAACTAGAATTAACTTTATTAATAATTAGAGCTAGTGGAGCTGGAGATGGCTCAGTGACTAAAATGGGTATTCTTCCAGAGGACCTGGGTTCGATTCCCAGCACCCACATGGCAGTTCACAACTGTCTATAACCCCAGTTCCAGAGAATCTAACACATACATACATGCATGCAAAACACCAATGCACATAAATAATAAATCGTTTAAATAATTAGAAATAATTATGACCTGAAAAATGAAATTTGCATCAGAGGCATATATCTAAATAGGTAAAATTTAGCTTACATTATATTACATGCATTAAGAACAAAAAAGCCCACAACTCTGATTGCCAGTCAATAATGTAAAAAGAGATATTTCACCAGATCATAAAATTTGCAAGGCTGTCACTGTTAAACAGCACCTCTGGCTTTTTTAAATTTTAGATTTATTAATTTTACTTTATGTGTTTGAATGCTTTGCCTGAATATAATGGGACACAGCCCCAAGAACTAGGGTAATAGAAGGTTGTAAGCCACCAAGCAGATGCAAGGAACTGAACCAGGCCCTCTGCAAGAGCAACACGTGGTCTTAAGCTCTGAGCCATCACCTCAGTTTTTAAATCACATTCTATATGGACCACATTGTTCTAAGACCTTCATGTATTGGTTTCAGTTAATGTTTTCACAGTAAGGTACTAACTATAAAAGAACTAGAAGTGCAGAGAGGTCACCACTTTGCCTCTAACACACAAGTGACATAATACAAGGCAAATTTTAAAAATAATTATTTTATTACAACAAAGTCATTTATTTTAGAGTTTTAAGAGACCCTCACAGATCAAAGAAGATTATTGAATAATCCTTTTTCATGCCTTGTATTTTCATATAACTGGTCTTTTCTCCTTTCAAATCCTGTATTTAATGAAAGCCTTTCACAGTTTATTGAACAACCACTGAGATTTACTTACAGAGGTGCTGAGGTCTACTTTGTATTTGTTGTTATTCTTAAGACTTTCTTTTTGGCTCACAAAGAAAGAAAAAGTACACACAACATGCATACTTACATATGGTTTCAAAAATAGTTAAAGAGCTTTTAAGTGGACACCAGTCTGAAAGGAACACCTTTCTAAGACTTTAAATGTTCCCACATGTTGCTCCCTGGTCACAAGCCCTTCCCTTGTCCCTCAGGAAAATGCTACTCAAAAAAGAATCAGTTTTCGTATGGATTGTGTGGTACAGGTTCATGTACCACTCCCATCTCCCCAGTCCCAGGTCAAAACTGTTTGACAAGCATTTCTTTGTTTTCATTTGTATCAGTTATAATCCTTAAATGGTGTTCTTTGTTCTCCCTGTTTTGAAGTTTACTGAAGTCCTACCATGTATACTTGTGACTTGTCTATTGCTTACTATGTTTACAAGATGCATTGATGTTAATGGGCAAGAATGTAGCACACTCTCTACCATAATCCACTCCAGAAAAGTCATAAGTAATTCAACTTATCAATTGATAAACACTGTTTTGTTCCCAACTTTATTATAAATATTTCTGCTACATAGGGTCTTCTACTAACTCAAGCACATAAATAATATTTTCTTCTATAGTCTAGAAGCTCAACTGCTACAAAGAGCAAGCACAGTTAAAATGTACTAAGCACCATCAAGCTGTCCTCCAAAATGGCTACATCAATTCACCTTCTTTTGACTCCTCACCAAGGTTGTACCCCAGACATTACTTTGCCAACCTAGTAGATGTGTCTAATAGGTTCTGGCTTTATTTTTCACTTACTGATCAAATTGAGCACTGCTTTGTATCTCCTGGTCATTCAAACTTCATCTTGGTGAAGTACCTCTCTGAGCCATCTGTCTGTTATTGCTGGACCCACAGGAATTCCTTATACACTGTGGATACTAATAGTTATGATCCTTCTGTCTTCATGTACTGTTACAACATCATGATGATATATCTAGTATGTGTTTTCTTTAAAAAGAAATTATTTTTATTTTATGTGTATGAGTATTTTCCTGCATGTATGTCCGTGCACCATATCTGTGCAGTGCCTGTGGAGGCCAGAAAAGTCCTCTGGAATAGGAATGTGAGGCAGCTGAGGTGCCAAGTGGGAGCTAAGCACTGAGCCCAGGTCCTCTCCAAGAGCAACAAGTGTTCTCAACCACGGAGAAAGCTCTCGTAAGCATGAATTTCCAACAATGTGATTCTGCTAAAATTTTGCTGGGTTACTTGAAATTGTGGCATTTATCGATTCTGGAAATTCTAGGTATGCATTTCAAACTTCTTCACCCTGACCCACGCTGCTTTGCAGGTCCACTTAGACTGATGAGTGTTGGGCCGTCTCCACCTCTGTCACTATGGACAATGTTCTTGGCATCTCTCATAGCTCCTGATATGACTTACACTTTCTACTGTGTGGAGACAGATTACACCTCGGTTTCCTCCCACCAGCTCTCTAAGGAGTCTGCAGTTGTCTCTAACGTGTTACTGGATGTTACCTAGAATCCTCAGCAGGTCAGCCTCTGCTGTCAGGTTCTTTCAGCAAGACTGAATTCAAGCTGCTTTATGTTTTGTGTGTTAATTACTCTTGACTACTCTCTTTCCTTGAAAGGATCTTAGTGGATCCGAAGCTGGGATTTAAAAAGTAGGTTTCCATGGAGAGATGGCTTAGTGGTTAAGAGCACTGACTGCTCTTGCGAAGGTCCTGAGTTCAAATCCCAGCAACCACATGGTGGCTCATAACCATCTGTAATGAGATCTGATGCCCTCTTCTGGTGTGTCTGAAGACAGCGACAGTGTACTTACATATAATAAGTAAATAAATCTTTAAAAAAAAAAAAGCTTCTTAAAAAATAGGTTTCTCTAGGGAATGTGCATTTGTTTCTTCCAGGGACATGAGTGCAAGAACCCTGGTCCAAAGAAGCTTCACATCAGTCCTCAGCCTGTCGGGTACATGGTGTTTGTGAATTCAGGCTTCAAATGTACAAGATGTGCTTTTGATTCCAAATTCTCTTCAATAAACTTTTCCCTCTCTCCCTCATTCACATCAAGTCATTTCTTTGCAGGGCCTCACACAAGAGCAGGGAGAAGAGAAGGTGGGGCGAGGTCCTAGCATTCTGAGACAGTCTTACAGTGTTAGTCCTGAGGCACTCCCAGGTGTTTGTGTTCAGTACCCCTTGCTAGTGAACTGGGAAGCTAACAAAGAAATCTAAATGCTGCAAATTTTCTTAGAAAACAAATTCTCTGGACCCCTGCTTACATTCAGTGTTCTAGGCTCGCTGGTGTTTGTTTGTTTGTTTGTTTGTTGTATGTTTCTTTGTGTAGCTCTGGCTGTCTCAGAACTGGCTCTGTAGAGCAGGCTGGCCTTGAACTCACTGAGTCCCACCTGCCTCTGCCTCCAGCTGTTGGGAGCAAAGGCATGCCTCTGCCCTCCCTTGCTTAGTTCAGCACTCAGCCGAAGAGCTCTTTGAAAATCTTTAGTAAAAGCATCTTATCAGATAGACAAATGTTGTAATATTTATAGATGAAATGCCAGTTCCTGGGATTTGCTTTAAAATAATACAAAGAAAGTCCATAGAGGTATAAGATTTACCATGATGTAGTTTTTGAAGGTAGATGAAAGGCATGCAGGAGTTGATGCTTGTATAAAATTAAAAGAAAAATTTACAAGAAAAGTTTAAAAACAAGGAATAAAGACAAAAAGTCAAAAATCAGAAATTTCTGGTGGCACACACCTTTAATCTCAGAACCTGGGAGGCAGAGGCAGATCTCTGAGTTTGACCCCAGTCTGGTCTACAGAGCTAGTTCTAGGCCATCTGGGCTACAGAAAAACCCTGTATAGAAGTGGGAGGGAGCAGACTTTTCTGTTGTTATGAGAGTTAATGTGGATCCTGAAGCCCAGCCCTGCCTTACCCCTAGAAATGAACAGGTCTGTCTTCTGCCCCGACCACAGTGCCTTCTACATTGCAAAAGATTCCTCCCTTTCTTTTCTTCCTAGTTGGTTTGGTTACATTTCTTTTCTTCTCTCCCTCTCTCTTCTTTTTTTCTTCCTTTGTTTTGTTCTTGTTTTCTGTTTTTGTGAGACAGGGTCTCACTGGATGCTCTGAAGTTTTTACTCCACAGATCCTGCCTCTGCCTCCATGGTAGCACTTACAATTTTACAAGTAGCAACCAAAATGTAAACTCTTTTTTTCCTTTTTTTCAGAAGCAGCTGAAACTCCATCTTTGTTACTTTGTGAATTATCGATTCTCTCCCTGGCAGCTGTATATTATAATTACACCAAACTAGTACAGTCCAGAGTCTTTGAAGCCAACACCTTTTGTTTACAGAGTGGATAATGTCTGTCACTAAGAAAGTATGAGCCATTCATTTAAAAGACAGTTTAATTAGGGCTGAAGAAGCGGCTCAGTATAGACACTGGATTAACCTTTATCTGGGAGGAAGAGAAGCAGAAGAGGTCGTAATAAAAGCAACTCTAAGACATTAAGATCACTCTTTACCCAGTCTGTAGTGAAAGGAGCTCCATTTGCCATCAGAATACGAACTTCGTCATCTTGACCAGCCCGTGCCGCTTCTAAAAGCTTCTTCCCCAAGTCTACCAGGGACATCTAAATGAAACACAGGAACCGACATCAGGATCTCCATTACATACCATGACAAGACTTCCCCTCGTCTATAAGTCCGTTCTCAGTCAGTCCCTCAAATGTGGTACTGTTAATCTAAAACTATTGATCACACAAAGCAATTTATATTTGGATTCCTGAAATGTATTAAATTCTCATTAAGGTTTTGTCTGAGTAAAGTTGGTTTAAACTCTTCACATAGGACCAGCAAAGGCAGACGAGGTAAGGAAGCAGGTACTGTGAGTCTAAGAAAGAAAAGTGGCAACTGGTTGGTTTTTTTTGTTTGTTTGTTTGTTTTCTTGTTTTTTCGAGACAGGGTTTCTCTGTATAGCCCTGGCTGACCTGGAACTCTGTAGACCAGGCTGGCCTCGAACTCAGAAATCTGCCTGCCTCTGCCTCCCAAGTGCTGGTATTAAAGGCATGCACCACCACCGCCCGGCAGTATTTTATACTTTAATTATGCTCCAATAAAAACAGTTGCCAGGCCTGTTCCAGGACAGCCAGGGTTACAGAGAGAAACCCTGTCTCAAACAAAACAAAACAAAACAAAACAAACAAAAAGTATAAAATACTGTCCTGTTACTGACATAAACTGCCCTACCATAACCTTTTCTGAAATAGTAAGTGTGCTCAAGTTCTAAAACAAATGTCTTCTGCTCCAGTGCATACAGAGCACACTTAAAATCTTCCAGAAATGAGCACAATTCACACTCCATGCAAGTTCTAAAATGGAAATGAATGGTCTTATGAATAGTTCTTCACTAAGAATCTATAAAGAGAATTAATCTTGAATTTAAGAATTCTCGCCGGGCATGGTGGCGCACGCCTGTAATCCTAGCACTTGGGAGGCAGAGGCAGGCGGATTTCTGAGTTCGAGGCCAGCCTGGTCTACAGAGTGAGTTCCAGGACAGCCAGGACTACACAGAGAAACCCTGTCTCGAAAAACCAAAAAAAAAAAAAAAAAAAAAAAAAAAATTCTCTAGGGTGCTGGAGAGATGGCTCAGCGGTTAAGAGCACTGACTGCTCTTTCCAGAGGTCCTGAGTTCAATTCCCAACAACCACATGATGGCTCACAACCATCCCTAATGAGATCTGATGCCCTCTTCTGGGTGTCTGAAAACAGCTTCAGTGTACTTACTATACTTCTAGTAGAGGGGTCAGCTTTTCTTTTACAGATTAGTCTTTAATAGAAAATTACGCCGTGGTGCTGCATGCCTTTCTGAGGCAAAGGCAGGCGGATTTCTGAGTTCAAGGCCAGCCTGGTCTACAGAGTGAGTTCCAGGACAGCTAGGGCTATACAAAGAAACCCTGTCTTGAAAAGAAAGAAAGAAAGAAAGAGAGAGAGAGAGAGAGAGAGAGAGAGAGAGAGAAGAAGGAGGGAGGGAGGGAGGGAGGGAGGGAGGGAGGGAGGAAAGAAAGAAAGAAAGAAAGAAAGAAAGAAAGAAAGAAAGAAAGAAAGAAAGAAAAAGAAAGAAAAGAGAAAAGTTATTGTTACAGTTCCTTTGCCTTTTGGTGTGATGGCTACTGATAACATGATCTCTAGGAAGGACCTTTATCAGAGATTAGAAGTTTAGTATGTTTGTAGAGATTAAAGATCTTGGATTACAGAGAAAATGGGAGAGAGGGAAAAGGGAAATAAAAGCAAAAGGACAAAGGTTGCAAGTGTCACATGCACACAAACAAAACACACAAAGAAAAACCCATATAAACTCTCCTAGAAGTATAGCAAAATCTAGGTTACTAAACATAGCATCTATATAGTAGATAAGCCAAATTTCATTTAAATATCTCTAAAATGAGGCATCATTTAAATAAAAACTTTTAAATGCTGCATACAAAGTAAACATTGTACATTGTTTATACCGCCAGGCAAACGCATTTGGCATGTATAGTACCAAAAAGAGCAACATCTGGAGAACCACTGCACAGTGCCATGCTAGAGTTTTCTTGTTCTGAAATTAGTCTGTCTTTTTCATGTTGATTCATATATAATCTGAATAATAGGTCCTTGGCCAAATACAAAATTATCAGGAACTCATTTTCAAATACTGATTTCTTGACTCTTTTCTTTGATATCATGCTGTCTTCTATGCACAGGCACGCATTTTTGAAAGTGACTTGTAAAGCATTTAGCACATCTGAAATGTGTGCTCTTCTTTACAGACTCCTGCACATATATTCTACTTCAGATTAGTTTTGCAAATTATACAAAGGCAGAAAAGGCTAGAAGCTTTTTGTTTTGTTTTGTTTTGTTTTGTTTTGTTTTCTAGACAGAGTTTTTCTGTGTAGCCCTGGCTGTCCTGGAACTCACTCTGTAGACCAGGCTGGCCTTGAACTCAGAAATCCGCCTGCCTCTGCCTCCCAAGTGCTGGGATTAAAGGCGTGCGCCACCACCGCCCAGCTTAGAGGCTTTTTAATAAGAGAAATTGCATTTGTAAATGATCTGTATGAGGATATAAGAAATCTCTCTTATAGACAGTTGCTACCTATGCTGTACAACGTAGGCCTGCTATTTTAGTTGCTGATAAAGGGCTATACAATGGGGGGGGGGCGCCTAACTCAAAACAAAGATGGGGAGAAAGCATAAGAACCTAACAGGTGGTAAAAGAACATGGTGACTGTAGTCTTCAAAAAGAAAGAACTGTTGACTCTCACTGACAGATGTAAAATAATTTTAAAGCAATTTCTACTGTAGTCTAGTAGTGTAGTGATTAAAACTGACACTTTTATACACTGCCCTATTGTGTATGTCAACAATAGTAAAAGTGAACCAGCTTTAACTTAATTTAGCAAATGTATTAAAAGTTCTAAAGAATGTAAAAAAAACCACTAATTAAATGATTGCCCTTCTGTTAACCTACTGTAAAGGGGAAAAGATAAGTTATAATGAAAACAATCTAAAGAAAGAAAAGTAGTTTAATTAGAGAACCTAACACCACAAGATGCAATCATTTAATTAGCCCAAGGCTAAATAACAAAATTTATGTGCTACTCAGCCAATAGGTATAGTTTGGATATCAAAACATAAAGAACAAAATATACTCAGGTGTGTTAACACACAGGTTACTCTCAGTAACTGTGAGGCTGAAGTAGATAAAAGAGTCATAACTTCAAGTCCAGCTTGGGCTACACAGCCTGTCTTGGGATATATTTGTGTCATACTATTGGATCATTTGTTAATATTTTTAGTAATATATATATACGCACATATATATATAAACATATATAAACACATATATTCTAAGTATATATGTGTGTATAGTACTAAAAATTATATATATAATGTTATATATATGTATATATATGTGTGTATATATATATATATACATATATATATGTATATATATATGTTAATCATGAACAAGTGATCTAATAGTATGATTATGGGGAAATTTTCCATTTTATAGTTTCTGTAATTTTTATGGACCAGATTACACTGCACAGCTGTCAAAGAAGTAAATACAGCACTGAAGAAGGCCTCACATGCCTGCCACACTCACAGGAGGAGTGGAGAAAATGAGGGTCCTGCAGAGCACACTCCATGGCCTGCTTAGAGGCACTGCCATGGGACATTTGAGTAAATATACTCCCAGAACTTCCCCATGTCTCAGTTACTCAAAACCTGCCATATTTAAGACCCTGGCACAGAAGCTACTGTGGTTTTTTTAAAACCATAAACAATGTAATAGATTCAAGTCACTAGACTAAGAAATCAGTGGGTCTCAAAAGTAGCAACATTGTCCCCTAGATGTCCTTTGTTTACACAGGGAAGCACTGGAGAGATTAAAAGGTGGGGAAGGCTCTAGCATGTAATAATGGTCCTGTCAGAAATACTAGAAGTCTCACAATGGGGACAATCTCAATAGCAAAAAACTGTCTCATTATCTGGGTCCCACACTGGAACAATATATATTCTTTTTTTTTTTTTTTTTTTTTTTTTTTTTTTTTTTTTTTTTTTGTTTGTTTGTTTGTTTGGTTTTTCGAGACAGGGTTTCTCTGTGTAGTCCTGGCCGTCCTGGAACTCACTCGGTAGACCAGGCTGGCCTCGAACTCAGAAATCCACCTGCCTCTGCCTCCCAAGTGCTGGGATTAAAGGCGTGCGCCACCACGCCCGGCTAACAATATATATTCTTAACTGCTAAGCCATCATCTCTCCAGCACCAAAACTGTAATTTCCATTTCATCTTAAGAGAAGGAATTAAATTGATCTAATGGAAAGAAAATACATGAGATCAAAATCAAAGATGCTCTCATTTTCTTGTCCAGACAAAAATTAAAAAAAAAAAAACTTTAAATAATGAAAAATATCAAAATGTAGTAGTAAACAGTTTTCTATGTTCACCTGAAAACACAATGAAGTAATTCTGACTGGGAGAAATTCTGTTGTATCCAGACAGTAAAAATGACCAAGAGTCTGGAGGCTGGCTCAGCAGGTAACGGGGCTGCTATGAAACATGAGGACCACAATTCAGATTCCCAGAACCCACATAACACAAGGTGGATGGGATAGCCTAGCACCCAGAAGGTGGAGAAGATAAGGCTAGCCAAATTCATACTGCTGAGTTCAATGAGAGACCATGCCTCAAATAAATAAAATGGCAAGCAACTAAAGACCCTCAATTTCAACCTCTGGCCTTCATATGCACACATGCATGTGAACCCATATATGTGTAAGTGCACATACACACATGTACCATATACACATATACCTAATGGGTCAAGTCTTCAGTTCATTCAGACTGTTTACCTACATGTTAAATCCTCAGAAAAAAATTAATATTAAAAAAATAAGGGTTAGTAATTAAATTATTGGCCCATCATTTGATTTTGCCATTTGAAGAAAAATCAGTAAATTTTACTGACTGCCAATATACCCAGAATCTACTGTCTGTGGCATGTTACAACACTTAGTTTAATACTCCCTTTCTCCTTGAGAATATAAAATTACCCATTCAATATATTGTCTTAAATTCATTCATTGTTTATGAGGTGCTTATCACAGTCTAGCATAAACCATTGCTTTACTTAAATTAAAACCTAAAACCCACCTAGAAACTTCAACTTCTCAAGAGCTACTCAGCTCTCAAGAATTATACATGCTGAGTGCCATCTAGTGGTTCCAGGAACAACAGCTTATACAAGCAAAGAGACCTAAATGACATCTTCAATACTTTGATTTAGAAACATTTACAAATAGTATGTAATGTATTAAGAATCAAGACCCTAGCCAGGCAGTGGTGGTGCACGCCTTTAATCCCAGGACTTGGGAGGCAGAGGCAGGTGGATTTCTGAGTTCGAGGCCAGCCTGGTCTACAAAGTGAGTTCCAGGACAGCCAGGGCTACATAAAGAAACCCTGTCTCAAAAAACAAAGAAACAAACTAAAAATATAAAAATCTCTACATCAGGGCTAGAGAGAGAGATGGCTCAGGGGTTAGAAGGACTGACTACTCTTCCAAATGTCCTGAGTTCAAGCTCCAGCAACCACATGGTGGCTCACAACCATGCCCTCTTCTGGTGTGTCTGAAGACAGCTACAGTGTACTCAATACATAAAATAATCTTTAAAAAAAAAATCTTAGCTGGGCGGTGGTGGCGCACACCTTTAATGCCAGCACTTGGGAGGCAGGGCAGGTGGATTTCTGAGTTCGAGGCTAGCCTGGTGTACAGAGTGAGTTCCAGGACAGCCAGGGTTACACAGAGAAACCTTGTCTCAAAAAAAATAATAATAATAATAATAACAATAATAACATCTTTACATCAAAACTAGGTTACAGGTAAGCTTTAAAACTTTTAGTACATAATGTTAAATCTTAAAAGCATTTGTTTTAAATAGAAAAAAGATGTAAAATTATTAACATGTTTATAGCTGTATGTATGAAATATTCTTGGCAATCAGTAAGTATTTATTATATGTAAGTACACTGTAGCTGTCTTCAGACACACCAGAAGAGGGCGTCAGATCTCATTATGGATGGTTGTAAGCCATCGTGTGGTTGCTGGAAATTGAACTCAGGACCCACCTCTCCACCCATTCAGTAATTATTTAATTGTCAACATTTTCATGAGAAAAAATCCACAGGGGCTGAGAGCTGGCTGGGTAGTTAGGAGCACATGTGGCCCTTGCAGAGGGCTTAGGTTCAGAACCCAGCACCTGCACAGGAGCTTATAGTACCCACAGCTCCAGGACCTAGTGCCTTCCTCTGGACTCTGTGGGCACTGCACACACTTTGTGCACACATACACGCAGGCAAACACTCTTACACATAAAATAAAACAGAAAGGAATTTCACATAATAATACAGTCCTCAGAATCTTGTCCCCTCTCACTGCTGTCCCCAACCTACAAGGGAGGAAGAATAAAAGCATTTATTAAGTACACTTGTTTTCAACTTTTTGTCTTCTACTTTAAGAGAACAGAGAAGCCTCTGAAGTAGAAGGTAGTGTGTCACTGAGGACCTGGGTGTGGTCTCACCTCCCTGGGTAATTTTTTAGAAGGGGAAAATGATCACTATACCTTTTCTTTTTTTGAAAAAGCCTTCTATGTAGTCAAGGCTCACCTCATATTCAAGACCCTCCTACCTCAGGGTTCTGAATGCTAGCTAGATGTGCTACCAATCTAATTACCCAACCCACATTTATCTTAAAGACAAAATAAAAGCTGGAGATGAAATCTGGAGACAGAGGCCCTGCACCCAATCCCACCACCACTCACACACACACACACACACACATACTCATTCATATTCTCTCTCCTCTCTCTCCCTACATCCCCCTGCCCTGAACTCTCTCTTTCCTGTTAACCATTTTGAAGTAGACAAAGTAGTGAGCTGAGCCTGGAAAAAGAAATTACCAGGAGTTCAAAGCTCATCTGGGCTACATAGTGAACTTGAAGTCATTCAGGGCTACATAGCAAGACCTTGTCTCAAAAATTTTAAAAATAAAGCTAATGGTTTCCTTTAGTTATCACTAGAATATCTGTTCTAACCAAAGCAGAGTAAACAGAAAGAACGGATGGCCTGGAAACTAAGAATCTGAAATAAATACAATGGGAAAGGATTCAAAAGGCTGATGACCTTAAGGCAACAGCTGTGCCAGCCATGGAAAGCAAATCCGACTGGAGCATCAGGACAGAGGGTGCAGGAAGGCCCGGAAGCCTTCTGTGAAGGGACTGAAACTTCCAATGGGGAGTCTGGGGCACATGATGATGGATATACGGTGGCTAAGTAAAATATTAAAGAGGCACATTTCTCAGAGAAAAGCAAAAATAGTAAGTTTTTCAGTCACACTGTATATAAGCATAAATTACAAAATGTAGGCTGAGCAATACTCCCCAGTAGTCTACACCCAGAACCTGTGAGTGTTGCCTTACATGGGAAAAACAGGACTTTATATATGTGGATTACCCAGGTGAGCCCAATGCAAAGAAGGAAGCAGGAGGGACTGTGATGTGATGGACTATGATCCTGGCAGGCAGGATGTGTGTGAGACAAATGAGGTGAGCTGAAAAGGGGGGTGGGGGAGGGAGGAGGAGACTGAACTGAGATTAGTTTTAAAATCCTGGAAGAGTCACCATTCAAGAAATAGCTGGGCACAGTGACAAACCTCTGTAATCCCAGCAATGGAGAAAATAAGGCAAGATGACTAAATTCAAAGTCAGCCACAGGGCCATCTCAGAAAATAAAATAGCAAAAAATAATCATTGTGCCAATGTGATCTCCACACTACCACTGTACAAGAACCAATTTATCTACAAGGATCCCACTCCTATAACCATAACCTTGATCTCAAAGCTCAGACCTCTAGGCCAAACATCCTGTGATATCACAGAAAGTGGAGACACCTGTCTCTGAGAAACCTTGTTTCAGGAACTGGGACCTGACACTAGTTTCAATTGAAGAGCCCTTTTTATTACCTGTTAAGCTTTTCACAAGGGATGTTGCCTTGTCCCTGGGAATCTGGGGGAAGTGCTCATTGTTTTTCTTCTACAGCATCTTTTACCCAGTTTAGCAATGCAAGCCTGCTCAAAACTATTTGTGCTCTAGAGTGCATGCTCCTGCTCAGGGACCCTCTCTCTTCTCTAGTACCTGCTTGCCCTGCCTAAAGCATGCACTGTATCTGACACACCAACTAACCAGCATTAAATGGTACTACACATCCATACATCTAAGAATTTTTTCCCCTTGAGACAAGGTCTCACTATATGGCCCTGACTGGCCTAAAACTCACTTTGTAGACTAGGTTTGCCTTGAAATCCCAGAGATCTGCATGTCTCTGCTATCTTGTGCTGGGATTAAAGGTCTAAGCATGTTTATACAGCTCCAAGCCCACGCCCAGTGACTCCCCTCCAGAACAACAGCATACCTCCAATCTTTCCCAAACAGTTCCATCAACCATAGAACAAACACATTCCTCACCAAGGCTTACTGACTTATTTTCTTTAAGTTTATAGAAGAAATTCATTTGCAATACAATCCTGGCCACGTTAAATCACACTTGCAGCAATCTATTGGGGCCATTCTCATTCAAACCACCATATTCTACTCTCTGGTCTCCATAAGCCCTGATCATATTATAATGCAAAATGCATTCAGTCCAACTTCAAAGTCCGAACAGTCCTTCATAGTCTCAACATGTTAAAAAGTCCAAAGTCTCTTCTGTATTTGTAATCCTTTGCAAAAGCAAATTACATTAATTCCAGCTTATAAAGGCATAGTGTGTAATGTGTGTATGTGTGTAGGTTGAAGAAATACTGGAGCAGGGAAAACTCCCAATCCCATAGCTTCAAGTCTGGTATCAGACGACTTTTAGATGGCTCTGTCCTTCCAGCTTTTCTGCCTGAAACACACTTCTACTGGGCACACTCCATTCCCTGTATGCAGCGCTCTTAAGCACGTATTTCATGGCTCTAGCATCTTGGGGACCCCAAAACAAACCATGCAGGGACTCAGGTAGATTCCATAACTCTTTTACCGTGTATCCTTCCTGCCTCTAAATTCATGTGGATGATGCTGCAAAGGCTGGCTGCCAATAAAAGTAATTGACCATTTCTCTAGTGGAAATTTCCCATTTTTGTTTGTTTGGTTGGTTGGTTTGGTTTTGGTTTTCTCAAGACATGATTTGTATTTCATGCCCAGCCTTGGTGGGGATTTCAGGACAGCCCTCTGTTGACTATGTGGCATGCTCATTAGTAATCACTCTTAAGCAGGTCTACAATGAAACGGAGCAAGTAGAACAAAAACAAATACAAAAATGTACAATTTGAAAAGAAAAAGAATATGAGGAAATTCAATGTCAGAGCCCAGACTTGTACTGATAAAAATAGGAGATTAAGAAGAGGCCGCGTGGTGGTGCACACCTGTAATCCCAGCACTTGGGAGGCAGAGGCAGGCGGATTTCTGAGTTCGAGGCCAGTCTGGTCTGGTCTACAGAGTGAGTTCCAGGACAGCCAGGACTACACAGAGAAACCCTGTCTCAAAAAAAGCAAAAAAAAAAATAAAAAAAAAAAAAATAAAAAATAAAAAAGAAGAGGCCTGAGGAGGCAGAGTGGTGGTGTTGGGGGCAGGCTGAGGGCGGCAGCCGCTCCAGGTAACCAAAGCACCACAGTGCTGACCCGGCCGCCCGCCTCTGAGCCATGGAAATCACACCGAGATCAGCCGCAAGATCTGGAGTGCCATTACGGGGAAGGATTAGGAGTTTAGTGGGCTCTATGGGGTGTTAGATAAGCTTCGCTCTGTTACAACTGAGCCCGCTAAAGTCCCCTGATGCCAGCATCTTTGATAGTAACGTGCCTTAAACAAGAGCAGTTTTAGAGAAGGCACGAAGCTGCCTCTCCCCTTTCCATTTCTAGCTCTAGACCTGAAAAGGGGGGATTCCAGAGTTTCTATAAGTCACAGCAGCAGAAATCCACGAATGTCAGACATTCCCCTGACGCCGGAGCTTCCACCCGGCTAATGCCAACAGTGAAGCCCCTGAGGGAGCCGCACCCTGTGAAGATGGCACTGATATCAGCCAGAACCAGATGATCTCACTGATGAAGACCTCAATTTTGTGTAGAACCCCTTTCTCAGAAAAAAAAATCATAGTGACACTTACATACAGTTCTAGTCCTTCTATCGGCCTCCTGCAAGTAGAAATTAGACACTGGATGGACAGAGCAGCCAGGTAAGTGAAGCAGGATGGTTGTGCGAGCCAGACGGGTTTAGCAGCTTAGAAGACGCTTAGAGCCCCCTTTTCAGAAACAACTTGGATAAAATGAGTACTGAGGACGAAAACCTTCGGAAGAGAAAGTTGCTGGTGGTAAGTTCAGTTGTTAAAGTAAGATTTAGCCATGATGGAGAAGAGGAGGAAGAGGATTATGGGACCCGGATAGGAAGTTTGTACAGCAGTGTGTCGGTACCAGCAAAATCTGAGAGGAGACATTCTCTCCCACCTTCTGAGCAAGCTAACGAGAATTTTGAAGGTTGTCTCTGAAGCTCAAGAGTCTGCGACAAAAACAACAAACTATGCTGCAGGTCCACAGAGACAGGCACTTCCAGGTGCTACCAGAACTGGGACTTCTCAAGAATTGCTAGCAGAAATGGCCCAGCCTCCCAGCACTTGGGAGACAGGGGCAGGCGGATTTCTGAGTTTGAGGCCAGCCTGGTCTACAGAGTGAGTTCCAGGACAGCCAGGGCTACACAGAGAAACCCTGTCTTGAAAAAAGAAGAAGAAGAAGGAGGAGGAGGAGGAGGAGGAGGAGGAGGAGGAGGAGGAGGAGGAGGAGGAGGAGGAGGAAGGAGGAGAAGGAGGAGAAGGAGGAGAAGGAGAAGAAGGAGAAGAAGGAGAAGAAGAAGAAGGAGGAGGAGGAGGAGGAGGAGGAGGAGGAAGGAGGAGGAAGAAGAAGGAGAAGAAGAAGAGGAGGAGGAGGAGGAGGAGGAGGAGAAGAAGAAGAAGAAGAAGAAGAAGAAGAAGAAGAAGAAGAAGAAGAAGAAGAAGAAGAAGAAGAAGAAGAAGAAGAAATAAAAAAGAAATCCCAGGGGCAAAACAGGGCCCTCAGAATAAGTTCCCCCTGTTAAAGAGGAGGCAAAAGGAAACAATACAGACAAAATTCAAGCTGAGATGACTGACCTGAATGTGGCACAGAAACCAGAAAAACTTTCAGAGCGCTGCTATTAGTGGCCTGTGTGTAAAAATGGGGATGAGTGTGTACACCATCATCCCATTTCACCTTGCAAAGCCTTTCCCAACCACAAAGTTGCTGAGAAATGTTTGTATATCCAAATTGTAAATATGACACAAAGTGTACGAAAGCAGATTGTCCCTTCACTCACATGAGAAGAGCCCCAGTACTGACTCCAAAACCAGCAACATCCTCTAATGGCCAGCTCTGCCGTTACTTCCCTGCTTGTAAGAAAATGGAATATCCCTTCTACCACCCAAAACACAGTAGGTTTACTACTCAGTGTGCAGGACCTGACTGCACATTTTACCATCCCACCATTGTCGGACCACCAGACGGGCCTTGAAAGGGATTCAACCTCAAAGCAGTGAATGATGCCCTAGTCAGTCCTACCTGGCAGAAAATCGTGCAATTTGAAAGCTTCCACCTTCTGATGAGAGATGTTCTACAGAACGTGTCACATCTTTGAAATTTAGAATATATTGCTTTTATAATATGAATTTTACTGTCCACCTGAAGTGTCTAATTTTCCAAGTTTGTAAGTTTACTAAGTGTTTTTGACATTTTTTGTTTGTTCATTTTGACTACGAAAGATAGTTTAAAGAAAAGCCAAATTCTATTAAAACATTTGTTGGGGGGTGGGGAGAAAGGCCTGATTTGAGCAAAAGAAGTGGTGCTGTCAGGGAAAGCCCCCACCCAGCTCAACTGAAACAACCTTCTGCTCAAGAGTTAGGTGAGGTGAATACCTGTGATCCCAGAATTTGGGATGAAAAGGCAGGTGTATCTCTGTCAGTTCAAGACCAGCCTAGTCTTCATAGAAAATTCCAGGACAGCCAGGGCTCTTTAGAGAGATCCTATTTCAAGAACCTATCTTGCAGGGCAGTGGTGGCACACACCTTTGATCCCAGCACTTGGGAGGTAGAGGCAGGCGGATTTCTGAGTTCCAGGACAGCCTGGTCTACAAAGTGAATTCCAGGACAGCCAGGATTATACAGAGAAGCCCTGTCTCAAAAGAACCTATCTTTAATAATAATAATAATTATTATTATTATTATTATTATTATTATTTTCTGCTCCTAAAAAGCAACAAATGAAAAGTGCTGCAAATGTGATTTAAAGGGGCCAGGATTCCACTCCAAACAAACTTTTTCTTTTATAAACTTCTAAAAGATACATCTATACGCCTTGGTCATGATGTTTTGTCACAGCAACATGCAAGTAATAGAGAAGTTGGTACCAAGAGTGGACTGCACCTACGAAGAACCTGACCATGTTTGTTTACACACACACACACACACACACACACACACACACAAACACACACACTTTTTTTAAATTTTTTGAGGAATGTGGGAGACTGTGGAACTTTGGACTAGAAACACAGCCAGATGCTGTAATCAATGTAAAGAGCCACTCTTGGAAGAACCTGGGAGACAGCGGGTCTCAAGGCAGCGCAGTCTATGTTGGCCCAGCTCAACAGGGCTCGGAGGGGACGACACTAACAACTGTGCAAGAGGCAAAAAAAAAAACTGGCAAAAACATGGCTAGTGTTTGCTCCTGTCCTAAGCACTTGCCTGAAGCTAATGAAGCAAGTAATCGGGCATAGAAACCGTCAAGACTTCAGGGTTGAGTCTATGCCATAATTACTGACAAGTTGTACAGATTTACAATGGAAAAGAACATGTGGAGCAGAATTATGGTTTGGAAAGAAAAGGACCATTGAAAAGTTTAATGTTATACAGCCAAGGCATGTGCTAGAAGAGATGCTACAACTGTTAAGATTGGCACTGATAAGGGATCTGCTCTGCACGGTGGCCAAAACAACAGGGGAAAGAAAAGAGGGGGCAGGGAGGGAATGAATAATGAACTATAACAAAAATCAGTTCAGATTAAAAAAAAAAAAACCACTTTATTTAAATAGTGTGGTGGTTTGAATAGAAATGGATCCCATAGGCTCATTGGGAATGGCACTATTTAAAAGGATTAGGACATGTGGCCTTGTTGGATGTCACTGAGGGTGGGTTTGGAGGTCTCAGAGGCTCAAGCCAGGCCCAGTGGCTCGCTCTCCTTCCTGCTGCCTGCCGATGCAGATGTACAATTTCAGCCTTCTCCAACATCACATCACCTGCATGCATGCCACCATGTTCCCCATCATGATGATAATGTACTAAAGTCCCAGAACGGTAAGCCAGCCCCAATTACTTTTCTTTAGAAGAGTTTCTATAGGGCTGGAGAGATGGCTCAGCAGTTAAGAGCACTGACTGGCCAGGCGGCGGTGGCCCACGCCTTTAATCCCAGCACTTGGAAGGCAGAGGCAGGTGGATCTCTGAGTTCGAGGCCAGCCTGGTCTACAGAGTGAGTTCCAGGACAGCCAGAGCTACATAGAGAAACCCTGTCTCGAAAAACCAAAAGAGCACTGACTGCTCTTTCAGAGGTCCTGAGTTCAATTCCCAGCAACCACATGGTGGCTCACAACCATCTGTAATGGGATCTGATGCCTTTTTCTGGGGTGTCTGTAGATAGCTATAGTGTACTCATATACATAAAACAAATAAAATACTTCTTTAAAAAAGTTGCTATAGTCAGAAAAACAAGTAGGTATGTATCAGATTTCAATTTCTCGTGAACCATGACACATCATTCTAGTGAGTTAGAGCCAGTATTCTTAAAAAAAAAACAAAACAAAACCTGAGCATACAACATAGTTACACATATGTACACATATGCACAAAAACATAGTAAAGAGTACAAATGACCACCATGTGTAACATATCTTACTGTGAGCTACTAGAAGGTATTGTAGCTCAATAGTACCTCTCCCTTGATGTGAGGTCCAACAGAGTTTTTAAAAACATGAAAACTACTGATTGTTGCTATACAGGTTTAAAGACAGGCCTCAGGGAATCTTCTAACATGCCAGGCAGGCACACCCTACACAACTCACTAAAGATGTTGAGTTTCTTCAATCCAGGACATGCTCTTTCACTCTGGCACCCAGGTATCAAGTCTCTGACCACGCAAGTGGCAGTCACATCACAGGCTCCCTGTCCTTATCTAGCTTTGTTCCTTTCTATTCAACTCATACCCAACACCAGAAACTGTTTACTATGCCCTCCACTCAAATGACAGCTCCTACAAGGACTTCGTCTTGGTTTTGCTTTTTTAAAACAGGTGTAAGCCGGGCGTGGTGGCGCACGCCTGTAATCCCAGCACTTGGGAGGCAGAGGCAGGCGGATTTCTGAGTTCGAGGCCAGCCTGGTCTACAGAGTGAGTTCCAGGACAGCCAGGACTACACAGAGAAACCCTGTCTCGAAAAACAAAAACAAAAAACAAAAAAACAAAAAACAAAAAAAAATAAATAAATAAAACAGGTGTAGCCCTGGCTGTCCAAGAATTTGCTCCAACTTAGAAAGCCACCTGCCTCTGCTAGCCCCTCCTCACCCTCCAATGTTGGGATTAAAGGTGCACCAACACCATCTCACTGGTTTATTTACTCATTACTATGAGAGCTGAACAGAGGACAAGGGATTCTGGATACATGTTAAAACGGAAGGAAAGGGAAGAACACTGTCAACAAGGAAACAGAAGAATTAGGATGGATATGCCTCAGAGTAAGAAGTCAAAAAAGCAAATGTAATATGAAAAAGTGTAAGGATCAGAAAGTAGACTTTACCCTGCAGACTACTGGGGTTATTCAAAGTGTTGATTATTCAAACATGTATTGGCACAGTGGTGAGTGCAAAGGTTAACAGTACAGTGAGAGTACAAAGGCCAAAACCAAACTCTCTTCTTGAGCTTTCAGGAGCACAGATTTGGAAGTTTAAGGGAAATTATTCTGACAGCCACATGCAGGGTGGACTCAAGAAAGGAGAATCTTAGGAAAATTGGTAGATATAAAGGAAAAACATGTATCATAGACAACTTCAAGACAGAAGGCCAGGAAGCAATAAATCTAAAGGTGGTGGGAATTCCTTAGCTTCCACTAAACCCTGAGCCTTTACACCTCAGACATTAGCAGCCCAAAAAGCTTTCTGAAAAAAAAAAAGGGGGGGGGAGTATTTGGGATGCAGAAGATCTATCTTATCATTGGCAGGAATGACGACATTGGTAACAGAATCACACACACACACACACACACACACACACACAAAAGACAATAATCAAAAGGGGTAAAGAATAGAATATTAAATAAAGAGAAATAAACTTAAGTACCTTTACAAAATCAAGCAACAGGAGGCTGCAGTATGGCTCAGTAATCAAGAAC
The DNA here is from genome assembly GCA_964023405.1 of Apodemus agrarius. NCBI lineage: Eukaryota > Metazoa > Chordata > Mammalia > Rodentia > Muridae > Apodemus > Apodemus agrarius. The sequence continues at coordinate 54,049,786 of OZ030008.1, read as the reverse complement.
ACTTGCTCTTGTAGAGGACAAGAGTTTGATTCCCAGTGCTCTCATGATGGTACACACCCCAGTTCTGGGGCATCTGATGCCCTCTTCTGATCTCTGCAGGAACCAAGCACACACACACAATGCACATACATACATGCAGACAAAACATGCATACATATAAATCTAAAAAAAATTTCCTAAAGAAAGTAAAAACAAATATCTATATTGGCTCCATATAATTAAGATAAAGACAGTTATTTCTTTCTCTTAAGCAGTTTGAATACAATCTCTAATAATACAGTAAACTAGAAAAAGTAGTAAAAGAACCTGAAACACAAACTGTACCCGGGCTCTTAACAATACTGAAATAAAACGAATGAGGCAAATAACTAGAGGAGATACTCAAGTTTATTTTCCTCTCCCATTTTATGTCTGTACATTTGAAAGCAAGGGAAATAAACCTTTACAAGATAATGAGGTAATGAAAAAAAAAAGTTAAATGTGGCAGTTAGACTCCTGAAAATCAAGAGCTTCCTTTTTTTAGTCCACAACATGGCAGAACTAGCACGCACCACCATGACAACATTTTTCCAGTTAAGTAGAAGTCATCAGAATCAACTGAGTTAAAGAGGAACAGAAGAAAGCAGGGAAAAAATACATGAGATTAACAAAATTATTCCCAAGGTGTGTGGGACTACTTGAAATTGTTCACTTTCGATGTAAAATGGTCAAGAAATCCTAATCATTGAACTTCTTCGCATATGAGGACGTGTGAGGCAATGCTGAAGAAATCAGTGGTGGGAAGTTCTGATAAAGGGAAAACAAAAATATGAATGTGACTAATGTCAAAATGCACTCGACAAAACTGTCTTCAGTCTGAGCCACACAAAACAAAATGCTCACAATTGATTGGCTTAAGAATGTATCTCGAGCGGGCGTTGGTGGCACACGCCTGTAATCCCAGCACTTGGGAGGCAGAGGCAGGCGGATTTCTGAGTTCGAGGCCAGCCTGGTCTACAGAGTGAGTTCCAGGACAGCCAGGGCAGAATGTATCTCAAGCCGGGCGTGGTGGCGCACGCCTGTAATCCCAGCACTTGGGAGGCAGAGGCAGGCGGATTTCTGAGTTCGAGGCCAGCCTGGTCTACAGAGTGAGTTCCAGGACAGCCAGAGCTATACAGAGAAACCCTGTCTCAAAAAAAAACAACAAAAACAAAAAAAGAAGAATGTATCTCTCAGTTCCAGAGAACGATCTAAGGTGACCGTGAGTGATATGGCTCAACAGGTAGCATTCTTTTTGCTGCATACTTCACATAGAAGGGGAAAATTAGCTGTCTGCAGTCTCTTTTTAAGGGAACTAATGTCATGTAAAAGGGCTTTATATTCACCCAGAGTTAGTGGCACACACCTTTAATCCCAGCATTCTTGGAGTCAGAAGCAGGTGGATCTCTGGGAGTTCCAGGACAGCCAGGGCTACACAAAGAAACCCTGCCCTCCCCCCAAAAAAGGGGGGGCTTATATTTATCATCTACCAGAAACCGTCATCTTGAAGATTTAAAGTTCCACATGAATTTTAGGAGGGCATGTTCAGATCATAGTATTAAGATAAAGAATTGGGCCAGAGGTCTTACAAATGGAAAGGATCAACCAGTCACATAGTCATGTTTTACATAGTTATGTTTTACATAAGTCATTTTGAATACAAGGAAAACTTTTACGCCAAATGTTTGGACATAAGTGCCATAAACAAGGGAAACAACATCACTTGAGAAACTACACAACTGCTGGGCAGTGCTGGTGCACACCTTTAATCCCAGCACTTGGGAGGCAGAGGCAGGTGGATTTCTGAGTTTGAGGTCAGCCTGCTCTACAGAGTGAGTTCCAGGACAGCCAGGGCTACACAGACAAACACGGTCTCTAAAAACAAAACAAAAAAACCAAGAAACTACACATCCAATACTTTTCTTTTTTGATTCTTGGGGTTTTTATCTAAAAGGTGAGACAAGGTTTCTTTGTGTCCTGGAACTTGCTCTGTAGACTAGGCTGTCCTTGAACTTGATCTCTGCCTCCCAGGACGGGAATTAAGAGCATGTACTACCACACCCAGCAAATAGTTTTCATCATGAAAGAAATGTCCTGGGCTGGAGAGATGGCTCAGTGGTCAAGAATAATGACTGCTCTTCCAGAGGTCCTGAGTTCAAATCCCAGCAACCACATAGTAGCTCACAACCATCCATAATGAAATCTAACGCCCTTTTCTGGTGTATCTAAAGACAGCTACAGTATATTTAGATATAACAATAAACAAATCTTTACAAAGAAAAAAAGAAATGACCTAAGTCTAGTGTCTAATCTTGTAATTTTATGGTTTTAACCACTTCTGTCCATCTACCAAATAGGACGGTGGAACTATATTAGAAAGGGGTACCATGGTAACCCCCCACACACACTTCTTTTACTACATTACCAAATTAGTAGTGGCCTACCGGTCTAGTGTAATGAGATTTAAACCCCTAACTTTAATTAGACACTCAAAATTCTTCTAGAAAAAGATACCACATTGTATAATTACAGTATCAGTGGATTTAGCATAATTTACAAATAGAAGGATTCACAGTTTCTGGTGATGGCTCAGGACGTAAAGGTTTGTTTTTTTTTTTTTAATGAGTGTGATGCACAGGAACAGGATACCCTTGTCTATATGACACAAGTGTGCAGGAGTGAGGTCACACACCCCAGAACTGAAATTATAAGCAGCTGTGAGCTCTCTGACAAGGAAGCTGAGAACTGAACTTGAATGTTCTGAATGAAGCATGCCTCTCTCCAGCCCCAGGACAAAGATCTTTGCAACCAAGCCTGTCCTTCCTGAGTTTGATCCTAGCCCCACATAGTGAAGAAGGAACCAGCTCCCAAAATGCCCTTTAACCTCTAGTTAAAGTGCCAGGGCCCTCTTGCACTCATACAAAATAAATATACAAAAAACCTTACCAGAACCGATAGCAGGCCATTTAGTATATCCCTTAGCCTAAAAACTTAAGTAATTTCCAGGTAAGATAGATATGTTTGAAAGAAGACACTGCACTGAACTCCTTCCAAAGGTTACATAACAATTTGCATATATATGCATGTATGAATGTATGTATGTACATGCACACACAAATTCTAAGATTATTGACAAGGGTTCTGAATAATGGGGCTGAGACCCCATAATTATGTACTAGGTTGGGCATGGTGGCTCAAGCCTGTAAACCCAGCCTGCAAGCTGAAGCAAGGGAGTTACTCCAAGTCAGCCTAGCTCCATAGTGAATCTGGAGAAATTGGAGCTAAATTGAAATTTTGAAAAAAAGTAAAAATGCCGGGCGTGGTGGCGCACGCCTATAATCCCAGCACTTGGGAGGCAGAGGCAGGCAGATTTCTGAGTTCGAGGCCAGCCTGGTCTACAGAGTGAGTTCTAGGACAGCCAGGGCTATACAGAGAAACCCTGTCTCGAAAAACCAAAGGAAAAAAAAAAGTAAAATTTACTGATCTATTAATTATCTAAGGCAGCAGTTCTCAACCTATAGGTTGTGATCCTTTGGAAGGGATTACCTAAGACTATCAGAAAAGATATTTACATTACAATTCATAACAGCTGCAAAATTACAGTTACAAACTAACAATGGAATAATTTTATGGCTGGGGGTCACCACAACATCAGGAACATATAAAAAAGCAGCAGCATTAGGAAGGTTGAGAAGCGCTGCTCGAAGGCTCATCCTAACCACTTTATCAGTAAGAACTCATTTAATGATCCCTACTGCACAAATGAGACAACTGAGGCACACAGGAGTCAGTAATGGCTCCTGTGATCAAAAAGGCTTCAACTAGTATTCATCATTTTTTTTTTCTCCCCCGAGACAGGGTTTCTCTGTGAAGCCCTGGCTGTCCTGGAACTCACTCTGTAGACCAGGCTGGCCTCGAACTCAGAAATCCGCCTGCCTCTGCCTCCCAAGTGCTGGGATTAAAGGCGTGCGCCACCTGGCTCAGCATCTTTTTTTATATCAAGATAAATCAAGACTTATCTTTGGAGAACTTGCTTTCTGCCTAAATTCTTACTGCAATGTCATAAGCATCCGAATTCCAAATAAAGATGCACTAACCTTTGTGGACAACACTACAGAGCTGAAGAAACGGGTTCTAATTCTAACTTCTGACACTGGATTTATCTTTTACAGGGATGAATGAACAATCATCCTCAGACAAATAAAATGCTAATTACAACTGACCGTAAGTTGAGACACTAATGCTACAGGAATGTAATTTTTAGTTGGAAAACCACGGGGTCACTGGAAAGCTACCCACACTCACATTAAGACCGCAATTATATATTTATAAACTAGAGCAGAGGAAGTGAATGGGTCCCAAAACACATAAGATTTAGGAGACAGAAATATTGATAACCTTAATCTGTACACTACATAACATGTACACAGTTGTCAAATTGTATTTGTCAATCCATAAACAAGTTCCTAGATGTCCAAGAACTTGACTTAACACCAGTCTCTAAGATCTCCAGTGAGATAAGGATTGGACACCATCAGTGCATTTACTGACAACTTGCAAGAAACTTGATCTCACTCAAAAATGAATTTCTGACTTAAAATTTCATGGGACAAATTTTGAATTTGTAATGTTTACCTCACCTATACTTAAAGAGAAACTACTGGTTTTTTAAAATGCTGGGGAGGGGGCGGGAGATAAAAAAAATCAAGTTAAAATTAAGATACAATTTTTATATGCACCTGGCACTTTCTGACAATTACATGAAGAATGGCCAGATGCTTCCTGTTGATGAAACAGCAGAGAAAGGCCAACTGACAGAACCAGACTAGGGTCACAAGAAACCACTGGAAGCTCAGCTTCCTTCCAAAGCCATTAACCCCAAACTCATCTTGAAATATTACAGATTAATCACCCACACCCAGGAAACCCAGACTGAGTCAGGGAAGAGGCTAAGGCTTACACATGCAAATTATATATGCATTGTTTCAGCAAACATCTCACTTTCCACCAGTCTGAAGCTTCTAAGGTGCAGGTGTCCTCTTGAAAAAGATCTTACACACTGGTCTTCACAAGCTTACTATATGTGTGCATCATTAAGCATATGAACTGGAACTTTAAAATGTTTTATCACTTGGACGATTTCCAGATCTCAAGACTATCGGTAAATTATAATCTCTGTACTACTTAAGCAGCTAAATGCCCATCTTTTACAAAGTTAGAGCTCTCTCTCCCAAACACAAGAATCATTCTTCTCATTCATATTTTAAATTTGTCTTGTACAATATCCTGATTGTACTTAACATGCTGAATATAAGGATGGGATTATCATGTTTTTTAAAAAGAAAGAAAGCATGATGTAGTATTTTCCACTGGTTATATGGTATGATATCACAAGACTGCAAAAACTGATTCAAGAATCTGTTTTCTGCTAAACTAGGCATTAAGACTTGCGAAAGTGCAAAACAATGTGACTCTTGCCTAAGACATGAGTTAACACATAACTTTTGATTTTTGACAAAATAAGTGAATAAAAGAATAAGAGCCATCAGTTTCCTTAAAACTAAAAGTCAGAGTCTGAAGGCCTAAGAGTCAAAAATCTATCAGTTATATTTAAATTAATCTGGGTGAATCTATCTATCGTCTTCATACTAAATTTGGTGCGTTTTCAATTCCAGGAAGGCAACTACTTCCCTAGAAAAAGCACACCAAAGTTCTTCCCCCCACCTCCCAGATAAAGATTACATTTCAGAAAGTAACTTGCCTGAATAGACAGCAAAACAGTGTCTGCAGAAAGAACTCTTAAAAATTACTCCCACATTATGAAGCTCTTTCAGAAATACTGTGGTCTCGCACCCTGCTTTAAAACAAATGTGTGTGCTAGACACAGTGGAAATGGGCTTAAAGCAAAAGCTTCAAGGGGGGGAAAAACACAGCAAGCAGGCCCGCTTTCCTTCGCTTTCATTTTGAAGAGGCACACTTCAAGCTAGGCACGCGGCTTCAACACCGTGGGAAGAGGTTCACAACAGCACACTCAACATCGATCTGTGCCCAGGCGAGACACGACCGGCGAAACTCGCGGCTTCTTTTCCGCACCCGCGCTCGCGTGGGTTCCGGTGCGAAGTCTCCGGGGCAAAAGTCTGGGCCACTGAGAATGGCAGGCTCGGTCCCTTCGAGACTGTCCAATCCACCCTGCCCCGGCACGCCAGTTCCGGCCGAAACCCGAGCGCCCCGGGCCCCGTGGGCTCCAGCGGGGCGTCGCGGCCCGGCCTTCCCTCCTGCTTGTCGTCGGCCCGAATCGGCCGGGCCCTCAGGCCGCCGAGACAAAGGAGCGGGCGGGGGCCGCGCCGCCTCTCCCGCCGCCTGCCCCACCGGCCCGGACCCCCACGGCCATGGCGACCCCGCCGGAGACCTGACCCGTGGGGCCCGCAGGAGGCCGCGGCGCCTGGCCGAGGAGGGGGCGGCGGCCTCCACCATGTCTGCCGCCCCTCCCAGAAGCCAAGCGCCGGGCGGACAAAGCGCGGCGGCGGCGGCACAGACACGCAGGCCGACCCCGCCGACCCCCGCCAAACAAGCGGGGCCAGGAGCCCCGGAAACCCGGCGCCTTAATGCAATAAACAGGAAATCGCGGGGATGATCTGGGTTCCGGGGGAAGTGGAATTATTTTTTACCAGCGAAGAGATCAACTTCCACATCCGGTGGTAACAGGGCCCTACACAGACCCGCACTGACCTGGAAAAGCTTCGGGAGCGGCGGCGGGGGAGCAGCGGGAGGAGGTGCGGGGACCGCGGCGCCTCGGAGCCGGCAGGGCTGACGCGGCCCCGCCACACACAGAGCGCTTCGCTGCACAGGGCGCTATTTTCCGAAAATGCCGCGTCTGGTCGGCGCCCAAAATCCCCACCGAAAAGTCCCCGTCGGCGCGGAGGGACACGGCGGGCGAGCTCCCAGCATGCCTGCGGCGGCCTCGCCAACCCGCGCCGGTTTCCGCCCCACTGGCCCCAGGAGCTAGCCTGCCGCCGCCCTCCCCGAGCCCCGTTCCGGCGGGAGAAGAGGATGAAAGGGTCTGGTTTTGACTTTAAACAGAGAGAAAGGAAATATGCCATTTCTAGCGTTCGGCCACACAAAGGCTGCGGCGGAATGATCCACTGGGCGACCGCAAGTCCCGGCTCGTCCGGCGCCTGCGCGGCAGCGGGGTGAGCGCTGCGGTGGCCATGTGCGCGGCCGGGTGTTCGCGCCGCGTCTCGGGGCAGGATGTGTGGGAGTTGGGGTGTGTGTGCTAAGTTCTCCACGTGAAGCGCAGGCTCTTCGGGACGCTTAAAGTTTGGACTTGACTGTGGGATATTCTAGCAGATTCCCGGCAGGCCGAAGGGCAGCCAGGAACCTAAGATTTACCTTACCGTGGTCCTGGAAGGTACCCGGAATCGCTGGTTGTGGGGCCAGTGCAGGAACAAAGGATGTGTCCACTTCACTTGCTGTAAAGTGGTCGTGTGGTGTGACGAGGATGTTTCTGCGGCGTTTTAAAAAATGTTGTAATAATGACACTTTTCTCCTGTCTATATTGTCAGGATTTTTGTTGTTTTGTTTTCGAGGCAAGGTTTCTCGGTAACACGCCTGCCTGTCCTGGAACTCGCTTTGTAGACCAGGGTGGCCTCAAACTCAAAAGAATCCGCCTTCCTCTGCCTCTCGATTGCTGGGATTAAAGGCGTATACCACCATGCCTGGTGTTGTATTTCATTTAGAATGTGCCAAGAGTTCATTGGAAGATGGTGATTTGTGAAGAAACGGCCTTACAAATTTTACTTAACATGCGATTTTCAAAGTTCCACTTTGGTATATTTAAGAGAGAAATCCACCAGCCGTGGAATTTTTGGCATCAGGTATCTAGGAATGAGAATATCTGAGACACAACAAGGAATTTAACCTTGGAGCAAAATGGCTTAAATGAGATCCAAATTGTTTACTGATTTGATTTGTGAGTCCGTCCTCAGATAAGGACACTTGCCTTTATTTACATAGTGAAAGTTTGTAGCCAGTGTGACAAAAGATAGCAAAGTAAACAGTATGGGGAGAGCATAGTTCATGTTTTTTCTTTTGGTTTAATATTTTATTACAGGAGTTTTTGGGTTTTTTTTTGGTTTTTTTTTTTTTTTTTTTTTTGGTTTTTCGAGACAGGGTTTCTCTGTGTAGTCCTGGCTGTCCTGGAACTCACTCTGTAGACCAGGCTGGCCTCAAACTCAGAAATCCGCCTGCCTCTGCCTCCCAAGTGCTGGGATTACAGGCGTGCGCCACCACGCCCGGCAGGAGTTTTTTTTTTTTTTTTTTTTTTCGTTTGGTTTTTTTGTTTTGGGCATAGGGTCTCACTATATGAAGCTCTGTTCTGGGATTCACTATGTAGACCAGTCTGGGCTCGAACTCATGGAGATACCCCTGCCTCTGTATCCCAGGTGCTGGGATTAGAGGCATGTACCAATATCACCAGCTCTTATGAATTTTTTTAAATTGTTATTTCCTTTCCATTATACTTGGAGTAAATACTCAATTAATTGCCTTAGTCGTGCTATAGCATCTAAACAAGTATACGTCATCAGTGGTTATGCCAGAAAAGCTGAATGTGGTGTGATCTCAGGACGATTCCCCTGCCACACAGACACACACTAACCTGGCAGAGGAATCAAATAGCTCTGTAAAAACGGCTCAGTTTAATACAGGAATTGGTGAAGACCTTCCAATCGAAGGAAACAATAATGCAAAGGTTTGCGAGACAGGCACTGGGGAGATGAGGTCATTTCAAGCATTCCCAGAAATGGACCTGTGGACGTTGAATCACAGCCTCAGATGTCACGTTAACCAATGGATTGGTGTTTTTGACTACGCCCCAGGCATGGAGAAGAGTAGTTTGGAAAAGTGACTACATAGGTTGAGGTAATCACAAGTAGGAATGAAGATCACAACTGCTTGTTGGGAATTTGGAGAATGCTTGACTGGGTGTGAGAGTGACTGAAGGAGATGTCAAAGGTGACTGTCAGCTTTGTCAGAGTACCCGAGGGATGGCAGTGTGTTCACTGGAAAAAGGCAAAGGGAGAGAGAGGGCTGTGCTAGGGCAACTGAAGCTTCTGTCTGACCCTGTCAGCCTGTCTAATCAGCTGCTGTGTTCCTTCAGCACAAGACCTGTTCTGTGAGCTAGAGAAGATAAAAGTTAGCATCCAAGAATGCTAATGGCTTTGGCTACTGTTGCTAGTGGAAGGAAGAACAACTAGGGTTTTAAAACAGAAGGATAATGTCCCATAATAATTTCATAAAGAGAACAAAAGGGTACCTGGGTAAAGTAGTTCTCCAAGTGAAAAGACAGACAAAATATTGGCACTTGGTTCTAGGTCGTCTCCCCCGAGGTGGTGCTGAGCTAAGCCCTGCCTGGGAAGAAGTTGGGTCAGTTTGTGAAGGGTAAGGGCAGCTCCAGAAGGCCAGCAGGCTCAAGTCTAGAGTGAAGGGAAGGTGGCAAAGAAAAAGTGCAGCTTCCGGAAGGTGAGGTCATCACTGAAAGCCTCAGGAACGGAGTGACAACAGGAGAGATGGAGAAAGCAGGTGGAACCAGGAAAGTTATTAGGCATAATCTGTTGTTCATTAAGTGTGGAGTGAAGAGAATGGAATCAGTAGTGCTGTCTAAGCTTTGACTGTGGTTGCCTAAGCTACTAACGTCAGGAAAAAGTGTAAGCTGCACAGAATTGTGTAGTAGCTTCGTTAAAAATAAATGTGAGCCAAGGAGGCGCACGCCTTCAATCCCAGCGCTCTCGGAAGCAAAGGCAGTTGGGTCTCCCGAGTTCAAGGCCAGCCTGGATATCTATGAATATATATATTCATAGCTGTGCAGAGAAATCCTGCTCAAAAAGCCAAAAAAGAAAGTGAAATTAATGTCTTTTATCTATATGAAATACAGTTTTACTCTTTTTCTCATTATTTGAAATCTAGTATATAATTTTAAAAGCATATCTCAATACTTGATTTCATAAAATTGAAAAGTTGATTTACCTATCTACCTAGCTCCAGATATTAAAAAGGTTTGCGGTGATTAAGCCAAGCTTATTTTAACTTTAAGCTAAACTTAAGGTTTTAAATAAATTTCTAGATTAAGAAGACTTCAGTTGGATAATCCTAGCACTTGGAAGGCAGAGTCAGGTGAATCCAGATAGATCCGGTATCAAAAAAAAAAACAAAAGAAAAACACGAGAGAAGTTGTTAGTTGTTATAAAGGCTGAGACTAGAGCCCAGTACTAGAGCACCTGCCTGTCAGCAATGACCTGAGTATCCCTAGCACTGCTCCCCACCCCCCCAAAAAAAGTTTGGGAAGAGACCAGACACCAGAAAGCCTAGAATGCTAAACTGAAGGATTGTGAATTTGCCAGAGAAACACAGAGTGGTTTTTGATCCTGAGTTATGTTTTAAGACAGAAGGGTGCCACTAGGTGGCCGTGTGGTGACGCCTGGCCCAGGGCAGCACTCTTCCATCCCTTGGACTTCACCAGATTCAGCTTTAGTTTTAGTTCTTCTATGAGAATGCAACTAGAAGTCTGGTTCATTAGTGCAGGCTTCAGACTCTTTGTCACTAGACAAGACATTAAGAAAGAGAATTTAGTCTGGGCAGTGGCACACACCTTTAATCCCAGCACTTGGGAGGCAGAAGCAGGTGGATTTCTGAGTTCAAGGACAGCCTGGTCTACAGAGTGAGTTCCAGGATAGCCAGGGCTACACAGAGAAACCCTGTCTCGAGGGAAAAAAAAATTTAGAAGCATAGAACAATTTCACAGATTAATATCTATAAAAATACCATCCAGAGCTAATTAGTGTGTTTTTTAAATTTCCATTTTCTAGTAATTTTTGTTTTATAAAACAATCTCTATATTTGTTGATTTTTTTTTTTTCTCTTTTAAGAGTCTTATATAGCCAAGGCTGGCCTCTATGGAACTACAATGACCTTCAATTCCTGATCTAGTCTTCACCCCCAAGCAGATAACTGGAGATCAAATCCAGGATCTGGTGCGTGTCAGACTGGGTCTCTGTTAACCAGGCTGCATCCCCAACCTTTCAAATCAGTTTTGTAAGGCTACTCTAGAGTTATAATCGTCAGAAGGACCAAGTTTTCAGAAGACATCAAATTTAATTTTACTTTCTGTATTTTATAATAACCTTTATTAGGAAATGAGTATCTCAAGTTCTTCTACATGGATCTAGAAAACTACATAAAAAAATTATATAACTTTTTTAAAGTTTATTATTTATATGTATGTATGTATATGGGTGTTTTGCCTGCGTGTGTCTCTGTGCATGCCTGCTGCCTGGGAGACCAGAGGAGGTCAAAAGAGGGTGTTGTGTCCCCTAGAACTGGAGTTACATGTGGTTGTAAGCCACTATGTGGGTGCTAGAAATTCTTCTTCTGGAAGAACACACTATTGCTCTTAACTACTGCCCTTCTCCAGCCCCCTAGCCCTTGTTTATTAAATTCCACCGACTGAGCATATCTTGTTATAGTGTCTCACTCAATGCTCAAAATAATTCTGCGACAGGTATTATTATATTAGCCTTGTCTTTCCCAAAGAGAATTATGTTGAATAACTTGCCTCAAATTACCAAGAACCTTAAGTATTAGAGGCAGGATTCCAAGCAGGCCTCTTAATTCTGAACTGGCATCTAGTGGATTCCTTGGCACAAAGACACAGTACATTATTTTAGAGAGAATGTGTGAAATTGTCTGTTTTCTCAAAAGAGAACTAAGGGGAACAAATAGTATTCTAAGTCCATTTTTTTTTTCCGGATATTAGAATAGCTACACCTGCTTGCTTCTTAGCAACATATGTTTGGAATGCTTTTTCTGTCTTTTTATCCTAAGGAGGTGTCTTGATAGCGAGGTATATTTCGGAGGCAGCAAAAGAATGGGTCCTGTTTTCTAATCCAGTATCAGTCTGTTATAAAACTTAAACCATTAATATGGAGTCTTGTTTAACAGTGTATTAATTCCTGTTATTTTGTTGTGACAATAGTATTTTCTTAGACTTGTATTGATTAACTTCTGGAATTGTGTGTGGCCTCCTTGGGTATGTCTAATCTTTTCTTCAATCGGAAGTATACCTTCTAGTATCCTTTATACAACTGGCTTAATGGATATAAATTCCTTAACTCTGTTTTCATCATAGAAATTGTCTTTCTCCTTTGATTATGCCTGATAGTTTTACTTGTATACTCGTCTTGGCTGGCATCTGTGGTCCTAGAACTTGTAGAACCAAAGACTCCCAAAGCTTCCATTGAAGTCATGCATTAATCTAGTATGCCTGCCTTTATATGTTACTTGGTCTCTCTTCTTGTTTTCAATATCCTTAGTTCTGTATAGTAAGTGTTTTTATTATGTGACTAGGTAGTTTCATTTCTGGTTCTGGTATTCTGTATGCCTCTTGCACATTAATTAAAAAAAAAAAAACTCCTTAGATTTCTTCCATAATTTTGTTGAAAATATTTTCTGGATCTTTGACCTGCATTTTTTTTTTCTTTTTTTATATACTTATTATTCATAGATTTGGCCTTTTTTGGTTTGTTGCTTGTTTCAAGACAGGGTTTCTCTGTGTAGCTCTGGCTGTCCTAGAACTCACTCTGTAGACCAAGCTGACCTCGAACTCAGAAATCCGCCTGCCTCTGCCTCCCAAGTGCTGGGATTAAAGGCGTGCGCAACCACCGCCCGGCTGGAACTCACTCTTTACACCAGGCTGGCCTCGAACTTGGAGATCCTGCCTTTTCCTCCTGAAGACTGGGGTTAAAGGCGAGCGCCACCACCGCCCCTGCCATTGGTCTTTTATGATAGTTCAGATTTCCTACATAATCTGTTTTGATTTTTTGTCTTTTTACATTTTCCTTGACAGAGTTATTCCTCTGCCTTGTCTGTGCACTCTTATATTCTCTTTTTCACCCAGTCCACTCTGTCTGGAATACTTTCTTCTAAGCTGTTTGTTTGACTTCCCAAGTTTATTTCCTTTCGGCTTTTCTTCAGAAATTCTGTCCTTTTTTTTTTTTTTAATTTTTATTTTCATATCTTAAATTGTTTCATTATTTTGTGCAGTTGTTCGTTTACATTTGTGGGACCTGATTCCCATACCCCAGTAACATAGGATGCTATCTGGTAGCATTTTGCTCACAGTAGAACCTTACTCCTGCTTTAGCCAGTGTTGAGCTTTAGATGTAAAATGCACCCAACAAGTTCAAATGTTTGAACACTTGGTCCTCAGCTGGTGTGCTGTTTTGAGAAATTGTGGAACATTTAGAAGGCAGGGCTTACCTAGAGGAAGTACTGGTTGGGGGGTGGAGCAAGCCTTAATATTTATAGCACAGCTCTGCTTCCTGTCCCGTCTGCTTCCTGATCTACTTAGAAATGAGCCAGTAGCCTCACATTGCTGCTGCAGCCCAGAGTGGCTCCCACTACCTTGCCTTCCCTGCCAAGATGTAGCCACAATAAACCTCACCTCCATTAATTTACCTCTCGTCGTGTCACGATCACAGTGACCAAGGACAGCAATAACAGTGAGTTATTTAATGTTGTAAGTCTTTGGGTATGATTCTGATAGTATTCATAGCACCTTCATCTAAAGCAGAATCCATTTTAAGAAACTACTTTCTGAGATATTGTTGTGTGACTCTATTCCTGGGGAGAGACAGGAACAAATGTCTATTGACCAGATGGGGAACATGATAGACCAACGTAAGGATACCACCAAAGTCCCAGTTGGTGAACAATAGAGCTTCAGTAGGTTTATTTACAGGGAAGAAATGACATTACCAAAATCCCACAGTTCACAGAAGCTGGGAACCTGGTGCACACTGTTGAACCCATTGGCGGCTCAACAGCTTAGAGAATGTCTTTTCCAGGTAGTTGGCATATTCTGAGCATCTTTGAAGGAGCTTACCAAGTCTCTGCGGCCTCTAAGCAATGTGTCTTATCTGATATTCTTCTAGCCTAGTAGTTTTCAACCTGTAGGTCATGATCATTGAAAAACACATTTTTTTATTTTGGTGTTTTTTGTTTTTTTGGGTGGTTTTTTGGTTTTGGGGTTTTTGTTGTTGTTGGTGGTGGTGGTGGTTTTTTGAGACAGGGTTTCTCCATTGTAGTCCTGACTGTCCTGGAACTCACTCTGTAGACCAGACTGGCCTTGAACTCAGAAATCTGCCTGCCTCTGCCTCCCAAGTGCTGGGATTACAGGCATGCGCCACCACGCCCGGCCTTGAAAAACACATATTTCTAATGGTCTTAGGAACTCCTAACCATAAAATTATTTTCATTGATACTTCATAACTGTGATTTTACTGAGTCCCAATACTGCCGTTCTAGGCAGCTTGGCTTGTCTGAGTGCCTTTCAAACAGTCTCTACTGCTTATATACAGCTGGGGAGGGAGGAGTGTAGTGAATCTTTTTGTTGGTTTCAGGGACTTCTTGAAACTATTTTGTGTCATTGTCCTTCCTGAGGTTAATGGTTTCTGAGCTTCCCTGCTGGATGGGTTGTTGCATCTCCCTATAAACACCCTGTGTCTGAATAAGCTGCTCCTTTGTTTTTGTTTTTTGTTTTTTAGAGACAGGGTTTCTCTGTGTAGCCCTGGCTGTCCTGGAACTCACGCTGTAGACCAAGCTGACCTCGAACTCAGAAATCCGCCTGCCTCTGCCTCCCAAGTGCTGGGATTACAGGCGTGCGCCACCACGCCCCGGCTTAAACTGCTCCTTTGAAGGAAGGTTTTAATCATGGAGGAACCTGCTAAAGAGCAGATTTTGATATGGTTCAGCAGGGAAAGGCCCTTGCCACCAAGCCTGATGACCTGAATTTGATCCCCGTGTCCCGCATGGTACTGACTCTTGAGAGTTGTCCTCAGACTGTCATGTGTGTACCATTGCGTTTGCATGCCCACCCCCCAAAATGTAATCTTTAAAGTATATTTTTGTCCCCACTGCCACAAATTATAAATGTAATTATACAGAAATAAACTTTCTTTGCTTATCTGTCAGTAGTAATTTTGTCCAATCCTCAAACTCTGCTACTAGCTCCCTTCTTAGCCGCATCAGCTGCTACTGGCTACATTGAAATTTTGAAACCCCCAGACTGAGATATGAGGATTAGAATTAACTTCCTTTTTTTTGTTTGTTTTTGTTTTTTGGATTTTGGTTTTTTGAGACAGGGTTTTTCTGTATAGCCCTGTCTGTCCTGGAACTCACTCTCTAGACTAGGCTGGCCTTAAACTCCGCCTGCCTCTACCTCCCAAGTGCTGGGATTACAGGCATGTGCCGCCACTGCCCAGCTTTAAATTAACTTCTTTTGAAATTTCCCATAATAATATTTTTAGATTCTGAGAATATTGGGGTTGTTGTTGTTTTGCTTTTATTGTTTTGGTTTGGTTTTTTGGCTTCTGTGTCTAGCCAGGTTATCCTAGAACTCACTCTGTAGCCCAGGTTAACCTTGAGTTCAGACGTTTGGCTGCCTGTACCTCCTTGAATGCTAGGATTAAGGTGTGTGTTTCCACACCCAATTTAAGACTTTAGGAGGGAAAAATGAATGCTGGCATGGTGGCTCAAGGAATTAACCCCAGCGCTCAGAACAGAAGCAGGTGGGTTTTTACGAGTTACAAGCCAGCCAAACCGTAACACCCTGACCCTGGTTTTTAAAACAACAAATACTGGGCGGTGGTAACACAAGCCTGTAATCCCAGCACTTGGGAGGCAGAGGCAGGCTGGTCTACAGAGTGAGTTCCAGGACAGCCAGGGCTATACAGAGAAACCCGGTCTCGAAAAAAAGGAAAAAAAAAAACAAAAAACTTTGATTTATTATGGCTTTCTTTATTACTGTAAAAACCTAATGAAACTGAGCCATGTTGAAATGTGAACTTTGGAGCAATTTGAGTCTGTGTTCCTGGGCCGTGATCACTGTGTGACTCCAGAATAAACTGTTTCTTATTTGAGACAAAATCTGTGTGTGTGTTTTGTTTTCTGGGGTTTGTCTTGGTTGCTTTGGTTTTGGGGGTGGGGGTGGCAGTGACCCAGCCATGTTCTCCACACTAATATTTTGAATGAATCCTTTTGTTTTGAGTAGTCCCAACAATCACCTTAAACTTTTCAATAAACTGTTATTATGAACAAATGTGCCGTTATCTACACTTTGTGGTTTCATTTATAAAACAGAGCAAGTTGGTTTCTCCAAGGCTCACTGTTACGTTCCTGTCACCATAAGAAGACACCATGACTGCTGGGCAGTGGTGGCACAGGCCCCTGGAGTCGGGAACAGGTGGGACTTTGAGTTCTAAGACAGCTAGGGCTACACAGAGAAAGAGGTGCTGTCTTGAAGAAGGAAACACACACACACACACATCATGACAAGGACAACTTACAGAAAGATTTATCCAGGGGCATAATGGTCAGTGACATCATAATGGGGGAGCAAAGCCTGAAGACTGAGCAGGAATCTAGAGCGTACAGCCTAGGAATCCACAGCAGGAAGCAGAGAGTGTCAACCGGGAATGTCAGGTGGCTTGAAATATCAAAACAGGCCCAGTGACCTACTTGCTCCAGCAAGGCCACAACTCCTGCACCTACCCAAATAGTGCCATCAACTGGGGACTTAGTATTCAAATATCTGAGCCTATGGGTGACATTCTCAGCACACTTACCTAGTATTACCAAAGTAATAAGCACTGGTTATGTCATCATGAAGTCGTTGATGGCTATTCTTGGGTATCAACTGGATTGGCTTTGGAATCAACTAAGACATACCTAAGCCTGTAAAGGTATTTCCTTAAGATTAACTGGAAGCTGGGGGGGGGGGGGAACTGGCTAACTTTATGTTAACTTGACACAAGTCAGTCATCTAAGAGGAGGTTCAGAGAAAATGGCACCGTAAGATCCAGCTGTAGTACATTTTCTTAATTCATGATTAATGGGAGAAGGCCCAGCCCTCTGTGGGTGGTGCCACCCCTAGCCAGGTAGTCTTGGGTACTTGCCTCCCAAGTGCTGGGATTAAAGGTGTGCGCCACCACCGCCCAGCGGGTGCTCTTAATCCAAAGCAAGAGTGTGCTTCTCGCAATTTCCCAAGCATTTCCTCAAAGACATTTGATTTGGTCCTAAAGGGTCATGTTCCCCTCAAGGCTCAAGATACTCAATAAGATAGCATATGGATTAAGTCATAGAACATAAACAAGCGCCCCACCCTGCTTGAGTTCCTGCCATGACTGCTTTTTTTACATTTCTTTTTATGATTAATTTACTTATTTTTATTTTACTTGCATTGGTGCTTTGCCTGCATCTATGGCATGTATGTATGTATATATGTATGTATGTATGTATGTGTGAGGCTGTTGGATACTCTGGAACTGGAGTTACAGACTGAGCTACCATGTGGCTGCTGAGAATTGAGCCAGGGTCCTCCGGAAAAACAGTGCTCTTAACCACTGAGCCATCTCTCCATCCCAGCCGTAACTGGCTTTAATGTGTAAGCAAGCATGAGTGGGAAAAACAAAACAAAACACTTTGCTCCCCAGCTTGGTTTTGGTCATGGTTTTTCATCATGTCAATAGAAACCCTAACTAAAATGAAGCAAAGCCCTCCCCCAGAACGGTGACAAGATCATGTACATGAGAAGCTTTAAAATGAACAGGATATAAAATGTAGAGATGAGTCCCAAATTTTGTTGAGAAAAAAAGACAATTATTGCAATACAGGAATTGTGAGACATAGATGCTGTTTCCTACTTGGAACTCAGCAAGTGGGGGAAAGGAAGAAGGGACTTGCTTTGGAGTTTAAAATCTGTCCTCTGCTCGCAGGGCATGACGCACAGTGTGCCTTCCGTTCTAAGCTGATGCCTGGCTTGCCTCACTTCCACTACTGAGTTTCCGGGTTTTTTGTTTGTTTTTTGAGACAGGGTTTCTCTGTGTAGCCCTGGCTGTCCTGGAACTCACTCTGTAGACCAGGCTGGCCTCGAACTCAGAAATCCGACTGCCATTGCCTCCCAAGTGCTGGGATTAAAGGTGTGCACCACCACCGCCCAGCGGGTGCTCTTAATCCAAAGCAAGAGTCTGCTTCTCGCAATTTCCCAAGCATTTCCTCAAAGACATTTGATTTGGTCCTAAAGGGCCATGTTCCCCTCAAGGCTCAAGATACTCAATAGTTTCTGTGGAATCATGAGTGTGTTCAAGATGAGGTGGAGTTTCTGCCTGAGACTCAGATGTACTACATTCAAGGCTTGGTTCTATCACAGCACCACCCATGTTATTGAATAACATCTTTCTTTTCTACAAAGCAATCTACAAAGGGATGAAGAAATAAGTGACAGAGTATTGTTCCAGCGGTGGCAGGCACACTGAGCGCACCAAACCTTGCTACCAGGTAGTACTTACTAACAGAAACCTAAGTGACCAGTTCCTGAAGCCGGGAGCAAAGCTGATCTTTTAGCTGCTTTCTTGGGCCTGCCTCTAGCACTCTAGCTTTGGAACATTGTGCTCTTGAGATTTGGCAGTTTGACCCGATAAAAAGCCAAGCCCGGGTATGCAGATGACGTAGGGAACCTGTGGAAAGACCTTTCTGTTAGCCCACACAAGGCCCTCAGTGACAAGGGCAAGTCTCTAGTTCAGTGATTGTCATCTGTTAAGATTTGAGTGTGACTTCCGAGAGTTCCGATGCTGGACCTTAGAAGCAGTTAGGCAGTGTTGAGAGGTACTTGAAGGGGTAAGGCCCACGAGAAGGCGATGAGGTAAGAGGCCCTGTCCTTAAAAGGACATAATGTTTTTCCAGGACCCTGAGTAGCTCCCAGGAGAGAAGGTAGTTACGAATTGAGGGTAACCCTCACACATGCATGCTCCTTCCTTCACACAGCTGTTGGTATTGCCCGTACTCTGCCGTGGTGCAACACCAGAAGCCTCCCACTGGAGACCAAGCGTAGGTTTCCCACTTTGGGACTTTTAGGGTCCAAAACTAAAATAAATAAACATGCTTTCTTTATAAATGACTGAGCTTCTGATATGTTGCTATCAATAGGAAATGGATGATACACACTGACCAGTAGTACAAGCTGCAATACCAGCTCTTGGGAGGTGAGAGCAGAGCAAAGAATTCTGCCTGTATTCTGCCCACAGTAGTTTGGGGACTAGCCTGGGCTACTTGCACTCAGATTACAAATGTCTCTGTGCAGGGTATTATGATAAGCACTGGAACTGCAAAGATTTAAATTATTTTATGCTTGCTTTTGAAACTAAAAAATTAATAGGGAAGACAGTCTAAGGCAGTTATGTTCATATTTATTACAGATAAAAACTATTATAATGGTATATTCATGGTGTTGTGGAAACAGTGATTGACAGAGCACTCAACTAGGAAAGCCCCGGATTCCACCCCCAGCTCATCACCACTGCAATAAAATAAAATAAAATACAAGAGGAATAAAAGAAAGACCCAAATGAACTTGTGTTATAGACATGAGTGCATTGCTATTGACAACCTGAGTATTATCTCCTTAACAAAAATAAGAAATGAGAGCTAAGGCATGGGAGAAATGGGGAAAAAAATCATTTTGCAGATGTGATTCTTGGGAACATTAAAAGCACAGTTTTCGCCGGGCGTTGGTGGCACACACCTTTAATCCCAGCACTTGGGAGGCAGAGGCAGGTGGATTTCTGAGTTGGAGGCCAGCCTGGTCTACAGAGTTACAGGACAGCCAGGGCTACACAGAGAAACCCTGTCTCGGGGGGGGGGGGAAGCAGTTTTCATACATTGATAGAAACGAGTCAAATAAGATCACATGCTGGCTTTGGCCAGCTTGCTAAGGGCAGATGTACGATAAACAATTTGGCCAATTAGATTGAATAGGTATGGTCCCAAGGACTCATGGATTTGAATGTTTGGCCCAAAGGGAGTAGTAGTATCAGGAGGTGTGGCCTCATTAGGAAGAATGTGTCCCTGCAGGAGTGGGCTTTAAGGTCTCAGATGCTCCAGCTAGGCTAGTGTGGCTCAGTCTCTCCTTAATACCTATGGATCAAGATAGAGAACTCTCAGTCCCTTCTCCAGCCCCATGCCTGCCCGCACACTGCCATGCCTCCAGCCCTGAACTGCAAGCCAGCCCCAATTAAGTGTTTTCCTTTAGAGGAGTAGTCATAGTTATCACAGCTCTCACAGCAATAGGAACCCTAAGACACAGCAGATGGGAGTGTTCTTTATGGAATTTGGCGGTGAAGGAAGAGTCCATGAGGCCAGTCATTGAGGGCTTCTGGTGCAAACTGAGTTGAGATTTGAGGTTGAAAGAAACCGGAGTAGATTTAAGAACTGTTGGTACAAAGGAGAAATAAATGACAGGGAAAACTCATGTATCAAGAGTTACTGAGGGCCAGGCAGTGGTGGCGCATGCCTTTAATCCCAGCACTTGGGAGGCAGAGGCAGGCGGATTTCTAGTTCGAGGCCAGCCTGGTCTACAGAGTGAGTTCCAGGTCAGCCATGGCTACACAGAAAAATCCTGTCTCGAAAAACCAAATAAATAAATAAATAAATAAATAAATAGAAAAGAAAAGAGGGGCTGGAGAGGTGGCTCAGCGGTTAAGAGCACCGACTGCTCTTCAGGAGGTCCTGAGTTCAAATCCCAGCAACCACATGGTGGCTCACAACCATCCGTGATGAGATCAGATGCCCTCTTCTAGTGTGTCTGAAGACAGCTACAGTGTACTTATATAAATAAATAAATCCCTGGGGAAAAAAAAAAGAAAGGAAAGGAAAAAAGAAAAAAAGTTACTGGGGAAGGAATGTCACTAGACTTTGTGATTGTGACTGTGACAATACCTGACAAGAACAGAGTTAAGAGAGGAATGACTTGTTTTCATTTATAGCCTGCAGGCATTATGTGGGGTATGGCATGGTTACAATAGCCTGATGTGGAAAGTCACATCACAATCTCAGTCAGGAAGCAGAGTAGACAGGAAGTAGGGCCAGCTATAATACAAGGCCTGACCTACTTCCTTCAGCAAGGCTCCTACCTCCTAAAGGTTCCGCGCCTTCTAACCCACTGTCATCAGCTAAGGATCTGATCAAACACATGCCCCTATCCACAGCATTTCACATTTAAACTGAGAGGGGAGATTAGTCTCAGACTAAATGTTTCTGTACCAGGATTTTCTAGGCACAGGAGATGATGATGATGATGATGATGATGATGATGATGATGATGATGATGATTTTTTTAAATCCTCACATGCCAATTCAGATTGCCTCACTGTTTTCCTCGAAGTCATTCATTACAATCATATGTGTCCTAGGCTGGCCTCCGACTCACTGTAAACCCCCCAAATGGTAGGATTAGAGGTGTGCAGCACATCCATTTTCTGCAGTGCTAGAGATGAAGCCAGGGCTTTGGGTATGATAGGCAGGGACTCAGCCACCTGAGCTACGCTCCTAGCCTGCATTTCATATGCTCTCCTGGTTACTGACCCCAGAAGCTGATTTCTGAATAACTTGTTGCTCCATGACCTTTTTAGCAGGACTGCCTAGCCGAAGTAGATTGAGAGTCATGTAACCATTTCCCCTGACTTTCGTGCTGTAGAAAACTCCTTGTTTGACTCCCTCAGATTTCTTTTTTTTTTAAAGATTTATTTATTTATTTATTATATGTAAGTACACTGTAGCTGTCTTCAGACACCTCAGAATAGGGCATCAGATCTCATTACAGATGGTTGTGAGACAGCAGGTGGTTGCTGAGATTTGAACTCACTACCTTCGGTAGAACAGTCAGTACTCTTAACCACTAAGCCATCTCTTCAGCCCCAGCTCCCTCAGATTGTATACCACAGAGCACAGTATTCCCCTTTTTAAAAAATTAAGTGAGGATGGGAGGTGACAGAGGCAGGTGAATCTCTGGGAGTTTGAGGCCAGCTTGGTCTACATAGTGACTTTTACAATTCTTTCTTTTTTCTCTGGTTTTTTTTTTTTTTTCTGAGACAGGGTTTCTCTGTGTAGCCCTGGCTGTCCTGGAACTCACTCTGTAGACCATGCTGGCCTTGAACTCAGAAATCCACCTGCCTCCCAAGTGCTGGGATTAAAGGTGTGTGCCACCACCGCCCAGCTGACTTTTACAATTCTAACTCAGACGTTTTAAAAATCACAAGTAAAACAATAAAGTCTGTAGGAAAAAATATAAAAATATTTCTTGCGGCGGCGGTGGTGGCGCACACCTTTAATCCCAGCTCTTGGGAGGCAGAGGCAGGCAGATTTCTGAGTTCAAGGCCAGCCTGGTCTACAGAGTGAGTTCCAGGACAGCCTGGACTACACAGAGAAACCCTGTCTCGAAAAACCAAAAAAAAAAAAAAAAAAATTTCTTCATGACTTGAAATAGGCAAAGACTTTTAAAATAAGAGACCACACACAAAACATAAAGGGGAAATTATATGATCATTGAAATTATTAAATAATTGCATTTTGTTCATTAAATTTTTTTTAATTCATCTATAGACACTGTATTAGTTACTTTTCTGTTGCTCTAATAAAAGTCCCTGACAAAAGCAACTTAGATAAGAAGGAAATGTATACATTGGCCCACAGTTCGGGAGGGATAGAGTCCATCGCAGTGAGGCAGTCCTGGCAGTAAAGGGGCACACAGAGCACACTTCATCCCTACTCGGAAGGCAGAGAACGGAAGTGGGACCGAGCTGTAAAGCCCACCTTTGCTGGCATACATCCTCCAGGAAGGTCTCACCCACTAAAGGTACCCTAGCCTCCTCAGACAGCGCTACCATCGGTGGACCAAGGGCTCAACACAAGAGCCTTCTGGAGATGCTTTCCATGAGTACTATGACTGACACCTGCCTTAGGGTTTTATTGCTGGAAGAGGCACAACTCTTATAAAGGCATTTAACTGAGGGTGGCTCACAGTTTCAGAGGTTCAACCCATTGTCATCACAGCAGGCAGCAAGGCAGCCTGCAGGCTGACATGATTCGGGAGGAGATGAGCATTCTACATCTTGATCCAAAAGCAGCCGGGAGACTGTCTCCCCACAGGCAGACAGGAAAGACTCTTCTGCACTGGGTGGGGCTTGAGCCCTAGGAGTCCTCAAAGCCCACCTACACATTGACGCACTTTCTTCAACAAGGTCACACCTATTCAGACAAAGCCACACCTCCTAATAGTGTCACCTGCCATGGGCCAAACATATTCAAACCACCACAGCACCAATAAGAACATTAAACGGCGCTGGGCGTGGTGGTGCATGCCTGTAATCCCAGCACTTGGGAGGCGGAGGCAGGTGGATTTCTGAGTTCAAGGCCAGCCTGGTCTACATAGTGAGTTCTGGACTACACAGAGAAACCCTGTCTCAAAAAACCAAAAAAAAAAAAAAAAAAAAAGAAGAAGAAGAAGAAGGAGGAGGAGGAGGAGGAGGAGAAGAAGAAGAAGGAGAAAAGGAGAAGGAGAAGGAGAAGAAGAAAAAGATTAAAAGGCAAGCCACCAGGTGAAAGAAAATGTTAATATACAAATTTTAAAAAGGCTTGTGCCCAGAACAAGAATGTCTGTCTACAAGTTAATAAGTAAAAGAAAGCTTAGTCAGGTATTCTGGCACATTCCTGCAATCTCAGCACTGGAGAGTGTGAGCCAGGAAGATTAAGAGTTAGAGAGACGCTTCAGGTATCCTTGACATTCCCAGAAGCTCAAGAGAAAATGATGGAATGGAGGAAGGTGGAGATCAATAATTACGTTAGCTGAGGTGTTAATTGGTAGTAGTTGGAGTAAGCTCCTTACTCATAAATCATTCATCATTTGGAAGAATAGTTACAACAACAACAACAACAACAAAACTTTAATACAGACATCTGGGTGATAAATGAGAAAAGCCCTGGTACGATAACCTTCAGAAAAGTAAAAATTAAGCCAAGCAGTGGTGGTGCATGCCTTTAATCCCAGCACTTGGGAGGCAGAGGCAGGGGGATCTCTGAGTCCAGGACAGCCAAGGCTATCCAAAGAAACCCTGTCTCAAATAAATAAATAAACAAATCCTCATATCAAAGATTCCTCTTGCTGTGGCTTTGTGTGGTCTGTTTTGTGATAGCGTCATATTGTATAATCCCGGTTGGCCTTGAGCTTGGCTTCGTGCCTCAGGAACTCAGCTGTGGGGAATAGAAGCTATGTCTGGGTATTATACATTTTTTATTTTGGTTTAGTTTGGTTTTTTGGATTTGATTTTTTTGAGACAGGGTTTCTCTGTGTAGTCCTGATTGTCCTGGAACTCACTCTGTAGACCAGGCTGGCCTCGAACTCAGAAATCCGCCTGCCTCTGCCTCCCAGAGTGCTGGGATTGCAGGCGTGCGCCACCACCGCCCAGCTAAATTTTTTATTTTAACAATAATACATAGGGCTGGAGAGATGGCTCAGCAGTTAAGAGCACTGTGCTCTTCAGAAAGTCCTGTGTTCAAATCCCAGCAACCACATGGTGGCTCACAACCATCCGTAATGAGATTTGATGCCCTCTTCTGGGGTGTCTGAAGACAGCTACAGTGTACTTACATATAATAAATAAATAAATCTTTTTTAAAAATACATTACATTATTGTCTCAGAAACTGTACAATTTGATGGAAATTCCCTTTCACTGAAAATGTGATTTGGAGAGAAATGGCATTCCAAACAACATTGCACTTCCAACCCAAGAACATAGTGTATCTTTCCAACTATCCCTATTTTTTTTTTTTTTTTTGAGACAGGGTTTTTCTGTGTAGCCCTGGCTGTCCTGGAACTCACTCTGTAGACCAGGCTGGCCTCGAACTCAGAAATCCGCCTGCCTCTGCCTCCCAAGTGCTGGGATTACAGGCGTGTGCCACCACCGCCGGGCCTAACTATCCCTATTTTTAATAAAAATATTTGTATGTGTGTGTGTCTGTGTGTGTGAGTGAGTGTGAGTGTAGGTATATACACCGCATATGTGTGCAGGAGCACAGAAAGGTCAGAACTGGAGTTATGGGCAGTTGTGAACTGCCATGTGGGTGCTGGGAACTGAACCTGGGTCCTCAGTAAGATCAGCAAGTGCTATCATGCACTGAACCATCTCTGCAGCCCCCTCATTTCTTCCCCCTGTATAATATTTTGATGTTTTGATGATGCTCTCTCTGGCTATAATTTATAGGGATTCCTAAGACTCAGCCTTCCTAAAGGAACCCAAATAGAAAACCTGGATCTTTTGTTTTGTTTTTTGTTTTTTGTTTTTCGAGACAGGGTTTCTCTGTATAGCCCAGGCTGTCCTGGAACTCACTCTGTAGACCAGGCTGGCCTTGAACTCAGAAATCCACCTGCCTCTGCCTCCCAAGTGCTAAGATTAAAGGCGTGCTCCACCACCGCCCGGCTCCTGGATCCCCTTTTAATATTCATTTCCTAGTTCAACTCAAGTGTCTATTTCCCAGGATAATTCAAATATGTATTTTCCAGTATAAGTCAAGAACAAAATCTTCCAATTCCTGCCACCTCAAGAAAAGTAATCTTTTATTTGAACTGGGGCAAAGGAAAAACAAGGACCACAAGGTTGCATTTCACTATTTTTCTCAAGTGTAAAAATATTACTATATGTATGATTGGCTGACTAATTTTCTCATTAGTATTGGCCTTCTATAGTATTGTCATAAAGCCTTTGGAAAGATCTTCACACCAGATACTGTGCATGTTCATGAGAGAGAGAGAGAGAGAGAGAGAGAGAGAGAGAGCGAGCGCGCGCGCGCACACACACACACACACACACACACATACACACACACACACACACACACACACACACACACACACATCCCTCTACCTCTCTTAAATGTGTGGTTATTCATCCCCTGATCCTAACACTGCAGCAGGAGTTCGAAGCCTGCTTGAGCTGCACAGTGAGTTCCAGGCAGCTTAGGCCACATGGCTTGTGCTCACCTGGCCTTAAAATGCTGGAGGTGGGTACAAGTGCCTCACTGTGTCACCTAGGATGGCCTTGAACTCACAGTTGTTCTGCCTCAGCCTTGCGAGTACAGAGGCACCAACATGCCTGGCTTAGACTATTCTTAGCATGAGAGTGCTTTGGACACTTGGGACCTAGTGACAATTTAAACAGTCACTCCCATAATTAAGTACATTCAGCACCCAGGAAGTAATTCTGCCTCCACATCTCTTCACCGGTCTTGAGATTAAAAACTCACTTCAAATGACTCAAAGCAAAGTTGCTTAAACTGTTCAACTTAAGATTCTTACACTCTTAAAAACTGAGAGTACTCAATAGAAGGAAAACAGTCACAGGCTAGAAGAAAACACTTGCTAAAGGCCTGTGTGTTAAGGGGCATGATCCAAAATATACAAAGAATATTACAGTGTTCAAAACTTAATTGTAAAGGTTATTTAGGCCTAGTTGACAACAGCTATAGTCCCAGCTACTCAGGAGGCCCAGGTAGGAAGATCACAAGTTCAAGGCCTACCTGAACTACAGAATGAGCTCAGTATCGGCAAATTGTCCTTGTGTCAGAGTGAGAAGGCTGGGATTACAGCTCGGTGGTAGAGGACCTGCCTTGCTTGCAAAAGACCCTGGGTTCAGTCCTCAATACTATAAGTTGAATACACTAAAGATAATTAGCCACAGATCTTAACAGATACCTCCCTGTGCTGGTTAGATTTTTGTCAACTTGACACAAACTTAAAGTCATCTGAAAAGGGGCGGGGTGGGGGGTGGGGGCTGGGGGTGGGTCAGTTGAGAAACTGTCTCTATCTGATCCGCCTCTAGGCAAGTCTGTTGGGGCATATTTTCTTGAGTAATGAATGATTGATGTGAAGGGTCCAGATCACTAGGGGCAGTGCCACCCCTGGGCGATGGGTGGCATAGGAAAGCCAGCTGAGCAAGCCATGGAGAGCAAGCCACTAGGAAGCATCCCTCCACCTCCCTTGCTTCAGTTCCTGCCTTGACTTCTTTGTGTGATGGACTGAAGTTGGTTTGGGTCAGTGTGTTATCATAACTATAGTAAGTAAGCTGGGACACCCTCTACAGAGCATACACAGCCAGTGAAGAAATGGATTAAAAAGATGCTCTCCATCATATGCGGTGGTGGCTGAACCTGGTTGTCAACTTGACTGAGTTGAGAGACTTTAAGATTGGTATGCTTCGAGCCGGGCGTGGTGGCCCACGCCTGTAATTCCAGCACTTGGGAGGCAGAGGCAGGCGGATTTCTGAGTTTGAGACCAGCCTGGTCTACAGAGTGAGTTCCAGGACAGCCAGGACTACACAGAGAAACCATGTCTCGAAAAAACAACAACAAAAAAAGATTGGTATGCTTCTAGGTATATGTCTGAGGATATTTCTCCTATAAATGTTTGGCATGTGTGTCTGTGAAGTGAGTAAGAAAGGCATCCTCAAGGTGAACAGCATACCCGACAGACTGAACACAGGATGACAGAATAGAAGAAGGAGAAACGGACAGTTGTGTTCCAGCTTGACTCCAGGCAGACAGCTCTGTTGTTTGTGGCCGCCGTTGCCCATGGATGTTAGATGCCAACATTCTTTTAGCCTTTGCATGCAGATGTGTAATTCTCCCAGCTTCCGGGTCCTTGGGCTTCCAGGGCTATAGTTCAGTAGCCAACATCTGGGACTCACTAATGATCTGGGAACCAAAGAGTTCGGGTAGCCCCATCCCCCTGTGTCTGCCACTTGGAGCACACACAGCTCAGGGTGGCACCACTACACACCTGCATTGGTCTGGTTGTCATCCCATGGTTCTGGCCTTTTCAATATGCCAGGGTTTCCATTGCAACTGAGACTGCATCTTTGCCGATGGCCTCCTCTATCCTCTTTTCAGGGTCTCCAGCCCTGCCACAGAGCTTTAAGCCTCACCTGCGCTTCATGACACCTTCTTGCCTTTAAAATTAGTAGCACGTGGAAGACTCTTAGGCATTACCAAGTTTGGTTGCCATCTTGAGATGCAGCCTTGTGACCCTCTGGACCACAACTTCTTGGTGCTGACCCCGAGGAAATCCTTGAGTGGTACCGGGCTCTTCCTAACCTCCATCACCAGTGTCCAACATGCCCAGTACAGAGTCCCCGCCTCCTCTCATCTACATCTTCCTCCTCTGGTATTCTTCTTAAAGAGTGGCCCCATCAGCAACCAAAGGCTTGCTAGCATCAGAGACTAATAGCATCAGGGGTTTTCCTGCCACTTAAATTTCACACACTCCCTTCCCACCAACATTCAAGACCTCTGGTATTGTACATTTTTCTCTCTTCCGGTTTTCCTAGTTTTCACAGTTAAAATAAGACCTCATACAATGTATGGTGTATAAGGCCCCAAATAATTTGGTCTCTGCCTATCTCACTAACCATTGTCAGTTTCTTTTCTAAAAAAATAAAATATTTATTTTTATCTCATGTGTATTTTTATCTCATGTCTTGCCCACATATATGTCTATCTGCCATGTAGGTGCTGGGAATTGAACCTGGGTCATCTGGAAGAACAGCCAGTGCTCTTAACCACTGAGCCGTCTCTCCAGTACCACCGCCCTTGTCAACTTCCATCTGCTTCTTTTAATGTTGCCTTAGGGACTTCAAATAAGATGTTCCTTTATGTAGAAATTTCTTTCTTCCCACAAGCCATTGTTTCCCTACTTAATTCCTGTAAGTCATCAAAAAATTAAGCAACAAACTCTAGCTAATATTTTAGAGGATCAAGTATATATGCCAAGAACTCTTATGTACTAAATATTTTAATCCTCACAACACCTTATGAAATAGATACTCTCTTGTTTGTTTGTTTTTCCAGACAGGATTTCTCTGTGTAGCCCTGACTGTCCTGAAACATACTTTGTAGACAAGGATGGCCTCAGATTCACAGAGCTCTACCTTGCCTCTGACTCCCAAGTGCTGTGATTAAAGGCGAGTGCCGCCACCACCAGTCCCAGGCTGAAATAAATACCTTTTTTTTTTTTATTTTTTTACTACCACTGTCTGACAAAACTGAAGAGCAAGAAGTAAAATTATTTGATCAGAACCACATAGTTGTTAACTGTCAAAACCAAGACGCAAAGCACAGGTCCATGGTGGGAGAGATGGGTCATTTGGTAAAGTGTTTGCAGCATACAAACAAAGGGCTGAGTTCAGTCCCTGGCACCCATATAACATTCACCAGAAACTGCATAGTGGTTGTATATTCAGGTCAGATCAGGGGAAGAAGCCCATTCATCGGCTAGCCATCTTAGCCAAACAACAGCCTATCAGTTAAATAAAGGACCTTATCTCAAAAAATAAGGTGGAGAGCGATTGAGGAATGTCAATCTCTGACTTACATACACCCACCCCCAGACACACCCAGACACACCCAGACGCACCCAGACACACCCAAAAGCACAAAACACACACACACACACACACACACACACACAGAGGCCATGTACACCTGTGCTCTTCAATATTACACTCTTGCTGCCTCACCATTTCATCCAGCAAATCTGTGCTACAAACTCAAAAGGTACTTATTAAACTAACAGAAGGCCGGGCGGTGGAACAAAGTGAGTTCCAGGACAGCCAGAGCTACACAGAGAAACCCTGTCTCGAAAAGCCAAAGAAATAAAACAATAAAACAATAAAAAAATAATAAACTAATAGAAGAAACAGAGAAAGAAGAAAGTAAAGCTTAAAAGGCTCTCAGACTGTATCAAATTCAGTTCTTAGTTTGAGGTGTTGTTGCCTCATAATTGGTCAAAGGTCATAATTGCTCAAACTTCTTTACTCTGACATCATTTGTACAAGAAAACTGTTTCCTGACAGGCCTTTCTTTCTTTTTTCTTTTCTTTCTTTTTTTTTTTGTTTTTGTTTTTGTTTTTTGTTTTGTTTTGTTTTTTTGTTTTTTGTTTTGTTTTGTTTTGTTTTGTTTTTGTTTCTCTGTATAGCCCTGGCTGTCCTGGAACTCTGTAGACCAGGCTGGCCTCGAACTCAGAAATCCACCTGCCTCTGCCTCCCAAGTGCTGGAATTAAAAGCGTACACCACTGCCCGGCTTTCAATCAGGCAAAATGAGGAGATGAAGAGATGGCTCAGAGTTCCCAGAGGTTAAGAACACTTATTTCTCATATCTTTTTGTTTTGTTTTGTTTTGTTTTGTTTTGTTTGTTTTTCGAGACAGGGTTTCTCTGTGTAGTCCTGGCTGTCCTGAAACTCACTCTGTAGACCAGGCTGTCCTTGAACTCAGAAATCTGCCTGCTTCTGCCTCCCAAGTGCTGGGATTAAAGGCGTGCGCCACCACCACCCGGCTGAAGACCACTTATTTCTCTTACAGAGAAGCCCCAGAAGTTTGGGTCCTGATACCCACGTGGTGGCTCACAATCATCAGTATCTCTATTTCCAGCACCTTCTGGACCTCTGACCTCTGCATGCCCCAGTTATGTATATGGTATACTTACACATGAACAGGCAAAGAATTCATACCCATAAAACAAAACAAATAAATAAATAAATCTAAAATTTTTTAAAAACAGGCAATGCGAGGGGAAACTGACTGAGATGTACTGTATGAAAGAAGAATAAACACTAAAACAACAACAAAACCAAAACCATCACAACAAAACAACCACAACAAAACGAACAAAAACAGGCACTGCCCCAGTAGCAAGTGTGGAGGACTGTGGCCGTATGTGTAAACTGTAAAGACACGTTCAGCCAATGAGGAACTGCAGTATTTTTGTGCCCCCAACAACAGAGGCAACCTGCTAACAGAACAGTCTGGTGAAGACAAAGATTTTTATTTTACATTTTTATTTTAGGGTATGGAGAGCACACACATGACACAGCATATATGTAGAGGTCAAAAATAATTTGTAGAGGTCGTTTCTCTATTTCTACCACGTGGGTCCCAGGGATCAACCCCAAGCCATCAGCCTTGGCTGCAGGCACCCAGACTTGCTGAGCCATCCGGCTGGTCCAGGTTCAGAGATAATGTTTATGAAGACTCTTGGAAGGCCATTCATTCATAAATGATTCGCAAAGGTAACCAGGAGAGCAGACTGATTGATATTAGCCAGGTCTTCTGGTAATAGAATGAGACACAGAAATTGTTCTGATAGAGCATGAATTTTTAAAGGTCTTGGTATCCCAGTCTTGAAAGTAGGGGGTTGGTGCCCTAGTTGGGGGCTCTGAATGACAGAGTGACGATATGAGAACAAACTTGCTGAGAGGTAGGGTCTGCAGAAGGAACACACAATTAAAGGGGGCTAGCTTAACTCCTTTCTTTCTACCAAACTCAACTTTGGAATCACACCTTTCCTAAAGACAACTCAGAATTATCATTTTTTTGAGTCAGGGCTCCCCATCATAACTCTGGATGGTGAGGAACTCATCATGTAAACCAGGCTGGTTTCAGACTCTCAAAGATCCGCCTGCTTCTGCTTCCAGCTTCTAGGATTAAACATGTACACCACCACACCCTACTTACACCTCATGACTTTAAAAATCTTTCCATCTGTTGTTACTTTGATTTCAGCATACGGTGATTTCACAATCCTGAGACTTACGAAACCTTGCTGGATCACTGGGAGGTAATTAGCACTGCTGGGAAATAACATTTGCTGAGCACTTCAGTTAAGCCAAACCTCTCCTCTATAGCGTACTGGCCCAGGAGGCTGAGGTTGAGCAAAATGATTTATTTCCAACAGAACCTTCCAGGGTGATTCTTCCTTCCACTCCTGCTGACCCCATATCCCCTGATTCTGTTTGAATATCACCAGAATCCACTGGGAGAAATGGGACTACACAGAGTTGCAGAAGACAAGGGGAAGACAGATTGTTTTATATTCTGTGGTAAACAGTTAAGTACACAATACTCAGGGGACATGGAGGAGACAACAAGAAGAGATAAGAAACGGGACTGAAGGGGGAAAGAAAACTTGAGAGAACGAGTACAAGGTTGAGAGAAAATGAATGCAAAGTTGCTTGAGGGAAGAGATGCACAGTGGACAGTGGAGACAGGAGATTGCTCACGCCGGGAAAGTAGACTCATTGTTAGAGCATAAGCTTGTTCATAAAGCTAGAGTTCAGGGCACGGGAAGCCCGAGGGAAGAGACTAGAGGGGTGAACACAGACTGTGCTGCACAGATGTGTCTCTTAGCTCAAAAACGATGAGAAGTCATTTACTATTTTAACCGAACACTTTTATTTCTCAAGTAACCATCTATTTCCTGGTTCCTATGTGTTGTGTAGTTTCCTCTGAGATGAAAGCATTCCATCCAGCCGGGATACTCCTTAAGATGGAAGAAGAGCAACTCAAAATAGCTTCAAGAAGTTCCTGAAGCTGACCAGATTTACTAGGCCCCTCCCTCCCTAGGAAAGAAGGAATAAAGGCTGCTAAGAGTCGCTCCCAGACAAGCCAGGGAGCAAAGGCGACCTAGGAAGCAGACGGGATTCTGAGACCAAGGCTGGAGAGAGGGCTCAGCGGTTAAGAGCACCGACTGCTCTTCCAGAAGTCCTAAGTTCAATTCCCAGCAACCACATGGTGGCTCACAACCATCTGTAATGGGATCCAATGTCCCCTTCTGGTATCTGAAGAGAGCAACAGTGTACTCATATACATAAAGTAAATAAATATTGTTTTTAAAAAAGGATTATGAGGGGGCTGGAGAGATGGCTTAGTGGTTAAGAGCACTGACTGCTCTTCTGAAGGTCCTGAGTTCAAATCCCAGCAACCACATGGTGGCTCACAACCATCCCTAATGAGATCTGATGCCTTCTTCTAGTGTGTCTGAAGACAGCTATAGTGTATTTACATATAGTAATGAATAAATCCTTAAAAAAAATGATTATAGCCGGGCGGTGGTGGCGCACGCCTTTAATCCCAGCACTTGGGAGGCAGAGGCAGGCGGATTTCTGAGTTCAAGGCCAGCCTGGTCTACAGAGTGAGTTCCAGGACAGCCAGGGCTACACAGAGAAACCCTGTCTCGAAAAAACAAAAAAAAAATGATTATGAGCTGGGCGTGGTGGTGCACGCCTTTAATCCCAGCACTTGGGAGGCAGAGGCAAGTGGATTTCTGAGTTCGAGGCCAGCCTGGTCTACAGAGTGAGTTCCAGGACAGCCAGGGCTATACAGAGAAACCCTGTCTCGAAGGGAAAAAAATAAGGATTATGAGACCAGACCAGCTTTCTGGAAGAAACGTAAGTCAGCCATGCTGCCTGGAAGTGGCTTACAACAACCGGGGCACTGGGAGGCTCTCCAGTCTGTTGACCTGCCTTTAAGCTTTGCAGTGCTCTCCAGGTTCCCACATTTTGTGAGCAGTCACTCATGCCGGAGTGGACTTTGTGATAGCAGCTGTCTTTGAGCCACTTCTACTCCTGTAAGTAACATTGGTTCACCATGTCAGACTTTGATACTTTATTGTGGGCTCCCTATCTAGGGTGAATAGATGTGTGTTTCAGCTCCCCAGGAAAAGTCTCCTCATAGGACACCATGTACCAGATGTTACACTAAATGCTAGAGATTCAAACAAGATTACCTTTTCACCATTCATCTTTTTTTTTTTTTCAATGTCAGACTCGGTTATGTTTTATTGAGTACTGATCCTCAATTAGGATAGGAAGAAATTCAGCAAGAACCAAATCGCTCATAGAAGAAGGATGCCAAGCCAAAGAGGATATGGCCAGGAATCACTGCACACTGTGTGTGTGTGTGTGTGTGTGTGTGTGTGTGTGTGTGTGTGTGAGAGAGAGAGAGAGAGAGAGAGAGAGAGAGAGAGAGAGAGAGAGATCCATGCCTGTGAACAGGTATAAGGAAGCATCTGTGTTCAAGGTGTGACAGGAATTCATGAGAAGCTGCCTGCCCTGTCTGCCTCATCATTCGAGAGTAAAGCTCAATTATAGTCTGAAGGACAGGGACTTTCCAGGTGACCAGACAAAGCAAAGGCACAGAATGTACTAAAGTGTCACACTCACTGCAGTGACAGGCGAAGCTTGCAAGAGACAGACAGATCATAGAGAGCTTTTTGGATATGCTAGGAAATCGGACATGCCGGGTGCATAAAGGGCATTTAGTGGGAAGCAAACCGAAGGGCAGAGAGAATCTCGTTCAGAGATGGCCGTAGCTCAGGGGTAAATTGCTCAAGGGCCTAGTTTTGATTACCCAATAGTGCTTAAACAAATTAAGCATATCCAACTCTTGATACATTAAATATAAATTTTATTTATATACAAAATAAATATCAAAATATAAGTAATATATACTAAATATAAAATGTATATACAAATCTGCATTTGGAAGGAGGAAAAATTTTTATAATTGGGTTATGCAATTATTAGAGCTAGCAAGTTCAAATCACACACAAAAAAAGTCAGCATCCTGGAAATTTAGGTAAGAGTTGATGATAAGGAGCTGGAGAGATGGTTTTGCTGTTAAGAGCACTTGCTGCTCTTTCAGATAACTCAGGAAAACTGAAGGAATGACTTCCCGGCTGCCACTAAAGTGCAGTCTCAGAGGCAGAGGCAAGAACGGTGGCGGGTCTGGGCACTGGTTCAAGTGAGTTCCCTGTCTGGTGTAGAAGCCTTGGTGTCAGGGGACTCTGTGAGTCTTTCACCAGGAGCTGACTGGGAGCTGAGCTTCCTCATTCAAGCATCTTCCCCCTGAAGACACCAGGAGCACTGGGGCAGATCTCCCAGTCAGAGGCAGGAGCTAGATTCACTAGAGTCTTTTGCCTCTTCTCCTGCCTGCAGTTCTACCAGCTTCTGTGTTCTGGAGTCCAAACGTACAGAGTGCCTAGTTGTCCCTGGCAGTGAAGGTCGGTATGCAAACAACGAGAACAGCAGGATCGCTCCGTGGAGAGTTGTCAGGCAGGTAGGGGAGGAACCCTGAGCCCAGTGGAGGAAACCCGCAGAGGTTGCTGTGTGCGGCTGCCACAGCTGCCTTTGTCCGACACTGGCTCCTTCCCCGCTTTCTTCTGCCTGGCATTTCACTCTGCTGGGGGTTTCTGTAGCTGTTTCTTTTGCAGCAGGTGCATCTCCAGCTGTCAGCAGCCCACTCTCTGGAACTCTTGCCCTTGAGGCTTAGTCACCGGCCACCAGAAGGCTGTCAGGAAGCTTTACATCAAATGGGACTCACCTGTCCCCTGCCACGAGAGAAAGAGAAATTTAAGAAGAAGAGAGTCAGGGCTGGTGAGATGGCTCAGTGGATAAGAGCACCGACTGCTCTTCCGGAGGTCCTGAGTTCAAATCCCAGCAACCACATGGTGGCTCACAACCATCCGTAATGAAATCTGATGCCCTCTTCTGGTGTGTCTGAAGACAGCTACATTGTATGTAACATATAATAATAAATAAATCTTTAAAGAAGAAGAAGAAGAAGAAGAAGAAGAAGAAGAAGAAGAAGAAGAAGAAGAAGAGAGTCAATGGTCTCTCAAGAACTATAGTCCCATGAGTAAGGCACGAATCCACCCTGTGAGCAGTGTTCTTTCAAGCTCCCACCTCATGAAGGATCCACATCATCTCTCAACACGGCGACCCTGAGAACAAGCTTCCAACACAGAAACATGACTGACAGATGCAGCCCAGATGTAGTCACAGCAAAGGAAGAGTATACGCCACTTGATCTTCTTCATATCCAACCGTGAAGCAGTAAACAAGTCTACTTATGAATTTCTCTTATATCCTAAAGCACCACCCTACTTCTACACTTAGGTGCAAGCTGACACATCCAGTCATCTTAATCTTTTCATGTCCGCACAGAGGGACTGACTGACTCTATTCTACAGAGGAAAGAAGCGGATGTGCAGAGAGGTAGAGAGCCAGCCTTGTTCTAGCTCCTCCCATACAGAGGCACCCTATCGCATTCTAAAATAACTAAGAGTTACTGTGATAGGACGGTCTTCATCAAGCTAGGATACATTGATCACACACTGGCATGCTCACGTTATGTCTTTGTGTGTGTGTGCATACACATATATACATATACATACATACACATACATATATATCTGTTGTGTCACACACACACACACACACACACACACACACACACACAAAACCTATTTATCCCAAAAAGGGAACCTACAACAGACCAAAGTAACGATTGCACAATGAATGAGAATTAATTCCTGGAAAGCAGCTGCACAGGCTGACTGACTAACTAAAACCTCAGTGACTAGCTGACGCGGTTGGTCTTCCTATGGAGTTACTATCCCCTTCAGCTCCTTCAAGCCTTCCCCTAACTCTTCCAGAGGGTGAAGGACTCTGGGAGCAGGAAGTGGGAGGGGAGGGCAGCATTGAGGATGCAAAACAAACGAACAAACAAACAAACAAAACAACCTCAGTGACTGTGGTGAGTTTGGAATGTTGCAGATCCAGAACCAAATTACAATTAGGCGTGGTTTTTATCCCCCTTCTTTCATTGAAAGTGTTTTTTTTTAATCTCACATAACACATCCTATTATGGTTCCCTGTCCCTCTACTCCAATTCCTCCCCTCCTCCCCACATCTAGTTCCACCCCCTTTCAATCTCTCATTAGTAAACAAACAGATTTTCTTTTCTTTTTCTTTTTCTTCTTCTTCTTCTTCTTCTTCTTCTTCTTCTTCTTCTTCTTCTTCTTCTTCTTCTTTTTTCCGAGACAGGGTTTCTCTTTAATCCCAGCACTTGGGAGGCAGAGGCAGATTTCTGAGTTTCAGGCCAGCCTGGTCTACAGAATGAATTCCAGGACAGCCAGGACTACACAGAGAAACCCTGTCTCAGAAAAAAAAAAAGAAAGAAAGAAAAGAAAAGAAAAGAAAGGAAGGAAGGAAGGAAGGAAGGAAGGAAGGGAGGGAGGGAGGAAGGAAGGAAGGAAGGAAGGAAGAAAGAAAAAGAAAATAAAAATTAAATAAATTTTCTGAAAAAAAAAAAGTCTTGACACAACATTGTGAGACAAGGAGCCTCCAAAGATGCCCTTGAGTTCATTTTCTCTTGGCATCTACTGCTGGGCATGCAGCCTGCTCCTGAATGAGATTCCTTGGAAAAATTAACTTCATCTGCAAGTATTTATCAATTGGCAGTTGCTTCTGGGCCAGGGGTAGGGGCGTGTGCACACTTCTCCCTTCAGCTCTGAGACCCCCATCTGGTGCAAGTGTGCAGATCCTGTGCACACCGTTTCGGGCTCTGAGATCATATGTGCATCAGTCTTGGTGAGGTAGAGAGCCTGGTTTTCTTGGTGTTTTCCATTCCCTCTGGCTTTTACACTCTTTCCACCTCTTCATGGGATTCTCTGAGCTCTAGGGGAGGGATTTGAAGGAGACATCCCACAAGGACTTAAGTGTTCCATGGTCTCTCACTGCATAATATCTGGCTGTGGGTCTCTATTCTATTTTCCCATCTGCTACAGAGGAAGCATCTCTGATAATGACTGAGCAAGGCATTGATCTATGAATATAGCCAAATGTCATGTTATTGCTACTTTACTTTCCTTCCTTCCATCCTTCCTTCCTTCCTCCCTCCCTCCCTCCCTCCCTCTCTCCCTTCTTTCCTTCCTTCCTTCCTTCCTTCCTTCCTTCCTTCCTTCCTTCCTTCCTTCCTTCCTTCCTTCCCAGGGTTTATGGCTGGGTTGATGTTCATTTCTCCCTTGGTAGCAATGCAAAATAACTTCCTGTACCAAAGATGTTTTCATGCAAGGGTAAAGACTCTATGTACTCACCAGCTTGACTTCCTCATGTTTGGTATGTTGTAAAGGTGCTATGTTCAACAATGGGGCCTGGCCATCAGTTTGTGAATGACAACCTATATAGTCATGGCAATAGCCTAGGTTGTTTGTGGGCTCCCATGGGACCCCTTTGGACAACAACCTAACTAGATATAACTCTATCCTGGTACTAGATGCTTCATTTGGTGACAAGAGATGGGGCACTGTCTCCCCTATTTTTTGGCAATTTCATTTAGACCACTGTCCTATATCTGTATATTCTAGGAAGCCTCTACTGTATTAGGCTTTCATACTCCCCATCGAATGGCCCTTAATTTTAGCTGTCTCTCCCTATATTTCCCTCCCCCGTTTCCAACTTGAAACCTCTGTTTCAGTCCCCCATCCATTCATAACTGTTTGTTTCTTTCTTTTTTTGGGGGGGGGATTTTTTTTTTTTTTTTTTTTTTTTTTTTTTTTTTTGCTGAGACAGGGTTTCTCCGTCCTGGAACTCACTCTGTAGACCAGGCTGGCCTCCAACTCAGAAATCTGCCTGCCTCTGCCTCCCAGAGTGCTGGGATTACAGGTGTGCGCCACCGCTGCCCAGCTATTTTTTCTTTCTTTTTTCTTCCATAACTATCTTTTTTCTTTCTCTTTCCTAGAGAGTCCAGCAGTTCTTTTTAGACTGTTTTAGCTGTTCTGGGATTTGTTTTTTTCTTTTTTATGTTTCTGTACAAAGCCGAAAATTGTTCTTTCCAGACATGTGAAGAATTGTGTTGAATTTTGATGGAATTTCTTTCTTTCTTTCTTTTTTTTTTTTCCCCGAGACATGGTTTCTCTGTATAGTCCTGGTTGTCCTGGAACTCATTCTGTAGATCTGGCCTGGAACTCAAGAACTGTGCCTCCCAAATGCCGAGATTAAAGGCATATGCCACCACTGCCCAGCAATGTGAATTCATTGAATCTGTAGATTGCTTTTAGTAGGATGATTCTTTTTTTGTTTGTTTGGTTTTGTTTTTGTTTTTCGAGACAGGGTTTCTCTGTGTAGCCCTGGCTATCCTGGAACTCACTCTGTAGACCAGGCTGGCCTTGAACTCAGAAATCCACCTGCCTCTGCCTCGCTAGTGCTGGGATTAAAGGCGTGCGCCACCACCGCCCCGGGCGGATGAACATTTTTATTATGTTAATTATATCAATCTATGAGCATAGGAGATCTTTCCAACTTCTGATATCTTCTTAAATCTCATTCATCAGTGTTTTAAAGGTTTCATCATTACAAGTCTTTTACTTGCTTGGTTAGAGTTATTCCAAGATATTTGATATTATTTGAGGCTATTTCCCTGATTTCTTTCTGTCCATTTGTCATTTGTATACAGGAAGGCTATACACACACACACACACACACACACACAGAGACACACACACACACACACACATATATATGAGACATATCTATCTATCTACATACATACACACACACGTATATATATATGTATATATATACGTGTGTGTGTGTGTATATATATGTATATATATATATATATATATATATACACGTGTGTGTGTGTGTGTGTCTGTGTGTGTGTGTGTGTGTCTTAATTTTGTATCTAGCTGCTTTGTTGAAAGTGTTTATCAGCTTTAGGGAGTTCCCGATGTAATTTTTAGGGTCACTTATGTATACTATCATAACATCTGCAAATAAAGATACTTTGATTTCATTTCCAATTTGTGTTCCCTCAATCTCTTTCTGTTGGTGAGGTTTGCCTCTGAGGTTCCTGTTTAAATTTCTTAAATTTTTCATTTCCAGAATTCCCTCAGTTTGAGTTTTCTTTGTTGATTCTATTTCCACTTTCGGGTATTGAACTTTTTCATTCATTTCCTTCTGTGTTTTCATGGATTTCTTCACGGAATTTACTCACTTCCTTTTTAAGGACCTCTATCCGATTTATAAAGGCTTTTTAAGGGTCTTTATATTTACTTCAGCTTTGTTGCAACTCTTAGGCTCTACTGCCATAGGGTTACTGGGCTCTGGTAGAGATGTATTGTCCCGGATGTTATCAGTTGTGTTTCTACACTGCTCTATCTGCCTTTAGCTCTGGGAAGGTGACCATGCTACCAGACCCCCGACAGATCCCTTTGAATCCTCAGATAAAAGACACAGACACACAGTTGCTCAATTACAACTTGCCTACGGCATAATTGGTGGACGCTACTATCTCCCGCCTGGAGAGGTGTGCCCTTATCAGTCTCTTATCTCAGTCTCTTCCA
Organism: Apodemus agrarius; assembly: GCA_964023405.1. Lineage (NCBI taxonomy): Eukaryota > Metazoa > Chordata > Mammalia > Rodentia > Muridae > Apodemus > Apodemus agrarius. The sequence continues at coordinate 54,009,874 of OZ030008.1, read as the reverse complement.
CCTGCCCTAAACAAACTCCCCTGACCCCTCACCCGCCTGAAGGAGCTGTCTGTGTGGCCACGCTGTTTTGAGATCTCACCTGGTTGCCTGGTTCGCCTCTCTCCAAAGCAAGACAAACTCTGTTCCTCCCTTGCGTCTTGTAGGGTAGTTGGCCTGCGTCTGCTCTGCCACTGGCCACAGCCTCTTGGGGAGGCTGAATTCGGGGAGTTTGACTAGGGAAGCACGGAGGCACAGCTCCAGGGATGGGAAAGCACAGTCTGAGATATGGGAAAGGTGGAGCTGGTTCGGGGATCCCTGGGCCTGTGATGAGGCCCGGGCACTGGGCTTCTCAGACTCTAGGACATCCAGTTGCTGCTGGGAGTTGAAGAAGAGCGGAGAACGGAGTTGGGGGCAGGCTGGAGATAGCAGCTAGCCTGGGGGTAGAGGGGAGGGGAAGGGGAGCTCTGCTGGTTCCAGCAGGGATGATTGTCCTTAGCTTGGCCAGATGCAGGCTTAGTGGTGGTTGGAGCCAGGCGTGCAAAGAGGCCATCTACGGGAGATTGGGCTGCGGCTCTGTGGGCTAAGGCCTCCTTCAGGGCTCCCCACGAAGGCTAATAGAGACAGTCCACGGTTCCAAATAGTTTATTGTCATGGCAGAAAATGGATGTATAAAACTATACACCACTTCTCAGGGTGGGCCTGAGATTAACTACCTATTGCAGGGAGGAATGTCTGGGAAGGCAAGGAAACTAAACCCTCTAGGTACCTCATTAGCATAGAGAACTCTGTCTTGAGCCTACGTGACCACAGGCATGTGCTCTAAGTCAGGAGTCTAGCAGGCAGCTGGGAGTCACCTAAACCTCAGGTGTGTGTCCAACCAAGTCTCCGTGTCTCAACCTGCTCTACCTTACCAAACTTTCTGCCTGGCATGGTTTCACATCCTGCAGTGTCTCCCTGCCTCCTCCTGGGACAAGTCCCACCTGTCCCTTCCACCCAGCAATTGGCCCAAGGCTTTCTTTCTTTCTTTCTTTCTTTCTTTCTTTCTTTCTTTCTTTCTTTCTTTCTTTCCTTCTTTCCTTCCTTCCTTCCTTCCTTCCTTCCTTCCTTCCTTCCTTCTTTCTTTCTTTCTTTCTTTCTTTCCCATTTTTTCGAGACATGGTTTTTCTGTGTAGCCCTGGCTGTCCTGGACTCACTCTGTAGACCAGGCTGACCTCGAACTCAGAAATCCATCTGCCACTGCCTCCCAAGTGCTGGGGTTAAAGGCGTGAGCCACCACTGCCCAGCTGGCCCAAGGCTTTCTTTACTGACAGATCGAGAACCAACTGGAGAACAGGACCTTAGCATCAGCACTGCTCCCCACATTTAGGCATCTGGGTTTGGAAAGATTGTAATTCTAGGTGATGGTATCTGGCCCTGTCTTTGTTCAGCGGATGTTTCCGTTCCTTGTTCCTGTTGCCCTCTCGGGTTCTTAGGAGACCACAGTGACTGTGTCTCACCTGGTAGGGAATTCTTCTGGGATCCTGATAGGTGTGGCCACTGGGAGTTTCTAGATAAAATATATCCAGGTATTAATAAACTGGTACTTAAGAGTGTGGATGGGCTAGAAGGGGGAGGGCAGGAGAGATGGGGGGTGTGTGACCACAAATGGGAGGAAAGCAGGTGTTCCACCAGGATCTGCTTAGTCCTCTGAGGAAGGGGGCAGAGAGTAAGGAGAAGCCACAACAGATAGTCCACTACAGAGCTGAGGGAGGAGGGAGAGTGAAGAGCAGAAGCTTGCTTATCTCCTGTGCAGGTCCACGTGCTTCTCTGGCAGGCAGGCTTGGGTGGTGGGTTTCCCAGAGAATGTGTGCTGGAGCCCGGGGCTAGGTGAGCAGGATGAGTGGGGAGGAAGGGGAGGAGGAGAACAGCATGACCTGTGGGAGATGAGGGCAGGGTGGAGGGAGAGATGGTCTGCTACAGTTCAAGGAGTGAGCTAGGGGCATCGGATTTGGAGAAGAGATAAAAATAGTTAGGCTCCCCACAGATTCCCATGGAGTGCCTTCTGGAATTGGGGAGTGGGATAACGTGATGATTTGGTGGGGGGTCGAAAGATTGGAGGGGAAGATCTGTATGACTGGCTGGAGATAGGGGGGAGGGAGAGAAGGAAGGACACATCATACGGACTGCTATGAGCTAGGGATGAGACTGGAGGATGGATTTGGAGGAGAGGTGAGGGCCTGCTGTTTTCTTTTCTTTTTTTTTTTTAATGAAAAATATTTTTGTTTTTTTGTTTTTTTGTTTTTTTGTTTTTTTGGGACAGGGTTTCTCTGTGTAGTCCTGACTGTCCTGGAACTCACTCTGTAGACCAGGCTGGCCTCGAACTCAGAAATCCACCTGCCTCTGCCTCCCAAGTGCTGGAATTACAGGCGTGCGCCGCCGCCACCACCACCCGGCTGCTGTTTTCTTTAGCCTACCTTCTTCCCTGGCCTGTGTGGCAAATAGAGTGTTCCCAGGGAAGGCCTGAGGAGTTGGGGCTAGGAGAAAGCCCTGTGGGGAGGGAGGGGGGAGTCAAGGAGAAGATCTGTATAATCCACTGGAGAACAGGGGGCAAGGGAGGCTGCACCATGTGACCTGCTACAGAGCTGGGAATAAACCTGAGGCACTGGATTTGGGGGAGAGAAAGGATAAGGGAAGATCTGCAGTTAGTCTAGCGGTTCTCCTGGCCAGAGTCAGGTGTGGGCTTTTTGACAATTCAATGCCCACCCCCATTACATACTTCCTCCAATAAGCCACACCTCCTGATCCTTCTAACCCCTCTCAGATAGTACCACTCTCTGGTGTCTAACCATTCAAGTAGATGAGCCTGGGGGGGGCATTCTTATTCAAGCTTCTCTATTGCTATATAACAGGGTCTGTGCACTTTTGTTGGGTGTGTGCAGGTGCGTGTGCATCCTTGTGTGTTTGTGTGTGTAGGCTATAGGAAAATCTTGGGTATTGTGTTTGTTAGCTTGTTGTCAACTTATCACAAACTAAGAGTTATTTAGAAAGAAGGAACCTCAATTGAGAAAATGACCTTTCCAAATTGGCCTATGCATATAAGTTTTGAAGGCATTTTCTTCACTACTGACTGAGGTGGGAAGGCTCAGTCCATTGTGGGCAGTGTCATCCCTGTGCAGGTGGACCTGGATTGTATAACAAAGCAGGTTGAGCAAGCCATTAAGCAGCTTTCTCTCATGGCCTCTGCGTCAGTTTCTGTCTCCAGGTTTCTGCCTATGGTAGTTTGAATATGCTTGGCCCAGGGAGTGGCACTATTTGGAGGTGTGGCTTTGTTGGAGTAGGTATGGCCTTGTTGAAAGTGTGTCACTAAGGGCATGGGGCAGTAATACCTTTTCCTAACCACGTGGGAGCCGATCTTCTTGCTGCCTTTGAAACAAGAGGTGGAACTCTCAGCTCCTTCAGCCTGACTGCCTGGATCTTACCATGTTCCTCCCTTGATGATAATGGACTGAACCTCTGAACCTGTAAGTCAGCCCCAATTAAATGTTGTTCTTTTATAAGAGTTGCCTTGCAATTCCTCAGAAAATTGGACATAGTATTACCTGAGGACCCAGCTATACCACTCCTGAGCATATACCCAAAGGATCCTCCAAGGACACATATATAACTATATAACTATATATATCAAGGACACATGCTCCACTATGTTCATAACAGCCTTATTTATTTATTTATTTATTTATTATTTTTATTTTTTTTTTTGTTTTTCGAAACAGGGTTTCTCTGTGTAGTCCTGGCTGTCCTGGAACTCACTCTCTAGACCAGGCTGGCCTCGAACTCAGAAATCCACCTGCCTCTGCCTCCCAAGTGCTAGGATTACAGGCGTGCGCCACCACGCCCAGCTCAACAGCCTTATTTATAATAACCAGAAGCTGGAAAGAACCCCGATGTCCTTTAACAGAGGAACGGATACAGAAAATGTACATTTACACAAATGGAGTACTACTCAGCTATTAAAAACAACTTCATGAAATTCTTAAGCAAATGGATGGAACTAGAAAATATCATTCTGAGGTAACTCAATCACAAAAGAACACTCACTGATAAGTGGATATTAGCCCAAAATCTCCGAATATCTGAGATACAATTCACAGACCACATGAAGCTCAAGGAGTAGGAAGACGAAAGTGTGGATGCTTCAGTCCTTCTTAGAAAGGGGAACAAAATACTCAAGGGAGGAAAGATGGAGACAAAGTGTGGAGCAGACACTGAAGGAAAGGTCATCCAAAGACTGCCCCACCTGGGGATCCATCCCATATACAGTCACCAAACCCAAACACTATTGTGAATGCCAAGAAGTACTTGCTGACAGGAGCCTGATATAGCTGTCTCCTGAGAGGCTCTGTCAGAGCCTGACAAAGGAACGAGTGCTCACAGCCAACTATTGGATTGAGCATGGGGTCCCTAATGGAGGAGTTTAAGAAAAGACTGAAGGAGCTGAAGGAGCGTGCAACTCCATAGGAAGAACATTATCACCCAACCAGACCCCCCAGAGACTAAACTTCCAACCAAGGAGTACACATGGAAGACCCATGGCTCCAGCAGTATATGTAGCAGAGGATGGCCTTGTTGGGTATCAATGGGAAGAGAGGACCTTGGTCCTGTGAAGACTGGATGCCTTAGTGTAGGGGAATGCCAGGGTGGGGAGGTGGGAGTGGGTGGGTGGGTGGTGGAACACCCTCATAGAATCAGGGGGAGGGGGAATGGAATAGGGAGGCTGAGGTGGGGGAAGAGCCAGGAAAGACAATAACATTTGAAATTAAATGAAGAAAATATCCAGTAAAAAAAAATAAGAGTTGCTTTGACCATGGTGTCTGTTCCCAACAGTAAAACCCTAACTACAGTTCCTGTCTTGAAGTGTAAGGCAAAAAATTCATTGGTTTTGGTTCACAGCAACAGAAATCTTAACTAAGACAGATATTGGTACATGTGTCTTATTCTCACATTCAGCTCTAAGTTTTTCTTTCCTTACTCAATTCCACAAAGCTGAGCAGAGAAAAAAAAACATTTTCCTAAAATAATCTGTCCTCAAAAGACAATTTCTTAGGGACTGGAGAGATGGCTCAGCGGTCAAGAGCACTCTGCTCTTGCAGAGTTCCTGAGTTCAAATTCCAGCAACCACATGGTGGCTTACAACTACCTGTAATGAGATCTGATGCCCTTTTCTTGTGTGTCTGACAAACAGTGTACCCACATACATAAAATAATTAAATCTTCAAAAAAAAAATACCCAGTTTAAAAAAAAAAAAAAAGAACAGGGGCTGGAGAGATGGCTCAGCCGTTAAGAGCACTGACTGCTCTTCGGAGGTCCTGAGTTCAAATCCCAGCAACCACATGGTGGCTCACAACCATCTATAATGAGATCTGATGCCCTCTTCTGGTGCGTCTGAAGACAGCTACAGTGTACTTATATATAATAAAAAATAATAATAATAAAGCTTTAAAAACAAACAAACAAACAAACAGCCGGGCAGTGGTGGCGCACGCCTGTAATTCCGGCACTTGGGAGGCAGAGGCAAGTGGATTTCTGAGTTCGAGGCCAGCCTGGTCTACAGAGTGAGTTCCAGGACAGCCAGGGCTATACAGAGAAACCCTGTCTCGGGAAAAAAAAAAAAAAAACCAAACAAACAAACAAGCAATTTCTTCCTTAGTTATGGGGGGGGGGGACCCCATTGAGGCTTTTATTCAATAGTTCCAAGCATTGCACGCTATCATATCACACCAATCTTTGCCTGTCTAGACAGAACAAATAGTATATAATTTTGTGATGGTTTTTAAAAAGAATGCAATATTTTTGCATGTAGCTAGTTGTAATGGAAACGGAATTAACGTTTCTTTTAAAGTCTGGTGGACTGGATGCTTACTACTCTTTTTGTTGTTGTTGTTTTGTTCTGTTTTTTTTTGTTTGTTGTTGTTGTTGTTGTTGTTGTTTGAGACAGGGTTTCTCTGTGTAGCCCAGGCTGTCCTGGAACTCACTCTGTAGACCAGGCTGGCCTCCAACTCAGAAATCCGCCTGCCTCTGCCTCCCAAGTGCTGGAATTAAAGGCGTGTGCCACCACCAACCGGCTCTTACTACTCTTTAAGGTCAATGGCTGCCTACCTGCTAAGTATTTTCATGTTATATACTTAGTAGACCTGTGCTTACAGATTTGACGTGCATTAAACATTTGGACTGTCCCTACGGATTTAGTGACCAGGGACTACAATTTCACCCTAAGCAATTTTTATGTCCACGGGTAGCCATCCTTTCTCCATAAGACGACTCTCCAAAGAATTCAAACCTCAGCTCTGTAACACTGGACCTTTAGGAGATCTTGACAGTGTTTGTGCAATGTGTTTTCCAAACACGTCTGTTCTTTAACCAGAGGCCTGGCTTTAGAAAATGCTTATTCCCAAGTTTTAGAAGGTATCAATACTTTTTCCGTTTTTTTTCCCCCCTAATCTCCGATCTGAGAAGAAAAATGCACTATAGAGAGGCGTCAAAATATCCTCGCTTCTTCCGTGGACAGCTCCAAGACACGTTGTGACACAGTCCGAACTGACTTCTACCGGGAGACGCGCGAAGACAACGAAGATAACGGAAGGACCGCACCTGCGGCCTTCCGGCCTTCGTCCTTCCGTCCCGCACAAGCTAAAAAACCCGCCCTTCCGACGCATGCTCAGACCGGTTCGCCGCTCACCCTTCCGGAGAGGGCCACCCTGATGTCCCTCCCTACGGGACAGAAAGGAGGAGTTACAGGGTTCACTGGAAGCCCCGCCCTCGCCGTGACGTTTAGAGACGCGACGCGTCGCCACGCAAAGCGAATCGGGAAGAGGGGATGAGCTGCGCTGTCCTGCGTCTGCGAGCGAAGGCTCGTTCTCGTTCTGGTGGTGGGCGATGGGCGTCAGGCGAGAAGGCCGGTGTTAGCGGAGCGCGGGCGCTGCGGTGAGTGCGGCCTGGCTCCGGCCCCGGTTCCCGGGGAAGGCGTCCTCCAGCTGCTGGTCATCCGGGAGACGAGCCCTGTCCGCGGAGGGGTGGGACAACCCCAGACAACTGGCTGGTCCAGGAAGGGCCCGACTCCTGGTCTCTCCCGTTCCCCTCCTACGGTGCCCAGCGAGTTTGATGTAGTTTGCCGGTCTCAGAGGGTGGCCTTGACCAGTTCTCCTTTCAGTTGGACACTAGACCCAACTTTGGACTCCTTCCTTTTGCTTCCTTTTCCTCGTTTTGTGCTACCTACAACCCCAGGCCTTACTACAACCGTTTGTCATGTTTTCCCCCACTCCCCTTTACCCTGGTTACGCATGTTTGTAGTGAAGTACAAGAATTGAGTTAAATAAACTCACCACACTTAAAACTTCTTCAAAGAGGGCATTTTCTTTTCTTAAGAATGTTTCTTGGTTTGTAGACTGACTTGTGGCACTGACAAGTTCACTTCAACTCTGATGTACCGAGAGAGTTGTCAACCCCAAATCACAGTGATGTTCATTTACCCACAAAGCTGCAGACCCTGTTCCTATGTTTTGTACTTGCTTTCAGCCTGTGACCTTGACCAAGTCAGGCATTCAAGAAATATTTACGTGACTCACAGAGGTGTTGCAGAGTCCAAGGAGTCTAATATTTATTTAAAAGCTCTAGGGTTTCAGATCAAAAAGATACCTAGCTAAGGGGTGTAATTCTTTTTTTTTTTTTCTTCACAAGGTCTTACTATGTAAAAAAGACTTGTCTCTTGTCTGGAACGTACAGAAACCCCCCCCCCACCCCCCTTGGCCTGAGAGTTGAATAAAACTGCAACAAGCAGCAATCCTAGCAAGGGTTTTTTTTTTTTTGTTTTGTTTTTGTTTTTTTTGTTGTTGTTTTTTAAATCTTAGCATATTCTTAGTTTTTTATGTTATCCTGCTTCATTAAAAATTCCATGTATTATTTTTTGGTTTTGGTGGCTTTTTTTCCCCAAGACAATTTGTCTGTGTAGCCATGGCTATTCTGGAACTCACTCTGTTTACCACGCTTGCCTGGGATTGGAAAGTTCCGCTTGCCTCTGCCTCCCGACTGCTGACCACCACTGCCTGACTCCGTGTGTTGTTGTTGTTTGTTTTGTTTTTTTAAAGATCTCTGCTTTGTGAGTATTTTACTCTTTCTTTTGAAAGTCAATCATGTCGGATTTAGGTAGTTTCTCATCTATAGAGCACTGGCCTTAATTAAGGTGCTTTCGGCTGTATTTATGCTTAAGAACATGAATTAGTATATAACTTAATTATGCAACTGTATCACTGTTAATGCTAAAATGTATATTCCTGCTCTTTTGACCAGATATTAGGTGCATATTTAAGTTGAATTGCAAGGATCTTGCAGTAGTAATCAAAACCAGTGAGTAATGAATAATAGCTTGTAGATATGTAGTTTTGAGATAACAATAGATAAGAAAAACTAACAAAAATATTTAAAGTTTTTTATCCTTTAACTTGTTGATTTATAGCCGGGCAAGGTGGCGCACGCCTGTAATACCAGCACTCTGGGAGGCAGAGGCAGGCAGATTTCTGAGTTCGAGGCCAGCCTGGTCTACAGAGTGAGTTCCAGGATAGCCAGGGCTATACAGAGAAACCCTGTCTCGAAAAAAAACAAACAAACAAAAACCTTGTTGATTTATTTACTTGAACCTTATTAATCATTCTGATCTTTTGTTGATAAGAACATAAATGGAACAGAATCCAGATGGCTTTGTAAAACAGTTGTAATATAAAGCCAACACATCAGACTTTATTCATAATATGCTTAGTATCCTAATTTTCTAAAGGGAAGAAGATTTATTTTGCCCCACGGTTTCAGAGGCTGCTTCTGCTCAAGATTAATTGGATTGCTTTGCATTTGAGGTGAAGCATAGACTCCTTGTGGCAAGAGTATGTAATGGAGACTGTTTACCTCATAGCAGTCAGGAAGCAGGGCAGAGTCTGGCATTTTATTTTGTTATAAAAACCAACTGGGTTTAGGTTATCAGAAAGCTAGGAGTGGGGTGCACTCCCAGACTGCTCATTCACCCGGATAGATGTTGATGGTGGTTGCAGCTGGGGCTGATAACTGGAGTGCCTACGGACAGCCCCTTTGTGTGGATTGAACTTCGAATAGCATGTGTGTTGGGCTCCATGGCCACACTGGAGGCAGAGAGTGGAAGCTTTCAGTCTCTGAAAAGTCTGTATCAAGAAATTGGCCCATTACTTCTAGTAATATTCTACTGGTTAGAGCAATCAAGGCGCCCTCCTATCAGATGATAGATTTATACTATCTTTGTGTTTTTGTGTGCTTGGTGCTAGGGCACCCAGGCCATGGCACATACTTATCAAAGCACTGCTATGATATACCCACAGCCTGACTCCTACCTTTTAAAGCAGAAAGCTCTCAAAACTACTTTATAGGCTCCCAACATGTGTGTGACCACCTCACACAGGTATACAACCCACAAAAACTGCATTTTGTATCAAATACTCTTTGTAGCAAATGTAATCTAACCAGATGTAATTGCTCTTAGAAACTAGGGGTATTTCCTTCCTTCCCTCCTTCCTTTCTTTTCCTTAGCATTCTAACACTTCTTCATGTTCCTTAGAGTTCTTCTTTTCCTTGTTTAGCATTTTGCTTTCCTTCATTGCAACAATGTCTGTTCTTTCCTGAGTCTGTCTTCCCATACAATGCCTAGTTTGAGGCTTTAAGTAAAATATCATCTGTAAAAAAAGCAAGGTTTTGATTCCTTGATGATTTATTCTCTTAATTTTACTTATTAGTATGTGATATCTATACAGTTTTGATTGTGTGTATTTATTTATATTTTTTGAAAATGTCTTACCATGACCAAGGCTTGCTGCTGCTGCTGCTGCTTCTTCTTCTTCTTCTTCTTTTTTTTTTTTTTTTTTGTTTGCTTTTTCGAGACAGGGTTTCTCTGTATAACCCTGGCTGTCCTGGAACTCACTTTGTAGACCAGGCTGGCCTCGAACTCAGAAATCCGCCTGCCTCTGCCTCCCAGAGTGCTGGGATTACAGGCCTGCGCCACCACCGCCCAGCTCAAGGCCGGCTTCTAACTCCTGGACTTAAGAGATCCTCCTGCCTCAGCCTCCCCAGGTAGCTGGAATTGCAGATGCATACCACTGTACTCAATGGCTGATGTCTATGTTTTAAAGAGAACTGTATATGTTTTAAAATACACTACATAAAATCAGGGTAAATGAAATGGTTGTAAAATGTTCCTCCCAGATTCCCATTTTGCTTAGACTCCAGCTTCACACCCCATTTTGAAGTCTATGTAGCCCTTGGGAGATGGGGCTGACTGGTGGGTGGGTGTGGCTAGGGATAGCCTGTTAAAGGTTGTTCCAGCCTAGGGTTCCCTCAGAGCTCTCTGCTCCTGGTCTGCCAGATTAGAGGAGCCACCTCAGCATACTCTTGGCTGCCATAAACTCTGTCATAACTTTCCCTGCTATGATGGACTGAATCCTTCCAAAACAGTGAGCCAAAATAAACTCCCCCTTAAATTAGTTCAGGTTTTTTGTCACAGAATAAAAGTGACACAGTATCATTTTCAGTGATAGTATGTTGTAATCTCCCAAACAATAGGGTTGGTGGTGGTGGTGGTGGTTGTTTTTTTTTTTTCTGAGACAGTTTCTCTGTGTAGCCTTAACTGTCTTAGAACTCTTTGTGTAGACCAGGTTGGCTTTGAACTGAGATATCTACCTGCTTCTGCCTCCTCAGTGCTGGGATTAAAGGCATGTACCACCATGCTCAGCTCAATGATCAGTTTTTATTTTTATTTATTTACTTACTTATTTACTTTATGTATTTGAGTACACTGTTGCTCTCTTCAGACACACCAGAAGGGGGAATCAGATTCCATTACAGATGATTATGAGCTACCATGTGGTTGTTGGGAATTGAACTCAGGTCTTCTGGAAGAACAGTCAGTGCTCTTAACCACTGAGCCATCTCTCCAGCCCCATCACTGATCAGTTAGTAAATTACAGTTTTGTTTTGTTTTTCATGTTTGTTGTTATTGGTTTGCTTGTTTGGTTGTTTTTGAGACATGATCTTTTCAAATAGCCCGAAGTAGCCTTGAACTTACCACCTTCTAGCTTCAGCTTCTTGTGTAGCTACACATTTTTTTTTTTTTTTTTTTTTTTTTTTTTTTTGAGATAGGGTTTCTCTGTGTAATTCTGGCTGTCTTGGAACTCACTCGGTAGACCAGGCTAGCCTCGAACTCAGAAATCCCTCTATCTCTGCCTCCCGAGTGCTGGGATTACAGGTGTGCGCCACCACGCCCGGCTCAGCTACACATTTTTGTATGCCTGTTATTATTTAGTTAATGTTAGTGTTCTTAGCTTTCACAGAAGGAAAATAGGGCAATGTAAAGCAAGTGAAAATATTCAGTTTTAATCATTAAATCACCAAATCTGCGTGCTTAATTTCTTTCCTGCAGTGACTTTCTTTTTTTTTAAAGATTTATTTATTTATTCACTCATTCATTCATTCATTCATTCATTATTCATTATATGTAAGTACACTGTAGCTGTCTTCAGACACACCAGAAGAGGGCATTGGATCCTATTACAGATGGTTGTGAGCCACTATGTGGTTGCTGGTATTTAAACTAAGGACCTTTGGGAGAGCAGTCAGTGCTCTTAACTGCTGAGCCTTCTCTCCAGCTCCTGCAGTGACTTATTCTTTCCTGTAGCATTGTTCCCTTATTCCTGTCTTTCAAATCCATCTCGATTATACCTATTTTGGTCATTCATCTGAGGCAATACTGACTTGTCATATGTCTTCTTAAGCCCTTCATTCTGGGACAGTACTTACTTTTTTTTTTTTTTTTTTTTTTTTGGTTTTTCGAGACAGGGTTTCTCTGTGTAGCCCGGGCTGTCCTGGAACTCACTCTGTAGACCAAGCTGGCCTTGAACTCAGAAATACCTGCCTCTGCCTCCCAAGTGCTGGGATTACAGGCGTGCGCCCCCAGTACTTACTTTTTATCTAGCAGCTATTACATGTTGACAGGATTATTAAGGTAGAGTCAGGATACGTCATATTATCAGTGGACTTCTTTGATCGCAGTGATTATAACTTCATGATTCCTATAGTTTGCCTTACTTTTGCACATTGCTTTCTCACAGTAATTTCTCACTTTATGTCTGTATGATGCTTCCCTTCTGAAAGACTGCCTTTCTCATCTTGTCTTTCATCATTTCATCCAATTTGTTACTTGGGCCAAACTGTACTGACTGAGCAATATAGGGGGTGAGCAGTGTGTAGGACTCAGACTAAGACATGAACTCCAAGAACTGTCAGAGACAGGGGAAGCTTAAGCGGGGGCCCTGAAAGGAAGGGGCCAGCATTGAAGAAGACACTGTGGACTGGCTGAAGCTTACTCTGTCTAGCTGAACTGGATTTTCCTTTCCTTGAGTTCAGCTAGTGACCTGAGTCATATTAATATGTAGTAGAGCAATTGATTGTTGACTTATTATTTCATAAATATTAACTCTTGTTAACCAGAGTAAGACATTTGTGACCATCGATCCATGTTTCCTGTATCTCTTAGGAAAGTGTTCCAAGTCTGAGTCACTTAAGTTTCCACCTTACCATCAGTGATGAGACATGGCTGCATTATGTAGCCTTGCTTAGTCTTCTGATTTCTTTAGGATGTAAAAGCTCACCTTAGGATGGAAGTTTGAGGACTGTAAAAGGTGTATGTTTTTTGGTTGTATTCTATCATGAACTTATTTTGTTACAGAACAGCAAGTAGTAGTTCCCCAGGCCAGTGTTGGTCTTTGGACTGTATTTGGAATAGCGCTGCTGTCATGTGAGCTATCAAGTTCTTGTTTTGTTTTGAGTCATTGTCTTGCTGTGTAGCTTAGGCTGGCTTGAATTCTCAGTCCTCCTGCTATGGCTTCGGACTACACGTCGGGCTACTTTGTTCTCTTTAGTTTATAATCCTTTCTTAATATGATATAATTGTACTGGGTTATGTACACGTGTGTGTGTGTGTGTGTGTGTGTGTGTGCGCGCGCGTGCGTGCGTGCGTGTATAAATATCCCCTTTCTTTGAGGCAGGGTCTTGCTATGAAGCCCAGGTTGACCTTGAATCTATAACCCAGGAAAGGGTGTGTGTGTGTGTGTGTGTGTGTGTGTGTCCGTGTCCCCATTTGTCTAAAAGGCCATTGCTGAAGACTTTAGCTACATTGTTCCATGCCAGGTCTGATCATGTAAGCATGTCCTGTCGTTGCCTTTGCAGAGTTTTTTGTGTTACTTCCCCTATTTCATTTCTGTTGCCTTAGGTCCCACATCCACCCTTCTTTCTCTTCAACCATTACAAATCATTACAATAGATAACTAGGATTTTCTTTCTTCACATCTTTGTATTCCTTTTTTTTTTCTCCCCTTTCCAAGACAGGGTTTCTCTGTGTAGCCCTGGCCTTCTGGAACTCATTCTGTAGACCAGGCTGGCCGCGAATTTAGAAATCTGCCTGCTTCTGCTTCCCAAGTGCTGGGATTAAAGGCATGCCCCACCACTGCCCAGCCATATCTTTGTATTCTTGTTAGTTGGGACTGCACAACTAACAACCAGTTTCCTTCAGAATCCTGCTGTGGCTTTCTCTTTACCTTTAGAAAACAAGGTAATACTTATGTGCTTTTTTTTTCTTGTTTTTTTGAGACAGGGTTTCTCTGTATAGTCCTGGCTGTCCTGGAACTCACTCTGTAGACCAGGCTGGCTTTGAACTGAGAAATCCGCCTGCCTCTGCCTCCCAAGTGCTGGGATTAAAGGCGTGCGACACCATGCCCGGCTTTGTGCTTTTCATAGCCTTTTATGATGTGTGTGGAGACTGTTTTTGACTTCTCTGCCTCATGGCTTCTTGTCTGTTCTGCCTGGCAGCTGATTCCTAGAGATGCCCTTGGTCCCTTGCCCTTGCCCCACACTATTCCTTACCTCTATCAAAACTGTCTTCATCAAAGAAGATACTTACATTCCATTTTTTTTTTCTGATTACTTCTAGTTCCCTTTGGTGGTAATTTGCCTTCTTAATGTTTTTATTTGTAAATACCACCTATTACTTTTATTTCCACTGTTTACAGTTTTGTTTCACATTAGTTTTGTTTGTTTGTTTGTTTTGTTTTGTTTTGTTTTTTGTTTTGGTTTTTTTTGTTTTTTGTTTTTGTTTTTGTTTTTTTTTTTTTTTTGTTTTTTTTTTTTTTTTTTTCGAGACAGGGTTTCTCTGTGTAGCCCTGGCTGTCCTGGAACTCACTCTGTAGACCAGGCTGGCCTCGAACTCAGAAATCCGCCTGCCTCTGCCTCCCAAGTGCTGGGATTACAGGCGTGCGCCACCACTGCCTGGCAATCCTTCAGCGTCTAAGAGCATGCCATTTTATATAACAGGATATCAATGAGTTTAAATTTAACCTTAAACTAGCTAATGACTTACTCTTTTAAATTATCTATATATTGCCAAGCAGTGGTGGCACACGCCTGTAATCCCAGCATTTGGGAGGCAGAGGCAGGCGGATTTCTGAGTTCGAGGCCAGCCTGGTCTACAGAGTGAACTTTAGGACAGCCAGGGCCACACAGAGAAACCCTATCTCGAAAAACCACACACACACAAAAATTATCTATATGATACAATTTTCACATTCTTTTAAAGATGCAAGTTTTAGAGGCTGAAAAGATGGGCTTGAGAGCACTGACTGGCTTTCCAGATGACCCAGGTTTTATTCCCAGCGCCCGTATGGCAGCTCAAAGGCTCTGTAACTCCAGTTCCAAGGGATCTAACACCTGTTTTTGAACTACAGTGTTGTTCATCCTTAGGGAGCAGATACCAAGCCTTATGTCTTCAACACCCATCCTTTAATATAGAGCCTGCATTTGCAAGGTAAATCTGCTTGGGATTCACATTGATACGAAAATAATGATGCTGTCTGAGAACGAGGCAGTCCAAGGCACCCCGTCATACCCTTTATTTAATGGATGTTCTTAGGTAGTTAAATGGTGAATTGTTAATGAATTGCTACGTCACTAGAACATATCCAGTGTCACTTGACCCATTTGGAGGTGATGGTGTGGCAGAAACTAGTTCTCCCATTATTACAACTTTAGACACAAGATTCCAAACAGGAGGTAAAACGTAGGAAGTTTCTGCATGCAAGGTCATTGTTTTTAATTGCATATATATCAAGGTTTCAGTTACCATTTAGTTCAACATGTCTTGATAGATGCATGAAGCTATTATACATAGAAAATAACTGAAATGTATTTTTAAATAACTGAAAATGTAATTTTTAGAGGAAAGCTGTTTGGTAATCCTAACTCAGAATTGGAAGGGATACGTCCAGATATTCATACAGTATTCGAAGTTAATACAGGAATGACTAGAGTCAAAGGAACTGAAATGCTTTTGGAGTTTCATATACGTGAACTAAGACCATTCCCTTAAGTTGTACCTTGCTCAGCCTTTTAAGACTTTTTTCTTTTTTCTTTTTTCTTTTTTCTTTTCTTTTCTTTTCTCTTCTCTTCTCTTCTCTTCTCTTCTCTTCTCTTCTCTTCTTTCTCTTCTCTTCTCTTCTCTTCTCTTCTCTTCTCTTCTCTTCTCTTCTCTTTTCTTTTCTTTTCTTTTCTTTTCTTTCTTTTTTTGTCCAGGCACCTTTAATTCCAGCTCTTGGAAAGCAGAGGCAAGTAGATCATGAGTGTTGAGTCCAGTGTCGTCTACAAACCCAGTCCCTGGACAGCCAGGGAGGAGTATACAGAAAAGCAAAACAAAACCAAAACAATTTAGGATTTTTTTATGTGTATGGTGATTTTGTGAGAGCAGAAAGATGATGGGGAAAATAAAATTGCAGATAAATTACTAAATGGTAATTAGTTGTGCCTGGCAGAAGACCACACTGAAAGTTAGTCTGGTCACTGGGGTTTTTGACACTTAGGACTATACCAAGACGCTCCACCTGGGGTGCTTTGATCTGCTCCATCTCCAGATATCTTTGCGAATAGTTACACACACAATTTAGTTAGTGCATACCTTCTGATTCTTCCTGTTTTCGTTTTGTTTACTACATATTTTCAACTGGTCAGAATTAGCATACCAGGAAACAAAGAATGTTATGAATCATAAAAGACCCTTTCAGAGTAAACCAAAGTGTAGGAGTGTTTTCTGGCAGAAGGAGAAATACATTGTTTTAGTTCCCAGCTCTGTATAAATCTGGTTTTCGCTACTACTTTTTTGTTTTGTTTTGTTTTGTTTTGTTTTTTGTTTTTTTTCCCCCAGACAGGGTTTCTCTGTGTAGCCTTGGCTGTCCTGGAACTCACTGTAGACCAGGCTGGCCTCGAACTCAGAAATCCGCCTGCCTCTGCCTCCTAAGTGCTGGGATTAAAGGCATGCGCCACCACCGCCCCAGACAGGGTTTCTCTGTGTAGCCTTGGCTGTCCTGGAACTCACTCTGTAGACCAGGCTGGCCTCGAGCTCAGAAATCTGCCTGCCTCTGCCTCCCAAGTGCTGGGATTAAAGGCGTGCGCCACTACCGCCCGACGCTACTACTTTTATAAACTGATATCAAGAAGAAAACAAAATATTCCAAGTTGGAAATTCTACTTATATACAAATGTAGTTTTAACAGAAAAAAATATAAAAGCTTTACTATTATGTTCTTTTTTTAAAAAAAACTTTATTTTTTTATTTTTAAATTATTTATTTTATTATATGTAAGTACACTGTGGCTGTCTTCAGAAACTCCAGAAGAGGATGTCAGATCTCATGGATGGTTGTGAGCCACCATGTAGTTGCTGGGATTTGAACTCAGGACCTTTGGAAGAGCAGTCAGTGCTCTTAACCCTCTGAGCCATCTCTTCAGCTGTTTGTTTTTTTGTTGTTGGTGGTGGTGGGTTTTTTGTTTGTTTGTTTTTTGTTTTTGTTTTTCCGAGACAGGTTTTTTTGGTTGTTGGTTTTTTTTTTTTTTTGGATTTGGTTTTTTCGAGACAGGGTTTCTCTGTATGGTCCTGGCTGTCCTGAAACTCACTCTGTAGACCAGGCTGGCCTCAAACTCAGAAATCCGCCTGCCTCTGTCTCCCAGAGTGCTGGGATTACTGGCATGTGCCACCACTGCCCGGCTTAATGTTCTTTTTAACAGATAAGATTTGAATACTGATGGCAAAATGGTACAATAATCCATGTAGTTAATGAGCATTTGAAAATAAGTATTGCTTAATACCATAGATTGACTGTGTTGTGTGTGTTATATATCTCCCAAAATAGAAATTCAAGATAATTTAAAATGAACCCTTTGGGGAAGGAGATAGTTAAATAGTGGGTGTTTGTTTTTGAATGCGGAGTCTTATTGGGTAGCCCAGATTACTGATAAACTCACAATCCTCCCACCTCCACCTCCCGATTGCTGGGCCATGATTTCAGTGGAGTGTATTTTGGTTTGGTGTGTGTGGTGCACATTTGTTGCTAAGCCAAGAATGCAATCCAAAGCCTTACATGCCGCCCAGTCACTTTGCAACTGAGGTGCACTCCTAGTTCTGAAGTTTCATTTTTCTAACACTTTTTTTTTCTCTAAAAAAAAGTAACATTTTTGTTAGTTTATTAATTTCATACATGTATTCACACACCTCACTATCCCCTCCAATTCACATGTCCCCCAAGCTTCCTGTCCCCCTTTTTTATTTTTATTTTATTACAGTCCAGTCTTTCCCCCCCTTCTAGTTTCCCCTCCCACAGTTCCTCATCCCATTCCTCCTTCCTCCTGTCTTCAAGAGAATGTCCCCCCACCTGCCAGGCCTCCCCGCTCCCCTGGGGCCTCAAGTCTCTGAAGGGTTAGGCACATCTTCTCTGCACTGAGGCCTCCTGTATGTGTGTCAGGGCCTTGGACTAGCTCCTGATGCTTCCTGATTGGTGGCTTAGTGTCTGAGATCTCAGGAGTCCGGGTTAGTTGAGACTGTTGGTCTTCCTATGGGGCACCCTCCTCCTCAGCTTCTTCCAGTCTTTTCCTAATTCAGCCACAGGGGTCCCCAACTTAAGTTCAGTGGTTGGGTGTGAGTATCTGTGTTTGTCTCAGTCAGCTGCTTGTTAGGCCTTTCGGAAGACAGCCATGCTAGGCTCCTGTCTGTAAGTGCACCATAGCTCTTGAGATGGATCCCAAGTTGGGCTGGTCACTAGACCACCTTTCCCTCAGTCTCTTCTCCATTTTTGTCCCTGCAGTTCTTTTAGACAGGAACAATTCTGGGTCAGGGTTTTTGACTGTGGGATGGCAGCCCTCCCTCACTTGATGCCCTCTCTTCTTGTCTGTATGGGTTCCCTCTCCCCACTGTTAGGCATTTCATCTAAGGTCCCTCCCTTTGAGTCCTGAGAGTCTCTCTCCTCCCAGGTCTCTGGTGCATTCTAGAGGGTCCCCCCACCTCCCACCCTCAAGGTTGCATATTTCCATTCATTCTGCTGGCCCTCAGGGCTTCTCTCCTGTCTTGTTGTCTCTATTCCCCCCCACCGCCCCTCACCCTCATAACTGATCATGTTCCCTGTTTTCCTTCCTCCCTCCCCTCTCTGTCCCAGGGCCCTGCCTCCCTCTGCCTCCTGTGATTGTTTTCTAACACTTTTTGCTGATGAGGATACTTAGTGGAATTGTTTGTTTTGTTTTAGGAAAGAACTACTTTTCATGAACCACACCATCAATTTGTTGGAGTAGAAAAGCAAGTATTCATCATGCCTGCTGTAGCTTCAGTTCCTAAAGAACTCTACCTCAGTTCTTCACTAAAAGACCTCAATAAGAAGACAGAAGTTAAACCTGAGAAAACCAGCACCAAGAAGTGTGTGCTCTTTGCTAGCTTGATTAAGTTATATCAATTTTATTTCATTCTCTTATTATTTAGATTTAATAAATAGCTAATTTAATGTTTATTTGAAAAATGATGTCATCCCAGGAATAAATAAGACCTAGAGAAGTTCTTAAATTTGTCTTAACAGAAGAAATGTGTGATTGCTCAGATGTAAGTTACCTGGTTCCTGACCAGTATATATACTAGATGATATGTTTAAAAGAATATGAAGGTTCCAGTAAAGCCTTTTTGCCACAAAAGAGACAGGGTTTCTCAGTGTAGCCCTGGCTGTCCTTGAACTCACTCTGTAGACCAGGCTGGCCTTGAACTCAGAAGTCCACCTGCCTCTGCCTAACAGTATAACTTTTAACTAAGGTTTTTTTGGTTTTTTGTTTTCTTTCGAGACAGAGTTTTTCTGTATAGCCCTGGCTGTCCTGGAACTCATTCTGTAGACCAGGCTGGCCTCGAACTCAGAACTCGAACTCAGAAATCCGCCTGCCTCTGCCTCCCAGAGTGCTGGGATTACAGGCGTGCACCACCACCACCCTGCTTAACTAAGGTTTTTGATCTTTTAAAAGATCACCTTTACTCTTGTGTAGGACAAGAGTAAAGGTTGTGCAAGTTAGGATGTTGCTGGAGTCTTTCTCTGACTGAGAAGGGGCTATGACTGCTTTTTTTTCTAATTATCTTGGATAGTTTTATGGCAGCTTAACTCAAGCTAGTCATCTTAGAGGAAGGACCTAAATGAAACAAATGCTTCAGTAAAATCAGGCTGTAGGAGCCGGGCGTGGTGGCTCACACCTGTAATGCCAGCACTTGGGAGGCAGAGGCAGGCGGATTTCTGAGTTCGAAGCCAGCCTGGTCTACAGAGTGAGTTCCAGGACAGCCAGGGCTACACAGAGAAACCCTGTCTCGAAAAAAACAAACAACAACAACAAAAAAATGCCGGTTAGGGGGAAAATAAAGATTGGCTGCTTCTTGAGCTAAATTGGTTACGTGGGATATCATGAAAAGTAATTTTGTTTAATTCTTGTTGTTTGATTTTTTTTTTTTTTTTTTACAATAAAGTCATCTTTAAACTTTCTCAAATACTAAAGATGAAAACTTTATAAATGTTAAATCGAAGATGTTCATATCTTCCTATCAGAGTCTGGTGTATCCCTTAAGACTAGCCTAACCCCAGAGGGAGGTTATAAATTGTAATTGGATGAAGTAAAGAACTTAAATCATGAAGTATATTTTAACAAGGTCATCTGTGGAGTTTATATATTACATGTATTTTTCCCAGTACCAAGTTTTGTAAATTCTCTTCCTTTCTAAGTTATATACACAGCGCTCAGAAGATCTTCAAGACAGCAGAAGAATGCAGACTAGATCGTGATGAGGAAAGGGCCTATGTGCTTTATATGAAATATGTGGCAGTTTATAATCTTATCAAAAAGAGACCTGATTTCAAGCAACAGCAGGTACCCTCATTTTTGCTATTTTAGTTGATATTTTTATACAGTAGAGCTGTTGATTGTCTCTAAAAAGCTTTAACTACCTGTGACATTAACTTTTGTTCCTCTTCACCTCTCTCTCAATTCTGACAACCTGGTAATGCTAAGCAGTAGGTCTGTCACCAACATAACAATGGATTTAGATCACATGATACCTTGACAATTTTTAACTCCTGTGTGGCCAAGAAAAGCAAAGCAAAAATATGCTTTTATTATTTGTTAGTATATTCATGCATACATTTTGTATGGATCAATATGTGTATAAAATAGTATATAAATGTATAAAGCCAAGCAGTGATGGTGCATGCTTTTAATCCCAGCACTTGGGAGGCAAAGGCAGGCAGATTTCTGAGTTCGAGGCTAGCCTGGTCTACAGAGTGAGTTCCAGGACAGCCAGGGCTACACAGAGAAACCCTGTGTGTGTGTGTGGGGGGGGAGTATATAAACTGTTTGCTTTTTGTTTTAATAAATTATTGCTAGGTCAAGTGGAAGGACTGAGTTTATTAAGTGCACTGAATAAGAAAAATAATAGCTGAGTGCAGTGTCTCATGCTTGTAGTCTCTGGTGAGTCCAGGAGTTCCAGGCCAGCTTGGACAGCATAGAGAGATCCTATATCAATAAATAAAACCCAGGGATTGGAGTCATAGCTCAGCAGCTAAGAGTGCTTTGTACAGAAGGCCCAGGTTTGGTTCCCAGCACCCATTTCAGGTGACTTACAAATGCTTCTGACTCCAGCTCTAGGGTATCCAGTGTCCTACTCTGGCCTCCTTGGGCACCTGCACATGTGGCATACATTCACACAATATACACAAATGAAAAGTAAATAAGTAAGAATATGTTTTCAGGTGTGCTTTAAGGTCAGATGTTTAACTGTCAGCCTTTTATTTGACTGACATTGGAGCTGTATTAGATACAACTTTAGAATTAAGAGCAAGACTTAATGTCTCTTCATGTTTTCTTTTTTGTTCTTAATCTGTTTAGCAGATACTAGTCTTTTACTTTGCTGAAGTCATGAGTAGAAAGTGAGGGCTATCATGGTTTAGACAGAGAAACTAATAGCTAGAATTGGTGTGAGAAGAAAAGACGCATCTTAGTTCTACAAACAGGCAAAATAATATGCAGGTGGTGTTAAAGAATAGGAAGAATGCTGTATTAGTGCTCCCACCTTAGAAATGACCTTGTTATCACATAGAAACAGCAAAGTACTGCCTAGAGCTTTCTTACCCCACACAGGAAGCATTCTTTGAGAGGGTCTCAAAGCTATGCGGCATAGAGTTTATAGTCTCCCCACCGTGTCTCCAAAGCATTTCCATTTCAACAGCACAGCATAATGCTCAGCCATTTAAAAATTAATATGGATTTTTTTTCTTTTTTGGTTTTTTTCGAGACAGGGTTTCTCTGTGTAGCCCTGGCTGTCCTGGAATTCACTCTGTAGACCAGGCTGGCCTCGAACTCAGAAATCCACCTGTCTCTGCCTCCCAAGTGCTGGGATCAAAGGCATGCACCACCACTGCCCAGCTAATATTGATAGTTTATTCTGGAGGTTACAGTGACACACTCTGTTAGCACTTGATACTTTATAGTATTTTACTTTGTTCTGTAGTGAGAAAGTTGAAGTTTTTCTTATTTGAAGTCCCCATTCTTTTTGCCCAGAGTATTGTGACTGATAATATTCCTTAGTAAAGAGGGATGGATACCTTAATAGTTAAGCTAATGGTAGTAGGTTATTTCTTCTACCATCTAAATTGTGCTAATCATTACTGGGTCCCCCCCCCCATTACTGGGTTTTAAAGCAGTTATAAGTGTCCCTTTGCACTTAGGGGTTCATCTACCTCCCCATAAATGGCTGAATTAGTCCTGCTGTGGGAGAAGACATCTTTTTAATATTTAAAGGCATACTTATCTACAGATTAAGAAGCCAGAAGCCTGCCTAAATTCAAATACTCTTTAAAACATTCTGGAGGAATTGCTTTTTAAGGAGGGCTGGCTAGTGAGATGGCTGGCTGCAAAGAGGGAGACCTGACCCACAGGGAGACTCTCTGGACCCACAGGGCAGCCCAGAGCAGACCCCACATCCTGTCTGCCTTCCACATGCATACTGGGGGGTTATGTCACCCTCCTCCTCCCCACCTCCTCCATCCCACCTACTCTCCAGTACTCTGTAAAGGAAGTGCTTGGAAGGCGTGGTGAGGAATAAAGGAAGCGCTGTCTGCTGATTAGTCTGGCATTGAACTGATTTTGTGTATTTGTTTTTTGCTTTACTTTTGGAATTTAGTAGTGTTTTTCCCTTTGGCAAGGTTGGAATTACCATTTTGATTGCCTGTTCCTCCTCTTTGAATAGGTTGGGATTAGTTTTCTCAGAGTGTGTGAAGGTCAGGTTAGGAAGCTGCCTTTGAAGGGTCAGCTAACCCAAGCTGTTGCTTTGGATGCCACAGTTTCTTGGTTCCCTGTTTGCTGTCTAGAGCCTTCATCTCTCCTGTCTTAGAACTGTTTCTGTTTTGTTTCATTTATTCAACCTTCAAGTATGTGAGGTATTAAATTACCTACGTATTTTATAATTATAACTTCTTACATTGCGTAGGGACAGAATATGTAGCTGAATTCTTTCATAATTGTGTGCTTTCCCTCACATTTTATATTGCAAATTGTTTAAGTAAAAGTTAATGTAGTAGAGAGGGCACAGTGATGGAGCTGAAAGCTGCTGGCTCCTGAGCAGTGCTTTCTGGGTCATCTGAGAAGTAAGAGCTGCGGTGAGATACTGGCATAGCAAATCCTTGTGAAACTAGAGTTATAGTCAAAGCATTGCAATGCACTCACACAAGCATGCATACATGCATGCATCCCCTCCCCCCTTTTTTGGACAAGCTCTTACTGTGGAGCTAGTTGGCCTCAAACATAGGTAGGATGCACCTGCTTCTGCCTCAGAAGTGCTGGGATTAAAGGTGTGCTTTAACCATCACATTCCTGCTGGTTAATCTTTGATATGAGAGAATTGGAGAGAAATAGGAAAGCTGTACTGATAAACCTGTGAAGAATTTCCAGTTGAGTAGGGTCGGTGTTATCGATCTATACTGCCACTTGACATGTTAACAGTATCTATGCTGATAATGGCCTTTAGGGAACCTCAGTAATAATAGAGGACTGTGAGGACTGCTGCCTCACAGTTTCTAATAGAGTCTCACACACAGTCTTTAAGTACAAGAAAGCAGGCTCTCAGACTAGCTTTTTGTTTTGTTTTGTTTGTTTTTGAGACAATGTTTCTCTGTGTAGGCTTAGTTGTCCTAGAACTCACTTTGTAGACCAGGTTGGCCTTGAATTCAGAGATTCACCTGCCCCTGCCTCTCAAAGCGCTGGGATTAAAGGCATGCACCACCACTACCTGGCTTAGACTAGCTTTTTTTTTTTTTTTTTTTGGTTTTTTTCGAGACAGGGTTTTTTCTGTGTAGTCCTGGCTGTCCTGGAACTCACTCTGTAGACCAGGCTGGCCTCGAACTCAGAAATCCGCCTGCCTCTGCCTCTGCCTCCCAGAGTGCTGGGATTACAGGCGTGCGCCACCACGCCCGGCTAGACTAGCTTTTTAATTGAGTTCATGAAAATAAAACAAATGAGAACATTTTTGGTTTTGCTTTGTGTTTTGCTTTTATAAGAAGCTTGCAATGATTGCCTTATACGTTTTAAGAACATGTTGCACTAGAAGTCTCTAATATTCTCTAATAATTAAGTCTCTAATAATTGGTGTGATTTTTAATAAACTACACCTTTATTAGTATTACTTGGTGAAGGGCTCTTCTGACTCAATAAAGCATTAGAATGCAAAAAATCAAAGTCTTGAGTTTTTTAGTTTAGATCAATGCATAGATACATGATAACTATTACAACAGATTTCTTTGCCATCACTACTCCTACCCACTTCACTGCTGAAGGTGAGCCCTTTATCTTCATGGTCCTTCTCACTGCTTTCACACATACACACATTTCTATTACTACTACTACTACTACTACTACTACTACTACTACTGTTAGCAATGAAGTGTCCTAATAGGTTTTGTTTACAAAGTCACAGTGACATGTAATTAGAGTCAGTAAGACTTGATTACAGGATCTCAATGACCATAATGTGTAACCTTTTGAAGTAACTTCATTTATTTACTTTCCACATCAAACCTTTTTTTGAGTTAGGTTATGCTATTACTTTGTACTATTTGATTTTAGAAATTCATGATTTCCTCAATAATAAAATTTGTTTTGTGTGTCAAAAGTATCTTAACTCTTAGTTAGCATGTAACTATTACAGATGGAGGCAAAAATATCTGTTTAATATAGTAAATACAGTCTCTCACAGAGGAACACACCTATAATTCCATTACTTGGGAGCTGAGGATGAAGATGCTAGAATCCAAGCCAGCTTGGAATACACACTGAGCCCGTCTCAGCAAATAAATAAATCCCAAACTATTCATCTTTGCATAATTTGCTTTATTCCTTTTGAGACGGGAGAAAAGGAACTTAGTATATTGCATATTTGTAAGAAGAAAATTTGCTTTGTTCTTCCAAATTCTCCTCAGGATTTATTTGTGATCAGTAAGAATAGTGTTAGTGGCATCTCATAAATAAGTTAAATGTATTATATAGTGGATTTTATGCATACTGATATTATAAAGATATTTTTGAAATATTTGAACAATAAATTGTACATTTATATAGGTTAGAAGTTAAAAACAAATGCTTCTGCTTCTTTTCTACAGGCACCATGATTTTAGTGTTTTTCTATAACACCAGTGCTGTAACTGCCTGGTATTAACAGTGTGGGATGGTTTTCGTATACTTTCAGGATTATTATCTTTCAATACTTGGACCTGCAAACATCAAAAAAGCTATTGAAGAAGCTGAAAGACTCTCCGAAAGCCTTAAACTAAGGTACTGATTTTACTATAAATTCTGTAAAAGAATGCAAATTGGAAGATGATACCATAGGTTTGTTTATTTATATCTAACCATGTCTATAATACCCATTCCCTACAAACAAGTCCTATGGTAACTGATATTGCCCATATTGGTGTGTTACTATTAATATTCTTCATGAACATTTTAGACTATTAAAATTGTACTGATGGTTTTGGGTTGTTTTTTTGTTTTTGTTTTTGTTTTTGTTTTTCTGAGACAGGGTTTCTCTTTGTAGCCCTGGCTGTCCTGGAACTCACTCTGTAGACCAGGCTGGCCTCCAACTCAGAAATCTGCCTGTCTCTGCCTCCCAGAGTGCTGGGATTACAGGCGTGCGCCACCACTGCCCGGCGGTTTTGGTTTTTTTGTTTTGTTTTTGTTTTTTTGTTTTTCGAGACAGGGTTTCTCTGTGTAGTCCTGGCTGTCCTGGAACTCACTCTGTAGACCAGGCTGGCCTCAAACTCAGAAATCCGCCTGCCTCTGCCTCCCAAGTGCTGAGATTACAGGCATGCGCCATCACGCCCTGCTAGTACTGATGTTTTACATTAGAATTCATGTCCAATTTTCATGTTAAGGTATTTGTAAAGGAAAAAGGAATTTTAATTCTTCACATACGGCATGTTGTATTAGAAACTGCTATTGGCTTTAATCAGAAATGAAGTATCTATTCTTAGTTTTAATCTCCTTGTTGTTGCAACAGTTATATATTTTAAAAACAAGTTAATTTCAGTATTTACCATGACTGCCTTATCAGTCATGAAATGATACGGCCATGAATATGAAATGATTACAAATAAGGATCTCAGAGATGGCTCAGGAGTCAAGAGCAACCTGCTGTTCTTTCAGAGTGCTTGAGCGTTTTGTTTTCCTTTGACCCAGGATTGTTTAGAAGTATGGCATTTAATTTTCAAATATGAGATATTTCTTCTTTTTTTTTTTGTCTTTCTTTTTTTGTAAAAATTTTTTTAAATGGCTGGTTTTTTGGTTTGTTTTTTTTTTAGATTTATTTATTTTATAAATGTGAGTACACTGTCACTGTCCTCAGACACATCAGAAGAAGGCATCAGATCCCATTACAAATGGTTGTGAGCCACCATGTGGTTCATGGGAATTGAACTCAGGACCTCTGGAAGAGCAGTCAGTGCTCTTAACTGCTGAGCCATCTCTCCAGCCCCCCCCCTTTTTTTTTTGTCTTTCAAGACAGGGTTTCTCTGTATAGCCCTGGCTGTCCTGGAACTCACTCTGTAGACCAGGCTGGCCTTGAACTCAGAGATCTGCCAGCCTCTGCCTCCCAAGTGCTGGGAGTAAAGGCATGTGCCGGTTCTGCCAGGCTCTGATTTTATTTCAATTTCATCATAGCTACAGATATTTCATCCTTAAACAGTCTTTGTTTATGGTTCTACATACAGTGTTACCCTGGACAATATGCAGTGTGTACCTGAAAAGAAAGTGCAGTGACTGAATATACCTCACAATGGAAATGCAATTTCAGCAGGGTGGGGATGCTTAGGAGGGGTGTTCGAGTTCTCAGCCCTATTTACACTGTTGTACTGTTTGTCGTTTAGGTCTCTGGGCTTTGTTGATGCTGTTCAGATCTTAACTATTTTCTGTCCCACCCCCTCAGGGATTTTGAACCTTGGGCCTGTGCTCACAAATGCTCACCTTGAAAAGATGCCCTTCTCCCCCCACACACATACAGTGGTGGTGATTTGTTATGAGATTTTGTTTTGTTTTATGGTGGTGTTTATTTTGGCAGTGAGGTTGTAACAATTATGACAGGGTACTAAAAATCTAAACAAATACTTTATTTCTCTCTGTAATTACATTGAACTTTTGTGTATTTTGCAGTTGTGTTTTTTGGCATTTATACATCTATGGTTATCATAATTGCGATGAATTCAGTCATTGTGTTTCTCTTATCTGGAAACAGTCTCTCCTTTGAGATGGGCCATTCATCTTTGCTTTATTACTTCTGGCTCATTCAATTTGATTCTATCCTGCTTTTCATTTATCCTGACAGTCTGTCTTGTTGGCATGTTCCCTCTGTTCACATCTAAACCAGTCATAGCATATATGCTTTAAGGAAAGCAAGAGGGAAAGCACTTTTTTCTCTGCCTGCCTTTCCTTTCCTGTTTTCTGGCTCGTTCTGTTGCTTCATGATGCAAGTTTCTGCCTGACTCCTTGCTGGGCTCTAGAGAATCCCCCTAGCTTTCCTGGCAGTCCACATCTGCTAGGAACAAGTTCTTCACTTCTCTTATCTGGTAATACTTTTATTTTCACTCCTGTTTTTCGTTTGCTTGCTTGTTTGTTTTGGGTATGGGCATGTGGTCTTAGGTCACAGCTTGTGGGAGTCATTTTCTCTGTCCACCATGTGAAGATCAGGGATCAGACCCAGTTATTAGCTGATGCCCTTGTCTTTATTCCCAGGTAATGTCTCATAAGATACATGCTTCTGAGTTGACAGGGTTTTGTGGTTGTTGTATTTGTTTGTTTTGTCCTTTGTCCCCTTTGGTAGCTCTGGCTAGCCTGGAACACTCTTATGTAGACCAGGCCAGCTTCAGAATCACAGAAGCTTCTGGAGTTCTGGGATTAAAGGTGTGCACCTCCAGGCCCAGCTGTCTTCTATTGATTCTGATGTGGAAATCCATACCAGTTGGTCCTGTTTTTAATTTATTGTATGTCATATATTCTTCTTTCCTGGCTTGAGATTTTCTCTTTAGTAGCAGTCTATGATGTGACTACTGTTGCTTTTCTATCGTTTCTGATTGGGGTTTACTGGACTCTGCATCTGAAAATCTATGTATTTTATCAAATTTGGGGAGTTTGGGGCTATTATTCCTTCAAATGTTTTTTATTTTGTTTCATTCTCTTACTGGCACTCTGGGTATCCATGTGACAGGCCTGAGGTTTGTCAGGAAATCCACCTGAGGCTATGTCTGTTGCTGTCTAAGCCCCTCTTCTCAAACTGGAAAGTTTTTGTTGCTCTTTAGGTCCTGAATGTTGCCTCTAAATTTCAGGTTGTTTTTCAGAAACAATTTAACTCCAGAATTTCTATTTGGCTATTTTATAGTATCTTCATTTTTTTTTTTTTTTTTTACAGAAGTGTCCTTTATGTTTAGTCATTACAAACCATTTTCCACTTATCCTTAGGCAGAGTTAGTTAGCTGCTCATGAGTGCTCTGCTTTGAATGTCATTCAGGTTTATCTCAGCCAGTTTGCATTATTTGTCCTTTCTCTTTGGATGTCCTGTTTTCTTGTCTGTTGGTTAGTTTTGGTCGTGGAGAGCCATGGAGACTCAGCCCCTTGGTTATTCCCTTCAAGAGTGTTATTGTATTTTGTTCTGGGATGGTGGTGAACTTGGCTGGGTCAGATTTTATACACTGTCTTGTCAGTGGTAGTCAGCATCTGGAATGTCTTTTAAAGTTGGCTGTTTCCTCAGTGTTTGCTCTATTCTTACTTTTGTCGGCTATAGACTTGGACAACTTTATGCAGAGAGACTGGAACATTGGTTTCTGTATTAGTTTTAGCTGCCCCTGGCACATGAAGTCCCGATGTTAGGAATAAAGCCATCGAAATTAGAGTACGACAGAGGTCCTTCCCTTCCCAGTCCTTCACCCTGCCTGTTCCTTGTCTGTACAAGCATGCCAGAGTTTTAGTGCATTCTTCATTAACCATCTGGAGTCAGTTATTCATTACCCTTTCCTCCCTTTGCTCTGTATTCTCTCTCCTTTCCCTCAACACCCATCGCTGTCTCTGTCTCCATCTCCCTCCATCCTTGGAAGTTCAGAACCAGCAGACAGGACTGTCATCACTCATGACAGGGTGAGCAAGGTTCTTGAGAGTATACATTCCCAACAGTACTGCTTGGCATTCTGTGGGGAAAAGTTCCAAATACCTTGGATAGCTGCAAACTATAGTTACCATAACTTGTTTAACTTTTAGCAAATTAGAAGATAATAACTTCTTGACTTCGATAATAATTCTCCAGTTGGTGTGGTTAATACCTTTCCTGAATACTTGTTTTAACATTTTGATCTAAATCATCAACACAGTTGAGATACTGGAACAATTTCTCTTCCAGAGAGAATCAAGAGTTTGTTTTAAAAATTAAATTGTAAGAGCCGGGAGTGGTGGCGCATGCCTGTAATCCCAGCACTTGGGAGGCAGAGGCAGGTGGATTTCTGAGTTCGAGGCCAGCCTGGTCTACAGAGTGAGTTCCAGGACAGCCAGGACTACACAGAGAAACCCTGTCTCGAAAAAAAAAATTAAATTGTAGCAGAATTGATAATTAAATATTTGAAATTACAACATTAATAAAAAAGAGCATAACATCTATTTTGCAAGGTGTCTGTCCAGTTTAAAGTACACAGAGTCCCTGAGGGCAGGCAGATAGATGCATGTGGTTTGTATGGGAACTCTAGCAGAATTCTCCCAAGGCAGGATGCTAAGTATGAAACATGAACTCCTGTAACTATACTCCATCCGTCATGTTAATAAGACCTTCTTTCAACTAGATACGAAGAGGCCGAAGTTCGGAAACAACTTGAAGAAAAGGACAGACGGGAGGAAGAGCAGCTGCAGCAACAGAAAAGGCAGGAGATGGGGAGAGAGGACAGTGGGGCGGCGGCCAGGCGCTCTGCGGAGAGTTTACTGGATTCCAAAGCCAAAACCCAAAGGGTACTGCAAGTTTATTGTGTAAACACTGGTCCTGTTTGCCTCCTACCTGGAGGAGCTGCTCTGCCACTGTAAAGTTCTTTGAGGTGACAGGGATGACAATTCACGTGTTGGTCGGGAAATTGAATCAAAGGTCCTGAGTGCAGTTGGTTCCAGGTTTTCCTGTAAGCTTCCACAGCAGCATTGTCCTCCTGGTCATTGGTTACAGTTTTCCCAGTCACTGCAGTGGGAGGAGGGTGGCATGAGAGGGACCATTGGATTGTGATCTAGCCATCTAAGTTCTGGGCCTGTGCGAGTCTTGATTAACAACTCTTGGACTCAGGTTTGCCACAAAAAGGTCTTAAAACAAGATCTGAGGTGTCTTTTTCCTCCTGGTAAATCTACATGGAGAGAAGGACTAGGGCCAGGCATGGTGGTGAGGTGAGTGCCTTTAATCCCAGCAGAGGCAGGTGGATCTCAGAGTTCATTCAAGTGAGTTCCAGGCCAGCCAGGGCCACACAGAGAAACCTGCCCGAAAACCAAAAATAAAATAAAAAGAGAGAAGGACTTGGTTTGCTGCTTTATTTGGTCCCAAACAGTTCTTGTGACTGGTGTCTCAGGCATTGCCCTCTGTTCCTTTCGTCTTCTATTCCTGTTTCCCCTTTGTCTGTCCTGCTCAGCATTTCATTCAGTCTTCTTAGCATGTATACAAGATGTCTTTATTCCAAAGCCACCAGTGACGCAGTCTCTGCCAGCTGTCACTGTGCCCCTTCTTTTACTTTCTCAGAATTACTCTCCCTAAGATGTAGATTGTTTTGAGTTATTGAGTCCTTGGAGACAGTGATCCTCTGATCCTTTGTATTTCTGAAGGGTTTGTCCTGTTGCTAGTGTTGATTACTGGTACTAGGAAGAGCTTTCACTGGGTTAAACACTCTAAGAGGGTTAAGCAACCTGATCTTCCATCGTTTGAATTCATGTGGGAGACAAACCACTAACTTTGGGAGGTGTTTCTCAATAGGTCAAGTGGCTGCCAGAGCAAACAACAGGACGTAAAGGAAGTTTTTCATTTTGTTACCTTTTCTTTTCTTCTTCTTCTTCTTCTTCTTCTTCTTCTTCTTCTTCTTCTTCTTCTTCTTCTTCTTCTTCTTCTTCTCTTCCTCCTCCTCCTCCTCCTCCTCCTCCTCCTCCTCTTCCTCCTCCTCCTCCTCTTAATAATTTATTTGTGTTTTATGTGCATTGGTGTTTTCCCTCCTTGTATGTCTGTGTGAGGGTGTCAGATCTTGGAGTTACAGACAGTTGTGAGCTGCCATGTGGGTGCTGGGAATTGAACTTGGGTCCTCTGGAAGAGTCAGCAGTTAGCGCTCTTAACTTCTGAGTCATCCCTCCAGCCCCTTGTTGCCTTTTCAAAAATGGGTAGTCACTTTTTTTTCTAATTTCAGACAGAGTCTTTTGTAGCCCAGACTAGCCCAGACTCACTAAGCAGTCAAGGCTGGCCTTAAATTTCTACTTTTTGCCTTTACCCCAATTTCTAGGATTATAGGCCTCTGTAATTACACCCAGTTAATGGGCATAGGGCAGGCAAATGACCAGCTGTGGTACACCTCCAACCCTGTTGCTTTCACTTTAACAATTGCCCTGCTTCGTCTCCTACACGCCCCTCCCCACCCCATCTGACTTGAATATTTGAAAGCAAACTGTAGCTGCTCTGCTACTTTCCTGCTAACTGCTTTGCTGTACAGCTCACACAACCATAGTCCTCTCCACCCTGTAAACTTAACATAACTCCTTAGTGCCGCCTGGTGCTCAGACTGTTCAGACTTTGCTGCTGCCTGCATGTGATTGGTTCTCAAGTTGATTTGTTGAGGCACTAAAATAATTTTCCTTTAAGATTCTCTTCCTCCGAAACTTCACACCATGTACTTGATTGAATAAAGAAAGTGAATCACTTTCCCCCACCCCCCAGCCTGTAGGGTTTCCTTTATTTCCTACAGTGTCGGGGCAGTGCTGCTTTGTTTCATGATGAGAATTCTCTGCAGATGGTATCCTGTGTTTCATATTGTGTCATACATACTAGGAGCCAGGTGATACATATAACTTGTGCAGATGTACCCCTACAAAAGAGTGTTACTAACTTTGATCCATAGGTCCAAGTGAGTCCTCAGTTTTCCCATTTGTAAAATGAGCTAGCATCTTACCAAGGTTATGTCATGTTACCTCAGAAAATGTAAACTGTATAAGTAGTATAAGGAGTATATTGTTATTACTTGATTTTCCTTTAATTTAATGGTAGAAAACACTGACTGGAATACTAGAATTGCTTCTTTCTCTCTCTCTCTCTTTCTCTCTCTCTCTCTCTCTCTCTCTCTCTCTTTCTTTCTTTTTTTGGATTTGGTTTTCTTGAGACAGGGTTTCTCTGTATAGCCCTGGCTGTCCTGGAACTCACTCTGTAGACCAGGCTGGCCTCGAACTCAGAAATCAATCTGCCTGCCTCTGCCTCCCAGAGTGCTGGGATTACAGGCTTGCACCACCACCGCCCGGCTTGTTGTTTCATTTTAAGAAGCACTTTCTAATTAAGTACTCAAATTATATCTTGAGAATGAGCAGCGATTCTGATACACTTGAGGTTACTTTAGCTGGTACCTAGTAAAGCCAGGACTGTGTGTGTAAACTCTAGAGGGCGGAGGGTGTCACCAGGTTTGAGGACTTCATGCTCTCCAGACGAGCGCTCTACTACTGAGCTCTATCTTTTTTTTAATGTGTAATTTTAATAAAATGCCATTACTTGGCACACTGTATTTCTTAGCTTATTCCATTGCAATGGAATATTGAGTCTTTTATGAAACTGAAACTCTTTTCTTCTGTGAACCAGATTAATGGAGAGAAGAGTGAAGGAGGCGCAGCTGCAGAGAGAGGTATGTGAGCAAGGGTGCTCCTCAGTCTGCAGAGAGGGGTATGTGAACAAGGGTGCTCCTCAGTCTGCAGAGAGGGGTATGTGAACAAGGGTGCTCCGCAGACTGCAGAGAGGGGTATGTGAGCAAGGGTGCTCCTCAGTCTGCAGAGAGGGGTATGTGAGCAAGGGTGCTCCTCAGTCTGCAGAGAGGGGTATGTGAGCAAGGGTGCTCCTCAGTCTGCAGAGAGGGGTATGTGAGCAAGGGTGCTCCGCAGTCTGCAGAGAGGGGTATGTGAGCAAGGGTGCTCCGCAGTCTGCAGAGAGGGGTATATGAGCAAGGGTGCTCCTCAGTCTGCAGAGAGGGGTATGTGAGCAAGGGTGCTCCTCTGAGTCTCTTTTCATTGGAATAGACTTCAGCTTGACACAGTGAGTGTCTTCCTATACTCTGTAAGTTCTGTATTGGTTTACTGGGGGGTTAGTTTATGCGTTATTTTAGTCTGTGATTAAATGCGGCAATGTGCAGTTTACTTATTTTGTTTTCTAGGTACAGTAGTTAACCATAGCATAGTATTTGAGAGATGGCCTCAGAAGCTGCTCCTCAATAAACTGAGTGTGATACTTACACTCTACCTCAGTTTCCCTGTATGTAAAGAGGGATTATGTTATTTTCTTTTCCTGTTATTTAAGGAAGGAAGGGTTTATTTTGGGTCCTGGTTCGAGAGTACAGTTGATCACAGCCCTGGTATGGGGAGCTTGGGGCAGCTGGGCAGCTGCTCTGTAGTCAGGAAGCAGAGGACGGCGAGCGCTAGCATCAGCTTACTTCTCCTCACCCAGACAGTACCTCAGCCAAGGACCCATGCCACCCAGCTAACCTCACAGACATGGTTAGAAGCTGTCTCTGAGGGGATTTTAGATCCTGTCAAGTTGACAGCATTAACTGTCAAAGGAGTTCATAAGGAAACAGTTCATGGTGAATTCAGTTGCATATATTGAACTTTGAGGATCCATAGTAAATTTAAGGGTTGTTAACTGTTATGTGTGACTCTAGGTTGTAAGAGTTAATTATTTAGTGAATGCCCTTGTGCCCTGATGAAGAAATCTTAACCTGTAATTTGTATCCATACCTGGTATTGATTATCTAGTGACAAGTATATGACCTACCAATAAGTTAGGTAGTTGACTCCATCTATTAGAGGAATTTTTTTCTTTTTTAGAAAAGATGTAAATTAAACATAATTACATGTAACACCAAGGTAATTGTATACTGATCATACAGTAATTTTAAAAATAAGCTCCATGCAGAGTAAGGTGCCTTCCTAGAAGCTGTTGTCGATCTTAAGATTTGTTTTCATTGCAGCTCATTAAGCTTGGAAGGCAGTTTAGCAAACAGCTCTGTAGCTAAAGTTTAATGTGATGCTTTTGATCTTATATTTCAGGTGGTAAAGCTGACAAAAAAAAAAATAGCAACCTAGTTTTGTTTGCTTTTGCCAAATTGCATTCCCCATTCCAATTAATAAATAATTAGAAATCTAAACATTCAAACAGTCCTCGTAGCACCTCATCAGAGACCCAAAAAGGAATTAGAAAAGATAAATTAGAACCTTTCTTGAGACTCATTTGTGTAGCTCAGTAACTTATCTATACAAGTCTGGCCTTGAATTTTATATATAGTCAGGGTTGACCTTTTAATGCAAGTACTCTCCACCATGCCCAGGTATGCAGTTGCTGGGGATTGAACCCAGGGCCTCGTGTGTGCTGGAAGAGTATTCCACCAACAGCCCCATCACCAGCCCTTGTGACATTAGTAATCATGCAGTTTGTGTATGAAATGTTTTTATCTTAATGAGGCACATATTTAATTTTCTTTCTTTGAGAGAACTAATACCAGATATAGTTGGAACCTTGACATGAAGGTTTTAATTGGGCGAAGGGAGTCATGATGGAATCAAACCCAGAGCAGAACACTGCTAGACAGATACTATTTCACTCTCCAACCCGTGTATAAATAAGACATGGAACTTGTCTCTTAATAAATGTCAATATGAATTAGACTCGGTGTTCATGTGACAGATATCATCTCTGTGGGATGATAAGTTTGTGATGCCAAGAATACTTTGCTCTTCCACGCTTGCTAATGTGCCAGCACATAGAACTGGGCGATTCTGGTCATTTACAACTGTGTCTCTCAATTCCAAGGAGCAATCACAGCGAAGGAGCTATATACAATGATGATGGATAAAAACACAAGCTTGATTATAATGGATGCTCGAAAAATACAGGATTATCAGCGTTCCTGTATCCTGGATTCTCTCAGTGTTCCTGAAGAAGCTATAAGTCCAGGGTAGGTCATTGTGTGCTCAGATAATAGACGGCATTTGCGATGCTAACAGGCTGGCCTTGGTTTGTGCTGCTTCCACTTGGCCTGCCTGGGTCCTTTCAATCAACTTGTGTTCTGTCATCTCCATTACTGTGTAAGTGCACGGTGTGCTTAGTACCATTGCTCTGTTCATTTCCTTATGTAACGACAGTGTGATTTACTTATCTGTTTTGTTTTTAGACTTGGCCTTTATCTATTAAATATGATTGTGCTTTTTCAATTTATACAGGAACATATAAATTTATTAAAATAAACTTAGTATAATTAAATTTAATTGATTATTAAGTTACAGTTAAAATTAAGTTATATAACAGGTAGAACACATTATAAAGATAGTACACAAGAAACTTAAATTTGGGAAACACTTTTTTTTTTTTTTTCCCAAGACAGGGTTTCTCTGTGTAGTCCTGGCTGTCCTGGAACTCACTCTGTAGACCAGGCTGGCCTCGAACTCAGAAATCCACCTGCCTCTGCCTCCTAAGTGCTGGGATTACAGGCGTGCGCCACCAATGCCCAGCTGGGAAACACTTTTTGA
Source organism: Apodemus agrarius (assembly GCA_964023405.1). Classification (NCBI taxonomy): domain Eukaryota; kingdom Metazoa; phylum Chordata; class Mammalia; order Rodentia; family Muridae; genus Apodemus; species Apodemus agrarius. Next base: position 53,974,168 of record OZ030008.1, on the reverse strand, counting down.
TTCTCTTATTTCCCAACATGGTCACTAAAACACTAAATGTAAAAGAACTGTGTAGGTAAATAGTTCTCTTAAGATCCTCACATTTCATTTGCTTCCATTCCATTTTGCCGTAGATCAAGCATCTTGGTCTGTCTCTGTAAGGACAGCAGAAGATGATGTATCAGCTCCTCCTCCTCTGCACTTCCCAGTAGATACAGTAGCCAACATTATTACTTAGGAACATATTTTATTTTTAGTCCAGAGCCATTTTGTTTTATGTAGGTAAGTTTCACCAGGCCCACTCAGCTTGCCAGTGCTGTCAGCTAAACACTAAAATGCCCTGCCCACTAAATGCTGCGTGGTTTCTAGAACGCTGGCCTTTAAAAAAAAAAAAAAAAAAAAAAACCAATGGAATGGATCTGTATTATTCAACCATTCTGTCATTCAGCAAATATTTTCTGAGCAGTGGGCTGGGTTACTGTAGTTCTAAGAGCTGAGACAGCCGTGAGGAGATACAAGTCATTGCCCTTGTGAAGCTTTTATCTAAATAGGCAGATAAGGACAAGGAAAAGAATAAACATTAAAATATATCGTATTCCTTAAGTTAGTGAGGTGTGGTGGGTGGATGTGTATTGGTGTGTGTGTGTGTATGTCTGTTTGTCTCTCTGTCTTTCTGTCTTGGAGTAGACACTAAAATTTAGTTTAAGGAAGACTCACAGAAAAGTTCTTAGCGAGTGTTGAGTGTATGCACATTCTAAGGCCAAGAGCGGGAGCAGAGAAGACAGCAAGAAGAGAGGTTCCAAGCAGGAGCACAGCGAGGGGACAAGCTGTTAGAGAAGAGAAGGATGAGGTGACAGGACTGCAGTCAGGGTAACAGGCCATGGTCAGGACCTGAGCTTCCACAGGAGCAAAAGAATAGCTGGACCCTGCCTCCCGTAGTTGAGAACATGCTGGTGACAGGACCTAAGTGAGCACAGGCCTGAGCTGGAGCCACAGGCAGGTTGCACGACCTTTACATGCCAGGACACGATAGCGTAGGGGATGTCGCCTGCCTGGTGCTTCTGGGACGACTCAATGAAATTGAAGCACATGGTGTCTGGCACACTGTAAGGCTGTGTGTGTGCTTGCCGACGAAGTTAAATCTTGCTGTTTAGTTATTATAAGTATAGGTAGACGTGAGCTTAAATATGAGTAATGCATCCAACGTGATTCTCCAGTTTAGATTTGGCTGAGAAGGGTGTCTAGGGATTTCCTGTTTCCAGTTTTGCCGTGCCCCACCCCATCATTTTTTTTAAGGACTTAAAATTGAGCCTGTTTCTTTCCCTCTCTAGTAATTACTAAAAAGCACTACTATGCAATAAAGAAGGGCTAGAATATCTTTGGCTAAGATAAGTTAATATCTTTTTTTTTTTTTTTTTTTTTTTTTTTTGGTTCTTTGAGACAGGGTTTCTCTATGTAGCCCTGGCTGTCCTGGAACTCACTCTGTAGACCAGGCTGCCCTCGAACTCAGAAATCTACCTGCCTCTGCCTCCCAAGTGCTGGAATTACAGGCGTGCGCCACCATCGCCCAGCAAGTTAATATCTTAATATGGAACTTAACTTAAGAAAGTTTGTCCTGGTATGGCACAGAATATATGAGGATCATTTCTCAACTTTGCCTCAATATAAATGCTCATTTATTTCAGAGTCACTGCTAATTGGATTGAAGCAAACCTCTCAGATGATTCTAAAGACACATGGAAAAAGAGGGGGAGTGTGGACTATGTGGTCCTTCTCGACTGGTTTAGTTCATCGAAAGATTTGCTGCTTGGGACCACTCTACGGAGTCTGAAAGATGCACTTTTCAAGGTTGGGGGCTCTCATCACTGTAATTGCCATTGTCTGGTTGTTGGGAGTCTAGTTGTTTTGACTGGCTCTGTTAGACTTTTAAACCAACTGTAGTCCTACAAAGTTGTGTTCAGTAACTATCTTGGAGGTGAATAATTAATATTGAAAATCATAATGTGCTCTTGAGTTCATTATGATTCAGTTATTCTCTTTTTAGAAATTTTACTTAAGAGGGTAACAGCATGAGTGCAAATCTTTGATGTTTATTCCAACGTAGGGGGTGTGTGGAGGGAGTGGTCAGAAGTGTTTAATATATCTGTGTGTGTGTGTGTGTGTGTGTGTGAGAGAGAGAGAGAGAGAGAGAGAGAGAGAGAGAGAGAGAAGCAATCATTATAATCACTATAACGGTTAATGAAATTCATGTAAAAGAAAAAACTAAGTGTGTTGTTATTTTTAGGCTGGGGGAGGAGAGTGAAGCATGCTTTTAATCCCAGCACTCCAGTGAGGTTGTGGGGCAGAGGCAGGGCAATCTCTGTTTCAAGCCAGCCTGGTCTACAAAGCAAGTTCTAGGATAGCCAGGGCTATTATACACAGAAACCTTATCTTGAAAAACCATTATTTTATAGAAACACATTTTGAAAAGTGTGTGTATATGTGGAAGGTAGGAATAAACCGCAGAATATAGAAGTGCTGTCGGGTCTAGGTGCTCAGGGTTCAGCTAAGATCATGAATTGCTTTTTGGTTCTTAAACCGATTGTGTGTGTGTGTGTGTGTGTGTGTGTGTGTGTGTGTGTACATTCATACACATATATGTATATATACACATATATACATATATAATATTTGATATTAATTATTTGATATATTTAATGTTGTATTTGAATTTAATTATTTTTTGTTTTCATTTTGCTCAACAGGGAACAGTTCTACACTTGGGTTTGTTGTGATTTGTGGGTTTTGCTGTCAAGAGGTCAAGAGACTGGTACCATCTTAAAGATATCTGTCCTTATTTTGTAGTGGGAAAGTAAAACTGTCCTGCGCCATGAGCCTCTGGTGTTGGAGGGAGGCTATGAAAACTGGCTCCTTTGCTATCCGCAGTTTACAACGAATGCTAAGGTCACTCCACCCCCTCGGAGCAGAACTGAAGAGGTGTCTGTCTCATGTATGTATGTATGTATATGTGTGTGTGTGTGTGTGTGTGTGTGTGTGTGAAAATTGTGTTTAAAATTGCTTCAGTAGAATAAAACACTTATGTATGTGCTCAGGGTAACCTTACTATATGGCTTTGTCTATGAAATGATAATTTGTTTTCAGTCAAAACAACACAGACTAGGAGTTCGTGTTCTTTAAGACAGAGGTGATTGCCATTTCACTGTTAGTTATCACACATAGCCTGCATAGCACGTAAATACTGTGTGTGGAGTTTGTGGTTCTTAAAATAATATATTGTTCTTTTGTTGATTTTAGTGGATTTTACTTATCCCTCACTGGAAGAACCAGTTCCTTCCAAACCTCCTGCCCAGGTGCCACCTCCTGTAGAAGCAAATGAAAAGGCACAATTGGTAACTGATCAAGATGAAAAACTGAGCTTGTTGAACCAGTCAGCTCTAGCTGGACCTAGTGCGGCTCCCAAAACTGAAGCTTCACCCATAATTCAGCCAGTGCCTGCTACAAAGAATGTTCCACAGGTATTGTCTTGGTTTGTTTTGTTTTGTTTTTTACTAACTTTATTCTTTTGTTTTACTATCATATTGACAAATGATACCAGAGTTTTATATATTGTCTATGCTACCTTAGGAAACATCAGAAGGATTTGTGCATTTTGGCACCATTATTTATTTATTTATTTATTGTTTTGTTTTGTTTTTTTGAGACAAGGTTTCTCTGTGTAGCCCTGGCTGTCCTAGAACTCACTCTGTAGACCAGGATGGTCTCAAACTCAGAAATCCGCCTACCTCTGCCTCCCAAGTGCTGGGATTAAAGGCATGTGCCACCACTGCCCAGCCTTTATTTATTTATTTTTTTAAGATTTATTTATTTTGTGGGCTGGAGAATTGGCTCTGCAGTTAAGAGCAGCAACTGCTCTTCCAGAGGTCCTGAGTTCATTTCCCAGCAACCACATGGTGGCTCACAACCATCTGTAATGGAATCTGATATGTGAAGCTACAGTGTACTCATATACATTAAATAAATTAATGTTTAAAAATATTTATTTTATGTAAATGAGTACACTGTCTCTGTCTTCAGACACACCAGAAGAGGGCATCAGACCCCATCACAGATGGTTGTGAGCCACCATGTGATTGCTGGGAACTGAACTCAGGACCTCTGGAAGAACTGTCAGTGATTTTTTTTTTTTTTTTTTTTTTTTTTTTGTGGTTTTTCGAGACAGGGTTTCTCTGTGTAGCCCTGGCTGTCCTGGAACTCACTTTGTAGACCAGGCTGGCCTCGAACTCAGAGATCCGCCTGCCTCTGCCTCCCAAGTGCTGGGATTACAGGAGTGCACCACCACCGCCCGGCCTGTCAGTGCTTTTAACCTCTGAGCCATCTCTCCAGTCCAAGGCACCTTTATTTTTACAAAAACCTTTTATAATAATTATCTTTAGCCTGGCGTGGTGGCGCTCACCTGTAATCCTAGAACTTAGTAGAGTTTACAGATGTAGAGACCAGCGGAAAAATGAGTGATCAGGGCCAGACAGCCCTTGACCTGCATAGTTAAGTGTCCATGCTGGAGAGAGCACCGTGACAGCACATGAGACGAGAAAGACAGCCAGTGACAGAGACTTGGATCTAATTTGAACTTTGTTCTGTAATTATGAGGGACTGAGAAGATTGTAAGTCTAAGATAGTAAAGTGTAGTGCTTCTCAGGCTGGGGAAGAGCGAGTGAACCAGCAGGTAGGGACAGAAGCTTTGGTTTGGGTCCTGCTCCACTTGTAGTGTGGCTTCATTTCCACATTAGTTCTTCCTACGTCATTCTCAATTGTAGAAAAGAATAGGTATTTTGTTTATTTGAAGGATTTGTTTGCTTATTTGAAAAATTAAAAGGCAAAAATTAAAAGTGAAAAGAAATTGGGATTTTTTTTCCCCTACTAACTTTGTTCTAATGGGAACATAAAATGCATATTATAAGCATGCTGCAAGGTCATTATTAAGAAGTTCTCAATTAAGTTTCCGTTGCTGTTTCAACACACAGTTTTTCAAGAAATGTTAAGGTTACTTCTCACAATATTGTAGAACAGCTAAAGCACAGCTTAGTGCTCACGTTCTAAAGTATGATAGCTTTCTCAGTCGGATGTGGTGCTGGGAAAGGGCCCAGCCAATATAGAGCCTGCAAGTATGAGAATCTGAGTTCAGAGCCCCAACCGCCACACGAACACCATGCAGTATCACACACCTGTAGTCCCAGAACTGGGGAGGCCAGCGTAAGGGCCACTTGGGCCTGCTGGCTGGCCAGTCTACCTCATCAGTGAGCTCCAGGCTCATGAGAGATCCTGTCTCTAAAGTAAGATAGAAGCCAACAAGATGGCCCAGGAGTTAAAGATGGCTTGAGTTTGAACCCTAAGACCTGTGTGGTGGTAGGAGTACCAACTCCTGCAGGCTGTCTTCTGACTCTCCCTACCAAATAAAATTAATAATAGCTTTAAAAATATATAATAGTAAGGTATAAGAATAAAGAGGTAGGGCTGGTGAGATGCTTTAGTGGGTACAGGCATTTATGCACAGGCCTGATGACTTGAGGTCAGCTTCAATCCCTGAATCCTGCATCATAGCAGAAAAAAAGAGTTGCCTTTGACCTCCACACTGACTCTGCATTTACATTACATGCAGTATGCACACACAAAATAATAAATAAATATGTTGGGGCTGGAGAGATGGCTTAGCGGTTAAGAGTACTGTCTGCTCTCCCAGAAGACTTGGGTTCAATTCCCAACTCGGACATGGCAGCTCATAATTGCTTGTAATTCCAGTTCCAGGAGTCTAACATGCTCACATGGATATACACACAGGCAAAACACCAAATGCACATAAAATAAAAATAAATATTAAAAATAAAGGGATAAAGGGGTTTATTAAAGAATGAATAGTAGTCAGGCTATGATAAAGTTTATTTCACTTATTCATTTTGTGTGTAGGTATATGTACTTAAGTATATGTATGTGCACTACAACGTAAATGTGAATAGCAATATAAAATAGGATTTTATTAAACAAAAGAAACATGGTCAGATTTGTTTACAGTGATTACTTGGGTGAGTGAATAGCTGGGCAGATAAAGGCTCTTGCTGAATAAACCTGGTGACTTGAATTCACTTTCTAGAAGGTGTTCCATAAAGGTGAGGGAAAAGAACCAACTCTACAAAATTGTCCTTTAACTTTCTTTCACACTTCTGCTGGGCACCTGAGATGGAAATAGGACAAAATAGGCAAGCGGGCAGTGGGAGTCTTTTCTGGAGGTCGGGAAGAGAGGATGATGTTGGCAGTAGACTTCCTGGTAGTCTCAGAGGTAGAGGTAAAGCTGAAAGGAATTTGACCAGGCAGCTGAGAGCTACGGGAAGAACAGGGCCTAGACCTGCCAGGTGACTGTTCATATAGCTGTGGAGTGTGAACAGAAGCTCATGGCTGTGGGCTCATACATTCCCTTTTGGCTGTGCTGAGCGTGAGGCACTTATGAGTAGACGGGGAGGAGTAGGTGGATGTATCGATATGGGCTGCAGACTCCTGCCAAGTCTGGGTTCTGTGGTCAGTCACTAAGACATGTAACTCTTCTGAGCCCACAACACGTGATTGCAAACTAAAACTGAAGTAGTACTCCTCTAAATTTTGCTGAAGCAAGAGGATTGTAGGTTTGGGGTCAACTTAGCCTATGTGTAAGAACTTGTCTCAAAAACGACACTCAAAGCACATTTTGTTCTATTTGTGTTTCTCTAGGTTGATCGTACGAAAAAACCGGCAGTTAAGTTGCCTGAAGATCATAGAATAAAATCTGAAAATACAGATCAGAGTGGAAGAGTTCTTTCTGATCGATCCACCAAGCCAGTATTTCCCTCTCCGACCACCATGTTAACGGATGAAGAAAAGGCTCGTATTCATCAAGAAACTGCCCTTCTTATGGAAAAGAATAAACAGGAGAAGGAACTTTGGGAAAGGCAGCAGAAGGAACAGAAAGAGAAGCTGAGAAGGGAGGAACAAGAGCGCAAAGCTGGAGCGACACAGGATGCAGAAGAACGTGACCTGAGTGAGAATCAGCACAAAGCAAAGGGTGAGCAAGAGAAGAGGGACAGCAGACAGACCAAGACGGGCGACAGAGAGCTCTCAGCAGACGGGGCCCAGGAAGCCTCAGGAACGCAGAGACAAAGTAAGAGTGAGCACGAAGCTTCCGATGCTAAGATATCCATGGAAGGTAAAAGGTGTCCCACACCAGAAGCACAGAAGAGGCCAGCAGATGTGTCGCCTGCATCCTCGTCTGGAGAGCTGAGTGCAGGCAAGGTAAAACAAACAGTAAATGTGTATAAGATGGTGACACAGTGGCCTTCCATATAGGACAGGCCTAGGGGCCAGAGAACTGTCCTGACCCCTTGGTATTTGCTTCCCTGCCCTCCTTTGAGGACTGTGATGATGCATTAAATGATTTGGTAGCAGTAGCATCTTTGGTTTATAAAATGCCATACACATTATTATTATTGCTAGAAATAGTTATATTCATTTCTGTGCTTGGTGTGTGATCACCAAAAGACTAGGATAAAATGCAAGGTCCCAGTAGGTTGAGGTTGAGGTAATTTTTTTTCCTTCTTTCCTTCCTTCCTTCCTTCCTTCCTTCCTTCCTTCCTTCCTTCCTTCCTTCCTTCCTCTCTCTCTCTCTCTCTCTCTCTCTCTCTCTCTCTCTCTTTGTTTCTTTCTTTTCTTTCTTTCTTTTCTGAGACAGGGTTTGTAGCCCTGGCTGTCCTAGAACTCACTCTGTAGACCAGGCTGGCCTCGAACTCAGAAATCCACCTGCCTCTACCTCCCAAGTGCTGGGATTAAAGGCGTGCGCCACCACTGCCCAGCTAGGTAATTTTTGTCTACATAGAATGTGGAGTCAGTAACATTGATAGCCTGACATTTATTTTTGCATATAATCATACCTTTGGTCAGTCTGTATGATTTTTGTTTCTGGCAGAACACTTTAAAGCAATGTTACTTTTTTCTGTCCATAACTACATACTCAAAGGTTGATTGCCTTAATTTTGGAAGGTATGTTCATGGAATGAGAGACCTTTAATTTGTTTTCTTTGTGCAGCTAATAGTGTCCTTTTTTTTGACTATGGTGTAACAGCAGGAACACTAACAGCTTACTCTTACTTACATACAAGTAAATAGAAAACAATTTTGGTAGTGCAGAAGTGACTGCTGGAAAGCAAAATGCTACCTTGCAAAATGCCTTTCAACAGTACTTCAGTCACATTTTCCAAAGTAACAGTCCATAGTAATTCGATGCTTAGGGAACATGGGCTAACCTCACTGTAGAACAAAAGCTCCTACTCTACATACCTGTGGGTCAGCTCACTCGGTGTCACGGAAGCCCATGACTTCAACTCTGAGTAAAGCTAAACAGAATACAACCCCTGTGTGAGACTTTTCTAAACACCTATAATTAGAGTGATGACGTTCTTACTTAAGATGCACTTTAAATACTTCAAAACACTCAAGGCATGTCAAATACTTGCTAGCATTTTTTATTTATAGTGGTAGTCCCATAAGGTAGTGGGTTTACAGGCAAGACTGAGCTCAGAGGCTGTTTGCCTAAAATTCCATAGGTAGTAAAATTGGAAAACCACCTCTTTCCCCCTTCCGGTACTGGAGACAGCCTTAAGAACACTTTCATGTTTGTGGAGTCATTTGAGGTCCTGTATATATCCCTACAAACCTAAATGGCCCTCAGATTATGGCATATGTAGGGAGAGAACGCATGTAAAGGTTTTAGTTAATAAATAGACCTTGCATTTTGAAAATGATCTATATAAAATTCTTTATTTTCAGCATTCTCTTGCTTATGTTTAAAATATATTAGAGGATAGCCCTTTTCAAGTTAATGAAAACTATATAGGATATAAGCAGTAGAGTCTGTGAGAGCATGGTGAATATACACTGATAATGAACACTTTATACTGCATTGTAAACGAGTGCTTCACATTCTATTGAGTTTTATTTTCTTCGCTGATTCATTTTTCTCTTTAGTGGTATAAAATTCCAAATGAACTCAATTTTGAACTTAACACTAAAATACACCTTCCAAAGATACTTCAAAGTTTCTTTTTGTTTTCAATCTAATTTAATAATAGTTTAATTTAGGTATAATTTGCATTTTATACAATTTACCTGTTTGTAACATACAGTTAGTAACAAGAATTTACAGACTATCGCGGAATGGTGGCTCACGCCTTTACTCCTAGCACTGAGGAGGTGGAGGTGGAGGCAGGTAATCTCTATGAGTTTGAGGCCAGGCTGGTCTACATAGAGAGTTCCAGGACAGCCACGACTACATAGAGAGACCCTGAATTACAGAAAAAGAAAAAGAAAAGAAAAACACAAGAAAAATTAACATAGTACATTAAATTGTTAACATAATCCAACACTTTAGATGTAATAGAACACTTTTACAACACCAAAAAACCACTCTGCCTGTGGATAGTCCTGTCCTATCCTGTACCCACCCTAAAGCCTCAGACCTGAACCTGCTGTCTCCATTGACTGTCTTTTTTCAGTCTTTAGCAGCTGACTTCTTTCATCTAGCACAGTGGTTCTCAGCCTTCTTAATGCTGGGACCCTTTAATACAGTTCCTCATATTGTGATAACCCCCAATGATCAGATTGTTTCATTGGTACTTGATGAGTCTAATTTGCTACTGTCATGAATGGTAATGCAAATATCTAATATACAGGATATTTGATATTCAACCCCCAGAGGAGGGGTTGGGACCCACAGATTAAGAACCACTGGTCTAGTCTTTTTTGTTTTTTTTTAAATATGTATGGATGTTTTGCCTGAATGTCAGTGTCCCTAAGGAGGGAAGAAGAGCACATATCTTGGGAATCAAACCCATGTCCTCTGGAAGCACAGCCAGTGCTTTTATCCACTAAGCCATGTCTCCAACTCCTTACCTCGCACAGTTTTCTATATTTATTTCATAGCATGTATTGGTAGTTTGTTTCTTTATGGAGTTAAGTATTATAGGCTCTGTACATATGCACATGTCAGTTTGGATTACTTAGGCATTTGCATTGCTTCTTGGGAATTATTTTGAATACTGCTACTATGAGCATTTGTGTCTTTACTTTTGAGTGGATACTTAGGACTGGAATTCTTTTCAACACATTCTGTTAATAAACTTAAAAACTAAAAAATAAACAAACTGAAAAAACTTTGAAAGAGCCTGGCATGGTGGCACATGCCTTAATCCCAGCACTTAGAAGGCAGAGGCAGGCAGATCTCTGAGTTTCATTCAGGCCAGCCTGGACTACAGAGCAAATTGTAGGATAGCCACAACTACCGTCTTCAAAAACAAACAAACAAAAAGAAAACCATAACAACAACAGAGAAAGAAACTTAAAAAACAAACAACAAAAAAACTTCCCAAAAACGTTTTCCAGTGTAACTGCCCATTGTACACCTGTCAACATACATCCGCATCCTAGCCAAACATGACAGTGGTTATAAGATGTAGCTGTCTCTTTTGTTTATCTTTGCTCTTTGTTTTCTGAGAAGGTCTTGTAGAGCCCAGACTGACCTTGAACTCATGAACTTTTTGCCTCTACACTGCAAAAGCTGAGGTTATAGTCAGTCACTATCACAACCAGCTTATCTTTGACAAAATCGTAGCCAATTTTTTTTCTTTTTTTTTTTTTTTTTTTCTTTTTTTGGATTTGGTTTTTTCAAGACAGGGTTTCTCTGTATAGCCCTGGCTGTCCTGGAACTCACTCTGTAGACCAGGCTGGCCTCGAACTCAGAAATCCGCCTGCCTCTGCCTCCCAGAGTGCTGGGATTACAGGCATGCGCCACCACAGCCCACAGTTTTGACTGAGCTATGTGAATTTATAATATTCTGACTAAGTCCCTTATTTGAAGTAAAATTTCTAAGCATTTTCTGCATGATGAGACGTGTCTTTCATTCACATAAGGAAGTATTACAGAAAAGTCTCTAAAGCTAGAAGCATCTGTAGTCAGTGTAGAGACTGATGCTTCAGCCTGCTGCCCTGCATTACTTAAAGAAAAACACTACAGGATTTGTGTAAATGGCTACAGAAGGAGCTGTGGTGGGAGGACAGGGTGGCTTAGACTAGGTCAGGGGAGTCGTCTTGACAGGCATATGTGGCTCCTCCTCTCACCAGCCACCACGGAGAGCCCCTCCCACTCACCACCAGCCCTCTGGGCACACTCCTCTCCAGGGCTGCAAACACAGTAACTGCACAAGTAACCAAGATGCTTAAGTTTTAGTAATTGCTGTTGAAGATTGAGAAGAGTCACACAGCTCTCAGTGAGTGCTCCAAAGAGTGTAACTGAGTGTCTTCAGTCTCCATGCAGCATGATAATTAACTAAGAATGATTACCCATCTTTTTTCTCCAAGCTAGCAGCTTCGGTCATAGTCTCTGCTTTCCAGTGGCCTCTGGGCTTCCTTTGGAAAGTTCTAGAAGTGTTCCTACATTTCCCCTTTTATTTTACATTTTTCTAACCCTTGATATAGTAGACTTTGAGAAACACAAAACTGCTTCCATCTTTGATGCTGCCTCTAAAAATATGAAGGGTAGTAAGGAAACTTTTTTTCCTGTTTAAGTACTTTAAGTTCATGAATGGAAATTTTTAACTGGAAAATCAGATTATTGTTTTTTAAAATAGGCTCAGCGAGAACCTTTGACGAGAGCACGAAGTGAAGAAATGGGGCGGATCGTGCCAGGACTGCCTCTGGGCTGGGCCAAGGTAAACACCAGAGTTCTACGTTAGATGCAAGCTACTGTGGTTCAAAGGCCGGTTGTTATACATAAACTCTTCCCCGGATTTCTACAGATAAGATCTCCTGGTACCCAGTCTCAGGTGTTGACTAGCGTATGAGCACCCTGGCAGAATAATTTTGAAATTGCATATTCCATTAAGGCAAGCCTAAATTTCTGTGAAAGTTTGCAAAGTGATTATCACTTTTATTCAAGTTATTTTAGGGACTGCAGAATACAAAGTTTGTGCTTAGCAAATTCAGGCCCTAGCTTTAATCTTTAGCACACATGTTTCAGTCACTTCTGTGCTTATATGATTTTCTTATCTTTTGTTTGTTTATTTTTCTTTTCCAAGTTTCTCGATCCAATCACTGGGACCTTTCGTTACTACCATTCACCCACAAACACGGTCCACATGTACCCACCTGAGATGGCCCCTTCGTCTGCGCCGCCTTCCACCCCTCCCACTCACAAAGTCAAGCCCCAGATCCCTGCCGAGCGGGACAGGGAGCCATCCAAACTGAAGCGCTCCTACTCCTCACCAGACATCGCTCAGGCCCTGCAGGAGGAGGAGAGGAGGAGACCAGCAGTGACCCCGACAGTCAACCGGGAGAACAAGTAAGCGCTCCCAATTCTTGAACCAATGGCATTGGCATCACTTAAACCTATCTGAATGTCACCCAGATAACCTTTGACTCATTTGAGACCTGTCCTGTGGTTAGTATATACTTTAATTTATTTGCAAGAACATAAATATCTGCCTCTTTATTTTTTAAATATTTAATACCTACTACAGTGTAAATGCTGTGGAACTATAGTATTGAGGAAATAGTTACAAGAAAAATAACTGCACACACTCAGTTCAGATACCGTCCTACCCTCCCCACCTCACCCCAATCTTCCAGCGTCCTCACCGCTTCCTTCTTCCTCAGGAATCTATGTCTCAAGTCCTGTATCTTTTCCCACCTCATTTCCTTAGTTTCTTTTTTCCTGACTGATGGGCTTCTTTCTACTCACCCTAATGCCACTTAAATATACTATTTGGTTTTTAGCAGTTGGGATCTACACATGAGAATACTATATATTATCCTTTCTAGAAATAATGTGTAATTTATAATTACACATGACTTTATTATGTTTAATAATATAACATTCTGGTTGAGTTTAGAGTATTTCATGATGCTAATGTCTCTGGGCCACTTGGAGAAATTTGAAAGAACTTTTTCCCATTGGGCAGTAGCTGAGTCTGTGGAAGCTAGAGGACCTGTCCCAGGCCACCTCTAGAATCAAGAACTTAGGAGAAGTGGTAGGCATGCATTTCATTGTAGGACCTTGGAACACAGCCAACCTAATTGCTAAATGTCTTAGAGAACACAGCAGTTTAGCCTGTGGATTGTGGACAGGATTTCATCTGGTGCTGCTGCTCCAACTATCTGCCATCTTCAGTGTGGACTCAGCTTGAGATGCTGTGCATAAGGCATCTTGTTCTTTCTTTCTTAGGCCACCATGTTACCCTAAAGCTGAGATCTCGAGGCTTTCTGCTTCTCAGATTCGGAACCTCAATCCAGTGTTTGGAGGATCTGGACCAGCTCTTACTGGACTTCGTAATTTGGGAAATACTTGTTACATGAACTCAATATTGCAGTGCCTGTGTAATGCTCCACATTTAGCTGATTATTTTAACCGAAACTGCTACCAGGATGATATCAACAGGTAAAGGAACATTTCACTTCTGCAGTACACTAGTGAAAAGGATATTTAACCCTAGTTTCTGTGTGCCTTACTCTTGTTTTGTATGGTTATAACATACAAGACTAGGTAATCATTTTTGTTTATTTGTTTATATAAAAGAATTTTGATTTTTTTTGAAAATGTGTGTATCTTGAGTATGGCTATGTACAAACTAGAGCACAGATACAAGCGTGAAGGTCAGAGGATAGCTTGCAGGAATTGGCGCTCTCTAGTGTAGACTCCAGGATTACGTCATGTTGTCAGCTCACACGGTGAACAGTTTACCTGCTGAGCTTATTTTCCTATAGTTGCAGAGACAGAGTTCAGGATGGGCATGCCAGTATCTCATCAGGGCCTTGTGCTCTCCCAGCGTAGCCGAGGCAGAGGGCCCAGGGCGAGCCAGCCCTCCATTGTGTCCTTTTCAGCAGACCCAATCCCAAGGCCAGTGCATGGCCTCTTCAGGTCATTTTCATTTTTGTTTTTTCATTGTATCTTTAGGAGTATGTGCATGTGTGAGTATAGCAGCTTGAGGTGTCCAGAATGAGTATCAGATCCCCAGAACTGGAGTTATGGACAATTGTGAGCCACCGTTTGGATGCTAGGAATGGACCTGGGTATTCTCCAAGAGAAACAATTCCTCCTAACTAATATGGAGCCATCTCTTCAGCCCCTAAGGGCCTATTCCTAGTCTGTGTGCAATACCTAAATTTTGGAAGGATGTATTCAGTTTCTACTCAGCTTCAGAGCAGCCAAATTAGTAAAAGAGAAATGATCTTAATCGGTAAGAATACGGGGTAGTTATCCCAACTCTGGTCATAAAGGACAAAGAAGATGGCAGACACACTGTCAGGGTTACAGCTTCCATCTTTGACGGTAGCCAGTTGATGTGCATGAGGAACAGGGCTTGCAGCCAGGATAAGAAAATGAGTTGGAGGGCTGGAGAGATGGCTCGGTGGCTGAGAGCACTGATTGCTCTTCCAAAGGTCCTGAGTTCAATTCCCAGCAACCACATGATGGCTCACAACCATCTGTAGTGGGATCTGGTGTACTTGTATAAATAAAATAAATCTTTAAAAAAAAATGAGTTGGAGGACCATAGCAAAATCAGGTTCAGATATGTTTGGTTCAAGCCTGCAGGTGAGTGGTTTCTTTGTGTGTTATGTGTTTGGTTTTGTGCTGACATCAAGACCCCACTATAACTTTTTTCCCTTTTTTTTTCTGTAACTTTACTTACACAGGTCAAATTTGTTGGGGCATAAAGGTGAAGTGGCAGAAGAATTTGGTATAATCATGAAAGCTCTGTGGACAGGACAGTATAGATACATCAGTCCAAAAGACTTTAAAGTCACTATTGGTAAGATTAATGACCAGTTTGCAGGCTCCAGCCAGCAGGATTCACAAGAGCTGCTTCTGTTCCTCATGGATGGCCTCCATGAGGACCTAAATAAGGTAAGAGTGGGGTCTCCTCAGTTCTGCTACCTTCTCTTCAGAGTTCAAATGCCTGTTCACAGTGGTCCTTACTCAGATACGGTGACTGTAAGAAGGGTGGACTGTGGTGTGTGTGTGTGTGTGTGTGTGTGTGTGAGTGTGTGTGTGTTCCGGGTGTTGAGTGTGTGTTTGTGTGCGCACGTGCCCTATGTATGTGTTCTGGGTGCTGTGTGTGTGCTGAGTGTTTGTGTGTGTGTGTGTGTGTGTGTGTGTGTGTGTGTGTGCTGAGTGCTATGTGTGTGTATGTGCTGAGTGTGGGTATGCTGAGTGCATGTTATAGATGCTGTGTGTGTTCTGTGTGCTAGTGTTGTGTGTAAATATATGTGTATGCTGTGGAGTCTGCTAAGCTCCCTAGAACAAAACTGAATGTTTACAGTTATTAAATAGAATGGGACATGTTGGGACTGGAATCTTAGGCTCAACATAAACTTTATTTTTATTTTTTATATACATGTCCTTAAAGTGAGGTACTTTTTTTTTTTTTTTTTTTTACAATTTTTGAATAAATGTTTTTTATTGATTTTTTTTTTTCTCATGGAGTGCAATTTTCTTCTTGTGACTGCATTCCATTTTTTAGATTCTCAGATTAGGAATGTGCATCATGGCTTTTAAAAATAGTGTATAGTTATTTACTCAAGTACTAATAGGAAGTGTTACAAATTAACAAATGTTAAAGGCTGGCCAGATGGCTCAGTGGTTAAGAGCATTGTCTGCTCTTCTAGAGGTCCTGAGTTCAATTCCCAGCAACCACATGGTAGCTCACAGCCATTGATAATGAGATCTGGTGCCCTCTTCTGGCCTGCAGGCATACATGCTGCAGAATGTTTTATGTGTAATAAATACATCTTTTAAAAAAATTAACAAATGGTAAAATAGCTATTGCAGGTGTTCTTGTGACTTTCTTGTTTATGAAAGCAAAGTCATGGTTTTATTAGTCATAGTCTGAATATCTTTGTTATTCGTATATTATTGCATATTTGTGTTGTGTGTATGCTATACTCTAGTGTTCTAAAACTTGTCTTCCAAAATAAGAATTGCTCCATGTAAGCAAGTAGTGCATGTACATAGCTTTTATTAAAGCAGGATCTTCACATAAGGACCACTTCCATCTGTATATAGCCTCTCTCTCTCTTTAAAGATTTATTATTTAGGGCTGGAGAGATGGCTCAGAGGTTAAGAGCACTGACTGCTCTTTGGAAGGTCCAGAGTTCAAATCCCAGCAACCACATGGTGGCTCACAACGATCCATAATGAGATCTAATGCCCTTTTCTGGAGTGTCTGAAGACAGCCACAGTGTACTTACATATAATAAATAAATAAATCTTTAAAAAAAAAAAAAAAGATTTATTATTTATTATATGTAAGTACACTGTAGCTGTCTTCAGACACCCCAGAAGAGGGTGAATAGTTGTGAGCTACCATGTGGTTGCTGAAATTTGAACTCAGGACCTTTGGAAGACCAGTCGGTGCTCTTAACTGTTGAGCCATCTCTTCAGCCCCAACAGCTTCTCTTTTGATGCTTCAGAAAGCCTTTAAGTCATGCTTCCCAGCTGAACATAAGCATACAAAGTCAAGCTGTTGTGGTGGCTCACACCTAAGATCACAGTACTCAGGAAACTGAAGCAGGGAGATTGTTACTTCAGAGACAGCCTGGGCTACATAAGATTTTTCTCAAGGGTTGTATATAGACAACACACACACACACACACACACACACACACACACACACACACACAGAATTTTAACCCTAATTCCTCCTTACATGACCTGTGTTCACTTCAGTTCCATGTTTTTGAGGCTAGCAAGAAGCCTCAGCTGATGGAAAAGACCTGGCAAAGCCAAGCCTGGTGACCTGATTTTGATCCTCAAAACCCGAGTCTGAGTAAAGGATGCAGGAGAGAACCAGCTGCACAGAACTGTCCTCTGAGCTCCTTGTGCAGCTGACACATGTGCCTTACATATATACGTCACACACACACACATACTCGATATAAAAGTAAAAAAATTTTTAAGCCAAACTTGTCAACTTTTAAAAAATGGCATGGACTTAAAACATAATTATGTATATTCTATATACAGAATATGTATTACATATAATAGTGTTTTATGTGTATTATATAATATACATAATGTATAATGTAATAATTTACATATTATGTGTAATGATACAATAATGTACTTATGACATGCTCATACGGATTCCTAATACATTTTCAGCCTGTCTACCTCCCTTACTCTCCTTGCCCTCCCCTCAGCTCTGGCTAGTTTCCCTCCTCCGTCATACTTTTTTCTTGTAATTCAGTCATCATTATCAATATCAATCAATCATCAGTATCAATCAATCATTAACTGTGTCAGTCCTCGGGAGGTGTAGACCATGAGCCCCTTTCCCTTCCATGTTTATGGTATGTGTGATCACAACTACTGTTGAGTTTTAAGTCTAAACAGTTGTGCCATGCACACCTCTGTCTCCTCCCCTTCCTTCCACTCTTCCTCTGTGAGCCTTGGAGGGTGACGTGTGTTCCATCTATGGCTGGCATTCAGCAGTCATTTGTTCTCAGTGCCTCGGCCAGTTAGAGTCTCTGTGGTCAACACCCACACTGCAAACGGCTTTGCTCTTGAGACAGAGCTGAGCTTCTCTGACTCAGGGCCAGTCCAAAGACTATCAGGGTTGTCTACAGTCTTACACACTAAAAAAAAAAAAATGTTAGAAAAGCATGGTGTGATGACCTATGCTTTTTTTTTTAAGACTTTATTTCATTTATATGAGTACACTGTAACTGTCTTCAGACACACCAGAAGAGGGCATCAGATCCCATTACAGACGGTTGTGAGCCACCATGTGGTTGCTGGGATTGAACTCAGGACCTCTGGAAGAGCAAGCAGCCAGTGCTCTTAACCACTGAGCCATCTCTCCAGCCCGACCTATGCTTTTAATCTAAGCATTTGGGAGGCAGAAGCAGGCAGATCTCTGAGTTCTAGGACAGCCAGGGCTACATAGTGAGACCCCGTCTCCAAACAAAATGAGGAAGGGGCAAGGAAAGAAGTTCAAGCCACATCCTTTCAGTAAAGTGGGTGTGGGTTTGGGGTAGAATTTTTCTGTGTTGCCAACCAAGATCAGAGCCTCCTCTGTGTGGCTAAGTGTATAATAAGATCTTTAGTGTTATTCCTTGAATTTCACCTTTAACGTCAACACCACACCCTTAGATACCAACAGCATTTAATGTCTCCCCCCAGGCTGACAATCGGAAGAGGCATAAGGAGGAGAACAATGACCACCTCGATGACTTTACGGCTGCAGAGCATGCCTGGCAGAAGCACAAGCAGCTCAACGAGTCCATTATCGTCGCGCTCTTTCAGGGCCAGTTCAAATCCACTGTGCAGTGCCTCACCTGTCACAGGAAGTCTCGGACCTTCGAGGCTTTCATGTATTTGTCTTTGCCACTAGCATCCACAAGTAAATGTACTTTACAGGTAAGCTTGAGAGAAAATGGGTAATTAAAATGTTATTTGCAGGCGGTGGTGGCGCACGCCTTTAATCCCAGCACTTGGGAGGCAGAGACAGGGGGATTTCTGAGTTCGAGGCCAGCCTGGTGTACAGAGTGAGTTCCAGGACAGCCAGGGCTACACAGAGAAACCCTGTCTCGAAAAAACAAAAACAAACAAACAAACAAAAAAAACCAAAATGTTATTTGTGTGCATAGAAGTGTGCCTCATCCTGACAGGAAAATATGTGAGCTACACTCCTAGCCCTTGTGGGGTTCTGTTACTGTTTTATGTGTTTGCGTGTTTTGCCAGCATGTCTGTGCACCAACTGCATCCAGTACCCACAGAAGCCAGAAATGGGTATCAGATTCTCTGGAACTAGAGTTGGTGGCTGCAAACTGCCACGTGGATGCTGGGAATTGAACCCTAGTGCTCAGCAAGAGCCGGTGCTAACTGCTGAGCCCTCTCTCCAGCCTATAGCTAGCCCTGGAGGTTTTGCAATGGGTCTTGCCAGCAGCTCAGAGTAGCCGTGACTCAGCAGTGCTGAGAGGAGAGGTGTATGTCACTGCGTGCAGTTAGGAGCTGGGAGGGAGGCTGAACCAGAGCGCTGTGCATGCTGGAGAAGCATTTCACCATAGCCAAACTAAAACACTTGTATTTTAAAGACGTTTTGAAAGCTAATTTAGGAAATTGTATTTGATGTTAACAAAGATGTACTTTTTCTGTGCTCTTACTTGGGATCAGACACGTTGATTTCTACACAACGGCAGTGTAACTAATAGAATAGCTTGTGTTGATACCTTCACTCTTTACTTCCTCCAGGAGTCCACCATAATCCAGCAGACTCAGGACAGAGGTCTTGTGTGTGCTATGCTGACCCTCTGCACACTGTCCCCATTCCCCCCCACACCCTGCAGCACAGCTCGCTTCGCTCCTCACCGTGTTCCCTCCCCATCTTACTGAGGGGCCCATAAGTGTCTCAGCATTCCTACAGGAGAGGGCTTCCTTAAGGCACTCCATTAGGAAATGAATCGCTGAGTATTTGTGCTTTTTTCCCCCACCAGGACTGCCTTAGATTATTTTCCAAAGAAGAAAAGCTTACAGACAACAACAGATTTTACTGTAGCCATTGTAGAGCTCGGCGGGATTCTCTAAAGAAAATAGAAATCTGGAAGTTGCCTCCTGTGCTGTTAGTACACCTAAAGCGGTAAGATCTCTCTGCCTGTGCAATAGCATTTGATGGAGGAATTGTCATGGCTTCATAATTTACACAGACTGTCTCTTAAAGGAAACCTAAGGAATATTCTCCAGCAAATAAGTAAGGCAGACATGACCGCGGAATAACTATACTGTGACTTTATGTACATTCCGTGTGATTCTGTTTCCTTACTGAATAAATGGAGTAAAAATTAATGAAAATAATGGCATTTCAGGTAACAAAATTTTAAATGACATCAAGTGGAAAATGTTACAGTGTAATTCTAACATAGATGAATAGATAAAAAATAACATTGAGTTTCTGGAGAGATGATTCAATGATTAAGAGAACTGACTCTCTTGCAGAGGACCCAGGTTCTATTCCCAGCACCTACATGGCAAGTCACAACTGCCTGTGATTCCAGTTCCAGTAGATCTAATGTCCTCTTCTGTCATCTCTGACCACCAGGCACAGATACACATGCGGGCAAAGAATCCATACACATAAAATGATAAAGTAGTTTTTAACTAACATTGAAATTATAAACTATAGCAAAATTAGTTTAATTACGTGTAACATGGTGGCACATACCTATAATTCCAAGCTCTTGAGAATTGGAAGCAGGATGATCAAGAATTTAAGGCCAGCCAGGGCTTCATGAGACCTGGTGTCAAAAAACGTTAAAAGCATATGAAGCCATGCTTTTAAAAACAGAAGTGTGAGAGTTCAGGGCATATATTCCCTTAGCTCCTGTGTGACAGTCAGAGGCCAGTTCTTGGAAGTCAGTTTTCTCCTGCCACCTTTGAGATCTAGAAATTAAACTCGGGTCGTCGGGACTGCACACAGCTGTTTAAGCCTGCAGAGCCATCTCAGCAGCCCAAAGGACATTTTTTTTAAGTGGGGAAAACAAGAAGCCACACTTTTTTTCCTCCTGAGACAGGGTTTCTCTGTATACCCCTGGCTGTCCTGGAACTTACTCTGTAAACCAGGCTAGCCTCGATCTCACAAATCCACCTGCCTCTGCCTCCCAAGTGCTGGGATTAAAGGCGTGCGCCACCACGCCCGGCTAAGAAGCCACAATTTTAAATCTAACTTTAAGATAAAAATATTTGAATGCTGCCTGTGCTTAGGTGCAAGCATTGTCTGCAAATCCTGTCTTAGTTAGGGTTTCTATTGCTGTGAGCAGACAACCATGACCGTGGCAACTCTTTTTATTTGTTTGGTTTTGGTTTTGGTTGTTTTTTGGTTTTTGGATTTTTTTTTTTTTTTTTTCTGAGACAGGGTTTCTCTGTATACCCCTGGCTGTCCTGGAACTCACTCTGTAGACCAGGCTGGCCTCAAACTCAGAAATCCGCCTGCCTCTGCCTCCCAAGTGCTGGGATTACAGGCGTGCGCCACCACGCCCTGCTCCATCGGCAACTCTTATAAGAACAACATTTCATCTCGGTTGGCTCACAGGTTCAGAGGTCAGGCCATTCTCATGGTGAGAAACACCAAGTGGAAGGACAGGGTCCCACACAGCAGGCAGCACAGCAGTGAGAGCTGCAGTGTGTCTCTGCTCTCACTCCTCGGGAAATCCACTTGGGATTAGATGTCACAGCTAGGCTCTTGCCCGTAAACCCCAGGCCAGCCGTGGCCCTGTCTTCCCTGGACTCCCCTGATGCTGATGTTACAGGTACACACCACCACACCCAGCCTGGATTAGCTTTAAAAAAACAAAACTAAACTAAAAAGCCCTAAAGTTTCAATCTCTTGAGAACCATATTTTTGTTTTGGGTTACTGGAGATTCATAGCCAATTGCTTATATCAGTTTTAACTTTGACTATGCAGTTTTCTGTAGTTTAGTCTTGACAAGTTTGTCTTCTTCACTTTTGAGCATTGTTGTAATATAAATGGCAATATAGAAAGAAGTTGTAAAGCATAGAGTTGTTCTGTCAGAAGTTGTAGTTAGTATTAAACACGATGCTGGAAGCTCCGAGGCAGCCGTCTAGACAGCTGTGTCATTGAGCAGCTCACCACTGAAGCTTTGGTGTGGACGATGCCCTGGGTTTGACCCTTGACGCCATAAAGAGTAATTGAGGTTGGATGTTGGCACTTTGCTCTCTAACCTACATCTCCTTCTCTTTGTAAAATAAGATGAAACGCATCTTCCCTACTAACTGAAACAGGCCTTACTGAAATCACTTCGCTGTGCATGGCTGTGAGTGCAGACTTGGCAGCTGCACATGTGGAGGGCAGCCTTGCAGAGTCTCTTCTCTCATTCCTCTCCTGCATGGGTTTGCAGGCAAGGACTTCGCCCTCCGGGCATCTTACAGGCCCTCAGCTCTGAAGTGAACTTTAAGGGCTTCCTAAAATCCACGCTAAATAGTGCAATCTCATTTTTGTCTTTCTCTGTCAGCCTAATTCCTGTGATGTTTGTCCTGCAGATTTTCCTATGATGGCCGGTGGAAGCAGAAGCTACAAACGTCTGTGGATTTCCCATTGGAAAATCTTGACCTGTCACAGTACGTTATTGGTCCAAAAAACAGTTTGAAGAAATATAACTTATTTTCTGTTTCAGTAAGTATCATGTTGAAGATGTTTTTAAAGCAAACTAATAAAATAGGAGGCCCCAGCATCTCCTTACCTCATAGGAGAGTGAGAATAGCCAAAACTGGAAATAGCTGACAGTTTTTTCTGCACTAAGGAATAATTGAGTTTGTTTTGTCTTGCTTGGTACAGAACCACTACGGCGGGCTGGACGGAGGCCACTACACAGCCTACTGTAAAAACGCAGCGAGGCAGCGCTGGTTCAAGTTTGATGACCATGAAGTTTCGGATATCTCTGTGTCTTCTGTGAGGTCATCAGCAGCTTATATCCTCTTTTATACTTCCCTGGGACCACGCATAACTGATGTAGCCACATAAAGAGGTGTAGGTTGTCGACATATTGATGTTTCCAAATTGCAGCCGCATATCTAATGCTTACAAAGAACAGATCGCTGCAGCTGCTATATAGAAGGATTCCAGAACACTGGGGGCTGTGTTACTAGCACCATATAATTCAGGTCAGTGCTCTTTATAAAAAAACAAAAACAAAAAAAAGAAAGAAAAAGATAGAGAAAGAAAGAAAGAAAGAAAGAAAGAAAGAAAGAAAGAAAGAAAAGAAAAGAAAAGAAAAGAAAAGAAAAGAAAAGAAAAGGAAGAGAGAAAGAAAGAGGAAAAAAAACAACTTGACATTTAACAACTATCATAGCACGCATCCCTTACAGGAATCATTTATTTCAAAACAACTTTTTGAGTCTGCCCCAAAGTTAAAATAATTCATTAGTCAGACATTTATTACTATATTGGTACCAAATCATGGTAACCGCCATTTTCCTACTCACTGCTCTAGCCTCTTCTCACTTCTAGACCCAGCTTGGTCCACTATGAATACTCTAGGATGACCTAACTCAGATAGGAATGTATATGTACATATTTATTGCACTGTTGCACATCAGATTGCTGTACATAGTTTAACATATCCTTCTGTGAAAGCCTAGAAAGGATTTTTTTCTTTTTCTTTTGGCCTCTTCTAGGTAGCTGCAATGCTTTCTTAGGGAAATGACAGGGCAAAACTATTTTTCTGTTGGCTTCCGGCTGTATTTGTGCACTAAAATCTTTATTCTAAAAAAATGGAAACTTTAATTTTTTAAAAATAATTCATTTACATCTACATTAAAATCTTAATGAAGAAAAAAAAATCATTTGAAACCTTGTACCTGCTCTGTCTTCTTTTTTTTCCTAAGTGTTTTGAGACAGGATCTCCCTGGGTGTCAGATCCTGGCTGTCCTGGACCTCACAGAGCCACCTGCCTGCCTCTGCTTCTTTTATTCCCTACACTCACTCAAGCTTTACTTACGTATTCTGCAAATTAGGACTTGATTCCACTCTCTCTACATGTGGTATTCAGATCTCAAGAGCTGGAAGTCAGTAAGTGATCCCCACATGTCTGTCAGAATTCTGTATCAGAATCAGGAAGAGTCCTAAGTCGCTGTTTGTAATGTGCACACTGTATTAAGGAGCCTGCTGTGCTGATTTTTCTAAAGCAGGGCAGTAAGGGAGCCCTACCCTTCCTTAGGGGCAGCAACTGGAAACTATACAGTGGGTATCAGAGGGCTTTGTTTGTTTGTTTGTTTGTTTGTTTGTAGGCTTCCATACTGTGCTGTTTAGATCATTTTTACCCTATCCTCTTCATTCCTCTGTGCCCCAACTCTCTAAACTCCATGACCTCTTATGCTGCACACACATACATACATAGATACAAACCCAACCTGCTGAGTCCTTTCGCTGTTGCTTATATGGTTTTAGAGCTAACCACTTGAGATTGGATTTAGTGTCAGGGCTCTCTTCCCTGGAGAAGACTGATCCTCCTCTCTCAGTAGCCATTACTTGCTTGTAGCTATTCATTGGGGGTGGCACCTTGTGAGGTATGCTCAGCGTGTCAGCTGGTGGCGTCACTGTGCAGGGCTTATTTAGGTGACTACATTGTTGGGATTGTGTGTGCAGATTCCTTGTCCTGTACAGAAAACTGTCTCATAGCAGATGCTCTGCCCTTCTTCCAGATGTCCCCGAGCTAGAGGTGTCGTGGTTGTGTTGTAGACCTATCATTCGCAGCCAAGCACTACATACTTGTCTGCATTTTGACTAGTGATGGCCTCATCTGCTGTACAGAGCTGCTTTAATAAGGGATTGGGAGCTACCCATGGTGATCGATACTTACGATGGAGTTGGGAATTGTGCTTGGGCTGGCGGCAGTAGTCTCTAGGGTCTGTCACCTCCCCAGCCGTGGGTAGTTGACTAGATTTACAGTCTGTTCAGCAGGCATGGATTCCCTCATGTTGAACGGTTTAGGTCCAGTTAGACAGCTGTTAGTTGTCTCCAAGACATAAGTGCTGCCGTTGCACCGTTTGGGGTATCTTCCATGCCGTTCATTGTGGTTCATGCATGCCGCAGCTGATTGGACCGTTTCCTCCCTTGGCAGCTTGCTCAGCACCTTGGGATACCACGAGGGCGTCCTCGAGTGCAGGCTTTCAGGTCACCTCCAGCAGCACTGGGACCTCAGCCGGCGGCCGAGAGCAGTGCGAGAACTCAAACTGCTGTGGGAGTCTCATCTAAGCAGAGACTCTTAGGAAGTGGTTATTTAGCTTTCTGGGGAAGGTTAGAGCTTGGGTTTCAAGTCATAAAGTTAGCAACTTAAAGGACAGTTCCCTAAATTACTGTGTAAATCCTGTAGGTATTTCTTTGTTTGTATGGGATTCTTTTGTTTTTGTTGAGATAGGATTTCTTGGTGTACCCTTGGCTGCCCTGGAACTTACAGAGATCCTTCTGCCTCTGCCTCTTGAGTGCTGAGACTGAAGGCTTGCACCATCACAGCCTGGCTACATGTTTTGGTTTTTTGGGTTTTTGGTGTTTTTGGTTTTTTTTGAGACAGGGTTTCTCTGTGTAGTTCCGGCTGTCCTAGAACTCACTCTGTAGACCAGGCTGGCCTCAAACTCAGAAATCCGCCTGCCTCTGCCTCCCAAGTGCTGGGATTAAAGGCGTGCGCCACCCCCGCCCGGCTCCATGTTTTGTTTTTAAGACATTTTTTAATGTATTGGTGTGTATGTGTGTACCATAGGGGTGCTGAGAACCAAATCCTGGTCCTCTGCTAGCAGCAAGGGCTCTAAGCCCCGAGCAATCTCTTCCAGCCCAGCAGGTCACATTCTTACACTCAGAGCCATTTGCACCTGATTTTTTCCTTGTGCTAGCATCAAGACTCAGGACTTTGTGCATGCTCAAGGAACACTCTGCCAGGGAGGTTTTTGTTCTGTTCTGCTTTGTTTTGTTTTGTTTATTCACATGTGTAAACAAAACTTATTTGTGTTGAGCTGGAGAGATGGTTCCATGGGTAAAAATGTCTTCCACTGCTGGTGGGGGGGCCGGGGGTGGGGGGTGGCGCATGCCTGTAATCCCAGCACTCTGGGAGGCAGAGGCAGGCGGATTTCTGAGTTCGAGGCCAGCCTAATCTACAGAGTGAGTTCCAGGACAGGCAGGGCTATACAGAGAAACCCTGTCTGGAAAAAACCAAATCAAAAAAAAAAATGTCTTCCACTAATGCTGAGGACCCGACCTGAGTTCAATCCCTAGGACCCACATGGTGGACAAGAAAATTAACTCCCACAAGTTCCCTTCTGACTTCCACATACAGAGATACAAAATAAGGATAAAATTTGGGGGAAAATAACTTAGCATGTAAATACATTGTAATAGAAACCCGTTGCAGGGGACATTGACTTTTGAAACCTGCAGTTCTTAGGCCCCTGTGGTGGCACTGCCTGGCCTCCGTGGTGCCCTCAGTCAGCAGGGCTGTTTTCTGTGCTGCAGACTGTTTTACAGAGGCTGTCTGCCTTTGTAAAGGCAGAGACGTACAAACCTTAGCGATGTGGGTAGGTGGTAAGGATTTAATAAGAAAGCATATTCACGGCCATTTTCTGATAGTGTGCTGCAGTGCTCAGGAGCTCTGTCCTAGCTCCTGCGTTTCTGTGTTGGTATAGAAAAGGGCTGGCAGCTATAAAACAGAAGATATGCTGTCGCTGTTTGAACAGAAGTAGCTGGAATCTCACTGACTCGGGTGTCATCAAAACTATACCAGGCCTGAGTTACTGAGTTCTTGCAGAAGGCAGTGTAGTGGCCACCATCCAGATCTCCAAAGTGGTTCTAGGAAAGAAAGGATGTAGGCAAGGTTTCCATGTGAATGCTCTGACTGATGGGATAAAGACGACAAGGCCAAAAACCATTTTAAAATATCTTAAACTGAGGAAATAATTTTCTCAAGTCTTACATATGGTCTAACTTTGAACTGCTTATACATTGTATTCATTGACATTAATAGAATTAGATAGGAAATTAGACTATATATAAGCTTTTTTTAAAAAATTAAGAGGAAGCTAGAGAGATGGCTCAGCAGTTAGGAGCACTGACCGCTCTTCCAGAGGTCCTGAGTTCAATTCCCAGCAACCACATGGTGGTTTACCAGCATCGATCTATACTGGGATCCAATGCCGTCTTCTGGTGTGTCTGAAGACAGCTACAGTGAACTTGTATAAATAAAAGAAATAAATATGCTTGTGTACTACAGGCATGCCCAGTGCCAGGGAGGCCTGAAGCAAGCATTGGATCCCCTGGAACTGGAGTTCTAGTGGTGAGGGTTGTGCCTCAGTGTCTCGGGACTGTAGCAGTAAGACTGCAGAGCTGGGAGGCTGAGGCGGGCAGAGTTCTGAGTTCAAGGCCAGCCTGGTCTACAGAGTGAGTTCCAGGACAGCCAGGGCTATACAGAGAAATGGCATCTTTGGGGGGAGGGGGGGAGTAGAACAAACAACCAACCTGAAGAGCTGGCACAAAAACTCTGACGTCCAAGGCCTAAAATACTTCCTAGCTGGTTTTACAAAGTCTGCTGAACCCTCATACAAAAGAAAGAAACTTACAATGATAACCTTAGGAACCCTTCCACAAGTGCTCCTAAGCACTGAGCAGCCGTCTCTCCAGCCCCCGGATAAAGAGGCTGTGTGTGTGGGAGTCAGAGCGCTGGACCTGTAAAGTCACACAAGCGCTCTAGAGAGCAGAAAGCATGCTGGACTGAGGGCTGCACAGCTCAGTGGAAGGCCGGGCTAAGGCACTGCCGGCACACCTGATAGCCTGAGTTGGGTATCTGGACCCCACATGGGGGGGCGGGGAGGGGAAACTAACCCCTGCAGGCTGTCCTCTGAGCTCCACATGTTCACTGCCATGTGTGCTTCCATACACACACACACACACACACACACACACACACAACCTTTAGCACTAGGCATGGTGGCTGACATCCCAGCACAGGAGGTCGAGTCAGAAGACAGAGTTGGAGGCAGACTGAGCTAGGGGAAAAGAACTGCCTGAAATGAAAGAAATGTTCAGTGTGATGAGTAATAAAGGAACTTCTACTAAAACCACAAGATATCCAGGTATGGTTGGCATGTGATGGTACTCGGGATATGGTTCAAGACCTGCCTGGGCTATAAGATACTCTGTTTATAAATAAACCAGTAAATAAAATAAATAAAATTTTCATTTTGGGGTCACATTTTTTTTTTAAGAGCTGGGTAATAAACAGAATTCGAGTGAGTTGGGACCTCATACATTGGTGGAACAAAGTGTCACCATCACATTGGAAATCAAGTTGACAACTCTTTAAGTGTTAAGTATACAGTTAGAATGTGTCTGAGCAATTCTTTATAGGTATATGCTCAAGAGAAATCAAATATGTCCAAACAAACCCCTGTGCACCACTTAAAACAGTCATAAAGTAGAGTCACCCCCGTGCCTCTCAGAGATTGAGGTGTGTGGTTTACATAGTAGAGTGTTATTGGCAACAACAAAACAAACGTACGTGCTCCAACATAGGAAACCTTTAAAAGCATGCTGAGGAAAGAAAAACACGGACTCAGGGAGAAGGGGGTTTTGGGAGGGGAAACCAGGAAAGGGGATAACATTTGAAATGTAAATAAAGAAAATATCTAAATTTAAAAAAAGAAGAACTCAAGGCCAGCCTGCTCTACATAGTGCGTTTCAGGCTAACCTGGCCTACATATCGGCATGCTGTCTCTAAAATGCAAGATAAGTGGTTTTATGATTGTTTGTGGGATGTGCCTAAAAATGACAAGCCCAAAGAAACAGGAAGTCCATTAGTGGTTGCCAGGGTCTGGTGGAGAGAAGAAATGAGTAGGAAGGATTCTATTAGGAATACTGAAGATGTTCTGATATAACTATGATGATCATGATACAATCCACACACAAAAAACCCAAACCTCAGTAGGGCATGATAGTATACACACCTGAAATCCCAGCCCCCAGGAAGCAAGCCCAAGGCCATACCATTGCGGAAGACTAAGGACAAACTTCAAGTGCTGTCCCACTGCGGAGGCAACTAGACCAGCCCAGTGAAAGATGCGGGGTAGAGTAGGGACTTAGGCAACACAACTCGCCTTGCTGCAGCTGAGAAATGAACCAGAACAACTGCCTTGGGATGCCACCAGCCTGCTCTTACCAATGTGTGCATGCCCTCCCGCCAGTACCCCCTGCGCCTAGAATAGACTCCAAAAGGCTGTGGCCATCTCACCAACATCCGAGAGCCACCACAGCAATACTCAGAATGGTTCAAAGCACTCATGCAGAATACGTGAGTAGGTAGGTAATGGTGTTCACACAGTGAAAGCCTATCCAGTGGGACAATGAACCATCGTGTGTAGTGATGTGGATAACAGTTTCAGAATTCTGAGCAAAAGGACCAGATCCTGATGATCTAGTACCTACTGCAGGACTCATTTGCATAAGACAAAATCAGAGTTATCCCCTTAGAAGTCTGGTTTCTGCACTCGAAAGAATGTTTAGATAGTTACACACTGATAAAATTATCTGAGCCCTGTTCTTACTGTATGGATGTGCTCACTGGACAACTTGCCAAATTGTATTCTCAGATTTTATGTGTTTTCCTGTTTTACTTCAAAAACTGGTTTTTGTTGTTGTTGTTGTTTTTGTTGTTGTTTTTTGTTTTTGAGACAGGGTCTAACGTAGCCCAGGCTAGCCTCAAGCTTACCCAAGTGAAGATAACCTCGACCTGGTCCTGCCTCTGCCTCCTGAGTGCTGAGCACTTTCATTATAGGCGTGTACAACCAGTGGCAGTTTATAGTGCTGGAGATTAAAGCCAAGGCGTGGTGGGTCCTGGACAAGCACTCTATCAACACCTACAACCTACAATCTCAACCACCAATTTCTTATTTAAAAACAAAGACTTTCAGCCTGGGGATATTGGCACACACCTTTTGTCCCAGCACTTGGGAGGCAGAGGCAGGTCAATTTCTTGAGTTCAAGGCCAGCCTGGTCTACAAAGTGAGTTCCAGGACAGCCAAAGTTACACAGAGTAACCCTATCCCAAAAGACAAAAAGCAAAAAAAAAAAAAAAAAAAAAAAAAAAAAAAAAAAAACCACAAGACTTTGTACAAGGTGATTTAAAAGCACCCACACTCCCTGCACCTCCACAAAGAACCAAACAGCGAGTGTATGTAGAACTACAGAAGTTCCTGAGAACACTGGAAACCAGCAGGAGAAAAAGACCCAGAGATCGGGGACACCAGAAGAGTAGGATAAACAAGACACTCCCACTGCCACAGTTCCGTGGCAGTGAGAAATCTGTAGAGTGAGGGTGACAGAGACCGCCCACTCCATAAACAGTGTAGAGGGTAGCTGTCACCTGCCCCCATGGGAGTGAGGAGTCTTCCTGCAGTGAGAGAGATTGAACGCTTCATCAGCCTTGTGGGAAACTTGGCTGGTGGGAAGTGACAGGCTCGCAGCTGAACTACATAATGAACCCGACTGGCTTTGGAAACCAGTTTCCATCATCTTCCTGTGGCCAGGAGCCATCTGGATGAGGGACCTGTTGTCCGAATGCAGCGTGCAAGAGAAACCTCACCCTGCCTCAGTAAATAGCTGCATCACAGACCAAACAGCCCAGCAGACTGGCTCCCTCAGCCTTATTGACTGGTCAGTATAGATGTTGTGACATGGAGTTGGAATAGAGAACAGCCTCAAGCACTGGGAGAAGACGAGCCTTCCTTCAGAAGCCAGGCGCACGGGGACTCAGGAGATTCGCACTGCATCATTTGGGCCACCCCTCCCCCGCATTGTATGTGAACACCACTCCTCACAGATGCAGAGGGCAGCATTACCCTCCTTCCGGCAGGGGCAGCACCAAGCTTAGGACCAGAAGATGCTACTGAATCTTACTTAGAAATATCAGATCATTCTGAGAAGGTTTCTGAGTAGTAGACTCTCATTAGATGTCACATATTGGTACCAACTACAAAAAAGTTGTGACTTGGTGACCGAAAATCAACCGAACAGTGGAAGTTGAGAACTAAACATCTTCAGATCTAGACTGAGGAGAGCCTCTGATAAGAGAAGTGCAGAGCTAAGGGACTCTTTCTCCAGACAGCACTTAGGCATAGCAACAAGAAGGGTGGAAATAAACTCACCTCAGCCTCTGGCGATTCCAACAGACTGAAGCTGGGATGTGCTTTTGTTAGCGGTGAAATTGGAGCAGTCTGTGTGAATCCTGTGTGTGAGGTGTTTTGATTGTTGCATAGAATAAGAGCAGATCTGCAGAATCAATAGCATAGAGTTGGATGGTCCTGTTGATGAGTCAGTGCCAGATGATTAAAGGTGAACAGGAATGTATGAGTGGTGTGTGAACAGTTATACTACAGAGCCAAGCCGCAGGAACTAAACAGCATGGTGGCGCAAGAGCAGATGTGTGACTGGTAGAACAGTCCAGAAGAGCCAAGTGTGAGCCTGTGCAACCACAGCTGTCTGATTTGTGTTTGAGACTGATACATTTTTACTTTATGCATGTGTGTTACCTACATGTTAGTCTGCACCATGTACATGGCTGGTGCCCACGGGAACCTAAAGAGGGAGTTGGGTCCCTCTAGAACTGGAGTAACTAATGGTTGTAAGCCGCCACCTAAGTACTGGGCATCAAATGTGGGTCCCAGAGGAACAGCAAGCTCCTCTGAGCAATCTCTTCAGCCACCTACTTAACAAAGATGCCAAAAATACAGACTGGAGAAAAGACAGCATCTTCAACAAATGCTTTGGGGAAAACTGTCGGCTGCATGTAGAAGATTGAAGGTAGATCCTTCTCTTTCACGGCGCACCAGCATCAACCCAAGATAGATCAAAGACTGTAACATAAAACCAAAAAAAACCTAAAGCTTCTACAGGAAAAGGGAGGCGTATGTGCAAGAACTTCATGACAAGACTCAGGAAAGAAGGCAAGTGGGACCTCATGAAACCAAAACTAGTACAAACACGGGGTTCACACAGGCCCTCGCCACTCATGGCAGGTAATGAAAGTATGGCCCACACACACGCTGGACTTTACTGGGCCTCCACTTAGAACTACAGCCGTGCACATGTACCATGAGCACACACACCTGTCCCCACGGACACACCTCAAAGAAACACGAGGGCAAAGGTCCCAGCAGTGTTCTAAGCAATAGCCTTTTTGTATATGATCAAAACTACAGGCAGCAAAATTAACATAAATGGAATGGCATAGTAAAGAAAACCAAAGAGTGGAGGGGGAAACCACTGTGCAAGAAAACATTTGCAAACCATATATCTATACCTAATACCTATACCTATCTATATAAAATAAGAAAACTCAAGAGCAGCCGGGCGGTGGTGGCACACACCTGTAGTCCCAGCACTTGGGAGGCAGAGGCAGGCAGATCTCTGAGTTTGAGGCCAGCCTGGTCTACAGAGTGAGTTCCAGGACAGCCAGGGCTATACAGAGAAACCCTGTCTAGAAAAACCACAAAAAAAGAAAGAAAGAAAGAAAGAAAGAAAGAAAGAAAGAAAGAAAGAAGAAAGAAAGAAAGAAAGAAAGAAAGAAAGAAAGAAAGAGGGAGAAAGAAAGAAAACTCAAGAGCAAGAAACAACAGAAGGGCTGGAGAGATGGTTCAGCAGTTGAGAGCACTGACTGCTCTTCCAGAGGCCTGAGTTCAATTCCCAGCAACCACATGGTGGCTCACAACCATCTGTAATGGGATCCAATGCCCTCGTCTAGTGTGTCTGAGACAGCTACAGTGTACTTGTAATAAATAAATAAATGTTTAAAAAGAAAAGAAGAGAAACCCCAATTGGAAAGGCAAGAAAAGGACCTAAGAAGGTATTTCTCAAAGGACAAGGATGCGATGATGACAGAGATTCGAACAGTGCCCAGTACATAGTGTGATGAGGTAAGAATAAAATAAATCAGAAACTTGGGCATAAAACCGCTAGCTGAGGGGCCGGGGGAGCACAGCAGCTAAGAGCACTGCTCTGACAGAAGGACCATGATTGGTTCCCAGCCCATAGCTGTCCACAACTCGGTCTCTAGGGATTCAGTGCCCACCTCTGGCTTCTGTGGGCACTGTATACATAGGGTACACACACACACACACACACACAAACACACACACACACACACACACACACACACTTAATAAAAATCTTAAGGTTAATCCCAGCACTCTGGGAGGCAGAGGCAGGCAGATTTCTGAGTTTGAGGCCAGCCTGGTCTACAGAGTGAGTTCCAGGACAGCTAGGGCTATACAGAGAAACCCTGTCTTGAAAAAAACAAATCCCAAAATACCAAAAAACAAAACAAAACAAAAAACAAAAATTCTTAGGGAAAAAGCCTTGTAAAGCACCACATCCAGGTGTGGTGGCACGCCCCTGT
This sequence comes from Apodemus agrarius, assembly GCA_964023405.1. Classification (NCBI taxonomy): domain Eukaryota; kingdom Metazoa; phylum Chordata; class Mammalia; order Rodentia; family Muridae; genus Apodemus; species Apodemus agrarius. The sequence goes on along the minus strand of OZ030008.1, from coordinate 53,941,178 downwards.
TATCTCAGCATTTGGGGGTGAAGGCAAGTCACCAGGAGCTCAGTGTTATCCTTGGCAAAAAAGAAAATTCTAAAACAGTTGGGTTGTATGAGACCTTGTCACAAAAAAGCTTCCAGAATGACACTATAAATACATTTGGTAAAATGTTCAATACCACAGGGTGGCGGCGGCACATGTCTTTAATTCTAGCACTTGGGAGGTAGAGACAGGTGGTTCTCTGTGAGTTTGAGGGCAGCCTGGTCTACAGAGAGACAGAGACAGTCAACCCTACAAAGAGAAACCCTGTCTCAAAAATCAAATCAACAAAAATGTCAATACTGTAAGCGTAGCAATACCTTAAGTGTAACAATTAAAAAATAAGTAAATGAAGAAAGAAAGAAAATGAAGTCCGCTCACTTCCAGGCTAGCACCCACTAGACGGCTTGTCCCCTCTAGTCTAGGTGAGGTATTCAATGGATCAGTGCGTGCATGTCACCCAGCAGCTGAAGTGTGCACTTCCAGTCAGAAGACCCGGAATGGGACCAAGAATCCTCCGTTTCTAACAGGTCCCGATGCTCCGCCTTCCTTGTGCTCCATGGCTAACGTAGCCAGGATCTAGTCACCTTTTTATTGTCACCATGCATTATAATATCAAGACGCTTAGTTCTTATCTCGATGCGTCACTGATGCACCACCAGCTCTAAACGTCTGTTTCTTTCAGGGCTAACTTCAGTGAGTGCCTCAACTAATAACTTAGATTTATAAATAATGGGAGTTTTTTTAGATACTTGGAGTGATTCTTACATAAGTGTGCATCTTTCATAACACACAGTTACATTCTAAATATAAGCTCCATTTTTTTTCAGTTAAGATTTTTTTTCTAAGTCAGAAACATAGAATGAGAAGTTTAAAAGCTAAGATCTCAGGAAGCAGCACCTTTGGAACTCCCATTAATTAGCACGTCCGATGAGAGGGCAGAAGCCACCTAAGCCTCCAGAGTAAGAACAGCAGCGTGTGGGGGGGAAAGGGAAATGGCGTAAAGGAGAGGGGCGGGGCCTGCAGGGGAGATAGGCGAGGGCTGTGAAAGCGGGAGAGTAGCTCTGGGCCGAGGAGGAGCACGGAAGAGTAATGACTAATGCCTCCTTCGTCGATACTTTTGAGACAGGGTCTCACTGCATAGCCCTTGTCCTGAAATAAACTATGTAGGCCAGGCCGTCCTCGAACTCAGATCTGTCTGCCTGCCTCTGATCCCGAATGCTGGTGGTCTATACCACCACACCTCACTGCATAGCTTAATGTATTACTGCGCAATAAGTAATTGAATCAACGGGCAGATTCAATAGCAAGCCAGAGGGTCCATGACAGGGTTATACTCTAGAAGAACACCCCCCCTCAGACACAACGGCTCACAACCTTGATCCCAAGGCCCAGAGAATGGCTTGCTGCTCGGGCGGCCCCTGCGGGAGGTTCTGGAGAGTGCTTCTGAAGTGTTCCACACCTGAAGTGTTCCACATTCGCTAGGACTCAGCATGAGTCATGGCTGACTCAAAGCCCAAGAAGCCCCTGGGATGCTCTAGGGCGGCCTTTGGCCACGCATGGAGTCAGAGCTGTGAGCACCCAGTGTGGGGGTGCCGGCTACAAATGTGAATGGAGTCAGAGCTGTGAGCACCCAGTGTGGGGGTGCCGCCTACAAATGTTCATGATGACACAAGACACACAGTTACCACGGACTCTGACAGTACACGTGGCCAAGATGCTGGGCTGTGCGGCAGTCGCCAGGCAGAGGCGGGGCAGACAACGGGTGTTCTGTCCTTTCAGGCATTAAAGCATTAGCATTGACTCACCACCACTGCGCACAGGCTGTACTTGGGATGTTTCCGGAAAACTGGACAGATATAAGGAGTGAGGTCCAGGTTGGTCAGTGGGTAATGGATGTCTGTCCTCAGCTTCCTCTTTACTGTACCCTGGATGTCAAACCTGGAGAGAAGACAAATGCAGGAAATCCAAACGATGTCTCTAAGCCCCGTGTGAGGGAGACCCACACACGCCTAAACACGCTCCGTGAACAGTCAAGACTAATTTCTGAGATGACTGTCTGGTATGTCAATTACTTCCTCATCTAAATATATTTACAGACCCATTGGCCTCACCAAAGCATGTAGTGAGCGAGGGCACGGACCTCAGCAAGCTGTGGAGAGAGCAAGGCAAGCCTGTCTGGGGAAGACGGCTCAGAGGCCACAGGGCCGGATCCACTCACCCTCACTTCTCCCTCTCCACACTCCCCCTTCCTTCCTATCTCCTCTCCCTCTGCCCCCACCTCTCCGGTCCCCTCTCCTATCCCTTTTCCTTTCTCCCTTTTCCATCCTCCCTCCTTACCCCCCCTCCACTCCCATCCATTCTGTGCTCTCCCCTCTCTCTTCCTCCTCTCTTTCCCCTCCTCCTCTCTTTTCCCTCCTCCCTCTCTTTTCCCTCCTCCCTCTCTCTTCCTAGAGTCTCACTATATAGCCTTGGCTAGCCTGGAACTCTCTCTGTAGACCAGGTTGGCCTCAAACTCACAGAGATCCATTGCCTCTGCCTCCCAAGTGCTGGGATTACAGGCATGCGCCACCGTCCGGAGATTGTTCAAATCTTTAATCTCTCTGGTTATATAGATCAGAGGTCAGCAAATCTGGGCTCTTATCAGAATCATTCAGAACTTTTTAAAAAATCATGTCATGGGGCTGGAGAGATGGTTCAGCAGCATACTTCTTCCAGAGGATCCAGGTTCAATCTTAAGTACCCACATGGCAACTCACAGCTGTCTGTGACCCCAAGATCTTACACCCTCACACAGACATACAGGCAGGCAAAATACCAATGCACATAAAATTTTAAAAAAAAAATTTTTTTTTGTTTTGTTTTTTGAGACAGGGTTTCTCTGTGTAGCTCTGGCTGTCCTGGAACTCACTTTGTAGACCAGACTGGCCTCGAACTCAGAGATCCACCTGCCTCTGCCTCCCAAGTGCTGGGATTAAAGGTGTGCGCCACTACCACCTGGCAAAAATAAATTATTTTTAAAAAGTCATGTTCACTCAGAAAATGTGCTGATTTAGGTCTAAGGCAGGAAAATTACCAACTGAGCTGGGTCATTGTTGGGGCATAAAGAAGCAAACTCTATTCCCCCAAATTTAGGGGATGCCCTGTGTAGTGGTTTGAACGAAAATGGCCCCTAGGCTCATAGGGAGTGGCTCTATTAGAAGGTGTATCCTGGTTGGAGGAAGTGTGTCACTGGGGGTGGGCTTTGAGGTTTCTGATGCTCAAGTCAGGCCCAGTGTCTGTCAAAAACACAGCGGGGCTGGAGAGATGGCTCAGTGGGTAAGAGCAGACCATTAGCTGCTTTCCAGAGGTCCTGAGTTCAATTCCCAGCAACCACATGGTGGCTCACAACCACCTGTAATGGGATCTGGTGCCCTCTTCTGGCAATGTAGGCATACATGCAAGCAGAATACTGTACACATAGTAAGTAGTTTATTATTTTATTTATCTGAGTACACTGCAGTTGTCTTCAGACACACACTAGAAGAGGACATCAGATCCCTGTGATTGGACAGTAGAGAGAGGTAGGCAGGTTTTCAGTTGCCTGGCTGGGAGATGCAGGGAGAGAGACACAGGGAGAGGAGAAGGCCGCCATGAGAGGAGATGGACCATGAGCACGTGGCCAGGAGAAACAAGAAGCAAGGGACACATGGCTGGAGGGTGAGTTAGAATAGCTCAACACCGCCCAGTCTAGGCTCACAGCTGGGAAGCAAAATACCCGGATGGTGTGTCCTTTATATACTGTGTGTCTTTTATATGGGCTAGCGAGAATGATTAATTCCTTTTACAATGATATATAGAAGTGACTGAGAAAGACACCAGATATCAAATGTTGACCACACACACACACACACACACACACACACACACAGAGAGAGAGAGAGAGAGAGAGAGAGAGAGAGAGAGAGAGAGAGAGAGAAACATCCACGTACTTTTCTTTAGGTAAGTATCCGGGGGCTTATGGCAAAGGGAGAGAATAATGGTAAAGAACCATCAGAGAACTTTCTCAGGTGACAGGTGTTGTTGATACAGGCATTGCAGAGAATATGATTGTATCCATTTATACAATTTCATAGACAAAAGAATGCATTTCATATGTGTAAATATATCTTTTTGTTTTGTTTTGTTTTGTTTTGTTTTGTTTTTTTTTTTTTTTTTTGGTTTTTCGAGACAGGGTTTCTCTGTATAGCCCTGGCTGTCCTGGAACTCACTCTGTAGACCAGGCTGGCCTCGAACTCAGAGATCCGCCTGTCTCTGCCTCCCAAGTGCTGGGATTTTGTTGTTTTTTTTTGAGACAGGGTTTCTCTGTATAGCCTTGGCTGTCCTGGAACTCACTCTGTAGACCAGGCTGGCCTCGAACTCAGAAATCCGCCTGCCTCTGCCTCCCAAGTGCTGGGATTACAGGCGTGTGCCACCACGACCGGTGTAAATATATCTTTTTAAGAGATTTGCTTATTTTAAAGTTTTATGGACATAAGTGTTTTGTCCTCCTATATGTGTGTACCACGCGACTGCCGATTGCTTGCAGAGCCGGGAAGAGGGCTCTGGATCCCCAGGAACTGGAGTTACAGATGGTTGTGAGTTGCCATGGAGCCGAACCCTTGCTGTACAAGAGCAGCAAGTGCTCTGAACTGCTGAGCTCTCTCCAGCCCCTGCGGGTTGAGCAGGAGTAGCCCCCATCGACTCCCGTGTGAATACCTGGACATAGGAAGTGACACTGTAAGGAGGTATGACCTTGTTAGAGGAGGTGAGTCACTGTGAGGGTGAGGGTGAGCTTTGAGGTCTCAGATGCTCAAGCCAGGCCCTGTTTAGCATTCACTTCTGCTGCCTGCAGACCAAGATGGAGAACTCTGGGCTCCCCGTGCGCCTGCGCGCTGCGCGTTTCCCTGCCATGATGGTCATGAGCTAAATCGCTGAAACTGTAAGCCAGCCCCATTGTTTTGGTCATGGTGACAGTAATAGAAACCCCAAGACACTAGCCATTATATAAACATACCTGAATATTAATAAATGCAAAGCTAAAACTAGTGAATGCAGTCATAGGACCTGGACTGAAGGGACCGTACGCCTTTCAGCGCGCGCGCACGCGCACACGCACACGCACACGCGCACGCGCACGCGCACGCGCACACGCACACGCACGCACACACACGGAGGAACGCTGCTGGCAGGCTTGCTCCTCATGGCGTGCTCAGCCTGCTTTCTCATGGGATCCAGGAACACCAGTGGGGGTGGGGGGGATGGCACCACCCACAACGGGCCGGCCCTCCCATCAGTCATTGGTTAGGAAAATGCCCTGCAGGCTTGCTCACAGCCTGAGCCTACGGAGGCATTTTCTCCTGTCAGATGACTCTGGCTTGTGTCAAGTTGGCATAAAACTAATAGGCACAACTGATCCCTTGTGATCTTACAATCACACCAACTTATCAACCACGCCCTTCCGTTTCCTGTTGTTCCCCGCATCTCATATCCCTTGGGCCTCAATTGCTACTGAAGCTGCCCCTTCATCAGTGGCCTCTCCTGGCCTCTCCCAGTGCCGAGCCTCAGCTGCTCTTCATGGCCCATTCATGCCTCCAAACCCAGTACCACCCCGGTGACTCTTACACATAACCTAGTTCATCTGCCAGCACGAGGTACAGCCTTGGCTACCTACGGGACACTGCTTTTGTGTGCTAACTTTGTGGAAACACTTCTCAGATTTCACCCAGAGACACTGGTCTCTTTTTAATCATTATTAATTGTAGGCATAAGATGTTATATGCTGGCTGGGCAGTGGTGGCACACACCTGTAATCCCAGCACTTGGGAGGCAGAGGCAGGCAGATTTCTGAGTTCGAGGCCAGCCTGGTCTACAGAGTGAGTTCCAGGACAGCCAGGGCTACACAGAGAAACCCTGCCTCGAAAAAACCAAATCCAAAAAAAAAAAAAAGTTATACGCTGTGTAAAGTTTACCCTTGCATTATTTAAATGCTGATTTCTCTGCCCTCACAGCTTATTTTAATCTGGACTCGGCACTGTAATGTTTATACCAATAATCTCCTGTCTCAAGTTTGTGTGAACAATTCTTACCATTTATGCCTTGTCAATAAATCACCCAATGGCTGGGCAGAAGAGAGAACAGGCTGGGGCTTCCGCCAGCAGAGGAGAGAGGGAGGGAGAGGCAGATCTGTGAGGAGGATGGAGCCATGAGGGAGGGGCGGAAAAGCAGCTCCATGATAATATGCAAGTATCGTGGGATGGGGCGGGAGGCCACCAGGTTAGCGCGCCATTTAACTGCCCAGCTCTTGAGGTGCAATTTTAAGTAAATCTTGGGCTCTTTATTTAATTATTGTGGAATAGCATAAAGTAAAGAAATACAGTCGCTGAATTAATTCATCCTTTATATTAAGGATAATTCACTTACAATTCATTTCTTGCCTCCAGACAACCGTCACCTACTGCTCCAGTAAGCACAGGATTCGCTCAGGTGCTGCTGGCTCTCGGGAATCACAGTTGATCCTTCAGTCCCAGCTGACCCGAACCACCGAGTCTTAACTCAAAATAGCAAATGTGCAACAGCCTGGATAGTCTATAGTAACTCTCAAACTTCCCTTTGGGACTTCACAGGCCAGGCCTCCATCGCCTCCATCGATCTCAACAGTCTTCCTAGAGCCAATAAAGCAGCCCCTGGACTCGCAACAGCCCAAAGTCCTTTCCCAGTCTTCCCCCAACACTACATAATCGAGTCGGTCACAGCAATACTCCGCCATCCCGGTACCTGGTGAGAGGTTACTATTGCTGTGATGAAGGGTCACCCTCCCACGTCACAGCTCATTATCAAAGGGAATCTGGCAGGGACACACCAACCCGGAGGGAGGACCCTGGAGGCGGGAGCTGATGCGGAGGTCCTGGGGGCGCTGCTTTCTGGCACGTCCCGCCCGCCTTCTTTCGGAAACCTAGACCACAGCCCAGAAGAGGCGCCGCCCACAAGGCACTGGGTCCTCCCCCATCAATCTCTAATTAAGAAAACATTCTAGCCGGGCGGTGGTGGCGCACGCCTGTAATCCCAGCACTTGGGAGGCAGAGGCAGGCGGATTTCTGAGTTCGAGGCCAGCCTGGGGTACAGAGTGAGTTCCAGGACAGCCAGGACTACACAGAGAAACCCTGTCTCGAAAGAAAAGAAAAGAAAACATTCTACAGGCTTGCCAGTTGACTAATCTACAGGTGACTTCTCAGTTGAGTCCCGCCTTTCAGATGATTTGAGCTTGTGTGACACTGACATGAAAGTAGCCGACACAGCCACTCTAGCCCAAGAACAGGTAAATCCACAGACAGAAGCGACTTTAGGGAAGCAGGAAGGACGCAGAGGAACCACGTAGAGGTGTTGTTTGATGGGACTGGGTTTCTGTTTGGGGCATTAAAACGTTCTGGAAATTGTGGTAATTGGCTTTAACATTGTAAAGGTAATTATAACAATTGGCTACACACTTCAAATGATCAGAAAGATAGATTTTATGTTGCATATTTTTATTACAAGATTTAGAAGAAATTAGATATTAAATCAAAATCCAATCCACTAAACTGGCTTGAACTCTTTCTCACGAACTTAACACCGAGGACTGAACCCAGGAGGTCCTGCAGCTAAGCACCCACTTTGCCAATGATTTTAGGACAGGCTACATATTAAACGGATAAACTATTCCCATGTGAATCATAGCTCAATAAAACTGTTGAAAATCATCTACCCACAAGATTTCAAAATCCACATACCTTTTTAAGTGAAAAACAATTATTTTTGGTGCCTTGGAAATATTGGTCCTCACAGCTGTTTCTTGCTTGATTTCACAAAAGGAGCAATGGATTTGGTTGGTCCAGGTCAATGTGTCTTGTTGGAAAAAACACTGGAGACAGTCCTGTTGGGGGAGAAAGGACATTGGGTGGCCTGGGACCCTTAGAAGACATTAGAGGAAAAAAGCAGAAAACAGTGGTGTTTGCGTGATGGAGGTGGAGACAGGAGAATCGTTGGTTTGAGACCAGCCTGTGTGATACAAGGAGACCCGTCTTTCAAACACACAAAACCATGAAAGTTTGGAAGAGCTGTGCAAATGTGCTTCTGGGAGTTTTTCTAAGGAACAAACCCAGGAGCTATCCTCTGTCAGCATCCGTGGCCCAGAGCCCTGTAAAATCCGCTTAGCAACTGTTTTTGTTGGTTGAGCCGGGGCTGGTGGCTCACACCTTTAATCCAGAGGCAGGAGGATCTCTTCTAGTTCAAGGCTAGGTTGGTCTGCATACCAAGTTCCAGGTCTGCCAGGGATACATAGTGAGACCCTGTGTAACGAATAATAAGTAAAAATCTACCTAGCAACAAGTGATGCTTTTTCACTGAAGTGCTAGGATAGGCTTAGATTCTTTTCACACTCTATGAAACTTACACTTTCCTTTTTCTGGTTTATTTCAGAATAACCCAGACTTTGAAATGCCTATAACAAATAAGGATATATATATATATATATATATATATATATATATATATATATCTCCCCTGACTCAACAGTGGGGCCTGAAAAATGGCCATATCTCATGGTTTTGGTGACACCTTACAGGAGAGGAATTAGAGCCCACACCCAGGAAGATGCTTCTGCAGGTTCTTGGCTTAGAGGAGGAGGCACAGACTGTTCCCGCTACACCTGTCAGTGCCTCAGCCCAGGACTTGCCATTTTTCCCAGTAAACTTTATTTAGCCTTTCGATCAAATGGAAAACAAAACAAAAACATAATAGGGTTCCGTTGTTGCCCAGGTATATACACAGAAACCGTCACCAACAGATGTGCCTTTACAATTCCAAAGGAACAAGACACATCTGTGTGAGTCTGCAAGTGAAGTGTTTCCTGAATCCCGAATGTTCCCAACCATTCATTCTCCTCTTCCTTCCGCCATGTCACCCCGCCCACCACTTACAGATCACTCTGAGCACTGAGGTAAAGAAAATCAGAGAGGTGCCGGGTGTGGTGGCGCACGCCTTTAATCCCAGCACTTGGGAGGCAGAGGCAGGTGGATTTCTGAGTTCGAGGCCAGCCTGGTCTACAGAGTGAGTTCCAGGACAGCCAGGACTACACAGAGAAACCCTGTCTCGAAAAACCAAAAAAAAAAAAAAAAAAAAAAAAAAAAAAAAAGAAAATCAGAGAGGCAAAGTGAGCTGCAGATTCCCCCGCCTCCACACAGCACGCAGCTCCCATCCAGACCCACCGCGACAGTCTTAGGGGCTGCAGAGATGGCCAACCAGCGAGAGCACTGGCTGCTCGGGCAGACCAGCCAGGTTTGGAACCCATTTGGTGGCTCGGAACTGTAACTTCAATTCCAGGGAATCTGACGCCCTCTACTGGTCCTCTCGGGCACCAAGCATGCACAGAGCACACATATGCATGCCGGCAAACAAGCATACACTGTGTAATAAAAACCAAACAAGCATACACTGTGTAATAAAAACCATACAAGCATACACTGTGTAATAAAAATAAGTCTTTTTTAAAAGAATCTATCATAACTAGTTTTAGCTTTAAACTATAGAGTGTGGAAGTGGGGCGTGGAGCCATGATATTGTAAGAAATCACAAACTGCCCATCTCCAGAGACTGAATAAACCTCACCCGTATTTATAGTTTACGTGGGCCTTTGCCTTGAGTGCATTTAGAAGTAAAATTAAATTCACAGTAACTATAACCACAGATTGCTTTTTTAAAATGCTGTTCATTCGTGGGCTACTTTTATGTATAGCTTTAAGGTGTAAAACAGCCCTCGCCTACTTAAAATTGTAGGAAATAACCGTCGTAACTGTAATGCCAGGACCTGAGACACTCGGGCAGGATTGCAGCAAGAACCACCACCATCACCACCACACACCCCTTCCCCCACATCTCAAAAGCAAGAAAATGTTCTCAGGAGCTGGGGACTCCCTACCTGGAGGGAGCATTCGTATTCCGATGGGATGGGGAGGGAAAGGATGGTGAAGACTTCATTCTTGTGGGTGCAGTTCTCACACTTTAAACACGTGATGCTGTAACAGAGCTGTCCTTCAAACAGCCGGGTGATGATGGAGGTCTCCCGGGCCGGCACCTTCCTGCAGTAGCCTTGGGCTGCTCTTTTCTCACACGCTGCTCTTCTTCGGCAGTGCTGTGTAAAAGGACAAATCCCTCTTATAAAAACCACAGAAAACAGAACGGCAGCTTTCTCTGTTAAAGCCATACGTGGACCAGAAAACAGTTTTGGATTTGGATGGAACACTAAGACATCAGGCCACGAGTGACATCTGGGAACGCAGCTAGTTCCCTTTTGGGGATGAATCTGAAGATGTCTTGATGAATTGTCTTGGCAGGAGGTGTTTGTGCCCTCCCTTTGGCTATCAAAACACTGAAAACAATGGTCCTGGAGAAATTAGAATTGCTGCTCTCAGGGCTGAATGCTCGGTGTGGGTGGCGAGGAGCCTGTCTCCCGGGAGGAGATTAAACACACTTGTAACAATTTACCAGACTATCTTGCAAGAAAGATAGGCACGGTACAATGATGGTTCAATAGTGGGGGCACTGGCTTTGAACAGGACTCTTAGTTATGTCTACTGCCTGCCACCTATTTAAATCTAAACCTCATGTCCGTACCCCAAGTTGACTTGGGGATCACTGAACCTCCTTGTGGGTTCTTCCCAGGGTAGGCGAGCTGGATAGATCTCCTGTGTCTTCCCAGTGTTACTGTCTCGAACTGCGCTGGTGAAGAAGGCAGGGGCTGAACCGAGCTTGTTAAGGCTTTTAGGGCTCAGGCTTTGACCCTTAGAAAAGGAGGATAACAATTTGGCAAGCTAGGCAGGCACTTGGGAGCAGGTTGGCCTTGAACCGCTTTCCGAGAGGACTTTGATCTCAAGCTTCAGCCAGCACGAGCTGCTTTGTATTTAGAAAAAAGAAACAAGTGTTTAGACACTTTGTTTTGAACTCAGGTGAATTTCTCCTGGTCAGTCGAGCCCGGGCTTTTTTGTCTTCCTGTTGGCTTGGAGGATTTTTTTTTTTTTTTTTTTTGAGCTGTTTGATTTCATTTGAACCATTTGGGCTGTTATCCTCTGAATGTCTGAGCAAATCTGGAGTACTTTTGGGCTCTTGGGCATCTGCCATGCCAAGGAAGACCAGAATGTGAGTATTCAGACATTTGTAATACCCGCACGTGGAGCAGGGCCGAGGCGGGAAGACTGAGTCATAAGCCTGCCTGGGCTCCACAGTAAACTCAGTGTCTGAAAAAAATAAACGTAAATAAAAAAATAATTTTAGGAGTATTGACTGCATTTTAGGAGGTGGGGCATGCATGTGATCCCAGTACTCAGGAGGAGAGGCAGGGATCTCTGAGGTAGGAGGCCAGCCTGGTCTACACAGTGAGTTCTAGGACAGTCACGTCTATTCAGAGAAACCCTGTCTTGAAAAACAAACACACACACACACACACACACACACACACCACTGGCTGCTTTTCCAGAGGACCTGGGTTCAAATCCCACATGGATGGTGGCTCCCATGTCTGTAAGTCCAGTCCCAGGGCGTCTGACACCCTCTTCTGGACTCCATGGAAACCTGGCAAGCAGGTGGTACACAGACAGACATGCCTATACAATAAAAGATTTTTTTTTAAAAATTTTAAGTAAAAAAAAAAGCAAACCAGCCAATAAACAACAAATATCCTAACCTGGACATTTTCCTCAGAATCCCAACACCAGAGCCATGTTCTACTCAGTGCAGGGCAGGCCATGCAGACTGAATACATATATGCACATGCACACACACACATACACACAATGCACACATACATATACAAACATTCACACACACATATACATACACATTCACACACATTCATATACACATTCACACACACATTCAGACATATACACATTCACACAAACACATTCATACACACACACATATATATATATATACATGCACACATACATATACATGCATTCACACACACATTCACATACACACATTCAAACACATACATTCACACACATACACACATACACACACATTTACACATGCACATTCACACATGTGTGTGTGCAGGCGTTTCTGATAACATCCCGCAGCTCAGGGCTCTCAGTTCTTGCCTTTTTCAAAGCTTCGTGGAGCTCATTGAGGACGTAAATCAGGAACTCCTGTGCATCTTGCTGTGTCTTTTTCAGAAAAGCTGGGTAAAGGCTGCCAACAGCCGACAGAAAGATCTCTGGTGAGACACAGTCTGAGTCCCCAAGCCACATGTCTGTCATCAAGTAGGCAAAGGCGGTGGTAACCTCGCTGCAGTCCCTGAGAAGAAGAAAGGGGCAAAGGGCAAACATTCCCTGCAGGTTTAATAAAAGAAAAGGCCCAGTCTCCGGGGGCACGGGTCGGGGGCCACGGATGGGGGCACGGATCGGCCCCTGCCACCGCAGAGCCCCACCCACCCTGCTCTCCTCACCCTCGCTGCGCTCTCTGGGAACCTACAGTGCCTGGGCTTATTAGCCCTTCACAGGGACTCCAGAGGGTCCTTTCCTCACCTCACCTGGGGGAGCTGGGGTGGGGCAGGCTCAGGGAAGACCTCCTCTTACTTCTGAAGAGCTGTGATGTACTTTCCGGACAGGAAGTACTCCACCAGTGGGGATATGCTGCAGAGGCATTGCAAGATGGCGTTCATGTAGCAGGTGTTGCCCAGGTTCCGCAGGCCCGTCACGCCCTGGAAGTGTGGCTGGGTCTCAGACTCCGGAAGGGAGTCATAGTCTGCACACTCCGAACTGTGTGGGCCACATGGAAGGAGAGCGGTCCCAGGGGAGAGAGTGAGTGCTAGTGCGGCTCAGGCCCTCACAACTCTGAAATAAACACGTTCTTTTGTGGCAGGGCTGGTAACCCAGGGCGGCTCTGAATGGACAGTTCTCTCCTTTCACATCCCAGTGACTGAAGTTAGAGACCATCAGCCTGGCAAGGGCAAGAAGGCTTTTATTCCTTTTGTTTTGGGGTAGGCATACTGGCTGTTGACCAGGCTGGACTTGAACTCACAGAGGTCCCCGTCCCCCTGCCTCTGCCTCCTGAGTGCTGGAATTAAAGGTGTGTACTACTATGATTGGCTAGGAAAGATTCTTTATTATAAGTACACTGTAGCTATTTTCAGACACTCCAGAAGAGGGAGTCAGATCTCATTACCGATGGTTGTGAGCCACCATGTGGTTGCCGGGTCGGGATTTGAACTCAGGACCTTCAGAAGAGCAGTCGGTGCTCTTAACCGCTGAGCCATCTCACCAGTCTGGCTAGGAAAGATCCTTAATGGATTTTTCTCTCAAAGTCACTCTCTACCAAGGACAGAAGGATTTTAGCTTAGGTCCAGAACTCTGAAAGAGTGTCTGATATAAATAAAAGTTCCTTCCTAAAAAGACAGCAAAGAGCTAGACCAGCCTTCCAGGTCGTAGGGTGGTTTGGCTAAACACCCGACCTCAACTGCCAAAACCCAAAGCCGTTCCTGCTTTATCAGTGTCATCCACTGACATTTTGCACCTAGTCTGACTATGTTAGGCACTTAATATACATTCCCCGTTAAATATTTGCAACAGCTCTCCTGGGTAGGAAGAGTCCTTCTAGAATCCTATTTACAGATAGAATAACTGGCCTATGTGAGGAGGTGATTTGCACACAGTAGCATAGCAAGGGGAAGCACACAGAGATGCAGAAGAAATGAAGGTATCTACCTACCTTACCTGCCCATTAACTTATATGGAATTATAGCATAGACTGAGAATGAATATAACTCTATAGGTGCCATATTGAGAACATGAGACATACACACAGTAGGAACATATACATTCATATGTTAAGGGCATAGATATGTATATCTGCATATACATGTGCGCACACATGCACATACGTACATAGAGGAAAGGAGAGAAAAAGCAGACTCAAATCATTGCTATGCTAATAACTGGCTATGTGTATTTATGATCTGTCTCTTATGCCTGTTCATTTACAGCACAGAAACGTTGAGCCTGTGGAAGCATGAGGCATTGGATTTGGTCTCCAGCACCTGATCCCCCAGCAAAACAAGGAACACAGCTCCCTTCCCGGCAGGGTTGCTGTGAGGGCCATGCAGGTGCCGGGCAAGATGCTTACCTTAGAGTACATAGTAAATGATATCTTTTAAAGGAATACCGCACAGCGAGGCACTGGTGGCACACACCTTTGATCCTAGCACTCAGGAGGCAGCGGCAGGGAGGATCTCTGAGGCTGAGGCTAGCCTGGTGTACAGAGTAAGTTCTAGAACAGAATAGCTAAGGCAACACAGAGAAACACAGTGTCAAAAAAAAAAAAAAAAAAAAAAAAGACAGCCGGGCAGTGGTGGCACACGCCTTTAATCCCAGCACTTGGGAGGCAAAGGCAGGCAGATTTCTGAGTTCGAGGCCAGCCTGAGTTCCAGGACAGCCAGGGCTATACAGAGAAATCCTGTCTCAAAAAAACAAAAAACAAACAAACAAACAAACAAAAAAGACAAGTGTATATTTACACACATATGTATGCATATATACATATATCCTTATATACACATACACATGTGTGTATATATGTGTCTGTAAAAATATGTATACACTATATATACATATCTATATACCTGTATAGTATGTATACACATATATTTACATGTATACACACATATATACATATATGATATGTACACACACACATGCACACACACACACACAGAGCATGGGCTGAAGAGATGGCTTGGCAGTTAAGAGCACTTTCTGCTATTCTTTCAGAAGACCCTGGTTCACTTCCTCGCAACCACACTCCAGTTGCAGGGAATCTACTGCCCTCTTCTGGCCTCCAAGGGCACTGCTTTGGTGTGCTTACATTGCCAGCCAAACATTCATATACATAGAATAAAATCTTTTAAAAGGAATGCAATGCCTTATTTAGGAGAGATGGAGCATCTGCCCAACACGCAGGGACGAGAAACACTGCAGGCTCCAGGAGGCCGCCTTGACCTGCGCGGCTCCCTCTTATTAGCTGACCCATCTCAGCAGGGCCGCTCAGCACCTTTGTCCTTTATGACTTTCTTCCCACGGCCTGAACCTGAAATCCAGGTCCCAGGACACAGTGACCTCACTCAGTGCCTCTGCTCACAGTTACACCCATTTGAAAAGCGCTCACTGGGCAAGTCGTTTTCACCTTTACTCAGTGATGCCACGGAGACCCTGGCCTGACTGATTAGGAAGTTACCTCTTCTGGGTCCTTCATGGGTCAAATCTGGAAGAGCCCTCCCAAATGCAACAGGTGCCCTGCCTCCTCTGGGTAATCCCCCACCCCTGACTCCTAAGGTTATCTACAGCCCCCCACCCCCACCCGGCTCCTAAGGTTATCTACATCCCCCCCACCCCCACCCGGCTCCTAAGGTTATCTACATCCCCCCCACCCCCACCCGGCTCCTAAGGTTATCTACATCCCCCCCACCCTCACCCGGCTCCTAAGGTTACCTACATCCCCCCCACCCCCGGCTCCTAAGGTTACCTACATCCCCCCACCCCCACCCGGCTCCTAAGGTTATCTACATCCCCCCCACCCCCACCGGCTCCTAAGGTTATCTACATCCCCCCCACCCTCACCCGACTCCTAAGGTTATCTACATCCCCCCCACCCCCCCCCGACTCCTAAGGTTATCTATATCCCCCCCCCACCCGACTCCTAAGGTTATCTATATCCCCCCCACCCCCACCCGGCTCCTAAGGTTACCTATATCCCCCCCCACCCCCACCCGGCTCCTAAGGTTATCTATATCCCCCCCACCCCCACCCGGCTCCTAAGGTTACCTATATCCCCCCCCCACCCCCACCCGGCTCCTAAGGTTATCTACATCCCCCCACCCCCCCGGCTCCTAAGGTTATCTATATCCCCCCCACCCCCACCCGGCTCCTAGTTATCTATATCCCCCCCCCACCCCGGCTCCTAAGGTTACCTATATCCCCCCCCACCCCGGCTCCTAAGGTTATCTATATCCCCCCCACCCCCACCCGGCTCCTAAGGTTATCTACATCCCCCCCACCCTCACCCGGCTCCTAAGGTTATCTATATCCCCCCCACCCCCACCCGGCTCCTAATTTTATCTATATCCCCCCCCCACCCCGGCTCCTAAGGTTATCTACATCCTCCCCACCCCCACCGGCTCCTAAGGTTACCTACATCCCCCCCACCCCCACCCGGCTCCTAAGGTTATCTACATCCTCCCCACCCCCACCCGGCTCCTAAGGTTACCTACATCCCCCCCACCCCCACCCGGCTCCTAAGGTTATCTATATCCCCCCCACCCCCACCCGGCTCCTAAGGTTATCTATATCCCCCCCCCACCCCGGCTCCTAAGGTTATCTATATCCCCCCCCACCCCGGCTCCTAAGGTTATCTACATCCCCCCCACCCCCACCGGCTCCTAAGGTTATCTACATCCCCCCCACCCTCACCCGGCTCCTAAGGTTATCTACATCCCCCCCACCCCCACCCGGCTCCTAAGGTTATCTACATCCCCCCCACCCTCACCCGGCTCCTAAGGTTATCTATATCCCCCCCACCCCACCCGGCTCCTAAGGTTATCTATATCCCCCCCACCCCCACCCGGCTCCTAAGGTTACCTACATCCCCCCCACCCCCACCCGGCTCCTAAGGTTATCTATATCCCCCCCACCCCCACCCGGCTCCTAAGGTTATCTATATCCCCCCCCCACCCCGGCTCCTAAGGTTATCTACATCCCCCCCACCCCCACCGGCTCCTAAGGTTATCTACATCCCCCCCACCCTCACCTGGCTCCTAAGGTTATCTACATCCCCCCCACCCCCACCCGGCTCCTAAGGTTATCTACATCCCCCCCACCCTCACCCGGCTCCTAAGGTTATCTATATCCCCCCCACCCCACCCGGCTCCTAAGGTTATCTATATCCCCCCCACCCCCACCCGGCTCCTAAGGTTATCTACATCCCCCCCACCCTCACCTGGCTCCTAAGGTTATCTATATCCCCCTCACCCCCACCCGGCTCCTAAGGTTATCTACATCCCCCCCACCCTCACCCGGCTCCTAAGGTTATCTATATCCCCCCCACCCCCACCCGGCTCCTAAGGTTATCTACATCCCCCCCACCCTCACCCGGCTCCTAAGGTTATCTACATCCCCCCCACCCCCACCCGGCTCCTAAGGTTATCTGTAACAGCACAGGGCGTAGAGGCTCACAGGATGTAGTAGGCACCGAAGTCGTCTGCAGGGAACGGCCGATGAGACGCCATGTCACTGGGAGCACACCGGCTTCTGCTTCTACTCACAAGCTAACTTTGATCCTTTTAACCTCATTTCTCCAAGACTGCTCCCCGGGCTGGCTTTTGGTTTTAAGCAGCTTGAAGGCTTCCCCCCCTTTTCGCTGCTGCAGACTGATCTCACTTGACTCAGGCCCGGTTCTTCTTGGATCTCCCCTGCATCACAATTGTCGCCCTTCATCCCAAGGTTCTAACGGGTTGTCAAGGGATACCATTACTTGTTTGTTTGAAATGCTTCTGAAAGATCAGCTTTCTGAGAATGAACTGTCCACGTCTCCGCTCTCCCGCCACTTCTCCGTTTCTCACACACAAGCACACGCAGATGTTCATCCCTAGATTAGGGGATGCCGTATGGCAAACTGCTCCCATGAACCCTAGAGGAACATCTCACCCTGTGGAGGAAGGTAGTGAGATTTTCTATTCCAATGCACACTGTAGTGAGGTCACCAGAACTGTTTCTTCTTGGGATGGAGACACAGCCGGATATGGACACATTCCCTATAGCACACAGGCTGTCTTAGGTTTTTACTGCTGTGGACACACACTGTGACCAAGGCAACACTTATAAGGACAACATTTAAATGGGGCTGCTTACAGATTCAGAGGATCAGTCTGTTATCATCAAGGCAGGAACAAGGGCGTGTCCTGGCAGACGTGGTGCAGGAGGAGCTGAGAGTTCTGTATCTTCAACTGAAGGACACTAGAAGACTGGTTCCCACGTGGTTAGGAGGAGGGTCTCATTGCCCACCCCCACAGTGGCACACTTCCTCCAACAAGGCCACCCTACTCTAACAATCCATGCCTCCCAATAGTGCCACTTCCTGGGCCAAGCATTTTCAAACCAGCACACAGGCTTATTATAGGATTTACAAGCTGTGGCCTCAGGGGCACACATGATTCCCTGAGCTCAGACTATTCCACTGGAGGAAAAGGACAGCATCCTCAGCTCTAGCTAGAGAAAGCATGTGACTGTGACTGTGACCTGGGGAAGCGCCTGTGCTGGGGCCTGCTCTCTGCGCAGATCTGGGTCACCAGGCACCAGCAGAGAGCAGGCAGAGGACCCTTAGCATCAGTTTATCCTAGGTAGGGGCCTGAAGACAGGCTGAAGGAAGGATACCATCAGAGTCCAACTCGGAGAGCCAGTGAGCTTCACTGGGGTCAGTTATGGCATATGGGTGGGGTGATCAGGAACAATAGGACTCAGCTGTGTCACCGAAGACCCCAGTGTGAGGGACAGCTCATGAAAGCTGGACTCCAGGAGCACACACAACCTGCAGGCACTCAACGGGTTGCAGTGTCCTTTCTAGGCCTTTTAGTTGCAAGCCACACACACACACACACACACACACACACACACACACACACATATGCCAACCGCCAACCCCCCACAATGACTAAGAAATATACATTAGATCCATAATGATGTTCCTCTGGGTATGTATGTATGTATGTATTGAGAATCAGAATTCACACCAATAATCACAACCTTTCTAGATTTATTTTCCCTTCCGATACAATCTAACTGCAAGACACTATACTGGCTGTTTTTGTTTTTTGTTTTTGTTTTTGTTTTTGTTTTGGGGGTGTCAACTTGACACAAGCTGGAGTTATCACAGAGAAAGGAGTCTCAGCTGAGGAAATGCCTCCTTGAGATCCAGCTGTGGGGCATTTTCTCAATTGGTGATCAAGGGGGAGGGTCCATTGTAGGTGGTACCATCTCTGGGCTGGTAGTCTTGGGTTCTATAAGAAAACAAGCTGAGCAAGACAGGGGAAGCAAGCCAGTAAATATCATCCCTCCATGGCCTCTGCATCAGCTCCTGCTTCCTGACCTGCTTGAGTTCCAGTCCTGACCTCCTTTGGTGATGAACAGCAATGCAGAAGTGTAAGGTGAATGAACCCTTTCCTCCCCAACTTGCTTCCTGTTCTTGATGTTTTGTGCAGGAATAGAAGCCCTGAGGAAGACAGACGCCTAGCTTCTGTCAGCCCTAGCATAGCCCCGCCTCATCAGTGCCCAGTGCTGTGTTCCCACTGCCCAGCATGCAACATTCCTGCCTTGGCCGCACACCAGGGCCCCACTGCCCACAGCTTGCCCTCACCTCATTCGGCTCACACTAAACTAAGGACTTCTTAATTTTTCCTTATCTCTTTGGTGGTTTGTTTTCATCTGCCCCTCTTAGAGGTTTCTTTCTAGTTATCTGAAAGCTGTGCAGTACTTTCAAAATCTTCTTTCATGCATTTTAAATATTTTGACAACATGAACGTGTAGTGAAAGGATAAGGTTATAAGCTAGGAATTCCCCGTGCCTGGGCACGTGGGGGGGGCACTTGGATCCCCAACGCCAGTGGGGGAGGGTGGGTGGGTACGACACTGCGTGGCGGCCACGTAAGCGGAAATGACTTAACTAGTTCTTCCGGCCTCTGTGAGAGGCTGATAGGTTATCAGAGTGCGAGTTCGGATGGTTTGAACTGATTGGCTTAGAAGCTTGTGGTAGGCGGGTTCTGTTATAAGTCTATAAAGGCCAAGGCAAGCCAGTCCTCGGCGGGCTTACTTCTTTACCCTGCTGGGGAGACTGTAACCCCCCAGAGCTCTGGATATTAAAATCCTCTTGCAAAATTGCATCAGGTCTGTCTCTCGTGAGTGTTTCGGGGTGCCGGTTTCCGAGGCATGGGGTGCAGGAGTACCCTGTTTTTTCTTTTGGATCTTACATTTGGTGCATTGGCCGGGAACATGTGGGCACCCCTACACACTCGAGAAACAACTTGGAGGTAAGGGGACCCCCTCTGAAGTGTGCATGAGCTGGCCGGCCGATGTCTGATTGTCCTGAGTGTTTGAATGCGGCTCCGCGGTCTGTATGTGTGTTTACAGAGGAAGTGGATGTGGAATCCCACTTCGGGCAGCTGCCACTGTGAACCGTAAGGATACAGGGGCTGTGGGAGGGGACACCCTCGGGCCACAGGCTGCGAGACCCCAGAGGACGCTCTGGGGTGTATGTAAGTCTGCCAGGGATGCCTAGTAGACTCCGGTGCTGGTCACTGACTGACATCTGTGCTTGTAAGAGATGCGGATGGGTTGTAAAGGCTTGAATCTGTTGGTTTCTGTTTTGTGCATTGCTGTTCTTGTGTGCTTTTATCTACTGATCCTGTCTTGGTATGGAGAGTTCGACTGGCAGTGGAAACTGCCGGGGTCTGGAGGACCCTGGAGGGCAGGAACATTCGGTATCTGAAATTCGGCCCGTCTAGCAGCAGATTGTATGTTGATTTTCCTTGCTCTGGGTTCTTGAATTTAGACGCCTGATGGTAGCAGGGTCAGGCTGTCTATGTGGTGATTGTTTCTGTTTTGTATAGTCTTGTGTTCTCGGACTTAGATGACTGACGCATAGGGATTTAGACCGACTGATAATTTTGTTAAGAATTTAGACCGACTGAAAGGACCGCCATGGTGGGCTCTGTGGCGGCAAGATCAGGTCGCGTGACTCCAGCCCGCCATGTTGAGGTTTTGGCGCCAAGATCAGGTCCCGTGACTCAGGCCTGCCATGTTAGGGTCTGGTGCCAAGATCGGGTCCCGTGACTAAGGCCCGCCATGTTAGGGTCTGGCAGCAAGATCGGGTCCTGTGACTCAAGCCCGCCATGTTAGAACAAGAAAGAGACAAAATATTTAAGCTGTGAGGCCCCCTAGTGGGGGAAATAATTTTTAACAAGACACTCAAAGTGGCGGATGTAGGAATTCTGAATTTAAGTTACAGATGGCTTATTTCATTTATTTTAAATTGTTTAAATTATTATAATAGATATAATGTTAAGCTGTGGTTTTATTGTTTCTCTGGGGAAGAGGTCAAAAATAAGGGGGACCTCCAGAAGACTAGATTCTGAAACATTAAGCAAAAAAATCTGTCTCGGTGATACTAAAATCTTGTTTTGAGAATTATATTATGTTCAAGGCATAAATTCTTATTTGATACTGATTTTATTTTGATAAAAAAATCAAGGTTTTCATTGGTATAAATACTAAAAATGCAAAAATGCAGGATTTACACCCAGTCCTTTCTTGCTGTTATCATTATAGATCTGAAATGTTTAAGCCTATGAGTTTGGGGCCATACAAAAATATAAGGTTCTGAGTTTATTATTAGAGTGTTTTCAATGTTTTAACTAGAGTCGCTTCTGTTATGGAGAGAGAGAGAGAGAGAGAGAGAGAGAGAGAGAGAGAGAGAGAGAAAGAGAGAACGCAACAAGATTGCCTCTCTTCATTTACAGACAAACTCAATGTGTCTATAGATTATTATATGACTTAATAATTCCTGATTCTTTAAGTCTGTCAGATGTTCTTGTGCCAAAAGGCCAAAGACCAATGTTTCAACATTTTGAAGTATAAACTGTTCAGGTGTATTAAGCTTTCTATATTTTCAGTTAATATTGGTCACTCTTGGATTTCTGACGGGGATAAAAACTGTTAGTCTCATAGTCAGCTCAAGCTCTTTAATCTTGAAAGCTGATATAGATTTACAGAAATGATTTTCAGGTGATAAAAAATTTATAGCCAAAACATGAGTCAGGTGTTAATTCTTATATAGTCTTTCAAGATAGTAAAGATGACAAAGGTCCTGTTTGACAGAGATTGGATGTTAGGCCTATCTTATAGTTTATAATTTACAAAATGATAATAGTATGCTCAATTTATATTTAGAGAAGACCACAGAATGGAGCAGGAGATCTGAGACCACCTATCCTGATTCATGGTGACTCTCTCACTAAAGACATATTTCCAAGAGACTGATTAATCTCTTTGAGACTGTTTTATTTGTAATACAGGAAGCCAGAAAAGAATACCTCCTCAGACGAAAGGTAAGAGGCACCTGAAGGACCGACACCAGACTCCATTGGCAGGTCTTGAGGGCATGATAGCCCACAGATTTGGCGAAGGTATGTGAAGCAGGGACCAGAGGAGTCACTGGCAGCCTTTCTAGTGCAGCTCAGAAGCATTTTGCTATACACCCCAGACTAGAAGGACTTTAGTTTGCTGAGAAAGTATGTAGAGGGATTTGGTACAAGTTATTTAGAAGGTCTGTAGAGAGATTTGGTGGTGCAGGTTGTTAGAAAAGTCTATAGAGAGATTTAGTATAGTTTGCTGAGACAGGGAGACAGAGTAGAAAGAAAAAATGACAGAGAAGGAAGCTACAGAAAATCCTGGCTAAAAGGCAGAAAGTAATCAATGTGCATACTATATGGAGAGGCCACTGAGCCAGAGTGTGCCCTAACAAGCTGGGAGCAAGAACTCACAGGTCTTGGGAGAAGTGGCCCCCAAATGGCAAAGGTGTTATCCCTGGATAAAGACAATGACTAGGGGAGATGGGTGTTCTGACCACCTCCCCCAACCCTGGATAACTGTGAGAGGGAAAGAGAAACCCACTCAGTTCTTGATGGACACAGGGGCTTAACACACGGTCTTCCAACCCAATGGCCCTGTTTCCAAGAAAAGATCTAGGGTCCAAGAAGCCACTGGCACCAAAATATGTTCATGGACTACCCGAAGAACAATGGACCTAGGGATGGGATGGGTAACCCATTCATTTAAGGTCACCCCAGGATGTTCCTAACTGTTGGAGCAAGGCATACTCTCCAAAATGGTGGGGAGGACAGATATACTTACTGTCCAAAGGGCTGCAGCAACTGGCCCAAAAAGAGAGACTGACCCCTGCTGAAAGTTGCTACAGACAGGAGCAATTTTCTCCGTGAAGGACAGGGACAAGCAGGTGCTGCTATGGTGGGCAGCACAAATGGCATCTGGGTAGAAGAATCTTTACCACCTGGCATGTCAACGCAGAAAGTGGAGCTAATGGCCCTTACCAAGACCTTGGAACTTGGAGACAGCAAGAAAATCAACATCCACATGGATAACAGGTATGCCTTTGCCACAGCCCACGTCCACAGGTGTATATGCCAAAAGGACTGCTCACATCAGAGAAAACCAACAGGAAATCTTGGACCTCTTAGATGCCCTAATGAAGCCAACAACTGTGAGTATCACCCTCTGCCCAGGATGTCAAAAGGGAAAAGACTCAGTGGGCAATAGCCTGGCAGAGCAAACAGCTCCAAGGATAGATATACAGGAGCCTATACTGGTGGTGGGTCTGCGAGAGGCACCCACTGAAAAATGGGACAAAGTGAGATAGCCTCACTTAAAATACGCTGAAGAAAAAAGGACTGAGATTGGTAGCCATCTGACCAACTATTACCAAGGAAAGGTGCACACAAGAAGGGAGAATTATACTCCCCAGAAAGTAAGCCAAGGACTCGCCAGGGCAAATGCACACATGAACTCATTTAAGGGATCAATAAAACAGTGTAAGGTATGCCAGCGAGCGAATGCTTATGCAGCAAAGAGAGGGCAGAAGACCTAGAAGAGAACAACCTAGAGTATATAGAAGTTTTATAAAAGATAAGGCAGGAAAATATGGTTATGAATATCTTCTAGCACTTGTAGATAGTTAATCTAGATAGATTGAGACTTCCCCTAGCAGGCAGGAAACAGCAGCCAGGGTTAAAAGAAATTTTCCCGAGTTTCAGAGTGCGCAAGGTAATTGGATCAGACAATAGTTCTGTTTTTGTTTCTAAGGTAAGTCAGAAATTGACAGATATTGGGGACTAATTGGAAACGTTATTGGATGTACTGTCCCCAGGGCTCAAGACAGCTAGAGAAAATAAACAAAACTCTATGAGAGACCTTAACTAAATTGACCTTGGAGACTGGTTTAGGCTGGGTGGTGCCTCTCCCCTTGTTTCTGAATAGTCCTTGCCATTTTAATCCTCTTTGTTACCCCAATTTCTTTGTCATCTACTGGGTCCTCCCGAGAGGTGTACCACAACATGAGATTTGGCTCAAACTGTCCGCTTTAATGCTCTAGGCATGTCAGAGACTCCTTGCTGCTTCCAGACAGGTTACTGGATCTGTCAAAGAAGGCTTCAGAAACAGTTGCTGGAACCCTGGTGAAAGAGATCCTCACCAAATTGATCACAGAGACTGGACCTTTGCTCTTTAGGCTCGAGGCGCTCCAATGGATAAGGCATCGAGGTCCCAGAGGCCTACTCAGGAGGAGATCCGCAAGTCTCACATCGCTTCCAAGTTGGAGATATGGTCTACATTAGATGCCACCACGCGGGAAACTTTAAGACTCAGTGAAAACACCCTTATCTTGTACTCTTGACCACCCTGTTTTCTGCCCTGATAGGACCCCTAATGATAATGCTCCTGTTTCTTACAGTTAGACTTATACAGTCAATAGATTAGTTGCCTTCATCAGGGACCAGGTGTGCGCGGCCCAGATTATGGTACTTAGGCAGCAGTATAAGAGCCTTCTGAGACAAGAAGAGGCTGACCTTTAATTCTCCTAGTTCTAAGGTTAGAACTATTAACAAGACAGGAAGTGGGGAATGAAAGGATAAGGTTATAAGCTAGGAATCCCCCGTGCCTGGGCACGTGGGGGGGGCACTTGGATCCCCAACGCCAGTGGGGGAGGGTGGGCGTGACACTGCGTGGCAGCCACGTAAGCGGAAATGACTTAACTAGTTCTTCCGGCCTCTGTGAGAGGCTGATAGGTTATCAGAGCGCGTTCGGATGGTTTGAACTGATTGGCTTAGAAGCTTGTGGTAGGCGGGTTCTATTAAGTCTATAAAAGGCCAAGCCAAGCCCGTCCTCGCTGGGCTTACTTCTTTACCCTGCTGGGGAGACTGTAACCCCCCAGAGCTCTGGAAATTAAAATCCTCTTGCAAAATTGCATCAGATCTGTCTCTCGTGAGTGTTTCGGGGTGCCGGTTTCCGAGGCATGGGGTGCAGGAGTACCCCGTTTTTTCTTTCGGATCTTACAGTAGTCTATGTTCTTTTCACATATTTATGTTAAGCTCAAATAGCAAGGGTGACTATGCTATTCCAACCACTTGGCTTTTAAGCTCTGGGTGATAGATAATGGGTTTTTGTGAGCACACAGATGCTAATCTACTGGTGAGGATGGGAGATAAGGAGCTCCGTGTGGGAGCAACAGGAACTGCTGTCTCGCAGCAAGGGTGCTCCTGTGGTGAAGGATGCTGAGACTGAGGGCTTCCTGCTGGATCCGGAATGAAAGCGCCAGGCACTTTCCTGGCTGGCGCTCTGGTGCTGGTACAGTAGAGCAGGACTGCATCACAATCCCAAGTCTATTCCACCCTCTGCAGTCTATGCAGTCCATTGTCCTTGTCCTTTGAGAGCCCTCCTCTGGTAGGCTTTTCTAGAATATCACAGGGAAGTTTTTAATAAAAGGAGAGATCAGGTGCAATGATTTTGGAGGAAAGTGGGCCACTTCACCTCAATGAATACAAAACCCATTTCACAAATAGTGATAAAACCTCGTAAAAGTCCACAGCACATAAACCAGTGGGCTGACCCTCCCTGCTAGCCTGCTGCCCTCCTTAGTCTCTCCGGGGTGATACATTTATACTTGAACAGTCTGCATCATTGTTGTATTATTTCCTTCGAGAAGACAAAGACCAGGGAGAAGTGCTCTCTGGTAAGAGACCACACTGCAAAACTGAGGAGAGCTATACATATATAAGTGTGCTATACAGAGAAACAGTCTCAAAAAACAAACAAGCAAACAGACTCAACAGGCTGAGAATCCTATTACAAATGGTTGATTCTCTGCACACATAAGGAATTAAGCAATTAAAGGTTTTCATATTCTGTGTGTGGCCAGATAGGGAGTGGTCACTCTCAAGCCTCCCCACCCCCCATCATCTCTGACTTGCTTTGTTGAGCTTGACTGGTTTGCCGGCTGTTAGCCTGGGCTGGCAGTGTCAGCTCTGCCAGCCTTGCAAATATTGTTGCTCTGACCTAGACGGGTCTGTGTTTATCAGCTCTCTGAACTCTCATGTGGTATAGCATAGCATAGTGTCACAGTTACCAGAGATGTAACCACAGGGCATGGTGTTCTCACCTACACTTCAGTCTGTTACATTCAGCCGCATTAGAAGCAAGTGTGAAAGCACCCCACCTTCCGTTATGTTCTGGGTTCCCTGCAGCTGGCCAACTTGCAAACATCAACTTGCTTCCCAGAGTCCCTGGTTTTCCTGTTATCTAGTCAGTTTGGTTGCCTCATATCCAGCTGCAAGCTTTCTTAGCTCTCTTTCTCAATGTTACCAACCCCAGTCCCGATCTCTGAACCCTCAGCACTGTAGTTACAAGGAGTAATGCAGTCCCACCATTTGCTCAGTAAGCACTCCTTGCTAAGACATCTCCCCAGCTCTGCCCTTCCATTCTTGAGATAAGGTCTCAGTGTGCAGCCCAGGCTGGTGGTGTTCTCATGATCCTTCTGCCTCTGCCTCCTGAATGCTGGTATTACAGGTTTAAAATATTCACATTAGAATTTATGGTCTTTGACAGTTTGGATGTAGGCTCTGTGCTTTCTAACTCTTGCATATTCCCATTAATTAGACTTTAAAAGTATTTTCTAATGTATGAGTGTTTTGCTGGCACGGACATATGTGCACCATCTATGTACTTGTCCTCAAAAGCCAAAACAGGGTGTCAGATGTGCTAGGACTGGAGTTACAGGTGGCTGTGAGACACTGTGGGTGGGAACTAACTAACCCTGGATCCTTTGCAAGAACAGCCAGTGCTCTCTTTTTGTGTGCCAGTATTTTGTCTGGGTATGCGCCTGTCTGCATGGTGCCTGTAGAGCCCAGAGGAGGGGAGAGGATCTCTGGGTCTGGATTTACAGATGGGAGTGAGCCACCATGTGAGTGCTGGCTATCAAACCTGGATCTTCTGGAACAGCAGCCAGTGCTCCTGAGCACTGAGCCATTGCTCCAGCCCAATCCAGACTTCTTACAAGGGTACTTTGATGGTTGCTTGAATTGTCTTTCCTATTCTCTTTCTTCCTGTGCTGGGTAGAACTGAGAGCCTCCTGCATGCTAGTCAAAAGCTCTACTCAATCTTTTTCCTAGTTTTACTCTTAAAGGTTAACCATAAATATCTCCAAATGTTAAGAGATGGTGAGTTCTGGGAGATGGCTTTGTTGGTGAAGAACTTCTCAATCAGGATCTGGTGTGGTGGCGAGTGCCTGCAATCTTTGTGTGAAGGAGGCAGATACCTAAGATCCCTGGGAAAGCCAATCTAGTCTACTTAGTGAGCTCACAGAGAGACCCTGGCTTAACACACAAGGTGGATGGCTCCTGGGGGAAAGCCTTAGTCTGACCTACAACTTCACACACACCTGTATATCCACACATGCAAATATTAAGAGGACAGTAGCTAGGTTAATTTCCTCTCCCCTTATAAGGGCATGTCCAGCAGCATCTGGAATTTCTCCTTATGCATTCCCAGGACCTAGGCCCTGGCCAATTATGTTTACCCACACCCCATAGCTCCTACTCACAAACAAAAGGTTTAAATAGTCTGTTCCCATTAGACAAGCTGTCTCACGGAAGCTAACTCCCACGAGTCTGTTCTCAGGCTATGTGGTGCCTGAGATCCTCCCGCTCCCACCCGTCCCACACATCCCACCTGGCTTCTCCTCCCACCATCCAACAGCTGTGATTGTTGTGGATCACACCACAGCAGATGGGACAGCAGCCTATGACCAGCAGCATACAAGGGTGCAGGCACACACGTGTGCAGGCAAAATACCCATACACAAAGAAAAATTAAAATGTGTAAAGTTGGACATGGAGGGCTGAGGAAATGACTCAGTAGTTAAAAGCAATGGCTTCTCTCTCAGGGGGTTTGGAGTTCAGTTTCCAGCACCTGAGCTGAGCAGCTCACAAGTGCCTGTCACTTCTAGAGAATCCAAGTCTTCTGGCCTCCACCAGCACCCAGAATACTCATGGTACACATTCATATGCACAGGCACTCACACACCCTTAAAGGGGGGGGGAGGGACTGAACATGGAGTCAGAGTATACATGTCTACATGTCTCCTAGGTGTGCATGCTTATACTTTTACTAATGGAAGCAGCTATACCATGATACATTCCTGGGGGGAAAAATCTGTCTCAAAAGATAAATATGTTTCCCTTCTTGAATTGTGAGTTCAAGTGCACTGTGTTCTACATAGTGAATTCAGCCTGCTGCTGCCTCCCTAGTACAGAAATTAAAGGTGTGTGCCACCACGCCACCATGCCCTGTTGATATATATCAGTTGATATATATGCTCCTGTGTGTCTATGCTGCTTTAATATGTGTACTGTGTATGCAGTATGTGACATGCAAATCCCTAAGAGAGAGCAAACTGTTGGGTGGAAAAAGACACAAAAGCCCTGCTGGTCCTGGCAAGTGCTGCCCACTAACAGAGAAACCTGCCCTCGCAGCATAACAAAAGCTTACCGACAAATGCTTCACAGACAATCAGAACATTCTTGACTCTGGAATTCTCCTAAGGAAAAGCTCACAAACAATGTGGGGGTCTTCAACACAAGATGTGAAAATAGTTAAGTTGCAGTAAGTAGAAAAAAATAATAATCTCCACACTGCAAATAGCTTTTCTATTATACATTTTTTGGGTGGGGTGGGGTTCAAGGCAAGGTTTCTCTGTGTAGCCCTGGCCATCCTGGAACTCTGTACACCAGACTGGCTTCAAACTCAAGAGACCCACTGGCCTCTGCCTCCCAAGTGCTGGGATTAAAGGCATGCACCACCACTGCCCGGCTTCTATCATACTTCGGAGTGTTTTGCCTGAATGTATGTATGTGCAGCATTTGTATGCTTGCTGCCCTTGATGGTCAGAAAAGGGCATTTGGTTTAACAATCAAAGGCAATACTTGTTTGGGATAAAAGGTGTCATTTACAGGTCATTTTCCAGAATAAACAACAACAAAAAGGTCAAAGGAAATAAGTCTGAGTAAATGTTCAGGAAATGAACCTATTAATAGTTTCATTTTTGCAGGTCCGCATTCAGCATATTAAGGAAGGTACGTAAGCAGGAGGGGCTCCAGCCAGTTAGTCCCCAAGTCCACATTGAAGCAGAAAGAATGACCACAGCATCCCAGCCAACTGCCTGGCACTCAGTGGCCCCTCCCACTACTGAACAGCCCAGAGTCCCAAACCAGGGACTGGGTTGTCTCAAAGTTGACAATTAAAAGCAAGCATCGATGGTCACCGTGCTTGTCAGTCCATACGAACACTGGTTAAAAGCACAGGAAAACCAGCCATGGATTAGGTCTGAATCCTAATACTAAAAGTATCTGTAGTAACCTTGATTTCTTTCACCTATAAAATGGACTAACATATTTAACAGGACTATTACATGGCTTAAGTACATAAAGTTTTAAAAAATAAGTGGCATTCCAAAAACCAATTTTTTTTATTGTGCTGATTGGTATTTTCCCTGCATGTATGTGTGAGGGTGTTGGATGCCCTGGAATTGAGTTATGAACAGTTGGGAGCTGCCATGTAGGTGCTGGGTCCTCTAGAAGAGCAACCAGTGTTCTTAACCACTGAGTCATCTCTCCAGCCTCAAGAAGTTCTAAATTATTTTGCAAAAATAACGTTAAAATTAAACATGAACCATTTTTTTTTTCTGATTAGCTGGAGATTGAAAACAAGGAGAGACACAATGGGCAAAGGTGCTTGCCACTAGGCCAACGACCTGAATTCAATCCCTGGTAGCCACATGATGGATGGAGAGAGGCTGACCATTGTGAGCTCAGTTTAGATCCTAAGAACTCATATGAAAGTCAGCTGCAGTAGTGCCTGCAATCCCAAAGCTTCTTATGGAGAAATGGAAGGAAAAGACAGACAAATCCCTAGACACACAAGGGTTGGCTAGCCTGTGTGCACAGAGCTGAAAGACAAGAGACCTATCAACACCAGGTTGAAGTAGCCAGCAAGATGGCTTAGCAGGTAATGCTTGCTGCCAACCCTGATGACTTGCTTTTGATCACGCGAACCTACATGGTGGAAAGGAGAAAACTGATAGTCCTCTGACCACAAGATGTGTACATCTTCCAGCCAAAATAAATGGGTGTGAAAAAAAAATGTATCCTTCAGGTGAGAGGACTGACACCTGAAGTTGTCTTCCGACCTCCACACATAATCCATTGCATGCCACACAAACACACACCCACGAAAACTGACACTGGCAAGCCATACATTACAGAATGAGTAAACTCATTAAACATCTGTAAACAAGAATAAATTTAATTTCTTTTAAAGATTTAATGATATACAAAACGTATATAGTATAGTATCTTTAAGTAATACACCTTTCTCTCCACATCAACATTAAACACTATTTAACAGCTTATCTCTGCGGCCTTGTCTGTATCTATGAGATACACTATTGAATACAAATAAGCTTTACACTGCTCCCTTCCAAATAAAAATTAAAATTAGTACCTAGGAAATGAAAAGAAAGAGAAAGCATAAAACTTGAGTCCAATGATAAGCTTTTCTTGTTGCTAAATATGCAAAAATATCTGGGCAATTAAGTTATGTTTTATTGGCATAAAGTTGTATTGTGATCTCCCTATACTGTATAAGGATAATCCAACAACTGATTTCTTAAATAAGTACCAGAAATAGAATTCACATTGACACACTCCTATAGAATTTTAAATGTGAGAGCTCACATGACACTCTGATTTGATACACTAAATCTGTACATCTTTGGAGATGTATGCAACTGCAGGCTGTTACAACTGTAACCTTCCTCACAGGAAACACCCATTGAACAATGAGTTAATTCCTCTTTATCATGGCTTTCTTTTACTTAACATTGATAAATGTTAAAAAACCCTTTTGCACAATTCAGGTTTTGTTTAACAAAAAACATAAAGTTGATTCTTAAATAAAATGTCTCTTAGAAAATGGTTT
Source organism: Apodemus agrarius (assembly GCA_964023405.1). Taxonomy (NCBI): domain Eukaryota; kingdom Metazoa; phylum Chordata; class Mammalia; order Rodentia; family Muridae; genus Apodemus; species Apodemus agrarius. The sequence continues at coordinate 53,909,968 of OZ030008.1, read as the reverse complement.
TCATGAGGCCCTGGATTTGATCCTCAATACTACAGGGAAAAGAGGGAGGGAGGGAAGACAAATGGTTTTCACTGCAGGCTTTGTAACATGCCTGTGAAGCAAAATTGTAAGGAGTAGTTTTCCTGTGGCCACAGACATCTAGTTGAGAGTTAACGTCATTATCATGGAGCACAGACTGAGGAAGACTTCAGCCATCTAACCACAAAGCTGCCCAAGCTAGTTCCTTTAGCTGAACGGCTGTAACTGAGCAGCCGATAGCCTCTGAAGACTGCACTCTGGTTAATGGAACTGCACCAAGTGACAGAGAATCACCTCTCCACAGCAGTCTCAGGTCCTTCACAAGCTGAGAGCACTAACTTTCCGTCAGTTAACATTTTCCGGCTGTCATCTGTAGCCTCAAGGTGCTCTCAGTGAGAGCATTACCTCTAAACTATGTGTGGGGCCAGCAAGCTCATTTTACACACATCTTTTTATATCATCAATTCCCTCCTGAAAGGAAAAATGACAGTCACACTTTGTGAAGTGTAGGCAAAATCAATGATTCAGCACTATAACATCAGACGAACAGAATTTGTTGCTTCTGATTCTTTGGTGGAATTTCCAGATTGAAGATTCAAATCTGATGACTCATCCTGAGGAAATATAATCTTATCAGGCGTGTAGTCATTCCTCTTCAGATCTATATTCACAACCCCAGGAGAGAAAAGGAAAAAAAAAGTCAGAAACTTACAAATGAAGATTTAAGAACATTTTCTACATTAATTTTCCTCTAAACGTGTCTGATCTATTTCCTTAAATTACATACTTAATAGCCACACATTTCTACATAATTATTACATAAGAATTACACATCACTAAATCATGTAAATATGATAATATAGCAACAGACAGTGTATAAGGTGTATACAATTTTACAGTCACAGAAGTGTTACGATACATTAACCAACACAGTATACAGATCCTGCTTTTATCAAGCTTATAGGGTCACAGTCTTGTACCACAGATGGAAAACGCCCATGCTCAGGTACTGTTATGGTTAAGATTGTGAAAATGGCTACCCCACCAAAAGCAAGCTACAGATCCAATGTAATCCCATCAAAATTCCAACACAATTCTTGACAAAAATTGAAAAAGAATCTTAAATTTCCACTCTGGGAGGCAGAGGCAGGCGGATTTCTGAGTTCGAGGCCAGCCTGGTCTACAGAGCGAGTTCCAGGACAGCCAGGGCTACACATAGAAACCCTGTCTAAAAAAAAAAAAAAAAAAAAAAAAAAACTTAAATTTCACATGGAAACACAAATAATTAGCTAAATCTCTCTCTCTCTCTCATAATCATTAAAAAATTTTACCATCTAGATTTCTAGAGTTTACAGAACTATAGTAAATTTAGGGACTAGCATAAAGTCAGATCCACTGAACAACGGACTAGAAATGAGTGCATGCTCCTATAGCCACCTGAAAGACTTTCAGAGGGCATATTCAACAGATGTGTTTAACAAACTGGAGAAGAATGAAATCTGATACTTATGTCTCATCTAGCACAAAAATCAACTACAAATGGATCAAGGAACTCAATGTTAAGATCTGATGTGTGAATCAGATATAGGATACAGTTGGGAATAGACTTAAATTCATTGGTACATGAAAAGACTTTTATCACAATCCTAGCCCTGTAGACATTTAAGACCAACAATTAATAGACAGACCTCATGAAACTAAAATGTTTCTGTACAGCAAAAACCACTATCATTTGAGCAAAGAGACAACCTACAAAATGGGAATTATCTTTAACAGTTAAACACCTGACAAAGGGGTTAGTATCTTGAATACACACACAGCCAAAAAAACGAAACATGAAGAGAACAGACAACACATTGGGGAAGGAGGGATGGAAAGACTAAGAGCCACAGGAGGTATATACACAAGGGAACGATGTCTTCCAGGCAGAGAAGAACACCTACATATATAAGCACTTACAGTAATTCTAACAGCACAAGCCCCATGCGGACCAAATGTCTAAATAGAGAGGGTAAGTTCTAGCCATAGTCAAGGAACTACCTGGGAGAGGGAAGTCAGTATTCTTTTAAAATGTTGTCCCTGGGCTGTATAGATAGATGTTCAGTCAGTAAAATACTTGCCACATAAGCATAAGGACCAGACCTTTATTCTCAGAACCCACATAAAAAGCCAGCTGTGGCCAGGTAGAAGGCTGAGACAGGCGGACCTTGATGAATTCAGGGCCAGCCGGATCTACAAAGTAAGACCCCACCCCCAAACTCCCCAACAAAGTAATTCCTGGTAAGTTGAACACACCCAGAATATATGGGTAGCACAAATGGACTTGATGGGTTTTAGAGAAACAGGAAGAGGATACACAGGTGACCAGGAAGGTATGGCAGGCAGTGAACACGATCAAAAGCCAGTATATGGAACTCCCAAAGAATTAATACATGCCCAACCCCATTCTGAGGAGGAAAGTTTATGTTGCCTTGGCTAATCCAGAATTCCCTATGTAGTCCAGGCTGGCCTTAAAAGTCAGAGATACACAATACTCTGTTTCCTGAATGCTAGGATTAAAGGCATGTATAACTATGCCCACCAAAATGAACATTCTTAAGAAACAAAGAGAAAAAAATTTCTCAATTTAATCAAAGTGTAAAAATACAGTTAACAGCTTTAAAAATATTTAAACTGACATTTTAAAAAATTTTATTTTTAAGTAAAATTAAAATAATTTTTGCCCTGTTTATTTTTCTAGGTGTATGCTTTACTTGCATGTATGCACATCATATGTGTGTCTAGTGCCTTCAGAGACCAGAAAAGGGAGCTAAATCCTCTGGAACTGGAGTTATGGAAGAAGAGTTCATGTGTACTTATGAAGGAGCTACCATAGGAATTCCAGGCCAATTACCCAAACCTTTATACCTCTGGCCTTTTTATAGTAAGCATCGTAAACAGCATGTGGATTACAATCCTATAAGTTTGTCATGATGGCAAATGTATATAATTCCAGTAGCCCAGAGGCGAAGGTAGCCAAATCTTGAATTCAAAGCTGTCTTGAACCAAATAGCAGACAAGGAGTAACAATTTTTACCTGGAAGTTTAAGTTTTCGACAGCAAGAATTACAGTGATGTTTGGCTCTGAAGTTTTTTATTGCATCTTCTCCTAGATTGGCAGGGCCAAAAACCATGTCAGAGGATCTGCAGAATTGGTGAGTAAAGAAGGGGGTTTAAGTTTAAAGACGTGGAAATGTGGAGTTTAAAATAGCAAATTATGCCACAACAAAAGAGTTAATTAAATCTTACCTTTTTTCTTCAGCTTTTATTACAGATGGGTCAGTCAAGTTTTCTCCCACACCTTTAAATGTATACATAAAAAAGACAAATGACATATTATGCAAGTGATATAAATGTTTAAGTTCACATAATAAAATGGTTTGGAGATATTTTATAGCATCGTTCTTAACACAATGCTAATAAAACTGCACTAATCTCTCAAGCCAATTTAGGAGCCCACTGACAGAAGTGAGAGCAGCCACAGCTCTGGTTATAGAAGCAAAATTAAAACCGAGTGAAGGTCTACCATGCAGACATACATCATGCCCCTCCATGCTACTCAGTGATCTAGAAGGCAGTGTTAAACAGAAGGGCAGTAGTAGTGGTGCAGTGCCTGCTTCAGGTGTGAAATCACATGTGAGGGAGACGGGTGGAGAATCTGAAACAAGCCCTGTTTAAGCTTTTTACCGCTAGGTGGGTTGGCTCACACCTTTAATCCCAACACTCCCGAAGGAGCGGAAGAAGGATGTGTGAGTTCCAGGTGAGCCAAGGATACACTGTGAGTTTGTCTCAAAAACCAAAGAACTATGGGGGGAGGGGAGGGAGACTGAGCTTTTTCTCTTAGAAAAAGCAGCTGCCATGTAAGAAGTCCAACTCCCTCAAATCATCCTACTATAGGAAACTCCATCTTAGTCATGAAGACAGGTAGTGAACGGAGATCTAAGATATTTAATTCCGAATAAACTATCCAATGTCTTCAGCAACTCAAGCCCTCAGAAAGGACAATAGAGATGAGATATCAACATTATAGTCTATCTAAATTCTGGAAGCATGGGGCTGAAGAAATTGCTCAGAGTATAAGAGCACTTACTGCTCTTCCCAGCACCCACATGGAGGCTCACAACTGCCTGGAACTCCAGGGATTATTCTAAGACCTGAAGTTCCAGGGATCTGCTGCCCTCTTCTGACCTCCCCAGGTTTCTGGAAGTCATGAATTAAGTAGCTGCTATCTTAAGCTACTAATTTATTTTTGGATAGTTTAGTGAAAGATAACATAAAACAAAAAACAAAGACACTCATTCGTGGTTTGGTAAAAAATGATTTTTATACCTAAGAAATACTAAGAGCTAGACACATAAGAGTATTGTAACAGATTTCACATGAACATGTATCACCCCAATTATTAAGACAGCCAGGCTAAGTGTGCTGACACATCCCTTTAGTCAAAGCACTTGGGAGACTCAGACAGGAAGGTTACCAGGCCAGTTTGGGATGCATAGTAAAACTAGACTTTATTTTTTTGTTTTTGTTTTGTTTTTGTTTTTTGGAGACAGGGTTTCTCTGTGTAGCCCTGGCTGTCCTGGAACTCACTCTGTAGATCAGGCTGGCCTCAAACTCAGAAATCCGCCTGTCTCTGCCTCCCAGGGTGCTGGGATTACAGGCGTGCACTACCACCGCTCGGCTAAAACTAAATCTTAATAAAAGGAAAGATAACCAATGTCACTATTGGAATCCTCAATGACTACACTATTATGATTGTAAATGACTCACTTTACACTTTCTATCAGCCTAAGACTTTAAATTAGCAAATATCTGTATACATATGTAATATATGAATAGGTAAGAACCCGTCACACAGCTTCACCTCAATACTTCAATCAGTAATAGATGTACCTTGTAAGTCAAGTACCAGTAACTCTCCTCTAGTATATTCATAGGTCCAGTGGCTAAATGCTAGCATGATCTCTTCCAGAGTGTTGGTAGGAATGATTTCATCACCATTATTATTGTTGTATTTTCTAAATTCACCAGTCATGCACTCTTCTACAGCGAACCACTGCCCTGCTGAATGGCAGTACAGCAGGAAAACTTCAAGGAACCTTACAAAAGAGACAGATATCACCCGGGGTTGTTAGTGAGATTCTAATTGATAAGTAGCATGTATAATAAATACATGACAGTAACAATGAGTGCCACTAAAGACTACAATCTAAATATTACTAAGTCCCCACCAAATGTAAACATTTACCTCGGAGAATATGGTATGGATTTGGGTTTCATCTGATTAAAGGCAAATGTGAGCTTTTGTGCTGCTCTCTGTTGTTGTATTTCCTACAGAAAAAAGGGGAAAGGCCTTGATCAATATGTAAATAAGATTTCATTTGGTTCATTCACATTTCCAAAGTTAAAATATGAAACTCAGATCACAGCTTACACTCAAGTTCACTGACACTTACTCTGAGACAGAGATGAAGAACTGTATCTTCTTTATAAATGCTTGACCATGTGTTAATCACCTCAGGAAGAAAAGACTTAATGATATACAGATGCCCTGATTTCAGGATATCATGCTCTGACCAGGTACACAGCACTTTGACTGCTCTTCGTAAACCACCTCCCATTTCCTCTTTACTTAAAAACTCAATTTTGGCACAGAGGCCTAGCTGAGACCAAGAAGACATGCTGTTATTCAGTATACTGGGAGAACTCTCCTCCAGACGATACACCGTGACAGGCTCACCTGTAACAAATGAACAGTTTAAAATCAAATCATAACTTTAAAAAATGACAAAGGACAGTAAGAATTTGTAAGTATCTATGGTCAATATTAAACAAAAAATAAGATAACCCCAAAGTTACAATTTTACAAAAAAATGATATGTAATAGAAATAAAAATTCACTTCCTCTGAAGAGGATGTGGCTAACTGGATATAAGTGCTTGTTGGGCAAACCTGAGGCGATCAGCACAAGGGCAACTGTAAACCAGAGCTGTTTGGAGCTCTGGGCTTTGCTGGCTACCAGCCTAGCTCCAGGTGCAGTGAGAAACAAGGCACCAAGTACAGAGCAGGGCAACCAACGCTCACCTGTGCGCACACACCATCACACCTTATGCACATGTATTACAAACATTTATTTCAATCAATAAAATTAAAAAAAAACAGTTTAATATCATCGAACTTACGTTTAAAGACAAGCATTTTTCAAATTGTAGCATATAACGACAAACTGTTTGGGGGAGTACAGAGATACATAAGTAGGTGGGTGCCAGAAGGGAACTCCAAGGCTAGACTATTTACTATTCCTCAGCAGCTATCTATCCACATTGTTTTTTGGAGCAGGGTCTGTAATTGGCCTGAAGCCCAGTGATTAGGCTAGTCTGCCCGGCCAGAGTGCTACAAATGACAACACATCCTGGTGCACCTGGCTTCTTCCCAGGGTTTTGGGGATGAACTCATCTTCTTACTGACTGGCTCATCTTCCTAACTCTTGAGGACAAACTTTTAGGAAGCAACTACAACAGCTCCGAGGTAAACGCTAGATTGCTGGCTAGAGCCATCTCTCTTACACGCCCTATAATGTCAACTTTCTAGGTTTTGAAATAGAACAAAGAATGGTTTCTAATGCTCTCCCATATTGAAGCACTCTGTCCAAGGGTGCACAAGGCTGGTATTTCTTCACAGGAATCCTCTCATTCTGTCCTGACCCATGTTCTTCTAAGTTAAAATTAGAGACCAGTGATAGTTTACTTTATGATGTTAGGACTTACCTCGTGGAGGTACAGGAACGAAAGGAATACTCTGTGACAACCTCATCAGGTTATTTCTTTCCACAGCTGCAATGAAATGAGACAAATGATGAAATCTCTAATATTTCAAAGATCAGTAAATTTTGTTTTCAGTATCACTAACCTGAATAATAGTAATTTGTATCCAAAACAGGCTTAAATGGAGAAGCAAGACCTAAAATTGTAAATAAATCAGACTTTAAAAAGCACCTATACAGCATAAGTTTATGCTTAGACATTCTTAAATTTCTTTCATAACCTAACCTATGGGGGAGGGGGGAAGAAAGATAACAAAAGACTACTATCATATGTCACATTTCACTGAGTGAAACCGTAGCCACTGTGCTCCAAACACCTGGGAAGAAGCACATGATCTCCACTCTCCATCTTGGCATAAACTGCACTTTCATACCTGCCACTAGAAAAGAAAAATTGTTCTGTTTCTTGCCCTTTGGGTTTGGGGACAATAACCATCTAACTATTTTAGGTGTTCTAACGTGAGAAGTGAGCTGGGAAGTAAGGATACCCCAGAACCCCTTCTCCACAGCTAAATTTGATGTATGTATTTATTGAGGATTTTACTTTTAATCTTAGAGAGAAGAGATGGGAGAACAATAGATCTGTGAGGTACTAAGTTCTAGAATATGAACGAGAAGGAAATCTGTTCTTTCACACAAAATAAAGAGCTATGGAATATACAGACACCTTTACACATACACGTGCATCACGAGGACTACAGTGGAGAACTAAGGTTGCCTGGTTAATAAGGGAGAGGGGAGAGAAACAGCAATCTGCAAGGTAGTGGATTTTTAGGGACTCCTTTACAAGAACATCTGAAGTGCTGAAGTACATGCTACATTTGAGAAACCCCAGGCAGTTTAGAATGAATAACTACGTACAATTAGAATAGTTTGTGGAGCTATCTGAACATCACCCACTGACACTCAGTCCTCAGTTATCTAATTCTACAGGTCTGGGGCATCACACTGATGACTCTACAGTGATCTGAATATGCAACCAAGATTGCAAATTAACGAGCAAGAGCATAAGCATACCTGAAGGAGGTGAAGCTACAGAAGCAGGCAATATCAAATTGTGAAGAGCCTAATATGTCATGCAAAGAAAGGACACTGCATTTTACTGAATGACAATGGGAAAAATGTAAAGCAGAGGAGTGGCAAGATCAAATCTTTTAGGAGAAATTATTTTGGTGGTAGAAGATAGACTAGCAGTAAATTACAGGAAGGAAGCCAGTATGGAATAACTACTCTGAAAATCTATCTGGCAGGTAGTAGCTACTGAATATGAACATATGCATAAGCTATGACCCAACAATTCCACTCCTAGGCATATAATCATGGAAAGCAAATTTATGTTTACCAAACAACATGAACAAGAATGCTCATAGCAACAGAAAGGATAATGATTACACACTGGAAGCTGCTGAAATGTCCATCAAATAGAATGGATAAATTCAATGTATTCCAACAAGTAAATACTACAAAATACTAATAATCCACAAACTACACTAATCCAGCAATAGTGAGGAATCTCCTAACAGTTACATCTGCATGACTCCATTTATGGTATACCACAAACCCAAACAAAGCCACCCACTCTGTTGTTTACGATGGAGGCCACAGCCAGAGAGCCTAGCGCATTAACAATACTCTGGGTTTGGGTGCTGGTCAGTGGGGAGTGGTAACAGAAAAATGGTCATAATAATTTACAGGTGGGTCATGTGTCTGTAAAATATCTATATTAAAGATGAGGGAAGTTTTCCAACTTTCATGGCTTTTTAAAACTTGAAGTCTAACATGTTTTACCTACAATAATATGGTAAATGCTTTAATTATGACCTTTAATTTTCATATTAAATCTACCACACGGACTCACCATTTAATGTTCCTCCTTCAGATGGCCTAAAGAAATATAAAAATAATATAAGCTGTGCAACAACCTTAGTTTTGATTATCATTTAACTTGTAATTTATAAGGTTATAATAATTATTTAATGAAATATAATTAAAGGAATACAGATGGTCAAATCTGTTTGTCTGAACACTTGCCGGTCCCCCTACTCCAGACATGTATATATTTACATGTATCCATGTTACTAACAACTTGTACTTCTACTATATGACTACATAAATATCACTATTATGGTGCTAAATTGATGGCAACTAGATCTTAATAATATTTTTATTTAATAGCTTAGTATTTGTAAAGACTCATTCCAGTACTGTGACAATGTCAGAAAATTATTTTCTATGATTCTAAAAGTATTCCAACAACTGATTGGAAAGGACTGAGGCATCATCATTTTGCGAGATTCAATATGCAATCCATTCATTTATAAAAAGTCTTGGTTCCAAATGGAAGTTCTTTGAATCCTAAGGATCCCTGTGCAAATGAGACAGTTATAGTGAAAAAGGGAGTGGGATGTGACCAGGATGAACTCCAGGCTGAGTCCTCCCAATACATAGCTCTGAGCCTCATCTGAGACATCTCGAACTAGATCCAAAAGGACTCTGGAAATAGAGAGCCACCAGTCTCTTCCCGATTCCCAGAATCTAGCTGGCCCCAAAGGTTCTCTTCACTTTAGTAAGGGAAAGGTTTTCTTGTAAGGAGCATTGATCCCCCATTAACCACTTTCTTGATGCTGATGAGACTCTTTTCTCTATATTTGACTCAACCCCCAGCACCAAAAAAGAAAATTAACTTGTATTCTGTGTCTATTTCCTAAGGCTTTGGTTATAACTGTCTCACAAATGACGTCAGAGATGGAACTCGCAAACAGAGCTGCCTATTTATGTCAACACTGCTTATTTCCTACTATGTTCATACTTCTTCAGATTCACACAGGGGAGACGCTGAAACTCCTATTTCATGAAACTGGCCGTTCTTCCCCAGTTGTACTTATCAAGGACAACTGCCAACAGCCTGCTTTTGTTTACTTTTCTGGTTCTGGATTTGTTAAGATAATTTCAGCATCCAAGCTTTCTAAAAGATTCTGTGTATCACTACTACTCAAATCAAGATATTTTCCACATGCATTATGTTAGGTTAGAATAATTGATATATATATATATATATATAAAACTGAAATAATAAGAAAAATGTGTATAACTATACAGGAAGATTATAATAAAATTCCTCCAATTTCATGTCTGTAAAGATGAGAAATGCTACAACAGCTATCTTAAAAAGAGTATTAAAGACGAAACAAAAACAAAAACAAAACCCCAACGGCAGTATTCATTAACTCAGATACTTTTCAGGTCATTAAGAAAAGACTTACATTTCTCTGTTTGATGATCTATCTCGTAACCAATCCTTTAGTCAAAAAACAAACAGATAAACAAATATAGATGAAGCAGTTCTATAGAATCAATGTTAAATAGTTAACTTAATATAAAGTCCTTGCTTCATAGTCCCATGAAGGGGAATAAGCAAATTCAAGAATGTTATTTTCTATAGTTGTGGGTGTCTTCCTTTATCTTATCCATGGGGCTGGTGATCTGAACCCAGGTCCTGAGGCTTGTATAACAAGCATGTTACCTAACTCATCTCCCCAGCCTCCAGAATTTCTAGTTCTTCAGATTCTTTTTTGTAAGATGACATTATTCGTCTCCTAGCATGTCTCTGATTTTATAAGTAATGTGTGCTTCTTGCCAAAAGAATTCCAACATATAAACAGAAAAATTAAAATCACACCAACTAAATACAAAGAAAATGATGATGAAAAGACAAGCATTCAGACACTGCAGCCATTTCACACACCAATTCATGTGGTTTCTCTTCAGCAGACTTTGTAATGTTTCTAGACATATTTAATTTCCCTTCACATCTAATTTCCCTTCACATCTTCAAAATTTAAATTTTCATATAGTTCATCAATTTAGAAAACCCCAACTTGTTTATATTTCTTCAAATTCTTGACTCTCCTACAGCCAAGCAGATGAACTGCCTTAGTCTTTTTTCTTTTCTATTAAGATGTACTTTCATCTGTGTTGGATTCTGGCTCTACTTAGTAATTCTCTGTAGCCAGATTGATCTGAAATCTGCTATGTAGCAAGGCTAGCCTTAAACAGGCTTCCTTTTTTCTCTGTCCCCAGGGACTAGGATTACAGACATGTGCTCTAAACCCATGGAATATTTGTGTTATTATCTATTAACTTTTTGGTTTTGTGAGACAGGTTCTAATGGTATAGCCCCGGCTGTTGTGGAACTCACTTTGTAGACCAGGCTGACCTTGATCTCCCAGAGATCCACCAGCCTCTGATTTGTGAGTGCTGAGATTAAAGACTTGTCACCAAGCTTGGTATTTTTATTTCTCTATTTTTCAAATTTTGATATTTGTGAATAGTATCTTTTCCTTATCTAATGTTTTATTTTAATCACTTTAAATACAATTCATCATTTATAATTAGTTATTCTATTTCTAATTACTAGAGGTTGAATAGAGTCTCAGAAAAGGAAATAGTAAGACTTTAGTGCAATACTGTACAATTCAAATTCACAATAGACTCCTAGAGAGCAGGACATGTCACTGTAAAGTTCTACTAACAATTCCTTTTCCTACCATTTAAAAAATAATATGGGTTTTTGCTTTGCTTTTTAAGACATGATCTCACTATCTAATCCAGGCAGGCTTCAAATTTGAGATCTTCTGCCTGGACCTATGGATTACTGAGATTATAGTTCTGGAACTGTAGATGTATACCAAATATGCAGTGCTTTAATAAAACAACTGACTACAAGTTACTGTTCTATTGATTTTATTGTATTGTATGAGCGCTGATTTCTAGATACTTATCTGCTTTCACTTGAGCTATTTGTCTTGGTTGTCCATCTGGTTTTAAGAAAAGTTTAGGAAAATAAAACATTAACACAGGAGGCTTGGAATGAATTAATATAATTAGCTTCAATTCAATAGGTCTTGTTTTTCTTCTGTGTAAAATTTCTGACTATTCATAGCAAGGGGTGAGTTTTCTCTAACTGCCATCATGTACTGAGGTAAACAGTTTTCTAGGAAAGAGCATGACTTAACTGCCCATAAACTATTAATTACTACTTTAGATATTCATTTGTAAGTGTAGTCATCATGCAGTTTAATTGAAATGTACAAACCGGTAACAAAGCTGCTTTAGAATCTACTTCCGGAGAGTCTTCCGTCGACGCTCTTCTACTATAGCTTTCTGCTAAAAGAAATTAAAAAGACATAGTTGAACAACTAAAGTATTCACTAATAAAGTGTTTCTAGGTAGAATATAACCTTCATAAGATTTCTTCTCTCCAGTAAAGCTAAACTCAAGAGTTATAAGAGGCTTATAAACCCTTCAAGCTACAAAACTTATTCTTTCTTTCTTTTTTTTGGTTTTTGTGAGACAAGGTTTCTCTGTGTAGCTCTGGCTGTCCTGGAACTCACTCTGTAGACCAGGCTGGCCTCGAACTCAGAAATCCGCCTGCCTCTGCCTCCCAAGTGCTAGGATTAAAGGCGTGCGCCACCACCGCCCGGCTACAAAACTTATGCTAATCATTCAATTTATTGTGAAAACCAAGTAAGAAACAAAACATAATTTAAAAACAAGTCAGTATGATGCACAGGTTGTCTCCATCTTAAAGATGACCTTTCCACCTCTGTTACTTGAGCAGCCCTAACTATGGTTTCTGACACTGTACAAGATTTATTTAGGTTTTATTTTATTAACTTTAAGATTGGAGATGTTCCATGAAAGGACATAGGATGATGATTCTTTCTTCCTCCTCCTCTCCTTCTTCTTTCCCTTCTTCCTCCTTTTCTCCTCTTCCTCCTTCATCTAATCATTCACCATCACCATCACCCATCATTAATTACCATCTTACACAGGGTCCTACTTTGTCACCCTGGTTAGCCTGGGACCTGATATGTAAACACTTACCTCCAGCTTACACATCTTATTATCATTAAACATTTTAAATTAAGATTCTCTGGCTTGGAATTACATATGACTGTAAGCCTCCATGTGGGTTCTGGGAATCAAGCCTGGATCCTCTTAAGAGCAGACCTTCATTGCTCAGCCATCTCTCCATCCCACCTCATCTTTTACTCTGATAATAATAATGAGTATCATATTGTTCCTTCCATTCTTGACTTAAGATAATACCCTGTTGTCACAGTCTAAAAAAGCCCAAGTGAACTTTAAAATGTAGAGTATTTTTGGCAATGTCAAGAAATTAAAAATCTCAGAAAAAGTCCTACACCAAATGTACATAAAGTCAGTGTTGGTGGTGCACACCTTCAATTTCAGCACATAAGAGGGTTAGGCAGGGTGACCACCTTGAGGTCAAGGGCCATAATAAAACCCAATCTTTAAAAAATAAAATAAAGTAAAGTAAAGGCCAGGCGGTGGTGGCACACGCCTGTAATCCCAGCACTCTGGGAGGCAGAGGCAGGCGAATTTCTGAGTTTGAAGCCAGCCTGGTCTACAGAGTGAGTTCCAGGACAGCCGGGGCTACACAGAGAAACCCTGTCTTGAAAAAACCAAAACAACCCCCCCCCCCCAAAAAAAAAAACCCATAAAGTAAAAAATAGTAGGTTGAAATATCTTACAAAATGCTGAGCAAAAACTTTTCAATAACTTGAAAGCAAAAGAATATTTAGTCAAATAGAGAATTTAGGATGCTGATTTAACTAAACTTGAGACATTACTGCGCTGGCAGGAAAGGTGAAAGTGCACATATTTGCACCTTATGTGTTCAATAACAGTGGGAAAAGAGAGTTCAATTTCCACTTAGTTTAGAAAGCTTAGAGGTGGCCATGGTGGGACACACCTTTAATCTCAGCTTTCCGGAGACAGAGGCTGAGTTTGAGGTTGAGTCCTGGGACAGCCAGGGCTATATGGGAAGACGCTGTCTCACTCACTCACAAACAAACAAACAAACAAACAAACAACAAACTAAGAGATGTGACCTAAAACTGAAACAAGAGGATTGAGCAATATAATTGTGTTACTTTTAGCAATAAAACACACATTATCTAAAATGCTGACAGCCTCACTTTCTCCTTGATAATTACTTCTATCTTTACTGGCCTTATTTCCAGAACTAGAATATACAATTCAAACAGATACAACCTCTGTCTTATTTCTCATCTTAGTTCTTTATATACCATGATAAAATGCGACTTGTGTTAAGTTTTTGCAGGTAACTTTTATTGTAATTAAAGAACTCCATTTGTACATTACTAAGTAAGATTTATTCATGAAATGATGGCTCAATTTTATCAATGCCTTTCCTTCAGCTATTAAAATGACATGATATTTAGGCTTGAACATGCTGTTATGCACTGTAGTAAATTACATACTATTTATTAATAAGGTGCTTAGCAAACATATACTTAAAGCTTTGTACGTTTGCTAACAAAATTTAGAGTAAGCTTAAAGCACTCACCGAGTTCTGAGTGAGGAGAAGTAGCAGTCTTATGACATTCACTATATCCAGCAGCTCCCACATGTTTCAAAGTGTTTTCAGGAGTATCATTCTGTATAGAGTGTACGTGCACATAAATTTTAAAAGGAACTGAATTCAAAATACTTTATTCTACTTGATCATTTAAAGATATATAACAGATCTGACTACTTCAGTGTGAAACTCACAAACGTTGAAACTACCTACTCATCTGAATGAATCCTTTTAAAATTAATATAAATTCTCAAGATATTTGGGAAAAAATAGAGAAGTAGGGAAACCTTGAAACCAAAATTACTATTACTTGATGAAGCAGAAGTAGTGCCACTGTGGCTTACTACATACTATTCAGTAGGAACTATGTGTTAAACCTTAACTTCTTTTTAAATCTGTTCTGGTACTGGAGAGATGGCTGGTATGACTGAGAGAGAAAGAGCACTGACTGCTTTTCCAGAGGCTCTGAGTTCGAGTCCCAACAGTCACATGGTGGCTTCCAACCATCTGTAATGGTATCTAATGCCCTCTTCTGATGTGTCTGAAGACATCTATGGTGTACTCATATACATAAAATAAATAAATCTCAAAACTTTAAATCTGGGGCTGGAGAGCTTAACAGTTAAGAGGTCCTGAGTTCAATGCCCAGCAACCACATGGTGGCTCACAACCATGTGTAATGGAATGTGGTGCCCTCTTCTGGTGTGTCTGAAGATAGCAATGGTATACTCATACATAAAATAAATAAATTTTTTTTTCAAAAAAAGTTAAATCTGTTCTATCAGTATTTCAATCCCTTTGAAAGGCTCCTTAATGTTTTGTATTATCCATACATTTAAGAGGCCTGCTGCCTTTTGGCCTAATAGTTACTTTGGTGAATGTGGCAGCACATGTCTGCAAGCCTTGGGAGGCAAGGCAGATAGGAACTTAGAAACTAGTCCAAATATAGGCTTCATGAGATTCTCAAAATTACCAAAAGATTTAAGAGGTGAGGAGGAACTGTGAGCAAAGAATAGTCTCTGATTGGTCCACTCAACTTACATTGATTTCCTCCAACTAAAAGGTTTTGTAAATGTAACTGAGTTTCTGACTCCCACATACACTAATGAGAGGATACTGGATATTTAGGCACCTCTGAATGCACCATGTTTTATATATCATCCTGCTGATTCTCTTTGAAGACAGAAAAATCATACAACTATTTTCAAATCTTAAGGTAACTAGGGAAGAAACACAAAACCATTGCTTTCCAATTTGCAGATAATCACCAATTAAATTTCTTAATTGCAACATCTACTTACTAGATATTATGTTCATCATTTCAGTACTTTAATAAGAATACATGTCATTATAAATACCAATGTTACCATCGATATTAAACTGCATCTGAGCCTGCCTTTTACATGCAGGATAGTATGCCTGATAGCAATCCAACAGTTAACTTTGAATCATATTAGGAGGGATAACTTAAGTTTCTCGTTATTATATCTTTGGCTACATATTTAGAAAAAAAAAAAAAAAACTTGTTTCACCACTGTTCTTTTTTTTTTCTTTTTTTGTCATTTGATTATTCCTAAAATGTAAATTCCAGGGACGAAATTGTTAAAGCATTTCAAGGCACGCATGATGTAGCTAGCTAATCATTGTTCTTAAGGTGACAGAGTAGCTACAGGCAATTTATGAGAGCAATAGAAATAAAAACTAAAATACTTATTGCTTATTTTTGCCAATCATTCCATATACTCATTAAACATTAGTAAGAATTTATTTGGGGCTGGAAAGATAACAATTAAGAGCACCAAATACTCTTCCAGAGTTCCTGAATTCAAATCCCAGCAACCACATGGTGGCTCACAAGCATCCATAGCGAGATCTGACTCCCTCTTCTGGAGTGTTTGAAGACAGCTACAGTGTACTTTCATATAATAAATAAATAAATCTTAAAAAAATTATTTAACAGTCTACATATGTACATCTTATATATAACTTTTTAACTTCTAGATTCCAAGTTGAGAGCTAGGATCATGTTCTAATGAACTTAGAGTTCTAGAAGAAAAGTTAAGATCAGTAATTACTCCATAAAAAAGGAAACAAAAAAGCATTTTTTAAAAAGGAAAATGTTAAACATTTTATTTCAGTTAAGAGAAATACAAGCTACTTTAAACTTTTTCATGTTTCTCCCCTTTGAAACATAACCATTTCAAATATCTGGGGTAATTTTACTGATGACAATCTCAGCTAATCTACTTTTTACTGAAAAAGTTTAATTTTATTTAGAAGAAATGATCATAAAAGTGAAATTATATTTAATTGTACTGTTATAAAGTGTATACTTACAGATAACAGTTCTCTTATTTTGTTTGTTGTTTCTTTAAACCTCTGTAAATCCATACTGTCTCTGTGTCCTTAACAGAGGAAAAAGAAAAAAAAAAAAAAAGGTTGCAATGAAAACTTTTTCTTCTCTATTAACTGAAGTACAGTCTTAGAAACAAATGATTTATTTTGATATTTCAAGTAATTTTCAGGCTATGCAAACTTTCCTTTTTTTTTTACATAGTCATACTGAAAATAGCTACCAGGAAGATATCCAACAGCACAAGAAGGATCTTCTGTTGAGAACCCCACACAAGAAAAGCTTGGAATTAAAAGGGAACATTTTTACTCTTAATAATGAAATATAGATAGACTGAGCTGTACCCTTGCAATCCCAGCACTTGTAAGGTGAGGCAGGACCAAACAAGCCTAAGAAAAACTTGGAAATGTTATTCAATTCTCCAGATAAGCTAACAATAGACCTAAGTATGTTTGGTACCTAGATAGCATGACAGGTTGGCTTAATATGGATATTCTACACAGTCTTATTAACATGTTTCCAGCTAATCATTACAATGTCCACAACTTGGTAAATCTGTGGGGTAGGAAAGCTAAAAAAACAAACAAACAAAAACAAAAACAAAAACAGTTAAAGACAGGAGAAACCAGACATGAAAAGGCAAAAGGCCTCAGGTAGCTTTTAGAATAGTATGAATACTACTCCAGAAGAGCAGGTTATTCCAGAAACTTTAGTTAATACTTTAATATGCTTATCTACCAGATGACTAGAACACGACATACTCCTAAATCACACAACCCAGCTAGTCCTATGGTACTTCTCTTCAGTTATTTATTCTCCTCTATGTGGCATATGGTCAGCATTTAAATATGCTTAGGTCTATATTACTATTTAGTGCAAGGCAATCGGCTCATTATGATTAGATTATGCTTACAATAATGCCATGACTGGAGAAGCTGAGGCAGGAGAATTCTAAGTTCAAGGACAACTTAGACTATGTAGCAAGACCCTGTCTCCAAAAAAAACCAAAACAAAAATATCCAAATAAAACACCCTAAGCATAAAAATGAGTGTGGTTCTATTGCATTCTTCCTAACATAACAAAAATTTTCAGAGCTTGTCCAACCACCCTTTATACACTCTCCTCACACTCATGATTCATTTATTTCATTATAGTCTAGTTCTTCATCAGTTCTCTGGACAAATAATTTTCACAAATGTGAAATAATCATAATTATTATAATAATATGATATAATAATTATAATAATAATTTTCACAAATTTAGGATTACTGTCAAAGAGCATATTTTGCCATTACTTAAGCAATCAGTGTCAAGCTTTCCTTTTGCGCCAGTCTTCTCTGCTCTAATGGTGGCATGACTGCTGTGGAGTAAACTGCTTTCTAATGGATCCAAGGCCTGCTATACAAAGGATCAATGCCTGATACTATAAATCCATGTCTGGGAAGCCATAAGATCTTACTATACTATTACTCTGGTAACTGATGATGTATCAAACTACCTTCTAGAAGCATGTTTGTACTGACAGACCTGGGCTGCTCTCAACCATGGTACGAGAAGCTTCATTCTACAGCAGGCAGCAGCCAGTGCAGAGACACAGAACTGGTTAAGATACTGAGAATAAATGACTGGGAGTACTAACCTTTAAATGAGATGTTCCCAGTAGCCAATGCTCAGGGAACACTGTGTAAAAGGTGGAAAGAATATAAAAGGTACCTCCTTTGTGCTGGTTCTGTAGTGTGCAAGATATCTGATAAAAGTAGGAATGAGGGTTGGAGAGATGTTTCAGTGGTTCAGAGTACTTGTTCATCTTGAAAAGGATCCAGGTTCAGTTCCCAGCACCCACATGGTGGCTTACAACTACCCATCCATATCTCAGCTTTCAGGGGACCCAATACATCCATGGGCAACAGACATACTCATGGTGCACAGACATATATGTAGGCAAAAACTCGTACACATAAAGATATTTTAAAAGAACCATGTTTTCATCTTTAGATCCATAATTGAGTAGACCATAAATACAGACATATGTTTGATTGGTAAGGTAATAAAATTTGCTATAAGGCAAACCATTTCTTTTCTGTTCTTATTAAAGTTATTCATATGATCATGCTGCCTAATGTATCGCTGTTAAGCAACGAATGAGTATGCTGCCCTTGTAAGTCCTCACATAATGACCTGCAGTGCACCTTTCACTTTCAACACTGTTTTGGATTGTATAGGAAACTACGCACTATTCATACTGGTGCCAGTTTCTAACCTCCCTATAGCCCCCTACTTTCAGTCAGATCCCTCTAATAATTGACAGACCCAACTGAAGACATATTTAAATTCAAAAGATAGAGTCCAAGCAAGTTTACTATAATTAATGGCACCAAGTAGGTTTCTTCAGCCCAATTCAATTGATTTTTTAATATTTCTGATCCTGTCATATACTACATTTTTATTAGTTAGCTAACTACTTTTCTAAGGTAATATTTCTGACATGAAAAGCAACACTAATATGCAGTAAGAGTTTGCCAAACTTACCCACAAATGCTCCAAATTCTATGTTATCCCCTTCTGCAGCTTTATAGAAAATGGGTTCTGGATCTTTGGTTGTGGATTCCAAGTGGCTTTTGCAACTTGGCTGGGATGGGGTACTCACAGAAAATTTGGTTGGTGGGGAGGACATATGTGGTGAACTATTAGGTGAACTGCCTAATTTTTGATTTTTATTAAATATTTTTAACATTTCTACCCCATGTCGTCTCTGTCGTAATTCTGGGGGAGAAACAGCACTTGGGAATAAGGCACCACAGGAGGAACCAGCCTCTGGAATGTTGAATTCTTTTCTCTGGGGTATCACAGGCAAATCTTGTCCAAACAGGTTATACCGGGGGTCTTTTTCGTCTTTCATGAAAATATTACAAAGAAAAGGATTATTATTTTCCCCATCACCTTGAGGAAGAGAGGAACTCAGTGTATTCACAACACTAGGTTTCTTCCACAAAGGTCTTACGGGGACATCATCAATAAGATTCTGAGCCAAGTGTTTGGAAATACTCAATTCTCGTGTGATCTCATTGTGCACTTTGCTCGCTTCTGAAGCTTTCTGGGCTGTAAGTGTTTTTAATGTATCTACTGTTAGGGCTGAGAGATCTTGCAGATGACCAATTTGAGAATCTAAAGACTGTAATGATCTTTTTATGTAGTTGACACGATCTCCAACTTCTTTAATCTGAATGCTCATCTGCTCCACTCTGTAGGGGGATAAAAAGGGCATTTTACAGATGTTAACATTAACGTAGATGGGAGGAGGAGACTGGCTCAGTGGAGAGCAGAGTTTGAGCTCAGTAATCCACATACGTGCATAAGGAAAGAGCATCTGCAAGGCTGTGCTCTAATGTCTACACTTGGGCCAAGGCAGATGAGTCCCATCCCCTTACATCATCCATACACAGGTGCAGGAATATTTTAAAAATAAAAGATTATTTTTGTATTTTAAATGGATGATAGTAGAGTAATAGAAATCTTACATTTTAACAAATACATTGCAAAAATAAAGTATGGTTATGAATTTGTATAAATCACACCTACACTACAGGAGGATGTAGTGCTAATGCTATCATAATTAAAGCACAAAGGGTTTTGTTTTGGAGACAGGGTTTCTCTGGCTGTCCTGGAACTTGCTCTCTAGACTAGGACTCATTTATGGAACTCAAGAGATCTGCCTAGCTCTGTCTCTGAATAATGGGATTAAAGGTGTGCACCACTACTACCTGGCTTAAAACACAAAGTTTAAAACTAAATTTTATCTCATAAGCTATTTGAGTTTAAAACTAAATTTTATCTCATAAGCTATTTGAGCCTATTCACAAAATCTATATATACATACATATACAAAGGACCACCAACAGTATCATACACAAACACCATATGCTTATACTATGAAACAAAAACGTAAGGAAATAAAAGCTTTAAAATAGTAATGACAGCTTTATTTTTCTTTTCTCAAATAATTAAGAACACTAACTCTTTCCTTTGCAACTACGGTCAAAAAACAAGAGTGCTAATGCTAAGTACCAGACTCAGAGGCACACTTCCCTAATTAAGTGTGAGGCCTGGAACTGACCCTCAGCACCACTGGGAATAAAGTGGGTTGGTCAGACAGTGGCTGGGTTGTTAAGAGCACTGGCTGGTCTTTCAGACACCATGCTCAGGTGGCTCACAATTGTCTGTAACACCAGTTCCAGGGGATCGATCCAATGCCTTCTTCTGACCTCCATGGTAAAGATGCATGTATGCGCATGTACATACATGAACACACGGGCACCTGCACACACGCACGTAAGCAAAGTACCCATACACATAAAATAAAAATAAAATTTAAAAATATATTTATGAAAAGTAAAATAAAAGCTGGTAATAAGAGATCTATCTCCTGGATTTAAATGTAGTAAATGTAAAGAACTGATCTGTTCACTCAATGTGTAAATATGAAACTTTTTACTTGTTAAAATAAACCGAACAGTGAACATGTATCAATTAACAGAATTCATTCTGACATACAATCAGTAATAATTAAAGAGCATACAAACCTTTCAAAAGTGACACGGATTCTCTCTTCACTCCCAGAATTGAATTTGTCATCTTTCTCATCAAAATACATCTCAACACACTGCTCTTCAAAGTCATGGAGTTTCTTTTGATCTTCTTCTGTTAAGAAAAGTTCTAAGAACAAGCCCAGAAAAAAAATTAGAACACAAAACATAAAAGACTACCCTCTACCAAGTTTTCAGACTTCAGTGTTGTTTGTCTTTTTATTTATCTATTTGAATAGGGCCCCTCTACACAGCTTATCCATCCATCCATCCATCCATCCATCCATCCACCCACCCACCCATCCATCCATCCACCCACCCACCCACCCACCCATCATCCATCCATCCATCCATCCATCCATCCATCCATCCATCCATCCAATAGACAAGACAGGGTCTTTCTTTCTACAAAGCCTGGCTGTCCTGGAGCCTGGAATTCAATGGACACCCCTTTGCTTCTGTCTCCCAATGCTGGGAGACACCATGCCCACAAAGTCTTAAATATTTTTTAATTCCCCCTTTTTCTTACTATGCCCTTTTCCTATTTATCTCAGCTCCCTTGTCACCTATCTTATCAGAGAAAGAAAAACATGAAAAATATAAGTACAACTGACACAGTGATTTACCCCCAAGTAGTATAAAGATGCACTATTTTTTTTATAACAGAATGTTAAGAATGGCTTCTAGAACAGATAAATAAAGCTATAAAATGATATAGCTTACATTACTATTTAGACAACAATAACAAAACAACGATACCCTTAGATTCCATTTCCCAATAACAACAATAACCCTTAAGTACCATTCCTCAAAAGAAGTTAAATCTAAATTGACTTTTGTATATTCATATTGTTTTGCTTTTGTTTAAATGAACAATAGTTTATTCTGAGGCCAAATATGAATCAGCATGGCCCAGAAACAGATATTTAGATTGACCCAAATTCCATGTTCAAACATAAAAGCAGTTTCATTTAGATTTTATAGTGCCAGAACAGAACAGCCATAAATCAAGGCATTTTTCAAATACAGATAACAGGTATCTTAGCTATAAGGCTCAGATATGACGTTATGATTATTAAGTCTTTTGACTGGTGGAGAATTAGGGTGTTAAAGTCAACACATTTTAAGATGTTTTTATCTGCAGTCAGGATGTTAAGTCTGACACAGGGTGGGAAGTGGAGGGTCTGCAAGGAACAGCTATTTAGCAGGTTAAGAATAGCCCATGGGAAGCCGGGCGCGGTGGCGCACGCCTTTAATCCCAGCACTTGGGAGGCAGAGGCAGGCGGATTTCTGAGTTCGAGGCCAGCCTGGTCTACAGAGTGAGTTCCAGGACAGCCAGGACTACACAGAGAAACCCTGTCTCGAAAAACCAAAAAAAAAAAAAAAAAAAAAAAAGAATAGCCCATGGTAAATAACCCACAACACTGCACATTCTGCAGTCACTGACATTTTAATCAGCCAGTCAGCCTTTATAGGCACAGCTTCTTTCCTGGAATTCTCATTTACAGTTCCCCTGTAGTTGAAACATCATGCATGTGGGAAGGGGTCATATATTACTTGGGAGGCAGAGGCAGGCAGATTTCTGAGTTCGAGGCCAGCCTGGTCTATAGAGTGAGTTCCAGGACAGCCAGGACTACACAGAGAAACCCTGTCTCAAAAAAACCAAAAAAAAAAAAAAAAAAAAAAAATAGAGAGAGAAAAAAGAAAAAAAGAAAAGAGAAAAAAGAAAAAAAGAAAAGAGAAAGAAAAAAAAGAAAAAACCCCACATAGCAAGGATGGGTTAGTCATAATGTCTGATTTAGTTAGCAGGACAGCAGATCCTGATCCAGACATAACTTTATGTCTCTGTATTGCTAAGGTTACATTTACATGTGACATGTAAGAGGACTATTATATATAAAATAATCAAGAACCCTGCTTGGTCGAATATAGTCAAAGTAGTAGATAAAGGAAGTAGGTGTGCTAATCAACCAAAATGTCCCTGACATGCTATCAAACTCCTTAAACAGACTGATATATATTCCCTCTATATCTAGTTATTTGTACTTTATGAGACATTTGATGTTTAAAGCATTTGTAATAAACTACTATTTTTAATTTTAGTCTTCCTCTGGCCACTCTGATTTCATAGTTATTCTTTATGTGCTTGATCTAATTCTGAAGAAGACTGGTTTTCAACATCTAAGTTATCATGGTTCTTATTTGAAGATACTCAACTTGTACCTAAAAACTGTTATATTTTGGCAAATTTTAACTTTTCACAGTAATTTAAAAAAAAAAATCAATACTTAACCTTCAGTATAATATCGAGGATCAAGAAAAAGATTTCCATATTTCACTTACTTGGACCATCAGAAGTCTTATCTTTCTTCCTTCTTTTACATACACAGCAAAACAGTGAAACTATATGGCTGAGAATGATAAGAGGAGGAGGCAGGACTGGTTTTTCATGATAAGCCATAATAAAATGATATCGCTGATATTTCCATACGATATTGGAAATTGCCTTCACTTGTAAATATACATTACTAAAATAAAGAGAAAAAAAAACAAAGCAAACAATTATATCTTGCACCCTAAATACTCAAGGTTTCACTTTATTTAATTCTGCACTATATACTCAAGTATAAAAAAAATAATTACAAATATATGTAACCATGGGGGGCTGGAGAGATGGGTCAATGGTTAAGAGCACTGACTACTCTGCCCTCTTCTGGTATGTCTGAAGACAGCTATAGTGTGCTCATATAATAAAGATAAATCTTAGAAAAAAAATATGCAACCAAAGGCTGATATTGTTTTGGACCTTAAAGAGACGTCAGAAAACTGAGTAGGAAAAAGAATGACTTTAAGGCTTTTAAAAAATTTATATATATGGATAAAACAAAAGAAAATCTTGCTGAATGCTATGTCATATGCATATAATTCCAAAACTTGGAAGGGTAAAATGCAGGTGGATCAAAAATTCAACCTCAGCCAGGCGGTGGTGGCGCACGCCTATAATCCCAGCACTTGGGAGGCAGAGGCAGGTGGATTTCTGAGTTTGACGCCAGCCTGGTCTACAGGGTGAGTTCCAGGACAGCCAGGGCTACACAGAGAAACCCTGTCTCAGGAAAAAAAAAAATTCAACCTCAACTGGAATGGTATCAAAGGCCTTTAATCCTAGCACTTGGGAGACAGAAGCAGGCATGTCTATCTCTGAGAGTTAGCATCCAGCTTGGTTTACAGGCTAGTTCCAGGACAGCCAAGGCTATGTAGAGAGACAAACGCCCTCGCAGAGATGACTTGGTGGTTAAGAATGCTTGCTATGCAAGCATGAGAACCTGAGTTTAAATGATTAGCACACAAGTATAAATCAGGTATGGTCACACATGTAACTTAATCCCAGTGTTGTGGGACAAAGAAAGTGCATCCTAAGAGCTCACTAGACAGCCAGTCCTGGTGAAACGGCAAGCTTCAGGTTCAGTGAGAGACCTTTCCTCAAGAGAAAACCGATACCTACAGAGGAAAATACCTCTTATCCTGTTTTTCTGCATGTGTACATGGAACAGTATATATGCACATACATGCACACGTGCTTGCGCATGCACATACACACTATCACCACCACTCCAAATTTTAAGTTTAGTCTGAGCTACTAAAAACACACCCTAACTTATCAAGTTAAAAGAAAGAAAAAACCTAGTGTCAGCAAGAAGTTAGGGACAGGGCCTGGACAGATGGCTCAGTGGTTAAGAGCACTGACTGCTCTTCCAGAGGTCCTGAGTTCAATTCCCAGCAACCACATGGTGGCTCACGGCCATCTGTAATGGGAGCTGATGCCTTCCTCTGGTGTGTCTGAAGACAGTGACAGTGTGCCCATATACATAAAATAAATAAATAAATCTTAAAAAAAAAAAAAAAGTTAGGGACAGAGACTTGCTTTGACTTAAAGCTAGACAGCCTTAGAAGTACATATTCTCAGCTGGGCGTGGTGGTGCATACTTGTAATCCCAGCACTTGGGAGGCAGAGGCAGGCAGATTTCTGAGTTCGAGGCCAGCCTGGTCTACAAGAGTGAGTTCCAGGACAGCCAAGACTACACAGAGAAACCCTATCTCGGAAAAAAAAAAAAAATCAAAAAACAAAACAAACAAAAAAAAGTACATATTCTCAATAGTTCTGAATATTTAGAGATTAAATAAAACATTTTGTAAAAATGTTTTGTAACAAAAAAATTATAATCTAATTGAGCAGTTTAATATATTGGCTTGAAATATGGTCTAGATTGTGGAGAATGACACAGTCGGTCAAATTGATAAATGAAGCCGGGCAGTGGCAGTACATTCCTTTAATCCCAGTGCACAACAGTCAGAGGCAGGTGGACCTCAGTGACTCTGAGGCCAGTCTGGTTGACAGGGCTAGTTCTAGGAGAGCCAGGGATACACAGAGAAACAGAGAGAAGAGAAACAGAGGGGGGTGGGGAGGGAGAGGGAGAGAGCTAACTGAAACTGTAAGATTATTTTTAGAACTACAATGTCTATATTCACAAAAATGATACATGAATGTCACATAATAACCAAGTAAAATTACATGAGTTCTTTTTTTTTTTTCTGTAATTCCCTAGCAACCTAGGAAAATTTGCTGATAAAGATCAAAAATGTAAAAATCATCTATCTTCCTTAGAGTGCCTTGTACAGGTAGGTCCTGGGGAGTCAAACTCAATCCACCTGACTTGTCGCTAAGCATCTTTACCAACTTTACCAGCCTTTTTGTTTGTTTCCCAAGAGATTATTTTTATAAACAAACTACATACGCTGAGGCACGGCGAGATAGGCAGATCACAGGTTTACTGGCTAGGCAGCTTAACCAGACTGATAACCTCCAGGTTCAGTGACGTAAACATGGCTTAGCAGTTAACAGCTCTCGGTGGTCTTTAATAGAGTTTGATTCGCAACACCCACATGGAAACTCAAAACAGTCTGTAACTTCAGTTTCAGAATCGGAGAGATGGCTCAGCAGTTAAGAGCACTGACTGCTCTTCCGAAGGTCCTGAGTTCAATTCCCAGCAACCACATGGTAGCTCGTAACCATCCATAAAAGAGATCTGACACCCTCTTCTTCTGGTGCGCCTGAAGACAGCTACAGTGTACTTAGATATAATAATAAATAAAACTTAAAAAAAATACTCTAGTTTCATGGGATCTGACACTCCTTTCTGGCCATATGGATAGTGTACCATGTAGAACAAACATGCAAGCAGGCAAAAAACACCTATACACATAAAATAAAAAGTAATTTTAAAATAAATAAAAGGTGGAGAATGTGCAACAAAGACACCCAACATTTACCTCCATCCTTCATTTAACAGACATCAGCATGCACATGGATGAGTTTGTTTTTTAAATTATTTTTTACTTATTCACTTTATATCATGCTCACTGCCCTCCTCCCAATCATCCCCTTAGATAATCCTTCTCACACCCCCTCCCCTTCTCCTCTGACTGGGTAGGAGCTTCCCTGGGTCCCCTCCCCCAACCTTGGTACATCAAGAGGCTAGGAGCATCCTCTCCCACTGGGGCCAGATAAGGCAGCCCAGCTAGAACATATCCTACAGACAGGCAACAGATTTTGGGATAGTCCCCACTCCAGATGTTCAGGACCCACATGAAGACCAAACTACACATCTGCTACATATGGAGCATATACTTAGTCAATACACAGTTTTTATGTTGAAAATAATAAAACCCAACATTTAAAATTCCTTTTATTTAAAAAAAAATGTCTTATTTGTAATTTTTCAAAGATAATATAATATTCCATTAAAATTGAGATTTTAAAATGAGAAAGTCAATCTTATTCAAAATGAGAAATGTATCAAATATAATAAGTAATAAAGTTCTTACTTGAAAAATGCAATAAGAAGATTAACCATAATGATATACTGTACAAAGAGGTAGACTGCTTGAAGAAATGGAGTCAACCAAGTTCCAGGACCACAGATTGTCGGGAGAACGGAGTCATTTGCGCACACTTTGGGAAGAGAGAAAAGAATTTTAAATATATTACTTCAATATCCAAGGTTCTAATCTTAACTATTTTGAGCACATAGAAATCTGCTTAAGAATTTAAGAGAAAAGGATCTTTGAGAGGCGGCTAGTCTTTGGAACGCTGGTCCATGTTGGAGCCTCAGACAGACACTCAGGGCTATGGGGCTTTCTGTTCTGCCTCATCACCACACTGCACACAAGCACCAGTATTATAATTTAAATCATTGGTAGGCAGGGTTAGACTGAGATAAAGGTAGACAAAAATCACTGGATACTGGGGAAAAAAATGTCTGAACCTAAAAGGTACATGACAGTCTTAGTAAACCTATGAAGTTACAGACTTTTTTATATCCACAAAGAGGACTAAAATGCAATTTAAATAGAAAATTACTAAATTTGGGGTGTGCAGAGATGGCTAAATGGTTAAAAGTGAGACAACCTATCTGAGCACACATTAGGTAGCTTAGAACCACCTCGTAACTCCAGCTTTAGGAGGATTCCGTGCTTCCTTCTGGCTTCCACAAGCACCTGCACTTAGGTGCACAAATCCACACAGACATATGAACAGACACATAACTAAAAATAAACTTTTAAATCCCTAGATTTGAATTCCTTGGTATTCATTACTCATGCCTGAAACCTAGCTAACTACACTCAAGGGAGGGAAGAGCTTTAATATCCACTACAATTACAAGGAATACCAGGTTCATGTTGAGTAGGAAAGGGATAGAAACTATCATGAACCAGAGGCAATTCTTATATACACTTTTTTTTGGATTTGGTTTTTTTTCGAGACATGGTTTCTCTGTATTGCCCTGGCTGTCCTGGAACTCACTCTGTAGACCAGGCTGGCCTCGAACTTAGAAATCTGCCTGCCTCTGCTTCCCAGAGTGCTGGGATTACAGGCGTGCATTGTAATCAAATTGAATTTTTTGTTATGTGAGTTAGTAAATATCTTCATTGTCTAAGATAATCAGAACAGACTTCTAATGCATACAGTTGAACAATGTTCAAGACACCTCTCTTTGATCCTTGGGTTTTTTTTTTTTTTTCCCCTGTTAATACATTATAGGGATATTTAGGTTGTAAGTTAGATTGGAAAATATGCAGTATTTTAAGAATGCAATCCTGACTTTATAAAATAACTGAAAGATGATTTTGCAAACATAAATCCTTACCATCAATTTCATATGCATAAACTTCACCAAAAATCATCCAGTATGGATGAAAAACTATATCTTTAGCAAGGGACCAAGATGGTTCTTCATGTGGATAAAGTATTGCTTTTCTAGGAACACCAAAACTAAGTAATACAAGAGCCATTATCACTACAATGTAGAACATATTGGCCACCTGTTTTTAAAAAAGAAAAAGACATGTTAAGAAATAAGAGAATTTAATTCCTACAACAAAATGCATCCTAAAGAGTGTTTCTAATGTTGTAACAGTTAAATAGAACATCTGAGTTTCCAATTATTGTTAATAATAGCATTCAGAAAAATGCCATCAAGGCATAAGTCTTATGAAGGAGATTGTCTCTGTAATAAACTGTATCAATAGTTCAAAATACAGCATATGCCTTGCAAATAAAAGACAAATCCAAAACTGTAGTTACAAGGGCAAATTTGGAGACTTAATTCCAATAAATGCCAATTCTTATAGCTTGTCAACTAGCAGACTTTCCTCTACCTGGTCTCAAATATCTATACTTTGCTCACTTCATAGAAGCTGAACTAGAGACATGTACCACCATGCAAAGGCTTTTGTGAGTACACCACAGCTAAGAGTCCAAGAATATATAAGATAAAGTTTAAAAGGAAAGAATGGAAATGTAACCTTCGGAAAGGCTACGGGGATTCTTATTACTTCTTAAAGCTCCATGTGAATCTATAATTAACTCAAAACTAAAAAAAGGGTGGGGGGAGCAGGAGCAAGAAAGAAAAAGAGAAGGAGAAAACACAGGGCTCAGAAGAGAGTAAAGGGGTGGGGGAGAGAAGGCAAGGAAACAAGTCAGTGAAAGTCCCTGTCTACAGGAATAAGATGATGGTTGACAGAAGACATCCAACATTACTTCTGTCCACTGCATGTGTGTACATGCACCCTCACACACATGAATGCACCACACACACACTCCACACAAGCACACATACTGATAAAATATCCTTAAGAAATCATAGATTCAAGAGTATAAGGCAAATAAATATGAACTAACAGAAATTGGTGGAGCCAGATAAAGTTATATGAAATATATATTTTATGATTTTTAAGAAGCAATTAATGCATATTAGTAGAAATTTCAACTTACCATTTTTCCAATCATCATTACATAAGGTCCTGCCTGTTGATTTACGGCTAGAAAATCTAGCAAGCGCACATACCAAAATATTATATTAAGACAGTAAATTAATCTTCCAGCCACAAAAACATGATTATCATATGCATTAATAAAGTTCCATTTTGCTCCAAATCTTAGTCCAAATCCAATGAAGAAAGAAATTATGGCAATTGTGTCACTGACATTGAAGTAGTCACTAAACCATACTTTGATCTTCTGGCTGATTTTCCCAGCTTCAGACATAAAGACCTAAAGGTTTAAGAACAAAAAAATGTTGAATCAAATCCTTTCTATTAAATCATATATAGGAGCTGATTATAACTTCACAGAATAACTTTTCAAAGCAATTTTTTCAAAAATTTCAAAATAATTTTTCAATAATTTCTTTCAAAGTATCTGAGATTTCATTTGATAAGAAAAAAGTACATTTTGAAGGTTTTATTTCAAGTTAAAACAATATCTGAACACACATTCCAA
Source organism: Apodemus agrarius (assembly GCA_964023405.1). Classification (NCBI taxonomy): domain Eukaryota; kingdom Metazoa; phylum Chordata; class Mammalia; order Rodentia; family Muridae; genus Apodemus; species Apodemus agrarius. The sequence goes on along the minus strand of OZ030008.1, from coordinate 53,879,903 downwards.
AGATGCCTTATTTGCACAAGGTAATTAAATGATTTAAATATCTGTATATATCTAACTTATTAAAAATATTTACTATCCATGAGTAATTTTTTAAAAATTTATTATTTGAGAAATATATTTACAGCTACAAAATCAGAATGTTTCCCAATTGGAAAGCCTACTTTTGCTTTTCTCTCTCAGGCAATTTCCTTCTCCACTAAAGGCAGATATAATTAATACCATTCTCAAAAATACATGAAAAAGCTGTATGAATACACACTTCAAGAGAACCCCAGTTTGACTGCCAGCACCTACATGGCAGAACATAATGCATCTAGGAGATCTGATGCCCTTTTCTGGCTTCTGTGGGCAACAGGTACACACATGGTACACAGACATACATGCAAGTTAAAACACTCATGCATATAAACTCAAATAAATAGTTTTTTACTTTTGAAACAGTGTTTCATACAGCCCAGGCAAACCTCAAACCTCCACTGTATAGCAGATGATCCTAAACTGCCTTCCAATGCTAGAATTACAGATGTGTACTACCATAAGCATTTAAGGAAAAGAAAAAATTTTTTTCTCCTCAAAATTAGGATACTATACAATTGAAGATTTTAAAGTGTAAAAATATCTATCTTTTAATTTCTTGACTACCTATATGCATATTTAATATTTCTGAAGATCAGATCATGTGAAATGAGTAATTTTTGCTTTCAAAGACTAATTATATTTGTAATAGTGTGCAAAGTGAACACAATTTATTGATAACCATTCTTTGTTTTGTTTTGTTTTCTTGAGACAGTTTAACCTCAGCTGTCCTGAAACTTGCTCTGAAGGCTAGGCTGGTCTTGAACTCGAGATATTCACCTGCCTCTGCTTCCCAAGTGCTAAGATTAAAGGTTTGTACTACCATGCCCAGCTTAAACAAAAATATTTAAAACAAACCATGGTTTTCAGAATAGCAAAAATAAACATGTTCCCTACTTCTATGTATCACCCACTGAAGTAACAATAACATACCCACACCCACAACAAAATTAAAAGAATCCTGCATACATACATAACTTACTGGTTTAAAAAAAAAAACAAAAAATTATAGACATACCTCACGGACTTTTTCAATAGCATAGGTAAAAATATAAGCGATAACAATCCATTCTTGAACTGAAGGTAACTGTTCCATTTTTACAAGAACTACAAATGTATAAAGCATCAGAAATCCTAAGTATGCCAACTAATAAAAAAAAAGAAACAAAAGTTACATGAATAAAATCAATTACAAAATAAAATATATTATGGACATTTAATGCACACACAAATTTTAGTTTGAGCTATGGTAGGCTAGTTAAAATGCAAACAAAGAAAAAAATGCAAACAAAGGCAACATTCATTATTTGCATTACTGGGGCAGAGTTTAAGTAGCAGATTACAGGTTTGCATTGTCTGCATCTAGGACTGAGAACTGTAATAAAACAATCCCAAAGTAATAAGTGTGTGTTGAGTGAGAAAGCAAGGATTAAAGGAGCAAACTCTCAGATATCCATCCTAACATATAACCACTTGCCAACTGTCTGATGCTGATGAAAAGGAACAAGCAACATTTGTTTTCCTGGTAAAGATTAATTCTCTCAAGCCAGGTATGGTGGCACATGTCACCATATGCAAGTGTCATAAATTTCTACTCCCAGTACTTGTAGGGTAGAGGTAGGAAGATCAAGAGTTCAAGACCACCAGCATTGCTTAGAAAGCAAGTTCAGGACAAGCCTGGCTATATGAAACCCGTTTGTTAAAAAAATCATGTCAGATGAAGCCCATGTTTTAAAGGAGGGGCTAATTTTAAGTGTTTCTTCAGATATGTTCCTCCCTAGAGGGCACATCCATCAAGACAGCCAACCCAACAATGAATAAAAATTACATTTCAACATATGGATACATTCTTCTATGGACTTATGCTTTTGTCAATCCTACAGAAAAGGAGAAAGGCTAATGCAGGAAAGCGATGGAGCATATGACTAAAGAAATGGCTGGATTTCACAGTGATCTGGATTACTCTCTGCCTTCTATTTTAAAGCAGCAGACTTATTTCTAAAGACTTAAGTGTGCTATCTGCACAACCTTAAAATACAAAGCACAAAGTGAATCATGTTTGTTTTATTATGATGTGTATAGATGATACTCGTGGAGGGTACACACACTGTGTACTTGTGGAGGTCAGAGGACAACTCTGGATTTGGTTCTCTCTTTCTACCTTACAGCCATGTTGCTGGCTGGCTGCATTTAGATTTCCCCACCTCCATCAAGTACTATAGGGCCTCCTCACACACGATAAGCATGTAGCTCTACTACTGCACTATATTCAGGCTTATTTATTTAGGTTTTTTGAGACGGGGTGTCTCTGTGTAGCCATGGCTGTCCTGGAACTCATTCCATCAGGCTGGCCTGGAACTCAAAGAGATCCACCTGACTGTCTCTCAAGCTGGGATCAAAGATGTGCACTACCACTAACACTTTTATTCTACATTGCCCAGCTCACAATGTTATTTTTAAGAGACAATTTAAATGTTACCTTTTATTTGTTTATGAGTTTGGTTTGTGTGTACTTCAGAGACTCTCTAACATGTAGTTTTGGCTGTCCTGAAACTCAGACCAAGCTGTCCTTGAACTCCCAGAGGTCTCCCCTGCCTCTGCCTCCTGAGTCCTGTGAGTCATGTGCCACCACACCTGCCTTATATTTACCTTTTAGAAGGCATATTCAACATTAATACATTTTAGTTTCTAATCAGAACTAAAATTTGATTATTCTAGACATTGGCAGCTCAGATGAAAGGCAAAATTAATGTTCCTTGATTAAGCAATGTATTTCAGTAATCTAAATTAAATGAAGATTAATATGGATTCCAGACTAAAAGTTCTACGCAACTTAAAAAAAAAAAAAAAAAAAAAAAAACCCCACTGTGCTCTCTCCCAGAACTGAATAACAAATAAAACACCACCTTCAAACCAAACCATAAAAAACAATTTAAAAACATACTGTGTTAAACCAGAACTTTACAATTGGTGCATGATAAAAGGCATAAAATTTTCGTGTTATTGGAAGCTTTTTTGATTTAATATGTATCTCCATTTCATTCTTTCCATCACTGCTGTCCAAAATCTTTACTTCTTTAAATACTTCCTAAAATTAAAAATAGGTGTTTAGTTTCTATTTAGTGCATAACAAATTTATACATGCTCTGAAATCTTTCATCCTTACCATGGGTATGTCTTCTGTTATGTTGTGGAAATTGTTTTCACTGTCCTCCATGGTCATTTGATGAGCATCCTGAGATTGTGGGATATGGGACATTTCAGCCTTGGTTTTATACTCTAGCATTAATATGGCAGGTGGAACTAAAATGCTTAATATGACCTAAAATTTTAGAAGCATAAAAGATTGCATATTAAAATCAAAGACCTTTATAAATAAATACAATAAATCAATAAATAGATAATGAAACAGTAAGTTATGTATTATGAATCTTATGAATTTTACCCTACAACTGTCAGAAAAACTAGATACATTTTTTCTTTACATACTGTATGATTATGATAGTGACAGCATGAATTTAATAATCAGCAGACTTGTCCTTTGAATAAAATTTGTTTTGTTAACAATTGTTTAAAAATATTTTTAAATTAGACAAAACTCAAGCATTATGAAGGTGATGTTTTTTTACCTGAGACATGCTATAGTACAAGCACTAATCAGATAGCTATAAACCAAAGGTCATTTCTAAACTTTACATACCACAAAATCTCTGCCCTCTAATTTTGTATTCTAATAAAAGTAAAAAGGGCCGGGCGTGGTGGCACACGCCTGTAATCCCAGCACTTGGGAGGCAGAGGCAGGCGGATTTCTGAGTTCGAGGCCAGCCTGGTCTACAAGAGTGAGTTCCAGGACAGCCAGGGCCACACAGAGAAACCCTGTCTCGAAAAACAAAAAAACAAAAAACAAAAAACAGCCGGGGCGGTGGTGGCGCACGCCTTTAATCCCAGCACTTGGGAGGCGGAGGCAGGCGGATTTCTGAGTTCGAGGCCAGCCTGGTCTACTGAGTGAATTCCAGAGTAACCCTGTCTGGAAAAACCAAAACAAACAAACAAACAAAAACCCTAAAAATTAAAAATTAAAAAAAAAGTAAAAAGGAATTATTTAAAATAGTATTGTCTCACAATGACAAAACTGAAAGGGCTTGACATTTTACCCAAATTTTTAACATAAAACCCTGCATACATTGATATATTATATATACTAGGTGCATGAATACATTTATACAGTACTAACTAAAAGTAATACAGTAAATTAGATGATATGTCTGGAATTTAGAAATTAGTAGAAGTTCTTCTAAAAACAAATAACTTTGCAGGGCTACTTAGAGAATAAATGTCAACATTCCCTACTTATTGCCTTCATACTTTTAGCTCAGAAGAGCAATAATCATATACAAATTACAAAATATTTGATAGTTTCTCAAGAGGTTGAGAAAAGTATATATTATCTTACTTGGGATGAAATGACAATCACCCATTTCCTCATCTTCTAATTTCTATTCATTACTCTTGTATTTTACTACATATGTATACGCTAATTTGTTTATACTTTGTATCTCATTAAATACTTTTTAAAAATATACCTTATACCAGGAATTTTTTCTCATATTCAGCCTTCCCATCCACATGTCAGATAACAACATCTGTGTACAAGTGTGAGCTACAAAAGGTCTAAGTCTTGAAGAAACTGCTAACTTGAGGCAGGTTGAATTACTCCAGTTTTTCAGTTCATAAGTGAGTAATTTCATAGCCATCGTTTCATCTTGTCTGAAGGACTGTTCCAGTAATTCAACTGCGAGTTGGCCAAAATCACTAAAAAACAAAAACAAAAACCCCTAAACTGTAAACAGATAAATTGTACAGTTGTTTTGTTTTGTTTTTTGCTGAGAATCAGGCATCTTTATAAGCATGTTAGATAGAAACTCTACTACCTTCCCCAAACAATAGAATAAGCAAAATGTAATTAAAAATCAAGAGGAGAGACGGCTTAGTAGTTAAGAGCACTAGCTGCTCTTCCAGGTCTCCTGGGTATGATTCCCAGCAACCACATAGTGCCTCTCAATGGCCAGTACCTCTGTCCCAAGAGATATGATACCCTCTTCTAGCCTCCTTGGTGTCAAGCATACAAGGGGTACAATGATATAAACACCTATACACATAAATATCACAAATTAAATCATGCTATAATTTTGTTGTTTAATATTTACTTTTACATTTTATGGTTATGTGTATGCCTGATTATATGTATATGCATTACAAGAACCCACAAAAGTCAAAAGAAAGCATCAGATCCTTTGGAACTGGAGGTACAGGGATTTTTTTTAGTCATTGCTTGGGTGCTAAGAATTGACCAAGTTTTTTACAAGAGCAGTAAGTGCTCTTATAAACTGAACTATCTTTCCAGCCCAATTTTATTGTTTTTAATATTTTCACACATACTTATAGAACTGTGAAGCACTAGAATTATGGTAACTCTAACAGATATTTGTATCTACATGGAAATAACAATATACTAAAATACATTACAATTACACCAAATAACGTTACTAGGTGAATTCAGAGTACTTTCTCCTGGTCTTATAAATAAAACCATATGTTTTTACAGGAAAACAAAGTTAACAGTGATACAATATTCTGTACAAACTATCTCTACATTATTCTTTAAATTTTATTTTTAAAAAATTTATTTTATATTCATTAGTATTTTGCCTCTGTGTATGTCTGTGTGTGGTTGTCAGTAGCCCTGGAACTGAAATTTACAGACAGTTTTAAGCTGCCATTGTGAGTGCTGGGAATTGAACCCAGGTCCTCTGGAAGAACAGCCAGTGCTTTAGCATCTCTCTAGTCATTTTACATTGTATTTCTAATATGGAAACAAGAATAATATATCTAGGGACTAACTTACTCATGAAAAATAAACTGTAAATTATCATTAAGGAGAAATTGAATATCAGTGGTGTTTTCAGCAACAACCATTAATCTCTTCCAAATTTGGCTTACTCAGAGCTAAGATAAAGGACGAGCTAAATAAAACTTCCAAAAATACCTTTCCAGATTAAGATGAACACTGTATCTCCCTAAGCAAATTATAAAACTTGTGAAATATTTTACTCTTTGTTATTTGTGATTCCATTGTTCAGAATGTCCTCCCAGCTTAAAATCGTTACTCAAAAACGTTTTTTTTATATTCCAAACAGAATTCCTAATGTAATTGCTTATTTTGCTACTACATTTAACTTCTCCCATTTATTAATTGCTTTCTGAAATGTTTAATATAGCAAATAGCAAAACAGTTTCTTTCCAATTTTTAAAATTACCTAATGCAACAAAAAATATGTCTTAGTTACACCAATAAACTCTATACCCCCATCAACCCCTACACTCATCCCTGTTAAGGATGTTACACCACAACATGCAGGCAAACACTGTATCATGTTAAATGTCACTTACTTGGAATACTGCTTCAGTTCCTCTGAAGTATCATCTACCAGGTCACTCTGCTTTGCCTCATAAGCCATTGAACGATAGATTTTACAGGCAACTAATGCTTTAGCCATTGATTCTTCACCATGCTGCCATAAAAAGCGGGCCATGACCTGCCTCTTCATAAGGCAAGCCCAAATTAATAATTCATTAAGAGGATAAGGAAAGCGCTTGGTTTCTGGATCATCTATATCTACAATTTCATCTTTGGTTCTTTTCTTCTTTCCTTCTTCCACAGATGCATCCATCTTCAAAGGAAATAAATACTGTAAGACTCACAGCAGGGCAATATGAGGGCTGGGGCATTAACTGTGGGACACAGGCTGCTCAGGACATAAAGAGGCTCTGATAGCACCTCCAGTACTGTAAACCAGTAGTGACTTTTTATTAAAAAGTTTATTAATTAAATTATGACAACTAATTTAATTAATAAACTTTTTAATAAAAATAGCCTCTATTAATTTCATAATGCAGGATAAAGTAGATTTCAAAAACATTACTTTTTATTATAATTTATCACTCATTTTATAAGATGCCTTTTTCAACAAAAATGTTGAGTTATAGCCATAATTTCAAAACTAGTATCTGATCAAATGAAAATTTAAAGTTTTATCTATACTTTTGGTTTTGTTTTGTTTTGTTTTGTTTTGTTTTGTTTTTTTGTTTTTTGACAGGGTTTTTCTGTGTAGTCCTGGCTGTCCTGGAATTCACTCTGTAAATCAGGCTAGCCTCGAACTCAGAAATCCACCTGCCTCTGCCTCCCAAGTGCTGGGATTACAGGCGTGCGCCATCACTGCCCGGCGGATTTTTTTTTTTTTACTTCAAGGCCAGCCTGGTCTACAGAGTGAGTTCCAGGACAGCCAGGGCCTGTCTGGCTATTTCCATCTTTAATGAGCAGAATAAACCTGTTTTCTTTACAGAATAAACAAACGTACCTTTGGTCTGTAGGGTTGGGCTGTTTTAATGAAATGATTGTGTCTCATTTTTTCCTTTTTATCAGCTCTATTGCCAAAAGTCTCATGACTCTTTCGCAACTGAGGGGTGCTGCTGGAGGTATTTCGACCTGACCTCTGAAAAATAAGAGCTTATTACTTTTTTTTTTTAGTTAAAATATGCTGAAATGTTATAAATTCTAGAGTAATTCATGAATATTTGCAAATATTTGCTAATGTATATAAAAATAACTGCCTTAGGATTTGACTACCATTTTTTTTTCTTTTGAAGTACTGTCTCACTTGTAGCCCAAGCTGGCTTTGACCTTGCTTCTGCCACCAAAGGCCAATGATTACAAATGTACTGTGATAACCTCTCTCATCTAGTCTCTAGCTGTAGTTTTCCCTTCTGTTTGTGATGGTTCTCTCTATGTTGTCAAGCCTGGTTGTAATTAAACTGACATTCTCAATTGACTGACCTAGCCAAGCCACCCAAAGAACTGGAATTACATGTAAATACATGATACAATCCAAAATATTTTTAAAGAATTTAAAGATCAGGTTTTTATGTGTGTGAGTGACAGTTTATGTAGCCCTGGCTGGCCTAAAAGTGTTGTGGACCAGGCAAGCATTGAACTCAGGGGTCCTTCTAAAATCTCACATTTGAAGACAATATTACTGTCACTATTCTTTTTGTTTTATTTTGTTTCTGGTTTTTTTTTTCTTTTCTTCTTTTTCTTCTTTCTTCCTTCTTCCTCCTCTTCCTCCTTCTACTACTACTTCTTCTTCTTCTTCTTTTTTTTTTTTTTTTTGAGACAGGGTCTCTCTGTGTAGCCTTGGCTGTCCTGGAACTCACTCTGACGACCAGTTGATGCTGGGCATCTAACTTAAAGACTAACTAATACAAACTAGGGAATCATTCAACCTTGGAACTACTTCTATGCCCTTAATTTTGTTTTGAGACAGGGTTTTACCAGCAGTTCTGGCTGACCTGTAACTCACTATGTAAACCCATCTGGCCTCAAATTCAACCATTCTTCTGCTTCTCAAATGCTAAGATTATAGGCATGCCCTATCAAACTCAACTCCTGAAACTAATTCTTAACATTTAACCACCAAAAAATTATACATACCCGGTTATTTCCACCAAGACTATTATATATTAATCGAAAACGTTTTCGTGTGTATGTGCATCTGTAGGTTCCTCCCATGAGATATTCAATCACAAGTCCTATATCAATCAAAGTGATCTTGTACCCTGGGGGAAGATTGCCCTGGAAACAAAATATTAAATAGACAGGATACTATTACTCGCTATTACTTTGCCATGTCTAGGAATAGATATAATCTGCCAAATTAGGAAATATTTATTTGCTATAAAAAGTGATGTTACAAACAGTTATTTTTGCAAAAGTGAATGATTGTTTCCCTTTCCTTATATGAGATAAGAAGGGGGCTGGAGAGATAGCTCAGCAGTTAAGAGGATGACTGGCTCCTCTAGAGGTCCTGAGTTCCAGCAACTACATGGTGGCTCACAACCATCTGTAATGGGATCAGATGCCTTCTTCTGGTATGTCAGAAGACAGCTATAGTGTGCTCGTATACATAAATTTAAAGGGGGGGGGAGAAGGAGGGAGAAAGAAGATGATTCATGAGGAGATGACATTTTTGAGGTCTTAGGTATGGTTGCCTTACAAGATTCCACACACAGAGGCTATAAACTATTAAAGCTAAATATCTCACAAACTGCATTTTCTATAAAAATGTATGTTTCTAAACTAGCCCAGAAATATTCACAAATGCCTTTTAAAACAGACATTCTCTTAGCTATACTGCATATCAGACAAATTTTTATGTCCTTGTCCAGAATTTAACTATCACTTGCAATTTTATTTTTCTAGAATAAATTAACTTAGAAATGAACTTTTAGAATATAAGCCATTTATGAAATTATAAAATGTACACACTATAGAATTTGAAATTTTTCATTAAACATTAAAATCTACCAGATGAATGCTATATATATTAATAATTCTGCCTTTACATCAATATTATTCTTCTAAACATTTCTTTTTAAATGTTTAAATTCATAACTTTCAACTCTCTAAAGCATAAACTACCCACTTCTTAAGTTTAAGTTTGTTCTGTATTACAAAAAAATCAAAAGCCACAAAAATGAAAATTTTATTAAGCTTGGTTTATTACCAGGTGGCGGAGGCATACCCCTTGAATCTTAGCAATCAATCATAAGGCAAAAGCAGGCAGATTTCTGTGATTTCAAGGCCATCCTCATCTACATAGTGAGATCCAGGACAGCCAGGTCTACATAAAGAAACAGTCTCAAAAAAGGGGGGAGGGTAGAGATGGGCTTATTAATAGCATACTCACAGTAGAACATAAAAGTTTTTACAAAATGGATTTTTGAAAGTACTTTAAGCCAGGCAAAGTGGCATACGCCTTTAACTCCAGTACTCAGGAGGCAGAAGTGGGTAGAGCTCTATGATTTCCAGGACAGCCAGAGCTAGAGAGTAAGACCTTGTCTTAAATGAAAATAAAACAAGACAACGTATTTTTGTTTTAGAAATCTTCAAATATTTGAATTACTGCCTTGGGACTTGGGAATCCTCCTCCATCATGCAGGTGGATCTCACAAACAAAAAAGAAAAAAAAAGCTGTATTTGACACCAGTAATTTAAAAGACTCTAAAATTGGTTTAAAAATGGTTAGAATGACTAAGTCACAGTACACCATGAGGATAAAAGAGGTGCCATGCTACATTTATCTATTCAGGTACTGCAGCCGCCACTGTGATTAACACTAAGGAAGGGCAGCATATTTCAGCCTTTCTTCGGCACTGAGGATCAATACTTTAGTGCATCACTCACTCTCCTTTACAGTTAAACAATTGTCTAGGAAGATATTTCTGATAAGAGAAAGAAGATAATATATTCAATCACTGATCTTCCTTTTCTGGACCAATTAACATCATAAAATGTATCATGCTCTATCTGATAAGACTAGAAGCTTAGGAAACTATTAATTTAATAAGCTTTTTTTCTAAACCATAAACCTTTGTTTAATTTATGTGTATGTTTATTTCACGTGCATTTGTGTCTGTGGACCATGTGTGCTTGGTTCCCAGAAGCCAGAAGAGGGCACCAGATGCTGGGAAACTAGAGTAACAAACATTAGCTCTCAGTGTGTGCTGGGAATAGAATCTGTGTTTTCTCTTCCACCTGAGTCATCTCTCCAGCCCCAAAGCTCTTATAACAAAGATAGTTCTTATTTTACCTTGTACAACGAGCTGTTGTTTCTACGGCCACTTTTAAAATGCACTTAGGTGCTTTGGAAGCAAAAATAAAGTAAAAAAGGACCAAAAGACAAGGTTTTACTATACAAAGTCTCTTACCTGCTTGACATCCCGAATGAGATGGAACAACATTGGATTGGTTGGACCCTGTTTCTTTAGGGAAAAACAAAAGGGAACTATTAGATTTAATCCAAAATAACAATCTCCCTTTTTGTTAATTATGGGACTTACAAAAAACCTCTTGAACAAACTCTAAAGACTTCTTTGCTAAAAGGATCAATTTTTGTTTTTATTATTTTACATTTGATTTATATTTCAGAGATAAAACTCCTTATCAATAATTAGCAATCCTTTTAATTTTTACATCAGTTAATAAGAGACAGGACACATATAAGGATCAGAGTGATTATACTAGATAGTATTAACAAATAAAACCAAAATAAGAATATAATCCTTTTTAAAAGAAAATGTTAGCCGGGCAGTGGTGGAGCACTCCTGTAATCCCAGCACTCTGGGAGGCAGAGACAGGCGGATTTCGGAGTTCAAGGCCAGCCTAGTTTACAGAGTGAGTTCTAGGACAGCCAGGGCTATACAGAGAAACCCTGTCTCGAATAAAAACAACAACAACAACAACAACAACAAAAAGATAGGAAGGAAGGAAGGAAGGAAGGAAGGAAGGAAGGAAGGAAGGAAGGAAGGAAGAAAATGTTAACCCACAGGGGAAGATGTAATTTTTCTTTTTTTCTTTTTTGGATTTGGTTTTTCAAGACAGGGTTTCTCTGTATAGCCCTGGCTGTCCTGGAACTCACTCTGTAGACCAGGCTGGCCTCGAACTCAGAAATTCACCTGCTTCTGCCTCCCAGAGTGCTGGGATAACAGCCCTGTGCCACCACCGCCCGGCTGTAATTTTTCTTAACTAGTCTAGTAGGTTTCTTGGAAGCAGTAGAATATGTGAGCTGCTTTAAGCACAGGATAAAATTTCAATAAATAAAGGCTAGATAGAAAAAGGCAGGCCAGCATAATCAAGTAATCAATGCTTTTCTAAAAAACTCATGTGTTTAGAAAATAGGAGAAAATACACTGAAAACACACAGTATCTGAGGTTGAGGTACTAAATAAAAAGATGGAGTGAGGAAAACAGGTAGGGCATATATGTGATACCATTCATCCAGCACAGTGACACAACAGGCCTTTAATCTCAGCACTCTTCCTGGCCTTATCTAGACAGAGTTGAAGCCAAGCCATGTCTATATAGTAAGACCTTGTCTCAGAATTTTAAAATAATTAAAGTATCTATTTCAGTCAAGCAATATGATACAGACACAAAAGGGTTTCAAAAAGATATAAATAAGAAAATTAAAATGCTTAACAGTGGTAATAAAGTTAATCAGAAATGACAAAGTAGAAATAGACAACAGGAATAAAAATGCAGTAAAAATTGATGAATTAGTATACAGTTTTTTAGAAATTATAAACCTTGGCTTTGCTTAGTATTCTTTAGAGCAGAGCTCAATTAAATTTACACTGGCTCCAAAGAAAACCATGAAGTATTTACCACACTAGTACTGACATGAAATATGCAATGAATATGAAATACTAAATTTTTAAAGAAAAGTGAAAACAGCACACCAAAAGAAATACCAGAAGTTAAACAATACTGAATTTAAGAAACAAGAAGAAATCGCTGGAGAGATGGTTAAGAGCACTGACTGCTCTTCAAGAGGTCTGAGTTCAATTCCCATCAACCACATGTTGGCTCACAACCATCTGTAATGGGATCCGATGCACTATTCTGGTGTGTCTGAGGACAGCGACCTTGTGCTCACATACATAAAATAAATAAAATCTTTGAAAAGAAACAGGAATAAAAATATAGTGTACATTTTCCAATAAACGAGAGTAAAAAAAAACCAACAACAACAAAATAAAGAATTCTGTAAGTAAGAAGTCAGTCCTATTCGTGTGAAAGGTATAAAGGGAAAGCAAAGATGGGTTATTTAGTCAACATCACTCTCTCTTACTGTATGACTATGTTAATAAAGGGACTCTTAAAACAGGATGATGGCTTCAGACTGTCACACAATAACCATTATCAGAATAGAGCATCCCCCCCCCATAACAAGTAAGACAATGAAAACTTTATTAATAGGCATATGCATTTTAGGTAAAATGGCATTTAAAAGACAATAAAACAGTGAACAAGGAAATATCAGACTTACAGTGTTATAAAGTTCTTCCAGTCTGGGAATGGTAAGGAATTTATGCATGCTTACTCCATTTTCAATAAGAAGTTTTACAAATGAAACTCTATCCATTACGAGAGCATCAAGCATAGCTTGTTCCAAGGACCCAACCTAGAGAATCAAATTAACAAATAGATTTCACATCCTTCAACTATCGATTACTTAAATACAAGTCCTCACGATTTATACCTATATATTCTCAAATAATTTGGGAACAACATTAGAAAGATGCAAACAGTGACCTACAGTAGTTAGAGAATGGAGAAAAAGGCCTACCTTTCACAGCACTCCCTAAATAACATAACACAAATGTTCTATCTGTAAGACAACTATTATATAGGCATGGCAGAAAGGAGCTACAAAAAGTCCACCATCAATTAAACCGAGAAGCAGGGCCAGGATGGCTCAGAGGGTAAATGTCCCTGCTTCCTGCCTCCATCTCTAGTGCTAGAATTACAGAAGTGTGTCAACATACCCAGTTTATGTCATGCTAGGTATGGAACTCAGGGTTTCCCACAAACTAGAAAAACTAAACTATTATACTTGACATTCTCTTAAAAAAAAAAAACAAAACCCTCTTTGTAGCAAAAAATTATTTTGGAAATCACTATTTTTAAATATTCTGATTCTGTCCCCAGAGGTTTGCCATACAGCAGCCACACAATTTCCCTATAGTATCTTATATCACTATCTCCAATCCTTATTATATTTACCTAGTAACCACACATATTAGCTGTACATGATGAAATTAAGACAGAAGCATGCTTTTTTTGTTTTGTTTTGTTTTGTTTTTCGAGACAGGGTTTCTCTGTGTAGCCCTGGCTGGCCTCGAACTCAGAAATCCACCTGCCTCTGTCTCCCAAGTGCTGGGATTAAAGGCATGTGCCACCACCGCCCGGTCGAAGCATGCTTTTCTTAAAAAAATTTTTCTTCATTATTCAGTTCTCTAACAAGAAAAATATTTTGATGCTATACTCAAAAAAGAAAAAAAAATGGACAAACTCTAAAGAATGAATTTTTCTACAAATTAATAGCCTATAACTTATTGTGGATATTATTCCTATTTTTATATGATTATTTTCTCTCATCACATGTAAACTATTATTTATTCTGACTTATAATATTTACATTCTAGCCTACGTTATTTTTACTTTGATTCTTTGATACATTACACATTTACCCTGTCTCCCTAGGGATTTAGACATATAACAGAAACTTTACAGGCAGTGAACATAGTATGGAGGAGGGGCGGGGAATAGGACACAATTAAAAATTATTCTTGAACTCACAAAATATTCTCAGAGCAGAAAGATAAATCCTCAATAAACAGTAAATACATAGGAACTGAACTAACGCCATGGCATGTTATAGTGAATTCTGTACATAGAACAAAAGTTCCAAAACTTTTTCAACTGTGGAATTTTTACAGATATTCATACCTTATTAAAAAAACAAAGTTGTTAAGGAAATATGACTTACTGACATTTATACTTGGATAAGAAGAAGGTAAAATATGAGTGGAAACACAGTCCTTACAAATACTTTTTATTATAATCTCTCCTTTTTGTGGTGGGGACCCAATGCTCAACTTTTAACAAATGGTATGTGGTAACAAAAATATCCTATCTCTAGATTACTCAAGATACTTAAATAGGAGCAGATATTAAAGCTACTGAATATGGAATAAGGAGGGAAACATCTGCACATGTTCAGTAGACTTGACTACAGAGTACTCATTTTGTAGTTAAAGTTAAATCCATGGATATAAAACCTGTGGCTAATATTAAGGGTCCACTGTGGTTAACTGCATTAAATAAACTGTGTGTATTTATTTAGATCATCTACCTACCAGCCACTGTTGTCCATAAACAAATACATGATTTTTGGCAATATCAACTCTGTCCCATGCCAGTGTAAGGATAAGCTGGTCAAACGCAGATGCATTAGTACCTAATTGAATAAAGAAAAACAGTTGGTAAGTATATCTCCATCACCTCTAAGCACTTACAAACTTCCCCTAGAACCCTTTAATTTGTACGTATCTTATACACCATCAGGGGACGTTACTGCTAAAAATCTGTATTTAAGCATAAAAATTATATTGCCTAGCCAGAGGTGGTGCACACCTTTAATCCCAGCACTCAAGAGGCAAAGGCAGGTTGATCTCTTGAGTTTGAGGTCAGCTTGGACTACAGAGTTAAGTTAACCCTGTTTCAAAAAACAAACAAACAAACAAACAAACCCAGAAAGAAAAAAAATTGCCTCAGTTGAAAAGAAAATCAGAATGCAGAAACTGAAAAAGCAAAGATAATTTGTTTTCATCACAGTACCCTTCTCCCAACCTTGAGTGGGCTAATCAGACCTTGTTTGTTTGACACACCAACTCTCTCTCTCTCTCTCTCTCTCTCTCTCTCTCTCTCTCTCTCTGTCACACACACACACACACACACACACACACACACACACACAGAGACACAGGGTAATAGATGACCATGATATGTAACAGCTGCAATCCTTCCTTGCTCTGGGGAGGCTGCCTGAGGTGGACTATCATGAGTTTAAAGCCAGGTTAAATCTACAGAGCAAATATGATTAAAAATATAAGTTTAGCTCCCATATGAGACTTTATTATACATAGCTTTCTTTAAAATAAAATATATAACTTTATTTTGTATGAATTCTTTTAAACATGAAATAATTTAACATTTCGGTACACAAATGTTAGGTTACTCTGAAAAGTTTCCAAGTATATTTTAGTCCATATTTGGTTATTTACTGGATATAAGAATATCACTTAAAGTTTCTGACACATCCAAAGCATGCCTCAGGACGTTTGCACCATTTAACTAAGGCAGAAGATCTGCAATTTTCTGTTTCGGAAGGGAGGTAGTAGCACTTATTTGCAATTCATTTCTACCTTATTATTTTCTAATAAGTGAAATCCATGTCTAGGGATGACTACCCAGTGCTGTATAACCAACTGTGGCACTTCTTCCTGTGAAGACTGAGCCTCCATGTCTCAGCAGTGGTTAACTGTCTGTACTCTTCATCCAGGGATAGGGGAATAGGGCTTGTAAAATTCACCAATGTCAATGGTGTGGCACTGTTTACATCTTGTTTGGATAGCAGTATTACTGATATGGCCCGTGGTAACACTGTCTTATCTGGAAGATACAGTATCACAGCTGACTTTCTTGTCTTCTGGCTCTTAACAGTCTTCCTCTCCTTTCTTTCAAAAAGTTCCCAGTCTTGGGTTTACAGATAAGTTGTAAATGTAGCAATTGGGATTGGGTATCCCATCAACTGTTATTCTCTACAGTTTAAGCAGCAGTAGCTTTGTGTAAAGGTTCCTACCTTATGTAAAAACAAACTTCTTTGATAAGAATTGAGAGCTACATTTAGTGGACTAGGCAACGACACAGAATGTCTCATTTCTATTTTTATATAATAACAGAATACAAGTCCACTATCTAAGTGTTTGGATTCTTCTTCAAATTTTCATATTCATTTTTCCATAAGATATTCATTGTTCTTTAAGTTATAGCCTTTAAATTATTTTGTGCATGTGTGTGTCTAGGTGTGCGCACAACACAGAAATCATGTAGCTCCGAAGGCAACTTTCATGAACTGATTCTTTCCTTCCACTATGGATCCCAGGGACAGAACTAGTGTTGTAGGCTCATGTGGCAAGTGGTCTGATCCACCATGCCATCTCAATGGGCCAATATAAGTAATTTTAAAATTCCTTGACTTTATCATTTGATTCCTTAGGTTCTTCCTTTGTAAGATGAAGAAAAGGCAAAGGAAACAGGCCATGTAGAACCACCGGAAGGATAAAATAAGGATATGATCCACTTTCGTACAGGGACTAGCACACATACACATACATAGGTATTCTATGGCAATCAGAACAGATAGTGTTCTATTATTATCTTAGGTCATGATATTTATATCATCTGTCTTTCTTACTATGTCTATGATTTCTGAGCACTTAGGCATCTCTTGATCCAAGATGATTTATATTTAATTATATCATGTTTAAAAACATAGTGGTAATTTGTTGTAGTCTAGTATTTGGGACACTTTAGTGGATAATAAGACCTTTGTTCCTACCCATCTCCAAATATGTGGTTTGCCAATATGACAGAATTTTCATTTCTCATTTTTGAAAATACTTATCACCATGACATTTTTTTTTAAACCAGTGGGTATCTGCGATATTTGGAAACACCACATTAGTTCATATTTTCTTCAAAAGAAATTAGTGTATTTGAGTAATCTTTTTTATATCTATCAACTAAATACTTTATATCTTTAAAGTCATTTTTTGAAATACATCCCATTTCATGTATCTGTGTATGTAAAAAAAAATATGAATGAATGAATGAATGAATGAATGAATCCATCTATCCATCCATCCATCAAGTTAAATCTATAAGACACAAAACTACATAACTAATTTGTTGTCAACTTAAAAATTAAACTGTGTCTTTCATAAAGAAAAAATTAACCTGTG
Source organism: Apodemus agrarius (assembly GCA_964023405.1). Lineage (NCBI taxonomy): Eukaryota > Metazoa > Chordata > Mammalia > Rodentia > Muridae > Apodemus > Apodemus agrarius. The sequence continues at coordinate 53,862,344 of OZ030008.1, read as the reverse complement.
TCTTTCATAAAAATCAACTTCTTGGCCTTGACACAAAAAAGTCCTATCTTATATAGATAGGACATACTCTAAAATAACATATTTTTAGAATCTTACCTTATATAGGACATACTCTAAAGATAACATATTTTTAGAATCTTACCTTTTTAGTTGAGGATTGTGGCTCATACTTTAATCTCAGCACATAGGTAGATGCAGAAGGATCTATGTGAGGTCCAGGACAGCTAGGGCTATACATAGAACCTGTTTCCTAACAAAATAAAAAACCCTTACCTTTTAGCAGTGCAGTAAGTATGGCCACATCTATATCTTGATGGTCCTCTGATCCAATGTGGAAAACAGTTATCTATTTAAAAATATATTAATATAATATCTTTATTTTTAAAGCTAAAATATAACAAAAAATAATTTCAAACAATATAAAGAGAAATGTTCATATGTAGATTTGTATAGAAACAGGTATTTATAGATCTAGCAAGATGGCTAAGTGGGTAAAAGTGTTTGCCATATATTACAATTTTAATGAGAACGGCCCCTGTAGGCTCACATGATTAAATGCTTTGACCTTCCCCAATTGGTAGAACTGTTGGAGATCAGTTCTACCAATGGTGTGTGTGTGTGTGTGTGTGTAAGGATCCAAATTTCAAAAGCATTCATTCCAGAAATTAGTTAGCTTCCCTGCCTTGTGGTTGTCTCAACACATAAGCTCCCAGCACTGCTACAGCTCCATGCCTGTCACCGTGGTCCCTACTAAGATGATCTTGAACTCACCTCTGAAACTATGAGAGCCCATTAAATGCTCCTTTATTAAGTTGCCTTGGTCATGGTTCCTTTTCACAGCAACAGAAAAGTAACTAAGACACCACATAAACCTGACAACGAAGTTCAGTCTCCAGAAGCCATTAAAGGTGGAAGGAAAGAACTGACTCCACAAAGTAACCTCCATGCATGCATGCCCACACAGCCACACACACAAAATGTTGTTTTAAACAAAAAAAGATTTTTGTAGTCACTTACATATCTCTATAACTATACAGATCTCTAAATCTATAGACCCAAGTGATCTAATATCAGTACAACCCTAAAAACAAAACAGAAAATTATGACTTAATTACTTTCATCACATTAGCAGACATATCCAAAACCAGTATTTTCTTTTTCCTTCTATGTTCTGTTTGTTGAAACTGGGTTTCCCTAAGTAGTCCCGTCTGTTTTGTGTTTCCTGTGCCTAGACTAAGTAAAGGCATGTGGCTTGTTTGTTTCATATCATGTTCACTTCTATATCATGTTCACTTCTTTTTACCCTATCTTATTTATATCTATTAACTGACATAAGCAATTTGTGGGTAGAGGCAAGAGATTACTATCAGAGCAAATCTTGCTGTTGTTTTTACAGTCTTACAAAGTTGTCCTGGGTAGGACTCTGCCCTCCACCTCAGCCTCTAGGTACTACATCGTAGGTGTGCCCCACTATGCCTTGCAGCACATGTGTTCTTGGGTGAGGAGCGTAAATCAAGCGAAATACAAAACTTTAGGAAGCTTTTACCTAGGTACTTTACAGAAAGTAAAAGATGATTACTACACTAGTATAAAGTTCAAGTAACTTCATTTCATGGAGTACAAAGCTTGCAATGAAAGTCAAAACAAGGTAAATCAACACCTCATCAAGGCCCAAAGGCCAAAAAGTGACAATAAATCCATTTCTCTATGTACTAACAGAGCTGGACATTTTATCTCTGAAAATACAAGCCTGTGTGTAGATGTATAAAATTAAGCAGCACCGACTTTTAATATTGTAGTCGTAAAATACTTTCCCAGACATTTTATTAGACGTCACTAGCAACTATAATCCCCCCTGTTGGGGGCGGGGGGCAGATAGAGACAAAGAGAGATTTGCACACAGCATCCAGAAGCAAATCAAAGGGCAATTTGTGAGAGTTAGTTCTGTCCTTACACCAGGTGAGTTTCAAGGATCCAACTCAGGTCATCAGATTTGATGGCAAGGACCAGTGGTCACTGAGCTATGTTGCTTGTTTTTCTGCATTCTTCTTAAATACTAGGCATAGTCAGTTGAGACTCAGTTATAAAACTTCCTTTAAAAGAATAGTCTTAATATCATATGAAAATGAGCATTTCTATGTCATCACTCAGTTTAAGACCAATGAATAAGGAAATGACAGAATAGCTTTAAAAACTTAAAACATGAGCTGGAAAGATGGCTCAGCAGGTAAGAGCACTGACTGCTCTTCCAGAGGTTCAACTCCCAGCAACCACATGGTGGCTCACAACCATCCGTAATGAGATCTGATGCCCTCGTCTGGTGTGTCTGAAGACAGCTACAGTGTACTTACATGTAATAAATAAATAAATCTTAAAAAAAAAAAAAACCTTAAAACACAAAAATGAAATAATGTATAAATTGAATAAATAAGAGACTTAAACTGCTGAAATCTACTTACAAGCTCTTTTTTTTTCATACACTCCATCACTGTTTGAAATAAATGAAGTGCTTCACTCTGGCCAAAGTTAAATGTTTTTTTGATAGTTGATATAATAATATCAGTCTCTGCTGCATCAGGAAGATTCCTGGTAGAAGAAGAAAATCAACTTACTTCATTCATTTCATCTTCTCTGTAGAATGAAAATGAAATAAAGGTAGACCCAAGCAAGGCTTCTAGAGATTCTATATTAATATTAAATAGTAATTTCCTGAGATACCTATTATTAAATCTGTGGCATAAGAAGAACAATAGTGTTTTCACTTTGAATTATTTCATAAATGTTTTAAACAAAGCATGTGATGTAGTATTAGTATTCAGATTTTACAACGGATCTTCAGGGTAACTCTATACTATGGCTTATAAAATAATTTTCCAAGTTGTCTCACACATGGACACTTTACATGCCTCAGAGTATCCCAATGTGGCGGTTCATGATCAGAATCTCCTTTCCTGGTCTCTCTTTGCCTTCTACATTTCAGCTCTTTTCAGCAATCACTGTTAGCTTGTATGATGCTCTGAGATCTTTAGTAATGTAAGTAATTTTCTTAACTCTTCTTAAAAGTAAGGAATGCTTCACAACTTTGTATGTCGTCCTTGCGTAAGAGCTACAATACCCTGCACTGTGCCAGTCTGTGTGTGTGCTGCCACAGTGGAGTAAAGTAATCTAACACACGGGCTCCACTGTTCCTCAGCGACAATCACCCCACAGCATAGACATGCCATAACTTATTTAGGCCTCTTCTGGTAGATGTTCTATGTCTTTATCTTGCACAAATAACCCTACAACAAATACTTTATACAAGTGTTTACTTGTAGAAACCATTATATGAAATCAAACTATCATGTCAAAGGTATGTTTTGATCAAAATAATCTTTTGATTATTGCTTCAAATAATCTTTTGAATAAAAACATAAGGATGATTATACTTTCATTTTAATAATGACAAGCTACTGCCTTAAGTCTGAACAAAGCATTTTATTGAGTCTGAGATTCTCATTAAATAAAAAAAGAAATCCAATACTGCAAGAGCTACAACACTCTGTATTGTAAGGTCTGCTATACTCTACACTTACCCTCCTTCTTCTGTCTGTTTATGGATATATGCTAGTAAATCTGCAGCTCTGCCTGTCCCTTCACACACAACAACTGGAACTGGGGGGCTTTCCTGCAGGTACTCCAGTACTGTAAGGATGACATTTGGCCCGCCTTCGAATATCAAAGCCACTACAGGAACACCTTGCCCAATTCCTGAAAAGGATAAAAAGTTTAATTAGTAAATCTGACAAAACTCAGTAAATTAACCTTATTTATTTTAAATAAAAAATTAAAATAAAATTACTTGTGAGACAGTTGGCTTTAGTATGAACACTGAGTGTTAGCAATAGCCAATATATTTATAATTAACCGAGCACCAATAACAGAGCACTAAACACTTATTCACTGAAATCTGTTATATCTGGGTTATAAAATTAGGAAATTCAATATGATTTAACACCAACTAGTTATTCACTGAAATCTGTTATATCTGGGTTATAAAATTAGGAAATTCAATATGATTTAATACCAACTAGAATGTGTATATTAACTGAAAATAAACCTTTGTCTATTTATTAATTGAACTTCTGACAAGATATGTTAGGATTAATTTGTGGCTTGGTATGTCTAGCTTTTTCTTCTTATTTTTGAAAGTCTTATATGTAACCCAAGCATGCCTCTATTCTTAGCCTCTTGAGAGCTGTGATATTTTTGAAAGTCTTGGGCTAAAGAGATGGCTCAGTGGTTAAGAGCACTGGCTGCTCTTCCAGAGGTTCTGAGTCTAATTCTCAGCAAACATATGATGGCTCACAGCCATCTGTAATGGGATGGGACCCCCCTTTCTGGTCTATCTGAAGACAGCTACAATGCACTCATATACAGTAAATAAACCTTAAAAAAATTCAAAGTCATTATTGGGGCTGGAGAGATGGCTTAGTGGTTAAGAGCACCGCTCTTCCAGAGGTCTTGAGTTCAATTCCCAGCAACCACATGGTGCCTCACAACCATCTGTAATGGGATCAGATGCCCTCTTCTGGTATATCTGCTGACAGCTACAAGGTACTCATAAATAAAGATAAATCTTAGAGGAAAAAAAAAGATGGACCAAAAGGGAGGTCAGAAGAATACAGTGTATGCCCCAGGAATGGAATTATAGATGGTCTGAGACACTGAATGGATGCTGGGAACTGAACTTAGAACCTCTGCAAAGGTAACAAGTGTTCTCAGTCACTCAGCCATTTCTCCAGCCCCCAAAATATTTTTTTAATTACTCAATCTCACAATGTGACTCCACTATGTGTGCTCTTCTGTTATTTTATATTTCTATATCACTTCATCAGAGTTCACCTTCTCAGTACACTTAGGTTACAGAATTACTTCAGACTGTAACAAAATATAGATGTTGAAGGAGAAAGTTCAGCCAGAGTTGGAAAGAAAAATCTGTTCCAAGAGTATCAACTTTTAAGACCCATTTGCCAACAGCAATACAGACTTACTTTATAAAATTTAGGGAAAACTAATTCTTAACAAAGTGATATTGCTCCTTTTATAACACTATCTTGAATATCAAAGTCATGTATTAGAATGACCACAAACATTAAGACTGTTAGTAAGTACCTTGAGCTACAGTGGTTTACAATACCAACATAGTTTTAAAAAAAAAAAAATCACAAACAAGGGAAACAACAACAAAACTCTTTTCTTTTTGGACTTGGACCAAAAACCTAAATATAGAACTTGCCTTAGGATGTCTTTTCCTAGGTCTTACTATTTTGTCATTTTTGGTTGCTTTGTAGGTAAAGTAAAGTGTACTTACTTCAAAGAACATGCTATTTTTCAAGTATGCTACTAGTTATTAATACACCTTGAATAATTTAACAGTAAAAGAAAATCTATGAACTCCCTTACTAGCATGAATTCTTTGCTGATTAATGGTTTTTTCAAGTTCTCTTCTCAGTCTGACTTCTGCCCCATACTTTCCAACAGTGCCGTCATCCACCAAGATGAAATGGGAGTGCAGATTATTCAGAACATTCAATTTGCTCAAGGGATTCAATAGGGTTTGATAAGGAGCAACCACCTAATAGTGAAAACAAGAGTCAAGGCAAGGGAGCTGAATGTTACACAGTGTAAGATAAATTCTGAAGTGATCCACAGATAAAAGTTACAATTATTTTCATTTATATATAAATAAAAAGAACAAGCTTTTATATGTTTGAAGATGAATAATAAATGTTTTTTTTAGCCAAGTTTTTTTATCATTGCATGCAAAAGGAGCAATAAAATATACAGTGCTGTTATAAATTTGTTTAAATGCGTAAAGTACAATACAAAAGACAATAAAAAAGCAGCAAAATGTGAAAGCGTTTTTTTCCAAAGCATATATATAGCCTTTTTAAACAGACATTAGAAATTTAGTATCATTTGAAAATGATTGCCATAATTTAGATTTTTTTTTCCTTCTGGTTATTTTTTAAAGACAGGATTGCATTATATAGCCCCAGTAGCCTGGAACTTTGCAATGTAGATCAAGCTAGCTTCCACTGACACTCAGAGATTGATTTGCTTCTGCCTCTGTGCACTGCAGGCTGGAACTAAAAGCCTGCAATGGCACAGCCATATCCACTGGGGATGCTGAAGGGTCATGAAGCCAGCACCGTTGCTCGATATAGTTGCAGCAAACCTGAACAGATTGCTATAATCTCTGTCCTTCTATCTCTAACTTTTGGGTTTTGGTCCCTTTGTGTTGCATTCTTAGGGACTTTCTGCATTTTGATGAATTTTATTTCTTTTACTGAGAAAAATTATATCTGAGTCTTTTTAAGAAAATCCTAAAGCCAGGCGTGGTGGCGCACGCCTTTAATCCCAGCACTTGGGAGGCAGAGGCAGGCGGATTTCTGAGTTCGAGGCTAGCCTGGTCTACAGAGTGAGTTCCAGGACAGCCAGGGCTACACAGAGAAACCCTGTCTCAAAAAACCAAAAAAAAAAAAAAAAACCTAAAAAAAATTCCTAAAATAAACTTGATCTGGCCATTATTTGCAAGTCTTCCTTATGCTCTGAACATCATTAAGCTAGATAAGGCCACTGCTCCAGAAATGTTCTTGGGATATCTGCCCCTGATCAACCGCAAACAGCATAATTGGTACAGGGTAAAACAGTCAACTGACAAACTGACTAGCCAGGTTACAGATACAAGGTCTCTTTTTACTATAGGCTTAGAGCACTCTGAAAAATGTATTTTAGAGATATGGGGTTGTACAATGTATATACCTGAAGGAAAACAACTTAGTAATTAAGATAGATTGACTAAAATAAACTTTTCCTACTTTACAGTATAAATGATGAAACACATAGTAAAATAAGTTAGGTATTAGTATTTGCTATTCATAAAAAGACTGGTTCAGATTTTTTCTGTTTGCCTGGAGTGTCTAAAAGCAGGCTGTCATATAATAAGTGAGATTGCTTCAGAGGAGACATTCTTTATATTCTTTAAATAGGAGCTATAAGGCTAATAATAAAATCTGTTCTATTCATATTTTCTAATTGTAACTAAATTTACAACCATGGGCCAATGAAAAATTTTAAAAATTTCTGTTCCACTTGAGATAAACATTAGTCTGTCTTTGTTCTGTGAAACTTGTATAAATAAAGAAGCACTTGAGAGTCAGAACTGCTAAGTTCCCCTGACCATCGAGTGACTCTCTCACTTCCTTTCGTGACTCATCTCCACTGTGGGTGCCCTATCAGCAATGAACCTAAGACCCTCAGCCAGGTATGTTCACACCCCAAAGCCCTTGGCACTCCACTATCATGCCCAGCCAGTTTTACTTTAATAGGTTCCTGACGAATATCTATAAACCAGTTCACATCTTCAATCTATTTGAATAAAGCACTAGCATTTGATTCCTACTCTTGATGATGAGATTAATGTCTAACATTATAATAACTAGTTAGATCTCTGAGTTCGAGGCTATCTTGGTCTATTAGTCTATAGAGCAAGTTCCAAAACAGCAACAGTTACACAGAGAAACCGTGTCGTGAAAAAAAAGAAAAAAGTAAAAGAAAGAAAAGAAAAAAATTAATTACAATACTAATGAAAAACATGTTAAAATAACATTCTACATTAAAGATAGAAAACAAAAAGGACCAATACTATTATAAGCATTTATATTGATAAAAGAAATAGATGAAGACCTCAGAAAATGGAAAAATCTTCCATGCTCGTGGGTTGGCAGGATTAATATAGTTAAAATGGCAATCTTGCCAAAAGCAATATACAGATTCAATGCAATACCCATCAAAATCCCAACTCGGTTCTTCATAGAGATAGAAAGAGCAATTCTCAAATTCATCTGGAATAACAAAAAACCCAGGATAGCTAAAACTATCATCAACAGTAAAAGAACTTCTGGGGGAATCAATATCCCGGACCTCAAGCAATACTACAGAGCAGTAGTGTTAAAAACTGCATGGTATTGGTACAGTGACAGAGAGGTGGATCAATGGAATAGGATTGAAGACCCAGAATTGAACCCACACATCTATGGCCAATTGATCTTTGACAAAGGAGCTGAAAACATCCAGTGGAAAAAAGATAGCCTTTTTAACAAATGGTGCTGGTTCAACTGGAGGTCAACATACAGAAGAATGAGAATTGATCCACTCTTATCAACTCTAAGTGATCAAGGACCTCCACATTAAACCACACACTAAAATTAATAGAAAAGAAACTGGGGAAGACCCTTGAGGACATTGGCTGGGGGGGGGGGGGGGAGTTCCTGAACAGAACACCAATAGCTTATGCTCTAAGATCAAGAATAGACAAATGGGACCTTATAAAATTACAAAGTTTCTGCAAGGCAAAAGACACTGTCAAAAGGACAAATCGGCAACCAACAAATTGGGAAAAGATCTTTACCAACCCGACATCTGACAGAGGGCTAATATCCAATGTATACAAAGAACTCAAGAAGTTAGACCCCGGAAAACCAAATAACCCTATCAAAAAATGGGGTACAGAGCTAAACAAACACTTTTCACCTGAAGAAATTCGGATGGCTGAGAAACACCTTAAAACATGTTCAACATCATTAGTCATTAGAGAAATGCAAATCAAAGCAACCCTGAGATTTCACCTCACACCAGTCAGAATGGCTAAGATTAAAAACTCAGGAAACAGCAGGTGTTGGCGAGGATGTGGAGAAAGAGGAACACTCCTCCACTGCTGGTGGGACTGCAAGCTGGTACAACCACTATGGAAATCAGTCTGGTGGTTCCTCAGAAAACTGGACATGATATTTCCGGAAGACCCAGTCATACCACTCCTGAGCATATACCCAGAAGATTCCCCAGCATGCAATAAGGATACATGCTCCACTATGTTCATAGCAGCCTTATTTATAATAGCCAGAAGCTGGAAAGAACCCAGATGTCCCTCAACGGAAGAATGGATACAAAAAATGTGGTATATATATATATACAATGGAGTACTATTCAGCCATTAGAAACATGAATTCATGAAATTCTTAGAGAAACGGATGGAGCTGGAGAACACCATACTAAGTGAGTCTCAAAAGAATACCCATGGTATGCACTCACTAATAAGTGTATATTAGCCTAGAATCTTGGGACACTAAAGACACAATCCACATACCAAATGATGTCCAACAAGAAGGAAGGAGTGGACCCTGGTTCTGGAAAGGCTCAAAGCATCAGTGTAAGGGAATACCAGAACAGGGAAGTGGGAAAGGGTGGATGGGGGAACACGGGGAGGGAAAAGGGCATGTGGGACCTTTGGGGGGCAGGGAACCAGAATATATCCAATTTTTAAAAAAGTATGTTTTTTGGCAAAAAATTTTAAAAAAATAAACATTTTCCAACGGATCAAAAAAGACCACTAGAAATTTTGTTTTAAACTTAGTGTGAAAGTATGATACAGTCTATCAAGTTGGCTAGCATTATTCCTGTTTATATATAAGCTCAAATTTAAGAGATTAGGAAAACAACTTTCTTACATCTCTCCCAACAAGATCGTTTCTGTTTTCTATCACTCCCCATGGAGCTATTCCAATAGTGCAAATTTTTCGAGATGATCTGGAAGCATGTTCTTTGAGGGCATCACCAACATGTTTTGCCACACCTGTTCATACAAAATTTAATTACCATTAGAAAAACCCTGTAGTTTCTAATGTTACAGTTTATGACATTTGTTTAAAGAAAGATCCTAAGGCTGTAAGATCCAAAGCCAAGCTTATAAAAACTGTAAGATAAACCAACAGATTAACAAAACCACAGAGTATCAAATCTATTGCCAACTGTCCAAAACCCATGAAAATTGAATCCTATCACATTGGTAAGTCTAGTCCTAATAAACTGATGCATAATTTGCATCTTGTAACATATTAGATCTCCTCTTTCACATGAGACAAAGAAAATAACATTATCACTGATCTATTCCCACTGTCTTACTTGCTTAAAAATAATCCATTTTGCCGGGTGTGGTGGCGCACGCCTGTAATCCCAGCACTTGGGAAGCATAGGCAGGCGGATTTCTGAGTTCGAAGCCAGCCTGGTCTACAGAGTGAGTTCCAGGACAGCCAGGACTACACAGAGAAACCCTGTCTCAAAAAACAAAACAAAACAAAACAAAAAATCCATTTTCAAACCACATTCAGGTAATCTTTGTTCTTACCAACTAACACCTTAAAAACCTTCCTCCTCTTCTTTTTTGTTTTTGTTTTTGTTTTTGGAGACAGGGTTTCTCTGTGTAGTCCCAGCTGTCCTGGAACTCACTCTGTAGACCAGGCTGGCCTCTAACTCAGAAATCTGCCTGCCTCTGCCTCTGCCTCCCAAGTGCTGGGATTACAGGCATGCGCCATCATGCCCAGCTTTATTTCCTCCTCTTCTGAAAGAGTAAAAGACACAATGTTTGTTAATGTCCTGTAAGACCTTAAAAAGTTTTGTCTTCCATGCTTCCACACTATACCAACTCCCAAGAACTTCTGACCAGCACTCCTTCTTTACTTACCTTTATGTTGCATAGGGAACTTAGTCTTGTAATACACCTGTCTTTTCTACATGCTCTGTCCTAAGTTTTTCTTGTTCCTTTGTTTATTTCCATCTTCCTTAAAATATTACCATATCAGTAATATTCTGCTTACTCTTAAATAGTCAGCTTGACTATACTGAGATGTCAAGACACTAGTAAAGCTCAAGTCTGGGTAGCTGATGTTTCCAGACACATTTGATCACAAGGGCTCTGATCTGATGAACAGATTCATAGTACAATGGCTTTTTTGGAGGTTGTCAAAGGTAGGAAGGAGGTAGTGCAAAGCTGAAGGAAGATCCTTAGGGCCATGTCCCTGTTCCTTCTTATATTTCCTCCTCTCTGCTTCCTGGTCTCTATGACAGACTGACATTTCTAAAACCATGAGTCAAAATAAACAGTACCTCTCTTTAAAGGTAGTTCTTCTCAGGTACTGGTAACACACTGGTAACATCAGTGAGACTGATACCAAAGTAGCCTCTCTATCATCCTCTGCAATCTTTCTTTATCCCATTTTTCTGCGTATCACTGATCATCTTATACACTACACATATGACTTACTATAATACTAAAAATGTCTATTTTGTGGAACAATATATATCCTGAAGCTCAAAGAATGTCTTACAGCAAGTCTAAACAAATAATTATTAATAATGTATAAGATGATCAGGGTGATTTAAGTAAATAATTATGTTTAACTTTAATTATTTAAATTTCCCATCCCTTGTAAATTCAAAGTTTAAACATTATACAAAAGACTCTTAAAGGAAGAGGAACTAACAAATGAAAAAAAAATTTTTTTTTTTTTAAAAATTAACTTTTTATTTAATCTTGTTGGTTTGTTCACTTTTTAGACACAGGGTCTCACTATGTAGCCCTGACAGTCCTGGAATTCACTCTATAGACCAGGCTGGTCTCAAACTCATAGAGATCTACCTGCCACTGCCTCTCTGGTGCTGGAATTGAAAGCGTGCACCACTACTGCCAGGTTGAAAATTTAATTTTTGAAGGCTACTTTTTTTTTTTAAACAATTTTATTTTTATGTATATACATGTCTGCATGTATGTGAATCACATATGTTCCTAGTGCCCAAGAAAGCCAGAAAAAGGTATCAGATTCCCGGGAACTGGAAAAGATAGTTGTGAGATACCACGTGAATGTTGGAAACAAAACTCATGTCCTCTACAAGAAAAGCCAGTGTTCTTATCTGCTGAGCATCTCTCCAGCCTCCAAAGGATAAGCCTTTAGTACTATCAAAAGAGCAGACAACCATTCTTCTACCAATTTATCAGTAGTCAGAAATGACAATACTTTAGAGTCAGCAAATGTTTTAGCAATAGACAAGCATTAACATTTGGGCTGTGTATAGTATGTACTTACTAGTCTTCGTTATAAATATAGACAAATGAATGTGGCTATGTTCAAATTAATATTTATTCATAAGAACAAAAATTACCTAAGCTGGATCTGGCACACAGGCCAACTTTGTGAACTTAAAGTGTATATTTTGAAGGCCTACATGACAACTAAAAAGATTGTTATTTTTATCAATGAAGTTACCAAAGATTATAGGTTAACAGAAGAATCAAAAATTTTAAATAATTTATTATTTCAAATGTCAAACTGATATGAAAGATTGGGAAACATTAGATAAAACTGATAAGTGTTCATATTACCTGTATTTACTCCTCCAGTTAAAATCCAAGCTCCGGTTGTAACTGCAGCTTTAATAAGACCCTTTCCAAGCAACTGCTTGATTCTTGGATGAAGCTCAAATTTCTGCATGCCTCCATGTACAGAAATAACAAGTTTGGGTAACTCCATTTGCCATTCTTTAAGCAGAAGTTGCAGAATGATTTCAGGTTTGGTATCATATGATAGTCTCACATACTAAAACAAACAAAGGGCCAAAATAACTATGTTCATAGATTTAATAATGCAACATTATCTAGTAATAAAAAAAATTACTTAAATTAGATCATGTAAAAAGTTTTCATGGGCCATTTTCAAAATATTTACACTCCTAGAAATATAAAATAGTAAATGGCTTTAAAATTTGGAAAAATACATGTGATATTTACAGTTCTAGCATTGTAACTCACCAAAATCAGGATACAGCTCTCAATTTGTCTATTACTGATTAACCCATCCATAACATTTATTGCCCTGTTTAACTATGAATGCACCTTGAGTTGGAGGTGTTAGGACAAACAGCATGTGTTTTTTGGAATCAGTCAGGAACAATAGCAGTAATAACTTACGAACAAAAGAAAATTTGGAGATTAGCATGATGTCTTAGGAAGATGCAAAGGTTATAAAGTAATTAACAATTATATTACATTATTTTAAAATGCACAGAATTTAAATGTTTGCCAGCAAATGCACATTAGTCCCAAGAGAAAGAATGGCGTTACAGATGTTCTAAAAGTTCTCACAAGTGAGGAGTAGAGCCGGGCAGTGGTGGCGCACGCCTTTAATCCCAGCAATTGGGAGGCAGAGGCAGGCAGATTTCCCAGTTGAGGCCTACAGAGTGAGTTCCAGGACAGCCAGGGCTACACAGAGAAACACTGTCTCAAAAAAAAAAAAAAAAAAAAAAAAAAAAAAGTGAGGAGTAGGTAATTTTTTATAGAGAGCAGTAAGTTAAAATTGTATTTTATTTCAAGATCACACTAAAGAAGAAAAATGTATAAATAAAAGGAAGCCAATCAAAATAATATAAGACAAGTGGATAAAGAAAAAAGGGAAGACAAGTAGATAGCTAAGCTACAATAGTTAAAATGAAACAAATTCAAAAATTTGATTTTAAAAGGCCATCTATATATGCTACTAAAAAGATACTTTTGGGGGCTTTGATTTTCTTTAGCACACAGGGTTTTCCCATACTGCCTAGCCTGATCCCAAAAGTGGGTTCAAATAATCCTTAAACTTTGGCTTCTCAAATGGCTGGAATGTCAGGCATATGTCACAATGCCAGGAAGGGGGGTGGTGGTGTTATCTTAAGAAAATGTTAAAAAAGAAAGGAAAGGAGATTTAATTTTCCTTTCAGAAAATAGATTCTGACAATAAACATAAAAGTAAGACTTTTTAGAATGATGATCTGATCCACAAAAAATATAACAATTCTGTATCTATGTCAACCCATGTTAAGAACTTCAATATATACACTGTACCTTACTCAGTTTTGGTACTACACATATTATGAAATAAATGAAGTAACAAATAAATCAAATAAATGTCTTACCTTAGCTCTGTAGGAATGAGAACCCCCTTGAAAATTGATGACTCCATATGCATCTGTTGGGCTCTGCTCCGTGTGCTTTTCCACAGACCATTCTTCTGGTGTCTGGTTAAAGTGTTCACCCAATTTCACATCTGAGTATTTCATGGCAAGACTTGCAGTAAAGCATGCATGTTGCTTGACTAAACGACCACAGAAACATCTAAAGGGAAAAAGCAAAAGTTTATAAAGAGACCTTTCAAAAAATTAAGAGTGAAAGGAAAGCAAGTAGGAAGGGTACCCACAGAACACCTGTGAGGTGAGAGTAACAAGGGAAGACTGGCAGCCAAAGGGCTTCCAGCTTGTGTCAATTTGACACACAAAACCAACCAGCACACACACTGAAGAAAAAGATTTCCAAATTTGAAAATTCTTGAACCCATGTACCTCAGCAGTTCAACAAATAAACAAACCAGGCATAAACAGAACCATATTATGGCCAGGAGTGGTGGTACATATCTTTAATCCCAACACTTAGAGTGGACCTCTGAGTTCCAGGACATCCAGAGCTACATAAAGAAAACTTGTCTCAAAACAAAAGCAGGACACCGCTGAAAGCCAATGGTGAGGGAAAGAAGTCTTAAAACAAGCTAGAATAAAACGAGAGAGAGAGAGAGAGAGAGAGAGAGAGGGAGGGAGGGAGGGAGGGAGGGAGGGAGGGAGAGAGAGAGAGAGAGAGAGAGAGAGAGAGAGAGAGAGAGAAGGCATTGATAGAACCTGCAAGGTGTGGTGCATATAACTGTAACCACAACACTTGGGACATGGAGGCAAGAGAGCAAGACTCAAGATCAGCCTTGCCCCAGGTGTTTGAAGCCAGCATGGACTACATGAGGTCCTGTCTCCAACAGAGACAACAAACATGAAAAAGAATGAAGACTGCAAAGGGCGAGGGGAGAAGAAAATCTTGCATGTCAATTTTATGTGTATGAGTGTTTATCTGAATTATGTATGTGCACCACATGCAAGCAATGCCAAAGATGCTAGAAGCAGATATTGAATCCCCTGGAACTAGAACTAAAGTCAGTAGTAAGCAGGCATTCGGCTGCTGGGAATCAAAGTTGGGTCCTCTCGAAGAACAGCCAGTGTTCTTAACCAAGGATCCATCTCTCCAGTTTGCAATTAATCTCTTTTAATAGAAAATCAGAAGTAATATTATATATTAAGCATAAATGACCTAGTCACTACTCATTTCTAAATTTCTTTAAGGGGGAAGGAGGAGAGAAGGAATTACTGTGTAACCCTAGTCGGGTGGAGGTTCACTATATGTGAACAGGCTAGGCTTGAGCTCACAGAGATCTGCCTGCCTCTGTCTCCTGAATGCTGGTAGCGTCGCCTACCAACCACATTCTATTTCTATTTTTTTTAGATTTATCTTATTTATTTTATGAATATGAGTACACTGTAGCTATACTGATGGTTGTGAGCCATTATGTGGTTGCTAGGAATGAAGGTCACTTGCTCCAGCCTACAGATTTACTTATTATTATATCTAAGTACACTATAGCTGTCTTCAGACACACCAGAAGAGGGCATCAGATCCCATTACAGATGGTTGTGAGCCACCATGTGGTTGCTGGGATTTGAACTCAGGACCTTTGAAAGAGCAGTCAGTGTTCTTAACTGCTGAGCCATCTCTCCAGCTTCACATTCTATTTCTTACACTAAATGTAGAAAGGTAAATTATTAGTTCAAGAAAAAAACATTTATTTTAAAGTAAATAATGTTCATTAAAATGTATAAAACATTTTATAAGAAAACTAATATATTTATCAGTTTCCTGATTGAACCACCAGATCTTTAACTGTCAGATCTCCCATAGACTGTTTTGTTTGTCAGAATCCCCTGTCCCTTCCTTCTCTGTTCAACTAACTCTCACTCTCAGAACCCTACTCTGGTAGCTTTAAGTTTGAAACAGAATTGTCAAATGTTTGAGTAAAAAGTCCTTCAAATATAATAATATCAATTTTAGCACACTGTGCTATACCTGAAGTGTCTAATATATCAGTTAAGTTTATTTTTAAAAAAAACTTTTTTTTAGATTTTTTTTTTTTATGTATATGAGTACACTGTAGCTATTCTGATGGTTGTGAACCGTTATGTGGTTGCTAGGAATGAAGGGGGAAATAGAATGTGGTTGGTAGGCAACGCAATGTATAATAAACTCACCTGACAAGTTGCTGACAAATCTGACATCCTGGAAGACATCTATAAAAATGTAGAAAAGTAAATTATTAGTTCAAGAAAAAAACATTTATTTTAAAGTAAATAATATGTTCATTAAAATGTATAAAACATTTTATAAGAAAACTAATATATAAATATATTTTAATAAATACCATACATCATGCAGACCTTGGTTTATACATTCAACTAACCTTTTCAATTTGCATAGAATTATGTTTTAAGTGTTATTAATTTTGAAATAAAAGCAAGAAACAACAAAGTAAAATGATAATTTAAATATATAAAAGCATGTTTACATGTAGGAAAAATCTGCAACTAATAAGACTTAAACAAAAATTTTAAAGTTTCCCTCATAGAGCTTCCTCAAATCAATTTGTTAAAATCCAACATAAAAATGGAAAAATATGAAAGTTCACAGTAAAAACATACATATGGAAAGACTCAATTAGGAAAAATTTTAAAAATATTTAGTTTCATGAAAACAGGGAAGTCTTATCTGCTGGTGAAATATATATTAATATTTTTATGAGCAACAATTTGATAATATTTGTCAAAATAAAAAAGTATCAATTCCTCACACTCTAATCCAAAATCTGAAAGTATGGGTCAGGTCTGTGGCTATAGCTCAGTGACAGAGCAGATGTCTAACAGGCACGAAACTCTGGGTTTAACTCCTCAGCACTGATAACAAAACAGCATTTTAAAAGTATATGCTGGTCGGGTGGTGGTGGTGCACGCCTGTAATCCCAGCACTTGGGAGGCAGAGGCAGGTAGATTTCTGAGTTCGAGGCCAGCCTGGTCTACAGAGTGAGTTCCAGGACAGCCAAGGCTACACAGAGAAACCCTGTCTTGTAAAACCAAAAAAAAAAAAAAAAAAAGTATATGCTAAAATCTGTCTAAAGTATCTGAAGTATATGTAAAAAAATGAAAATTATAAGGTAATACATTATAGCATTCCTTTTTTTTTTTGTTTTGTTTTGTTTTGTTTTTCGAGACAGGGTTTCTTTGTGTAGCCCTGGCTGTCCTCGAACTCAGAAATCCGCCTGCCTCTACCTCCCAAGTGCTGGGATTACAGGCGTGCACCACCACGCCCGGCTGCATTATAGCATTTTTAATAGAGAAAAACAGAATATAACTGAAATGTTCATCAATAAGGTACTACTGTATTAACATAAGTGATTTAGACATATAACTCATAACATGCCACAAATGAATATAAAGTACTAAGCTGGAGATACAGCTCAGCGGCAGAGTACGTGCCTAGCGTGAGAAGGCTAAAAGTTCTATCCTTAGTACCACTAAAAAAGTGTGTGTGTGTGTGTGTGTGTGTGTGTGTGTATCCGCGCGTGCTCACTGCGCACACCAGGTGTGATAGTACATGTGGGAGACAGAAGGATGCCCATAAATTCTAGGTCAGCCTGGTCTAAATAGCCAGGTGTCAGGCTAGTGTGGGCTATACAGTAAGACCCTGTCTCAAAAAAAAAAATGAAGCAATGGTCTCCAAGTTAAGAAATAAAGATAAAAGATTAAACAGTGTGAACTTTAAAGTTGTGGAGAAGGATACACACACACACACACACACACACACACACACACACAATTTGCTCGGACATGCAAAGACTATTTCTAGAAGGTATGAAGGATATGTTCATGCATACAATTCTGCAAGATTGAAAGCCAAAGGCTTCCTTGATCACTTCTCCAAGTTTTTATCTTGAAGATTTATTTTATATGTATAGGTGTTTTGCCTGAATGTATGTCTGTGGACCACATGTACATAATGCCCTTGGAAGTCAGAAAAGGAAACTAGATCACTTGGTATTGTAAATCAGTTGTGAGCTGACATGTGGAAGCTGGATTTGAACTTAGATTCTCCAGAAGAGCAGTCAGTGCTTTTAACCAACCAGTGAGCCATCTCTCCATCGTCCCACAATGGTTTTTTTGTGTTTTGGTTTTTGTTACGTTTTTGATACAGCATCTCTTTCACTGAACCTGGGGTTGCTGTTTTAGCTAGACTAACTGGTCAGTGTGGTCCTTGGATGTACCTATTTCTGCCTACCACAATGCTAAGAATACAGGCACATGATACCACACTTAGCTTTTAGATGAGTGCTAGGGAGCTGAACTGATAATGACTGTACTTTATCCAGGTCTCTCTGGAAGTTACTTCAAGGAATGGACATTACCAGAATATTTTGTGATGTTATGGCCAAAGAGTGGTTGTAGAAAAAAAGACTTTCACTTAAAATATTTGTGATAGGTTGTTGTTTCTTTAAAGTCTGGTGAGTGCTTATATTATTTCTACTGCAGAGTAAAATTAACAAAAGCACAAGAAAGAAACAAACTCCCCATCACTAATGCAATCTATTGTTTTTGTTTTGGGGCAAAGGGGGTCACTATGTAGTTGTCCTGGTTAGACTAGAAACTGATTATATAGACCAAGTTGCCTCAAACTTGGAAATCAACATCTCTGTCTCCTACATGCTAAGATTAAATAAATTTACATCACTACAACCCTGAATCACATTTACTGGGTTTTGTTGTTGATGGTGGTAGTGTTTTGGGGGAAGGGTCTTAGTGAGTTTTCTGTTTGTTTTGTTTTTACAGTTTCTCAGTATAGCCTAGTATAACTATAGCATAGTATGTGCTGGAACTCATTCTGTAGACTAGTCTAACCTGGTGCTCCCACCTCTACCTCTAGAGGGCTGGGGTTAAAGGCAAGTGCCACTAACCCTGGCTCTGAATCTACTGTTTTTAATAAAGCAAAAAAATGACACTTTTCAGGGAGAAAATGGTATCTTAGAACTAGGACACTGATTATTAACCCCAGTATTAGGAATACTATAGCATGTTACCTGTGATGTACCAATAGAACCTATCTTTAGTAAGTCATATTAGAAAAAAAGTGGCAGAATTTAATTATTTCAGGGACATTAAGGTAATCTAATGACTTAAAGAATTCAAAATCTCTGCAGGGTCTGGGAAGCTGCCTCAGTCAGTATACTTCTTGTCACATACACATAGACTCCCAGCATCAACATTCACAAATGAGGAAGGGGGAGGGGCTAAACAACAGTGTGTGCCTGCAACCCTGGAAGGCAGACAGGGAGGGCTCCTGTCATAGTTTAAATATACTTAACCCAGGGAGTGGCACTATTTGGAGGTGTGCCCTTGTTGAAATAGGTGTGTCATAGTAAGTATGGGCTTTTTTTTTTTTTTTTTTTTTTTTTTAATGGTTTTTCAGAGACAGGGTTTCTCTTTGTAGCCCTGGCTGTCCTGGAACTCACTCTGTAGACCAGGCTGGCCTTGAACTCAGAAATCCGCTTGCCTCTGCCTCCCAAGTGCTGGGATTACAGGCGTGCGCCACCACGCAAGTACTGGCTTTAAGACACTCATCCTAGCTACGGAAGTCAGATTCTGCTAGCAGCCTTCAGATGAAGATGTAGAACTCTCAGCTCCTCCTGCACCATGCCTGCCTGGATGTTACCATGTTCCTGCCTTGATGATAATGGGACTGAACCTCTGAATCTGTAAGCCAGTCCAAATTAAATGTTGTCCTTATAAGAGTTGCCTTTGGAGCCCGGCAGTGGTGGCACATGCCTTTAATCCCAGCACTTGGGAGGCAGAGGCAGGCGGATTTCTGAGTAGGCCAGCCTGGTCTACAGAGTGAATTCCAGGACAGCTAGTGCTATACAGAAAAACCCTGTCTCGAAAAACCAAAAAATTAAAAAAAAAAAAAAAAAGTTGCCTTTGGGTTGGAGAGATGACTTAGTGGTTAAGAGCACTGACTGCTCTTCCAAAGGTTCTGAGTTCAAATCACAGCAACCACATGGTGGCTCACAACTATCAGTAATGAGATCTGACCGGCTCTTTTGGGTGTGTCTGAAGACAGCTACAGTGTACTTACATATAATAAGTAAATAAATCTTAAAAAAAAAAAAAGAGTCGCCTTGGTCACGGTGTCTGTTCACAGACCCTCTAACTAAGTGAGCTCTACTGCTTTGTAGATCAGATAGCTGCTACATATAAGCTGGACAATTAGGGTTTAGATAAAGTTTAAGAAAAGAAATTCTAGAGCACTGGTAACTTGCTAAGTCTCTTTTCCCATTCCCAAAAGAAAAATTAATAGTAATCTCAATTATGTGCATTTGTTTGCTAAATACAAATAACAATAAATTTATATTAAAATCAATGTATGCTTACCTGTGAGGGTCTTGGGAGCTTGGTATAATATATACACACTCCCTCTTGGTCAAAGTACTCTCTATCCAGGATTTCTGGGACTAAAACAGAGTTTAAAGATGGTTTACAAATTTACAGCCTGCTAATCTGAGAAAGTAATTTTACAATAGAGACACAAAAAAGTGTATAGTATTTGTTTTAATCTACTAAATAGGTGTGATATATTATTCTTAATGATGGTACACCTAAACCATTAAAATAATTCCACTTGAACCAACATGATTTAACAGTACTGTGCCAAAGGAAACAAACCAAGTATGAGAGTCTCAGAATAAGGCATAAACCTCAAGAATTAATACCATCCTGAACCACTGAAGACTCAAAAGTGACGGCCACATTTAATTTAGAGAAAACAAAGCCCAGCCTATGCTATCAGGCATTTCTAGAAAGCTTAAGGGCACATGTTGGCTAATGGTACTGTGAAACAAAGGGGCAGCAAGCAAAATTCTAGTGAAAGGAAAGATATCAGGAAAAACTGTTAAGCATAAGTAGAAATAGAGCAAATTATCTATGATCCTCTCAGACAGCAGCCTATCTCATCTGACCTTGCAACACCACTGTCCAGCTAAACACACTTCTCTCTATTCAGGAAAGATTTATATAAAGTTTTAAACACAATTAACAAGATCATTTTGATAAATATGTGCCCATTTCTGCATCCCACATTAAAAAAGATGCTTTTACTTTCTTCAGACATACAGAGGAAATTCACAAAGTAATGGTATATTTATCTAAAAGGATGAATCAACAAACATTCCATGTATACTTATAAAATATACAGACTGATCACACTGTAATAAATCAAATTAGTTCTCAAAACTTAAGGTACTTAGGAATCAAAATAAAAATCATAAGTATCAAGTCGGACCTTTAGTCCCAGCACTTGGCAAGCAGGCAGATAGATCTCTGTGAGTTCAAGACCAGCCTGGTCTACAGATAGTTCCAGGACAGCCAGGGCTACACAGAAAGAAATACTGTCTTGAAAAACCAAACAAACAAACAAACATAAGTATCTGAAGTTCTTAGATGTGAATAAGGAGTCACATATTCTGTTCTGGTTTGCTTTCTTGCTTCTTGTAGTGATAAAACATCATAACCAAAAACAACTCAAGGAAGAAAAGGTTTATTTCATCTTATACTTCCAACTAACCGTTCATCACTGAGGAAAGTAAAGGCAGAAACTGATGCTGCTTACAGTCTTGCACAGCTACTTTCTTATACAGCCCAGGTCCATCTAAGGACAAAACTACCCACAGTCGTCTGCTATCTTCTGACCTTCACGTGTGCAAACATAAAGGGGAACAAGGATATGAGGTTAAGTTAGAAGTAATTCTCTAATACTAAGTAACTGAAGATTCTTGAAACCATAGCCCAGTGGCAGAGCAATTAGCGTATGTCAGAGCTAGGGTCAATTCCTGACACTGCATAAAAAAAAAAAAAAAAAAAAAAAACTGGGGGTGGGGGAGGTTTCGAGACTGGGATGATTAGCTCTAGCCATCCTGGAACTCTGTAGACCAGGCTGGCCTCAAACTCAGAGATTTGCCTGTCTCTGGCTCCCAAGTGCTGGGATTAAAGGTGTGTGCCACCACTGACTGAAAAGCAAACAAACAAAAAACACAATTTTTTAAAGTTATATTCTACACACATGCAGATGGCACAGAACTCATATTTCTAAAGGAAACCTATGGAAGAAAATATTAGGAGTGAAGTTCAAACATTCTAATGATAAAATTTAATTCATTTAAAATTTCTGTTTCTGAAATTCAATCATTCTGACCTCATTCGAAAGTCTCCACTTACTAGGTAAAAAGTTCCTTTGAATGTGCTTACTTAGACAAAAATTACACCATTACCTTCAGCCAACAAAGTCACAAGTAAGGCCCTATAGAACTTAGTGTCTTTTATAAACATTTCTTACATGACCAAAGCCCATTTGCATATTCCTTCCAGAATCTCCTTTGTAAACTAAAATCTGGTTATTTTCTGAAGATTGTTTCTTTTGCTCAGGAAAAAAACCTGTAGCTTCACTACCCTGGCAGTCTTTATAATACTTGAAACTTCCCTAGTTTTCGGGGTTGTTTTTGTTGTTGTTGTTGTTTGGTTTTTTTTCTCCTTACGTATAACTGTATTTCCTTCTCAACTACCCTCCATCATTCTCAGTCTCCTATCCCAATATTGGGGGGTAAAAAAGAGAAGAAACCAGAACAAAACTGCGGCAAACTCCTGTAAGAGCTGGCAAGAAAGCTTAGAGAGCAGAAATACTTGCAGCACAAACCTAGTAAATAGAGTTCGATCCTGGAGCAAGGCAGAGGAACACTGAGCTTGTGACCAGCTTGGGCAACATAGTTAGACCCTGTCTCAACAAAACCAGACGAAATTACCCTCCTACTCTGTCAGCATTCACTTTTCCTTCATAGTTGTGACAACTATGCTACCACTCAAATACAACCACTGGCCCTAAGTCCATACATTCTAAATCAGGGACATTCTTCACCAATTTTCTAGTTCTTTTCTTTTCTTTTTTTTTTTTTTCTTTTTTCTTTTTTTCTTCGAGACAGGGTTTCTCTGTATAGCCCTGGCTGTCCTGGAACTCACTCTGTAGACCAGGCTGGCCTCGCACTCAGAAATCTGCCTGCCTCTGCCTCCCAAGTACTGGGATTAAAGGCGTGCGCCACCACCGCCCAACTTAGTTCTTTTCTATTAACTGACTCATTTCCATCAGGATTCAGAATTTTGTCTCCAAGCCTTTAAAGAAAGAACACAAACCTTTTCTTGACTCCACTTTTCCCTCAAGCTACTCAGTTCATGTTTCTGCCTCAACCTGAACAGCACAAAGAACACTAGGAAAAAAAGAGGTTTTTGTTTTGTTTTTAAACTCTCAACATTTCCAATACTTTCTAGAACCTACTTAAAAAAAAGTCAGATTTTCAAGTCAACCCTCCTTAAGTAAGCCCCACTGTTATTGAAGCAGGATATTCCCCTATGTAGACCTGGCTAGCCTCAAATTCAAGAGTTCCAACTGCCTCTGATTCTAGAGATTAAAAAAAAAAAAAATGGGGGTGGGAGGTGAGGGGTTTCTAGACAGGGATTCTCTGTATAGTTCTAGCCATCCTGGAACTCACTCTGTAGATCAGGCTGGTCTCAAACTCAGAGATTCGCCTGTCTCTACCTCCCAAGTGCTGAGATTGAAAGTGTGAAATAAGTTTGACAGACTACCAGCTGATATTCTTCAGATCCCTAGCTTAATTCTCATACTTTGTTTTAGATTATAAAATAGAAGCACTCAATAAACTAGATAATTATTGACTGTTACTGCATAGTCCACTCTTCAATTCCTTGCAGATTCCTTCTCTTTCCCCATTTCAGGGGGTGGATGGGGGGTTGCTACTGACTTAATATGCCCATAACTAATGACATGTTCTATCACTACATCCTCCAGCCCTCCTGGATTGTTTTTCTTTTCTTTTCTTTCTCTTTCTTTTTCTTTTTAAAGACAAGTCTCACCAAGTAGCCCTGGATAGCCTGGGACTTAGGATGAACTCTAACTCAGAGATGGGCTTGCCTCTGCTTCCTTGGGATTAAAGGGGTATACCCCTATGCCCAACCTTCCTTCTCAATCTTTTAAAGGCTGGCACACTTTATTTATCAAAAATCAGATATTAGATTTCTTTTTTTTTTTTTCAACTAGATTTTCCTGTTATGTCCATAGCTAGCTCACTATACACTGGATAACTTGCAAATTTCTATTTCTACATTCCATCCCAACATTGAAAAAAAAAATTGCAGGCCAGGTGTGGTGGCACACACCTTTAATACCAACACTTGGGAGTGAGTTTAAGGCCAGCCTAGACTACTGAAAGATCTGTCTCAAAAAAACAAAACAAATTGTATTTCAATCCCAAACTCATGACACAAACCAACTGTCTGGCATTCAGTTCTTCTGATACCTAAAAAGCACCTCAAACATAAAATTGAATCTTTATCCAAATACTCATTTTTGTGCAGTTTTGCCTAACTTAGTAAAAGGAAAATTAATTTTCTTAATATTGGAGTAATTGAAATATCACAACTCCCCAAGTACAGAAATTACAATCAAGTGCCATCAAGCCCAGAAGTCAAGCAAAATTATAAAAAAGAAAACTACATCTAAAATGCCTCTATCAGATTGCCTCTAGGCAAGACTGTGGGTACATTTTCTTGATTAATGTTTCATACAGGAGGGCCCAACGCAATGGGGCCATTGCCATCCATGCACAGCAGATCCTGGTTTGTATAGGAAAGCAGGATCAAGCCATAAGGACCAAATCAGTAAACAGGTTTTTCTCCATGACTTCTGCTTCCTGCAAATTCCTGCTCTGACTTTCCGTAGTGAATGGTAGTGTATGACCTGAAAGTTATACACTGAAATAAATTCTTACCTCTTCAACTTGCTTTTGGTAATGGTGTTTTTTCAGAACACTAGAAACCTAACTAAGATAGAAATTGGTACCTAGGTTTGTGGGATGTTACTAGGACAGAACTGATGGAGTTTTGGAGGTGACTGTGGAAGGGTATTAGAAAGAGCTTCATGAGCTGCTGAGGGAACTCAGAATATAATGCTGAAAACAAAGCAGATAATAGAGGCCTGGCTTGTGTAGTTTCAGGGGGAAAGTTTAAGAGTCCCTTAAAAGACTACATGGGGACAATTCTATATACTGAATTAAGAATCTGTCATTCTGGGGGCTGGAGAGATGGCTCAGCAGTTAAGAACACTGACTTGGCCAGGTGGTGGTGGCGCACGCCTTTAATCCCAGCACTTGGGAGGCAGAGACAAGTGGATTTCTGAGTTCCAGGCCAGCCTGGTCTACAGAGTGAGTTCCAGGACAGCCAGGGCTACACAGAGAAACCCTGTCTCGAAAAACACCCCCTCCACCCCCCAAAAAAAAACACTGACTTGCTCAACCACACAGTGGCTCACAACCATCTGTAATGAAATCTGATGCCCTCCTCTGGGATGTCTGAAGATGGCTGCAGGCTACAGTGCACTTACATATAATAAATAAGTCATAAAAAAAAAAAAAAAAGAATCTGTGATTCTGGTCAGTTGGTACAGAAGAATCAGCTTTCATTAACAGGAGACCAGAGACATTAAAGTGAAATCTTTGCTTTGTGAGGACAACCCACATTGGTCAGCTGGAATATAAGAATAATGAGCTGTGATTAAGAACAGATTTTTTTTTTTTTGTGGCATCTCCTAAGTAGTCAGCCACATCAAGATGAATATATACTTCCCAGCCATCAGCTGTCAGAAACTCATTGAAGTAGGCAATGAACGCAGACTTTGTACTTCTATGAGAAGCACATGGCCAGAGAAGGTGCTTCTGAGTAAAACAGGAGAAGGGTTATGTGGTCAGAATCATCTGTGGGAACAACAAACAAGGTTTTCCCGTGAGGCAAGGTATCTTGACTCACAGAAGAGTGTGCCTGCTGTTGAGTACCGGTTGTTTTAGACCAAGGGAAACTGGGGAAAGGAAGCATAAGTCTATAGTGGGACAAATTGTAGATGCCAATCTGAAAGGCTCAACTTAGGTATTATTATGAGAAAGAGAGGGTGGGGAGAGAGAGGAAGAGAAAGATGAGAAAGAGGAGCATGTGCATGCAGGGATGGTGGTGGTGGAGCTGAGAGAGACAGAGACAGACAGGCACAGAGAATGAGAATAAGAGAGATTATTCCTGGACTAATAGATACTACTGTGCTTCAATCACTGGGGCCCAAAAGAGCTCAGAGTCTGAACACTTTTCTATATCTTTAAAGAAGATGATGCCCACCAATATGCTGTCAGATAGTCCTTGAACAAAGAATATAAGGAACTCAAGACTAAAGCACCTAAGATTGTTACTTAGCATCTTGTTACTCCACATGGCCTCCAACACAATGTCAATGTATTACTCTGAAGAAACAAAAACAAAACAAAACAAAAAAAAAAAAAAAGAGACTTCAGAACATGTCAAAGCCAAGGGAATGAAGGAAGCCAAAAAAAATATGCCAGAAACAGATTGCCAAGAGACATAGATGTGGGCTGTCTGTGAGTTTCTACTTCTAAATCTGAGTCCAGTAAGAAGTAAGTTTTTAAAAATAACAAATAACTAGGGGGAGAGGGGAGCCGGGAAAAGGTAAATCACTTGGAATGTAAACAAAGAATATAGAAAATATAAAAAAAACAAAAACAAAAACAAATAACCCATGTGTGGTAGCACATCCCATTACCCCTGTAATTCTAGCACTTGGGTGGCAGAGACAGGTGGATCTCTGAATTCAAGGCCAGTCTGGTCTACAGAGTATGTTCCAGGAATGTCAAGGCTATGCAGAGAAACCCTGTCTTGAAAAACAAAACAATACCCACCCCACAAAAGTAATAAATAAATGACCAGACCTTGAAAAAAACATGAAGAGGAAGAAAATAGCATCACTGAGGCAAAATCTTCTGGGAAGTGCTCCCTGAGGGTCAGTACACAAGAAGCTGTGGCCCAGAGGGGACCGAGGCTGGACCTCATGTTGGCAGCCAAACTTAGTCATGTGTAAAAGTAATTCTGAAGACATGAAATGGTCAAGGTGAGCAACTGGGGCTTGGCACCATGAGAGGCCAGTGTAAAGATGCAGCCTCAGCTGGGCGTGGTGGCGCATACCTGTAATCCCAGCACTTGGGAGGCAGAGGCAAGCGGATTTCTGAGTTCGAGGCCAGCCTTGTCTACAGAGTGAGTTCCAGGACAGCCAGGACTACACAGAAAAACCCTGTCTCGAAAAAAAAACAAAAAAACAAACAAAACAAAACAAAAGATGCAGCCTCATTTACAGAGGGTTCAGCAATGAAGAGGCCAAGGAGGAAAGTTGAGGCTTGGTACCATGTGACAGGGCCAGAGTCCCTGAAGAGAGCCCAAGGGAGGCTACTGGTAAAAGTGCAGACTAGTTGCAGGAGAGACTCCAGAATTTTGGAGATGCCAGTTATCATGGAACAACCATCAAAGTCAACAACAGTTGTAAAACCAAGTTGGGCTGAGCCTATAAAACATACTATGTGAAGAGACAAAGGAGCTGGCGGCGGCGGCGGTGATGGCGCACGCCTTTAATCCCAGCACTTGGGAGGCAGAGGCAGGTGGATTTCTGAGTGAGTTCCAGGACAGCAAGGGCTACACAGAGAAACCCTGTCTCCAAAAATCCAAAGAGAGAGAGAGAGAGAGAGAGAGACAGAAACAGAGACAGAGACAGAGACAGAGACAGAGAGACAGACAGACAAAGGAGCTACTCATGCCCTTTGAACCCGGAAGATTGTTAGTCCCACATGTCTGACACTTGGCTTTACCGCTGGACTTTGGTTTTGCTTTGATTTGAATATAACTATGCCCTGGTTCTTCCCTTATTAAATAAGAATTTAACTTTTTTAATATTTTACAGGAACTCAGTTGTCAGAACTTCACTATTTTAGACTTTGAACTTTTGTTTTGTTTTGTTATTTGTTTTGTTTTTCGAGACAGGGTTTCTCTGTATAGCCCTGGCTGTCCTGGAACTCACTCTGTAGACCAGGCTGGCCTTGAACTCAGAAATCCCCCTGCCTCTGCCTCCCAAGTGCTGGGATTAAAGGCGTGTGCCACCACTGCCTGGCTGACTTTGAACTTTTACGGTATTTTAATTTTTAAAAACTGTTGGATTTTTAAAAAGTTGTAATGTTCAAACAAAAAAACAAGAGTTACAGTTTAATAACAATGTAGTGGTGTCAAGGTGACAAGAAGTCAACTGTTCAGATTGTTATGTCAACTTAATACAAGCCAGAGTCACATCTAGGAAGAGGAACCTCAGAAAATGCCTTCAAATTTCAAGTCTAAAAGGCATTTTCTTGATTAATGATTGACTTTGGAAGGCACAGTTTACTGTGGGTACCGTTACCCCTGGGCAGCTGGTCCTGAGTTGTCTAAAGGAGGCAGAGCAAGTCACGAGGAACAAGCCAGTAGGCAGCATTCTTCCAAAGTCTCTGCTTTGGTTCCTTCCTCCAAGTTCCTGCCTTGAATTACTTCCTTCCATGATGGAGTGTGACCTGAATTATAGAATAAAGCCTTTTCTCCCCAAGTTGTTTTGGGTAATAGTGTTTTATATAGCAATAAAAAAAACTAACTAAAATATTTTTTAAAATTATTTATTTTCATTTTATGTACACTGGTGTTTTGCCTGCATATACATCTGTGTGAGGGTGTCAGACCCCCTGGAATTGAGTTATAGTCACTGAGATGGCATATGGGTGCTAACAATTGAACCTGGGTCCTCTGGAAGTGAAGCCAGTGCTCTTAACCACCAATCCATCTCTCTAGCCCCTGACTAAGACAGTTACTAATGAAACTTCAAATTATAAAAATTAAAAACAAAATTACTTTTAAAAAATATAATTTATCAGAAGTATCCTATCTTAAGAGTTTGCATTGCTCTGAAGAGACACCATGACCAAGGCAAATTGGGGCTGGCTTACAGTGTCAGAGGCTCAGTCCATTATCATTATAGTAAGAAGCATGGCAGAATGCAGGCAGACATAGTGCTGGAGGAGTGTAGAGTTCTATGCTTTGATCCAAAGGCAACCAAGAGGAGACTACCTTCCTCAGGCAGCTAAGAGAAGGCTCTCTTCCACACTGGACAGAATTTGAGCACTAGGAAACCTCAAAGCCTGACTGAACAGAGGAACACTTCCTCCAACAAGGCCACACCTATTCCAACAAGACCACACCTCCTAATAGTGCCACTTCCCATGGGCCAAACATATTCAAACCACCACATAGCCATGAACTATTATAAATTATAATGAACCTTGAAGTTTATATTGGTTTTGGATGCAAAATACCTGTGGACAGTTTTTATAATTTGTTGGCCCAACTTCTCGTGCTTTCTTTGCTTCCTATGTGCAGATAAAATTTGATTTCTCGCTTCCTGACTGTCAGGTAGGCAGGCCTCTTGCTCCTGCTGTCAGGCCTTCCCCATCATGATAGGCTCTATCCCTCTATAAGCCCCCCAAAACCTCTGGCTCCCTATGTCACAACAAAAAATAACTACTACATTTACCAAGGAATCTTCTTGAACTCAACTAAAGATAAAACCTTCAAAAATCCAGATGGTGCTGGATAGATGGCTCATTGGTTATAAGCACTGGTTGCTTCTTCCAGAGAACCCAAGTTCAATACCCAGCACTTACTTCGTGGCTCACAACAATCTGTAACTCCAATTCTAGTTGAGTCCGATTCCCTTTTCTATCCTTAACTATCACTGCTCACACATAGTACACATGCGTGCAGGCAAAACACGTATATACATAAAATGATAAAAATCAAAGTTTTTTAAAAAAGGTCTCAAATTATCAACAAGTCAGCATGTCAGCATGAACTGTTCTTTGTTGGCTACAGTTCTTAGATCAACCATAGAACAAATAGATATAATCTGGTCTTTGGTCCTCAGTGGGAGGAGAACCATTGCTTTACTGATCTGCAATTGACTAGTAAGAACTGTATGCATTTTCTAGAGGTAGTGGCGCTGCCTATAATCCCAGCACTTAGAAGATGGAGGCAGGAGGACTGGGGGACTGGGCTACACAGAGCTCCAATCTAACTGGGTTGCAAGCTAGACCCAGTTTCAAAACAGAAGAAAAGTAATGTATCTTCAAGGTATACAATTTGATATTTCTATACACGCTGTGAAGTGATTGTGATTAATATATCATGCAAATATACTCTCAGTAGATTTCAAATATAAAATATTAGTATTATTCACCAAGCCAATTAGGTTTCCAGATTGTATTCCTCTTATAACTAAATTTAAACACTTTAAACATTATCCCTTGCTTCTCTCCCAATAGTAGAGGTGTGGCTTTGAGTCTAAAGGCTCCTGCCCAAATATTTAGGTTATGTCTCACAGCAAAGAATTGGACCAAAACTAACAGACAGTTTCAGAAAGGGAAAGCACTCCTGAGAAAAGAAAATGGGCCAATGAGCTCAAGGAAAAAAGCCCAAAAAGTGCTGAGCCACATAGAGCATACGACCCTTCATATAGCACCTACCTTGCTTATCGACCCCACAGACTCTTCTTGAACATCTTTCTTCCACTTGCTGTATGAAGATCAGGTGGGAAAGGGCTTCCAGTCTCTATTCTTCTGACACACTAACACCCTACTCCTGATAACCACTGTCCTAGATGCCTGTTTTTCACTATTTAGAACCCACAAGTTTTCAGTTAATAAAAACCCTAACTATAATACATACATTCACATGTGTTATCTGTGAAATATTTAGTTATCTTAAAACAAAATTAAGTAACAAAAAAGTCTAACAACTTTTAGACTTTTTTAGACTGAAGAGGAACACAAAAGCTTAAAACTGCTAGCTAGACAATGAAATCAGCAGCAGCATTTCTTTTTTCTTTTTCTTTTTTTTTTTCTTTTGGTTTTTCTGAGACAGGGTTTCTCTGTATAGCCCTTGCTGTCCTGGAACTCACTCTGTAGACCAGGCTGGCCTCAAACTCAGAAATCCGCCTGCCTCTGCCTCCCAAGTGCTGGGATTAAAGGTGTGCATCACCACTGCCAGGCTAGCATTTCTTATAACTATCAGAAACTCATTAATTTTTGTGACAATGAGTAGTAAAAAAATCCCACAGGACAGGTGGGCATCAATTAACTAAAGGTTCTTTTTGCTAATCCACCATCACATTCCAGTCTTAAAACATCCCAACTAGCAGAAGGAGGAATGATATGGGAAGAGGTGAGGTTGCTGAAAACATAAAGGGTGACTCTTCTGGCACCATGTTGACTCTGGAGCAACAAACAAGGTCTGAGACTGAAGAGGAACACAAAAGCTTTAAGATGAGTCAGTAAATGAGGCAGGCCCCAGAGAGTTAGAATCAGTGGGTCCAGAATGAAACACTGGATGGCATCAGGAACTAGGCATCTTTCTTGGCTATCAAGTATTTTAGTCAGGTTAAAAATGTCACAGTTCAGCCGGGCGGTGGTGGCGCACGCCTTTAATCCCAGCACTTGGGAGGCAGAGGCAGGCGGATTTCTGAGTTCGAGGCCAGCCTGGTCTACAGAGTGAGTTCCAGGACAGCCAGAACTACACAGAGAAATCCTGTCTCGAAAAACCAAAAAAAAAAAAAAAAAAAAAAAGAAAGAAAGAAAAGAAAAGAAAAGAAAAAAAAAAAAAGTCACAGTTCTGAGCCAGATCCATTCCTACAGTGTTGCTCAAAGTCAATCAACGCAGCCCTGGAGCATATGGGTGGGGAAGCTGAGAGGGGTGTCACATATAGATTCTTTAAGAATATTAAAAACTGTAAGGGTCTCAGGCAGTGATGGCACATGCCTTTAATCTCAGCACTCAGCACTTGGAGGCAGAAAGAAGCAGGTGGCTCTGAGTCAAGGCCAGCCAGGTCTACAGTATGAGTGCCAGGACAGCCAGGGCTACACAGAGAAATCCTGTCTCCAAAACAAAAACAAAATAAACAAAAAACCCTACAAAGTAGTGATTCTCAACCTTCCTAATGCTGCTACCATTCTTCATTTGTAGTGACCCCCCAACCATAAAGTTATTTTCATTACTACTTCATAACTGTAATTTTGCTACAGCTATAAATTGTATACAATATAAGTATTTTTGGAGATAAAGGTTTGCCAAATGGGCTGAAAACCAGAGAACTGCTGGGCTAGAGAGACAGCTTACTGTTAATAGTGCATATTGCTTATATTAGTTACCTTCCAGTTGCTGTGGTAAAATCCCATGAACATGGCAAATTACACAAGAATTTATTGGGGCTTAGAATTCCAGAAGGATAAGAGTCCATCACAGCAGGGAATCAGCATGAACTCACATCCTTCACTATAAATATGGAGCAGAGAAAGAACTGGAAGTAGGCTAGACTTGTTCATCTCAAAGCCCACCCTTAATGATATACTTTTTTCAGCAAAGTTGTGCCACTTAACCTCCCCAATCAGCACCATCAACTGTGAAGCAAGTGTTGAAATGCCCAAGACCACGGGGACATATCTCACTCAAAGCAGATGCTTGGAGGTAGAGTCTCTTAATAAAGTAACTTTTTCCCTAACAACGCAGCGGCTACATCAAATAAATAGACCCACCCACTAATAGCCAATGATAATATGTGGATATATAACAAAAATTAATCTGAAAAGGGGATACCTAAAGAAGTACTAGGGCATTATCTACTAGAAAGCCTGGGTTTTACTCTGTGAACAAATGCTATTAACACATTGTCTATCTGAGTATTTTGACAGTTCTTTATTAATTCATATGTTTCTCGATCCTTAATACAGAATTCCCTCTCAAAGAAATCTATTTGGTTTAGTAGATAACTTTTCCAATCTTCTAATAACCCCCTCACATACTCTGTCAAAGTAAAGTACATAAAATGGAGTTGCATATAACCTGTCTATATGTAAGGAACTTAGCAATAAAGAAAATTCTACTAGGTTTCATGTCACTGGAAGAAAATATAGTATACTAATACAATTTTTAGCAATTTTTAAAAGATTTTACTTTTTAAAAACAAAGATTTATTATTATGAGTATGTCCGTGAGTGTGTGCCATGTGCTTGTTGATATTCTCAGATGCCAAGAGGGTGTGAGATAACCCTGGAGCTGGAATTACAGTTGTTTGTGAGCCTCCCAATGTAGATGCTAGGAACCATACTCTGATCATCTCCAGCTTTCAATTCTACTTTAAGACAAAAAACAAACAAAAAACAATAACAACAAAAAACCTTATATGACATTAAGACATTTCACCTGAGAGCTGACAAGTACGCATCTCCTTAAATAACGGCTCCACTTCCAGGCATCTGGTTTGGCAGATCAACCTCTACCTACTGATTAGTAACTTCAGGATGTTTTGTTTTGTTTTGTTTGAGACAGGGTTTTTCTGTGTAGCCCTGGCTGTCCTTGAACTCACTGTCTACACCAGGCTGCCCTCGTACCTTGATCCCACCTGCCGCTGCCTCTACCTCCTGAGTGCTGGGAATAAAGGCTTGTGCAGCCGGGCGTGGTGGCGCACGCCTGTAATCCCAGCACTTGGGAGGCAGTGGCAGGTGGATTTCAGAGTTCAAGGCCAGCCTGGTCTACAGAGTTCCAGGACAGCCAGGACTACACAGAGAAACCCTGTCTCGAAAAAACCGAGAAAAAAGAAAAAAAAGGCTTGTGCAGTTGCCACCTCAAGCAGGTTTAACTTGAGGATCTTTAATAAGTGTTTGTGCAATTAAAAGACAAGTGTTTACATAATAGTTTTTTGAGTGAACAGTATGTAATTGTCATATGTAAAACACTTAGAACGACAGCCATATCTAAATGCTAATATATACTAGCTAATCCTGTCAAATTTTGTTTCAAACCTATTAGACACAAGAATATCCTGTCTGTTATAGTAAATTTATATTCTTAAAGATTACAAAGACTTGATTCACATGCTAAAGATAAGGTGAAGCTCTCTAATCTAAGAGAGCTTTTCCAAGCCCCTCTTCATAGTAACAGCTTCTTGGCTACCTTTTCTTCTACTGCCCTGACCCACTACAAAACTGCCAGAAGGAAGTGGGTAACTAAGTGTTAAATTTCCCTTTGTACATTTACAATAAGTAAATTCTGTCAAGGTTGCTAAATTCTTGATATGGCTTAGCTTAGGAGTCTTTTTTCTTTCCATGAGTAAAGAAAAAGGTTGAGGTTTCTGGCAGCCTGGAATTTAGATAGCTGAGGTATTAGGTTATTAGTGTGTTTAAATAATGGTAGGAGAGACAAAAAGTACTTCACAGACTTTAATCCTATCATAGCTCCTGACGTCAAATAGAAAAAAGGACCATCTACCTTTAGATGATAGCAGGCTATGATGTGACATTAAACCAGGTGAAGCAGCATACAACTAGTTAGAGTTATCCAGAACGTGGAGACATGAGGACCATTAGGCCCTTAGGAAACCAGCCTGGGCAATACAGCCAAACCCATTCTTTTTTTTTTTTTTTTTTTTGGTTTTTCGAGACAGGGTTTCTCTGTAGACCAGGCTGGCCTCGAACTCAGAAATCCGCCAGCCTCTGCCTCCCAAGTGCTGGGATTAAAGGCGTGCGCCACCACCACCCGGCAGCCAAACCCATTCTTAAAAAGAAAAAGAGATAAGATAAAGATAAAAAGATGGTTCAGTAAGAGCTAAGTCTACCAGCTTCACACAGAGACTTAATAGGTTCTAAAAATTCTAAGCTGGGAGGTGATGGCGTAAGGCCTTTAATCTAACCATTTGGGAGGCAGAGGCAAGTGGATTTGTGAGTTCTAGGCCAGCCTGGTCTACAGAGCTAGTTCCAGGACAGCCAGGGCTACACAAAGAATCCCTATCTCGAAAAACAAGGCAAAATAAAAGGTAGAGAACTGAGCATACTACCCAAAAACAAATGTATATAGAGAACCATTTTCTAAATCCAAACTGAACCAAACCAGAGTCAATAAATCTCTGAAAGTACTAATCTACTTCAAATCAGATTATCTTTTTATCTTTTGAAAATAAACTGAAAGGTTCCATTCTCCAATTCATTTGTATACATGAGCCATGCGAACTAGTTTAATAGTCGCAAAGTACTATTTAAAGATGACACTGAGCAAGGTGTGGTGGCGCTTAAGTCCCAGCAATCAGGAGGCAGAGGCAGATGAGTGTCTGTGATTTCAAGGCCAGTCTGATCTACACAGCAAGATCCAAGCTACACAGTTACTCAGTGATATCCCATTTTTAAAAACAGTAACACCCGGTACTGGAGGGCTGGCTCAGCAGTAACAAGCATACACTGTTCTTCCAGAGGATCAGAAACTGACTCCCAATCAGACAGTTCTCAACTGCCTGTAACTCCAACTTCAGGGCACTCTAGCTCTGGCCTTTGCAGGCACCTGCACTAATAATTTTTTTAAAGTGATATTCATCTAAATTTTGATATCCTCACATAAATGGGGAGCTCAAATCCTCATGATGTTTATATTCTAACCTAATCTTAACTACTCTGAAGTTTATTTCCAGATATCAAACTTAAAACATACTTTTAAAAGAGAAAACAAAACACTTGTGCAGCATACTCAATGTTGAAAGAAAAGGAACCAAGACTGAATAATTATCAATGGCAAAATCAGTAAAGTATTATGTGAATGAATCAAGAAAAATTTTACAACTAAATCCATTGGTCATTCTTTTTCTTTAAAAAAAAAAAGTTGCAAGTATATAATCTAGTGTTCAAATACTGGACAAAAATATAAGGGTAGTTAGTGTGTCATACCTCTGACTAGAACATGTAACTTCAGTTTTGTAAGTGCTTATTTGAATAGACCACTTCAAAACTTTTACTTACCCATCACCAATATACATATATACATACATACATACATACAAACATACATACACACACACACACACACACACACATTGGTTTTTTTTTTTTTTTTTTTTCCGAGACAGGGTTTCTCTGTATAGCTCTGGTTGTTCTGGAACTCACTCCTGTAGACCGGGCTGGCCTTGAACTCAGATATCCACTTGCCTCTGTCTCCCAAGTGCTGGGATTAAAGGTGTGCGCCACCACCGCCCAGCCTACCCATCCCCAATATTAAAAATTGAACCAAAGCATAGCACATACTAGGTATGCAATCAAACTGCCAGTGAACTATGTACCCAGTAATAATCATTTTTTCAGTTTATATTTTAAGTAATGCCTTCAACCATTATACCTTGCAGAATCAACAAGTTTATGTATGTCCAAACAATACTAAGTTCATACTATGAGCCGTATATAGTGAATTACTTATAAAACTAAAGCTATTGTTTTTTTTTGGTGGTGAGGGTCTTTCATCTGTTAAAGAAAATATTTTAAAAAATATTTAACCACTATGTTCAAATGTATGCTGTTTACCATCTAAAATGAAAAACTAGATATATCACTGAAACGGTGTGCAAGGCACTTGGATTTAGCTCACTCTCCAGTAGAGTCCCTTAAATCAAAGCCGCAAGTATTTAAATGAAATGATTTAGCAGAGGTAGAGGGATATGAACTTTCCTTTCAGGAAACAGGAAAAGCCAGGCTACAGACACCTGTAATTCCTGAGCTCAGGAGATGGAGGCAAAAGGATAAGGAACTCAATGACAGCCTCAGGATTTGAGGGCAGCCTGGGCTACATGTAACCCAGTCTCAAATAAAAGTAGTCTTCAATGACTTTACAAACGAAAGCGAGAAGTACGGTATTTATTCACATGTACTTTATAAGTAAGACACTTCTAAACCTAGCCCGACGTGGTGGCGCACGTCTTTAATCTTGGGAGGCAGAGGTAAGCGGATCTCTGAGTTTAAGGCCAACCTGGTCTACACAGTAAGTTCCAGGCCAGCCAGGGTTACAAGCGAGACCTTGTCTCAAAAATAAAGAAAAGGCAGAAAACTAAGCCTGTCAGACTTCGGCAAAGGAACACCAGTTAGAATAATGCCTATCAAGTTAAACTACTGAGCAGGAATGCCTTTCCTGCTCAGATCCTAGATCTAAATGGCTTTCTTTGTAAGAAATCTCCAAATCCGGTTCCTGGCCTTAACAACAAAAGCTCTAGCCAACGCTGCAACACACCGACTCCCTCCAGTCTGCACATTGGCTTCAAACTGTCTGGGACAACAGATGAGGTAGTTCGACGCAGACCTGGCAACGCACTGTCTCAGCCTCCCAGGAATTGTCCCTTTTCCGTCCCTGGCTAAAGAAAACCTCGCACCACATCGCATTCTACACCATCAAATCACTCCCGTTCTATTAATAAATAATAGTAGAAAATGTACCTGTAGAGCGTCTGCGGCACAGCCAACAAGTCACAGATCGGAACCCGCTCCCTTCTCCTTTCCGTAACACCCCAGCCCGCCCGCCCTTTCCGCGTCAAGTCCGCGGCTCCGCGGCGAGCGGTGGCGCCCGGAGGGCCACAGAGCTCCCCGGAGCGCCGCACAGGCTCCCGCGAGGCCCGCCCGCGCCAGGCCCGGCTCCGTACCATTCTCCTCACGGGGCGGACTCCGGAAGGGCAGCGGCTCCTCCTCCTCCTCCGCGGCCTGCAGCCATCTATCGGAAAGCGTCTCCGGAGGCGGTGGCACGGGCCACCGAACAAGGACAGCCCCGGGAAACCTTCTCAGAACTAACTCAGCTCCAGCGCTAGCAGCAGAAGTCGAGTCTTTCATAATTGTGCGACCAGCTCCGCCGGGTGACTGGCCACAGGGACGCGCCCGCGCCCGCCTCCGCCGGAGACGGGGCCGCGGCAGCCACGTGACGGGGGCGTCGAGTGCGTCGCGCGGAGGGCGTGTCACGTGAAGGGCGCGCTTACTGCGGCCAACCCCTAAGCTCCGCCCAGCCGCCGGCCGGGAAGCGCAGAGCTGCTGCTTTCCCTGGTGTTGCTGGCTTCGGCTTCCCCTGCCTCCGTCCATGAGAACTTGTTCCGCTTTTATGACCTGATCTCCGGGTTCGCCAAAAAATAGCTCTCGCGACCGCGAACGCTTGTCTGTTTCTTTTGCTATCGCATCAATCTACATTCGTTATTAGCGATCGCTTC
Organism: Apodemus agrarius; assembly: GCA_964023405.1. Classification (NCBI taxonomy): domain Eukaryota; kingdom Metazoa; phylum Chordata; class Mammalia; order Rodentia; family Muridae; genus Apodemus; species Apodemus agrarius. The sequence goes on along the minus strand of OZ030008.1, from coordinate 53,824,468 downwards.
CCGCACGTTATCCTTTCCCATCTAGGGTGCAATCTGTTTATTATTATTACTGCTATTATTACTGGCTTATTTTATGTGTATGTGTGTTTCGCCTCATGTATGCCTGTGTACCATATGTGTGCAGTGTCCTCAGAAGACTGCGCTAGATCCTCCGGAACTGGAATTTCAGACAATTAGTGTTATTCGAGTCCCTTTTAGCCCAGGCTCCTGGCCTACAATGACCTTGAACTATGGATTCTGCTTTTAACTCCACAGTGCTGGGATTACCAGCTTTTGCCATCCTGAAAGTTTTTGTTGTTGTTGTTGTTGTTGTTGTGTAATCCCAACACTCAGAAAGCTAAAGCAGGAGGATTGCAGTAAATTTGACGCTAGCCAGGATTAGAATGACACCATCTTAAAAAAAAAAAAAAAAAAAAAAAAAAAAAAAACGCAAAACCAAACCTGCATTTGACACATCTTTCTGCTCTTGCAAATTTAAAGGCTCCTCTGCCTGAAGCTCTATCTTTGTTCTTTAACTCTGGCTAATCTCGAATTTACTGTAATCCTCCTGCCTTAGCTTTCTGAGTGCTGGGATTACAGGCACATACCACTCCTGGTCTAAAAAAAATGTTCAGGATGGCAAACGTCTGTAATCCCAGAAGGCAGAGACAGGCAAATCTCTGTGAGTTGGAGGCCAACTTCCAGGTCCGCCAGAGATATATCATGAGACACTGTCTCAATAAAACAACCCCCCCTCCAAAAAAAAAAAAAATCCTACCAGATTCACTGATGAACGATTGACACATTTAAGTGTACAATTTGAAAAACTTCGACATGAAATCAATACTCTGATCAAGGCAATGTGCATATTCATTAATCCCAAATTCCTGGCACCCTTGCTAAATCCTTCCTGTGTGCACAGATCGTATCCCTCTAAGTCAGTGGTTCTCAACCTTCCTAAGGCTGTGTTGCTTTAACACAGTTCCTCATATTATGGTGAACCCCTCACACACACCATAGAATTCTTTACATTGCTAATTCACAACTGAAAGTTTGTTATAGGTATCTGATATGCAGGATATCTGACATGCAGCCCACAGGTTGAGAACCAACATTCACACTGCAGGTGTCTCTAGGTCATGTAGGGCATTGGTTCCAGGACTCTCCATACCCATTACATCTTCAAGTATACATTAAATCAATACATGCAATACCTAACAAAATACAAACATGTATAATCTTTAAAAATTAATAAAATGTTCAGTATACATATAATTTTATTTCCAAATATTTCCCTTCTTTGGTTTGCTGAGTATGAGGTGAGTCGACTGCACTGGCCTGCTCTGTGTCTGCAGATGTGCTTTAGCTGTGCTAGCAGAAGTTTTGTACAATGTGCACTTAATTTGGTTTGGTCTAGCTTCTTCCATACTGCATACATAATTCTTGTCTCCCAAGCAATATGACCCATAGTTCACTGAGGCAAGCCTCTCAACAAAACTGATCCAGCTACTATCTCTAACAAGTTTTGTGGTGCTTATAAACCATCTTCAGGAATTCCCCATCTTGTAGGCCTAGGAGGAGCAGTGTTTTTAAATGTTTTAATTGCTAGCCGGGCAGTGGTGGTGCGTGCCTTTAATCCTAGCACTTGGGAGGCAGAGGCAGGCAGGTTTCTGAGTTCAAGGCCAGCCTGCTCTACAGAGTGAGTTCCAGGACAGTCAGGGCTATACAGAGAAACCCTGTCTTGGAAAAAAAAAGTTTTAATTGCTGGCCATGGTGGTTCATGTCTTTAATCCTAGCACTTTGAAGGTTGAGGCATGCTAACCTCTGTGAGTTCAAGACCAATCTGGTCTACATTGCAAGTTCCAGGCCAGCCAAAACTACATAGTAAGACTGTGTCTCAAAAAAAATGTCTTAATATACATGTTATAACAGATTTCTGGCAAATATTTCAGGGATCTTGACTAACATGTAATTATCCAATAACTATCTTTTCTATTTCAACTGGTCTATACATTTGGGATTTGACTGTCTTTATAATCTAGGAGACAGTACAAACAAGAAAATCAAAACATAGTGAAGTAAAATTACTTTACTTCTTGTGAACTTTATAACTCTTGATTAAGGAACTTTTTTTGAGACAGTTTTGAGACAGGGTTTCTCTGTGTAGCTCTGGCTGTCCTGGAACTCACTCTATAGACCAGGCTGGCCTCGAACTCAGTAATCTGTCTACCTCTGCCTTCTGAGAGCTGGGATTAAAGGCATGGACCACCACTGCCCCAGTAACTCTTATTTAAAAAGGAAAAGCTTCCTCCTTCTATATAGACCTTATAAAGACATCTAGAAGAAGGTATAGCCTATATTAAAGATATGTCTTCTTACCTTAAGATTTAGATGTAACTGAATACCCAAGACACAACTCACATATCAAATCATTCCCAAGAAGAAGGAAGGAGAGGGCCCTGGTCCTGGAAAGGCTTGAAGCAGCATTGTAGGGGATTGCCATGACAGAGAAGGGGGAGGGAGTTGATTGGGGAATGGGCAGAGGGAAGAGGGCTTATGGGACTTATGGAGAGGGGGGAACCGGGAAAGGGAAATCATTTGGAATGTAAACAAAGAATATAGAAAATAATTTAAAAAAAAAGAAAAAACAGTAATGCAAACAAACAATAAGCAAAAAAAAAAAAAAAAGATTTAGATGAAAGGTTATGAGTCTCAAGGTCTGAATTAAAAGCTTGTGTCCAGACCAATTTGCTGGGCAGTGGTGGCATGTCTTCAGTCCCAGCATTTGGGAGGCAGAGGCAGGCAATCTCTGAGTTTAAAGCCAGCCTGGCCTACAGAGTGAGTTCCAGGACAGCTAGAGCTACACAGAGAAACCCTGTCCTGAAGAAACAAAAATCAAGCAAACAAAAGGATCAAATGCCTTCCTACCTCAAAGGTCCAGACTGGAAGTGGATTCACCCTCTTCAAACCAAGAAGAGAATTTTTCACAGGTGTGTTCTCCATTTCTGGATTGTAGTTCATTTCAGATATAGTCAAGTTGACAATCAAGAATAGCCATCACAACACCCATACACATAAAATAAAAATAATAATTAAAAAGTAAAAGCAAAGCAGTGTAATTCAGAAACTTCAGAAGTTGGCAAAATAGTTTAATGGGTAAAGATGTTGCTGCACAAGCCGAGGGGTCTGAGTTCCATCTCTGGACCCACTGTTAAGGTGGAGAGAGAGAATCCTCTCTCACACACATACTCACTAACAAGAATAAAAAGAATTCTAAAGATGAGCCATCTCCCAACCAGCCCCATATCTTTCTGGACTAGTACTATAATAATCATAGTAATCTTAAAGATGGTGTCCTGTGGGAGGTCCTTAGGGCACTGAGAGGGAGGCACTGACTTTTGGTTCCCTGGAGTGGGTTCTTGTAAGCATGAGTTGTGCAGAGTTTAATGTAAAATGATCCCATAGTGAAGACACACGTAACCAATACAGTATTAGCTAGCCTGGATGTTGCTCTCCCTGTTCCTCACCTCCCTCCCTCATCTTCTTACCCTTTGATTGACATTCTCGCCCTGAGCAGAGCTGAGCTCTCAGTGGGGCACTGTAGAAATGACAGTGTGTGACTTCTGAGGCTTGATCACAAAGAACACTTTGGCTTCCATCTTGCTCTTTCAGATCACTAATTGATAGAACTGAACAGCCCTTCAAAAAGTACACGTGACAAGGAACTGAGACCCCTGCCAATAGCCCATGCCGACTTGTCAGGCATATAGCTAAGCCATTATGGAGGGCTTCGGCACCCTCATTAACTCAGTTCTCCATGAGGAAATCAGCTAAGCCATTCCCAACATCTTAACCCTAGGGAAATGTTCTTTCAAACCTCTAATTTTTTAGATAACATATGTAGCAATATCTAAAATTGTGGCATGACAAGATCATTATTCCATGATAGACTTTAATTACAACTGGGGAACCTTTGGAAATCTTCAGTTGAATTACAACGGAGTCTTGTGGAAATAGTCACAGACAAGAGAACACTCTGAATTAATGCAGTAAGAATTGTCCTTTAAGGACTGGAGAGAGGGCTCAGCAGTTAAGAGCACTGGCTGCTCTTCCAGAGGTCCTGAGTTCAATTCCCAGCAACCACATGATAGCTCACAACCATCTGGAATGGGATGCAATGCCCTCTTCTGGTGTGTCTGAAGACAGCTACAGTGTACTCACATATATATACAATAAATAATTTTTTTTTAAAAAAAAAAAAGAATTGCCCTCTAAGACCTGCACTGAAACTCCTTCAGTGGCCTTGTTGCTCTCATGAAGAAGTTTGACTGGGTGTACTTATGCACACCTTAAGTCCAGAACTGGGAAGGCAGAATCAGTGGGATCTCTGAGTTTGAGGCCAGTCAGAACTATGTAGTGGAGCCTTGCTTCAATCATACATACATACATACATACATACATACATGCAAGCAAAAGTCCACATATCTTAATTTTTTGTTCCAGCCTTGCCTCTGTATACTTTCAATACTTTTCTGTCACGTGTCCATTGTTACTACAACTTACAAGCTTCTTCTTTTGAGGACGTGTGGCTCTCCTCTCACCACACACGCAGTTTGGTTTAGAGCCTCCATTCCTAGACTGTTCCCATTGCATAGTGTATAATTCCTTTTTAAAATTTATCTTTTAAAGAGATTTTTATGCCGGGCAGTGGTAGTGTGTGCCTTTAATCCCAGCACTTGGGAGGCAGAGGCAGGCAGATTTCTGAGTTCAAGGCCAGCCTGGTCTACAGAGTGAGTTCCAGGACAGCCAGGGATACACAGAGAAACCCTGTCTTAAAAAAAGCAAAAAAAAAAAAAAAACAACAAAAAAACGGGGCGGTGGTGGTGCACGCCTTTAATCCCAGCACTTGGGCACTTGGGAGGCAGAGGCAGGCGGATTTCTGAGTTCAAGGCCAGCCTGGTCTACAGAGTGAGTTCCAGGACAGCCAGGACTACACAGAGAAACCCTGTCTTGAAAAACCAAAAAAAAACAAAAAAAAAAAAACAAAAAACAAAAAAAGAAGAAGAAGAAGAAAAAGAAGAAGAAGAAGAAGAAGAAGAAGAAGAAGAAGAAGAAGAAGAAGAAGAAGAAAATGTAGTATGTATGCACACACACACACACACACACACACACAGGTAACCACACATATACATGAAAATAAAAACACTTTCATAATATGTAATTCAATTCATAATTTTGTTCTCCAATTCTGGCAGGCAGAGAGAGCACCATGTCAAACTGAAACAAGATGCTGTCCCTAAATAGGGGAAGACCACGTGAAGTGAGATACTACATGAAAATAACATGGACTTCTGTGACACTACAGTGTAAAGTGAACCCATGAGGCATTACACATGCGTATACCAGCCTATCTATTTGAGCTTCCACAGAAACTACACATGACTTTGAGTCCTAGAACCATAACAATGATAACAAATGTCAGTTCTTAGCTCCATGATTTCTTCTTTATTTCTTTTTTTTTATAGCACTATTTTTTTTATTTTCTATATTCTTTGTTTACATTCCAAAGGCTTTCCCCTTTCCCAGTTGCCCCCCACCATATGTCCCATAATTCCTCTCCCCCCCCATGCTATTCCCCACTCTTCCCTCCCCCCCCCCCCACGATTTCTCTGTTCTGGGTCTACAATACTGGATCCAATCATTTAAATTTGTAAGTAATTATATACAATACACAGTATCGGACTTTCAGCTTATGAACTTTCAGAAGACCATCAGGGATTTGGCTATTGAAAAGCAATCATTTCTTACTTACTTTTGCAGTGCTGAGAATGCAACCCAGAGCCTCACACAGGCCTGGCAAAGGCTCGATGGCTGAGATACACCCAAGGCCTACTGTGCCACAGTTCCCCCAGGGAAACGCGAACAAACGTCTGCTCATTACAGACAGGAAACCAATGACAGACCAAAGTAAGGTCACCACCATAGTCCAACGTGGTGACCCAGTGGACTTTATTGGAATCACTTACCGGAGGATGAATGAGAGGTTGGTTACAGCAGTAAAAATGCCTCAAAGATAGACACATCAAAAAGCCATCCCTGCACGGGTGATAGCTCACAATCTGCAGGCATCTTAACACGTGGAAGACTGTCTCCTTCAAATAGCTCAAGTGGTTTAAACTTGTCTAAAAGTATCTCTCAGCAGCCCTTGCGGGTTAGAGCTGTCGGGGGAGAGAAGGTCCTAGTGGATTTGGTCAACTTCAGGGATTTACTTGAAACCTTTCACCTCAGGTTAGAATAGCCTCTTGTTTTGCCTTCCTTTTAACATACCATATCTTAATGAGCTCTCCTTGATGATAAAAGGTCTTAATCTCAGGAAATTGCTACACAAATAGGCCCACCACAACCATTTTAAACATTAGAAAGTTTCATCAGGGAAAATGCATGAAATCGAGGGTCAGGAGGACATTTAGTCTCTGGAAATTCAAACCTTTCTGAGGGAGAGGTTGAACGTTGACCGTCTCAGGGAGAGGTTGTTCCTGTTTTGGTGGCTACTTAGCACCAGCAAGGCCCTTCAATGCACCATGTCTGTAGTTGATACACGATGGCTTCACCTATCCTGACTAAAGCCACAGACCCTTGTTCCTGCACCGATAGCCAATGCTGTGGAAGAGACAGTCATGAATTTGGCTCAACAGAGTCTTATACATGATGTGGAATTGGTGCTTTCTTGTTGTTGTTGATGGTGGTGGTGGTGGTTTTATTGTGTACCCAGTTGTTGTTGGCTGTCTTGAAACTCACTCTGTAGACCAGGCTGGCCTCAAACTCAGAGATCCACCAGCCTCTGCCTTGTGCCTCTCTGTCTCTCTGTCTCTCTGCCTCTCTGCCTCTGTTTGAGTGCTGGTTTAAAGGCCTGCACCACCATTGCCCATTGAGTCGGTGGGTTGTTTTTTTTTGTTGTTGTTTGTTTGTTTGTTTTGTTTTGTTTGTTTTTTTGAATTTGGTTTTTTCAAGACAGGGTTTCTTTGTATAGCCCTGGGTGTCCTGGAACTCACTCTGTAGACCAGGCTGGCCTCGAACTCAGAAATCCGCCTGCCTCTGCCTCCCAGAGTGCTGGGATTACAAGCATGAGCCACCACCACCCAGCAAGTTGGTGGGTTTTAAGTTTTGAGCTGCTGCACACTGACAGCCTTCCTTTAGATTTGGCTAAATGCCGCCCATAGGTGGCCCTCCCAAAGGGCATATTTAATGGATTCTCAGTTGCACTGAAACAGAATGGTGTTCGAGGCTTAGCTGAGAGACCGACCCAGTTCACTGGCTAATCTGTACAAGTGTGGCTTTTATGACATAGGGCTGAATTCTTTCCTGATGTTGCCATGATGCCTACGAAAGCTAATAAAGTTCCAATTCAAACCTCTCCAGAACACGCCAACAATCAATGCAGCTCCTAAGATGTACAGGACAGAAGGCATGAACACATTCTACAAGGGCATTGCTTGTCTGTAGATGGCAGAGATATACTCCATGATGACATTCACCAGCTTTGAATCTACTGTTGAGGCCATGTACTACCGAAATCTCACAGTAATGTAGAAAGGCAGAGCAACTGGCTGGGACATTTGTGGCCACATAGAGACCAGAGCCCCCTCTGTGACTGTTTCTCCCCCGTGGGGAACCCAGAGAGTCTGGTCTGTGCAGGATAAAGAGAAAGGCAGTAGTGCTTTCCAGTTCCTCCCCGTGCTTGACTTTAAAGTTGTGTTGGAGGGAGGACTGCTGGCTGTAACCAGCTGGAACCAGGACTAGCAGGCCAGCACCAGCTGTTCATCTAAGCAAAGCTGTTTCCTTCCCTCTCCTCCACCTGAGATGCTGGAGTCTTCGGAGAAGCCTGAGTTATCTTAGTAGATATGGCGGCACCGAAACAAATATAAATTCAATCAGCTCATTGATCAGTGTTGTAGACAGTGTGAAGGGAACTGTTATATGTCTGATGGTACAGCAAATGGTTGGGTTTGGATACAATTACTACAGCGTCCTTGCCACCACTGCCCAGCTCTTTTTTCTTTTTAAAATAGTGAATAATGAGCTTAATTCTAGGCTTGAAATTTAAATAAATAAATTTATTTTTGGTGCTGTGGGTTAACTTTATATATCAAACTTAAACCTCAGTCTAGAAAATACGTTTTTAGAAACCAATAAGTTGGCTGGGCGGTGGTGGCGCACACCTTTAATTCCAGCACTTGGGAGGCAGAGGCAGGTGGATTTCTGAGTTCGAGGCCAGCCTGGTCTACAGAGAGAGTTCCAGGACAGTCAGAGCTACACAGAGAAACCCTGTCTCGAAAAAAAAAAAAACAAAAACAAAAACAAAAAAACAAAAAACAAAACAAAAACAAAAAAACAAAAGAAAAAAAACCCAGAAACCAATAAGTTAAAAGTATTTCAATTTGTGAGTGATTACAAATGTCTCTCACTAGTCAGGTTTTAAAACGTTCTGAAAGTATTTAAAATATGCTTCACAAGTCTTGACAATATAAAGGTTTGCTTTCTTTTTTAAAAACTATGCAAAAAGGTCTATTCATTTGAAAGGTATATATAAAACAATTTGTCATAATGTAGCTATTGAAGTGCAGGATAAACTAACTTTTAGAGATATAGAAAAATTACTAAGCTGAAAAAAGGTGGGCTGATAGATGAGCAAAAGTGAGTTTCATATAAAAGGAAATAACTAGAATTGATGATGTGCAGTGAGCTGACTTCTGTACTGCAGTAGCAGGAGTGCTCATGTCTCTTCCTGTGAGTCAGAAGGAAGCTCTGGTGATAAATAAAAAGACACAAGCTTGCCCCACCCCCAAGGAGCTGGACTGGCAGACCTCAGGAGAGCTTCTTTAATACCATAGGTGTGGTAAAAGTGGACTGGGGGGAACTACAGGAAGAAAAGACTTCAGGGTAGAGAGAGGAGGTTTCTGGCCATGAGGCCATAAATTTTGGCTTCATAGAATTAGCAATCAAATTGCAAGTGGAATGCAAGATGATTTTAATTTAATGGCGGAAACACATTGATCTGAGAGTTTTCCTTACCCTGAAGCTGTTACAGCAGCAAACTGAGGTGATTGTTCTTGCCTTCACTGTGCTATCTATTCAACTTTTAGAGGCTTACTTTCAATGCTAGTAAAAGCAGGAAGGTAAAATAATTTAAAAACAAGAGACTCCTGTCTTTATGCGGCACATCTAGCGTTCATTATATGGTTTCTCCTGGTCCTCTGTTGTTCTGATTTCTCAAGATTAGCTCAAGTTCCCATGCCTCTACGAACCTGGTGTTACCGCTAACCTTGTGGAGCAGAAGAACTGTACAGAGCGCAGACAGGCACTGTATTATCCCTTCCAGTCTGTTCTCAAGCTGTGTGTTGTGTTCCCTTTTGTGACAGAAAGACCAAACTCAGAAACACCCAGAATAGCACAAAAAAAGATTATACATTTCATCTTCCACAACGTGTTTGCCTCTTCTGTTTAATCAAATTGTTGACTGTGTCATCATTTCCGCATTAATCATCCCTTAGACCTTTCTCTCCAGATGGGCTTGTCACCAGTATATTTCTAGTCAGCTGAGAGAGGACACTGTATCTCAAAACTGAAAAGAACTGACTTTAAATGCTGACATTAGGAGTAGTGTGGCCCACGCCTTTGATCCCACCCAGCACTTGGGAGGTAGAGGCAGGTGGATCTCTTGAGTCCAAGGCCAGCCTGGTCTACAGAGTGAGTTCCAGGACAGCCTGGGATGCAGAGAGAAACCCTGTCTCGAAAAAAGAAAAAAAAAAAAGATGAAGGAAAAAATGGATACACTTGACATACAGGCTGGAGAGATGGCTCAGTGGTTAAGAGCTCTGGCTAATCTAGAAAACCTGAGTTCAATTCCCAACACTTACATGGCAGCTCACAAATGTCTGTATGGAACTCCAGTTCCAGGGGACTCAACACCCTTACAGGCATAAATTCAGGCAAAACATGAAATAAAAATAATGCTGACATTAAATAATTGAAATCAAATCAAATCCAACAGAGAGGAAGCCAGTGTGTATGGAGTGTCTAACTAATGCAACACTCTCCATTCCTTGACGGTTTGGAGTGTTTGGCAGCCAGCACAGCATCTTTTATACAAACAGAAGGTGATTAAACCAGTTTTGCTCTACTTTGGATAGACTGGTGGATTTTTAAAAGATACTATTTTAAAACCATTACCCTCAGTCACAAACAGAAAACTTAATAAATGCCAACTATAAATACTTGGAATGTTTTGAATTAATCTTTAATGCCAGTACCTTAATACTGTTGATGCAAAAGAACAGCTCTCACCTCAAAGTGGGTAGAAGATGGTTTATTCTGGAGCTCAGTAAGAGTGACCATGGTCAGGAACACAGATTCACTTGACCTCAAAATCCATGTTCTCACATGGAATCAGCTTCATGAATTTTTTTATAGTAACAGAGAAAAAGAAATTCATAAATCAAAACACTTTTCAAATATATTACTGGGCACATCGTGTAGGTGAATTGTCATAATGGGGTAGAGAGAAAACCCTGCTCCAAGCTTTAGATACTACCGGAGACCATTCTTAGCCCTTTGATGGAGATGTAGGTTTTTTTAAGTTAATGCATTCCTAAAGCTTTTATCTGCTAGTCACAGGATGTGAGGTCACATGCTGTTATGTCCAGGCAGAAGTGGGTGAGGAATGGCACTTGGGGGCTAAAGATAGCTTGAGATAACTTGTAATTCGGCTCTGGACCTGCAACTTCCACTCTCTTCACATCCATGAAGTTCTAATCAGTCAGCCTTTGCAGACAGCTTCTCTCAGGAATTCTCATTTACAGCAGAGTCTGGTATCTCATAAGTATGCAATATCTACTTCCTGAGTAACTTAGGAAGATGAAAACAGGTCTTCTTCAACCATATGTGGATATGCTAATTATACAGCCAAACATTTTATAAATTTTGATTACACACACACACACACACACACACACACACACACACAATTTATGACAGGGAGGCTTGGATAAACCTAGGTCTTTAGGAATATTATACAAGTGCTCTACCACTGAACTGCGCCTCAGAACCCTCAGTTTTCCCCTTAAAATTATTAGTGCATGTGTATGAAGTACACACTCGTATGTGTGTGTGTGTGTGTGTGTGTGTGAGAGAGAGAGAGAGAGAGAGAGAGAGAGAGAGAGAGAGAGAGAAAGAGAGAGACATGCACATGCCACAGTATATGTATATGTAGACAGGGATGCACATGCCACTGTGTGTGTGTGTGTGTGTGTGTGTGTGTGTGTGTGTGTGTATCTGTGTGTATGTCAGAGGACAGCACTGGAGAGTGGGGTTCTTTCTGTCTGCACACGGTGTCTCGGGATTGGCTTTGGTCTTGTGTTCTTAGCTCCTGAGTACCTTTACTCATCGAGCTACTTCCTGGTCCTCCCTCAGATTAATTTTACAGGTTGAAAAGTATCTTCCTTAAGTAATTTTGTTTTGGTGGGTGGGGGTGGGAGACGGGGCAGTGGGAGGTTTGTGTCTTTTGGTTTGGTGTTGCCAATCTCCTTCAGGGACTACATATGTCAAACAAGTTCTCTCCCACCAACTTAATCCCTTGGCCTTCTCCATAAAGTTTTAAAAGCCTTCTTTCAGTGACAAGATTTTAGAGAAAATCTAAAACAAATTAACACAGTGAAATGTGGCGGCACATGCCTTCCCGGTACTCTGGAAGCAAAGATATCTGTGAGTTCCAGGCTAGCCAGGGCCACACAGTGAAGCCTTGTCTCAATAAACAAGCATAAGCAAGGCGGTGGTGGCGCATGCCTGTAATCCCATCACTTGGGAGGCAGAGGCAGGAGGATTTCTGAGTTCGAGGCCAGCCTGGTCTACAGAGTGAGTTCCAGGACAGCCAGGGCTACACAGAGAAACCCTGTCTCAAAAAAACAAAAAACAAAAAAACAAGCATAAACTTATCAGTAGCCATACTGAGAAATTTCCCTTCAAATTTAGCAAAGCCTCCATGTTAATTGCAGAGACAAAAAGGTAAAAGGCCAAAAATAAAAGCAACATCCCCCATCTCCTGCAGCCGGACCTAAGTGTGGGAAGCTGACTCGGTGACTTGAGATGCCTTAAGTAAACAGTTGGAGAGGAATGATCTCTAAGGGCTGCATCCCAGATGGCCAATCTCAGGATACTTGGTGTTTACTACAAGATAAACTCTATTCAGATACTTCACACAAATGGGTCAGAAAGCAAAAGCAGGTAATTCCTTTTAAGAGCTCTATAAGAACCCCATTTTCTCTCAGAGGGAGTCACACTCACCCACCCTTCTGCCAGCCTTCGCCTGAGTGTGAGGGTTAAAGGTGAGTACTCCCCACCCCACCCTGAAAACTTGTTTTAAAGGAATCCTGACCCACAGGAGGCAGAGAAAGACCCTACGGACGGGGGAGGGAGCTTTTGAAACCTCAGAGCCCATCCCAGTGACACACCTTCTCCAACAAGGCCACACTCCCTAACTCATCCCAAACAGGTCCACTGAGTACCAACTACACGAGAACTCATGCTTTTCTGATGCATTCCACTTTGGGGGTTCTGGGGGTAAACGCTGTTACTTTTGAATGATTGATTTTAGTGTTAGGAAGCAAATCTTATATAGCAAGCCAAGTCACGCATTAACTGTTCCACTAGGCTACACCCACAGGCCCTAATCAATCTAATTTGACCTGGGTGACTTGGAACAACCAAGAAAGATGAAACCTTAAGATTCTAGACATCATAGGATTATAAAAATGGAAATGGCCTTAATATAAAATTTAATTGTTTCTCATTTTCTAGTATAACAAGGTGGATTTCAAACTAATGAAATTTTTAAGAGAACATAAGTTAATTTTATTTAAATATAAATGGAACAGTCTCACAATTGATATCTCTCTCTCTCTCTCTCTCTCTCTCTCTCTCTCTTTTTTTTCCAAGACAGGGTTTCTCTGTGTAGCCCTGGCTGTCCTGGAACTCACTCTGTAGACCAGGCTGGTCTCGAACTCAGAAATCCACCTGCCTCTGCCTCCCAAGTGCTGAGATTACAGGCGTGCGCCACCACCACCCGGCCCTGATTAATTCTCTCTTAATTCACACCATATGCATTTGTTTTTTGCCATGTACCTTTCAACCTTTAGATGATATGAATAAACTAGTTATTGGTATGAATACGTTTTAATACAGTGTTAAGGATCAATCCCACAGCACAGCATTGTATAAACTGAGCTACACCCATAGTCTAATATGAGTACCTTAATTAAGAAAACAGCAATGGGGCTGGGCAGGGATGGTGCATGCCTGTAAGCCCAGCACTTGGGAGGCAGAGCAGGTGGATCTACACCTACAGAGGAAATTCCAGGACAGCCAGGGCTACACAGAGAAACGCTGTCTTTGGGAAAGAGGCGGGGTAGGGAGGAAAAAAATAACAGGGACTTTTATGATTTGTATTTTGAATACTTAATTGAAGCATAAAATTAAAAAAAAAAAAAGACAGCCATAAGGATCTAGGTTGAGGTGCAAAATTCTTCCTTGTGCTCCAGCCACCTCTTGTTCTCTCGTAAGTACTCATATCTGTCCAGATAGTTGGACCAGTGGGTTGAAGTTCCTCCCCACGGGGCATTAATGCAAGAAAAACGTTCTTTCATCATCTCAAGGCTACAGGCATCTTAACATCGGAGCCATTCCTTTAGCCTCGAGCTGAGATACTTTCTAAAAAACATCAAGTCAAACCAAACAACCAAACAACCAACCAAACAAACAAAAGTGGCCAAGGCTGCCTGACATGATGGCATACACCTGTAATCTCAGTACTTGGAAGGTATAGGGCTGTAAGATCCAGAGTTCAAAGCCAGGCCCAGACACAGAGCCAGTTTCAGGACACACTGGGCTACAGAATGAGACTCAGAACAGTAACTACTAAAAGCTCTTGGTAGGTGTGGCAGTGCAAGCCTGTCATCTCCACATTGGGGGGGGGGCGCTGAGACAGGAGGATCTAGAGTTACAGCCCAGCCCAGGTTACATAGCAAGCTCCTGTCTCAAAAGGAGTCAAATACTATTAGGTATCAATATAACTTTCTAGTAAGTATCACATTCAGAACCTGGGTTTTAAAAGGTAAATTGTCAAAGGTGACAAACAGGAAAATCCCATGCTGTTCCTTTTTGGGCATGCACAGTACATGGACATGATCTAGTGTGTTGTCTGTTCATTTTCAATTATCTTTTTCCCCATACAAAATAAAACAAATTCATTTTTTATTTTAAAATAGAATTTATTGAGCACGGCAGTAAATTCAATACACTGAAAGGTTTGTTGTTGTTGTTTTTCTTGTCAGAATTGGCACATGATGAAGAGAGCTTAACTTACTGCTAAATTAATACTCCAAAAAGTTAAGTCTTAAATTATGATCCATAAAAAGTCTAATAGTGTTATAAAAATATTAATTTACACTAACTTATACATAGAAAAGTGTTAAAAAAGAATCTCATAGTCAAACCAACCATCCAAGAAGTAAAAATCCAACTATGCACCCTTAAAAAGGTGCTAATTTGAGTACAATGTTGAAGGGGGAAAGCAGACAAAGCTACTGAATTTACACTCACTGGTCCTACGGGGGTGTTGCAGGCAAATCAGATATATGTTAGGTATTTTTTATGTATATTTCAAAGGAATAGGAAAGTATTTTTAATGCCTAGTCAAACCCACCACATCACTGGTGAACTGATCATCTACTACAACCTTGAGCTGATCCAATCTACTTTTCTTATTTATAGAAAACTACAAAGGCTTCTTTAGTGCATTCTACCCATCGGGAGTACAACTGCCAGCTTGAAAGGTCACTGACAGGAATCAACTGGAGTTCTATCAAGTCAGTTGACAGACTAGATATATCTCACCCCATTTCTCCCTCGAGCAGACACCGAGGAGCTGGCCACGCTGCTGGCCGCACACCACTAGCTCAGGGTGTGCAGGGCCCTGGGTTAGTGCCCATGACTGAAAAATCGTTTTAGAAATATGGACATTGAAAGAGCAAAGGAATTTAGAAAGCTCATTGATAGTTATTATAGGTATGCCACTCTACCCAAACCTGTATGCACATGTAACTAAAATACACGAATGCCAGCAGCATATGGAAGAATAGGATTTTCTTCAAAAGGGCATTAGATCACATTCTAGTATAAAGTATAATTGTGAGTTAAAGTTAGCTGCAAGCTAGGAGAAAATACAAATGTATTTATGATTAACGAATACACCAGGCATCAGTGGTACACACCTTTATCCCAGCACTTGGGAGGCAGAGGCTGTTGGATCTCTGAGTTCAAGGCCAGCCTGGTCTACAGAGTGAGTTCTATGACAGCCAGGGCTACACAGAGAAACACTTTCTTGAAAACAAACATACTAACAAAGGAAAAAGATCAGTGATTTCTACTTGATAAGCCACAAGTGTGGAACTTTCTAGGAATTATTTTACTTTACAATAAGGACTAATAAATACAATATACTCTGTTTGAAAACATGTTCAAGGTAAAAAAAAATGTCCGTCTTCTCCACCTCTTAAAAGTAACTGGTGTTAGGTTAGCAGGAGAGGAAGAGATGACAAATGTTCAAAGTCAAATTTTCAACTCTGGTGTCGATTCGTTTTGATTTCCAAGACAAAGTATTTCTGTATTTTATTTTCTCTCTGGAGCTATTTTCAACTATATTGCTACGAGGGCTATTTAAGTACACATGAAATTGGCAGTGAGGGTAGATAGACTCTAGGAAATTCTTTTTGTTATTTATAGTCACTCAGAGAGTTGTTTCCCCGGCAGTGCTGGGAAGGCACTGTGAACATGGTAGGCAAGTGCTCTAACACTGAGCTCCACCCCAGCCCATAAGAAGACTTTGATTACAACAATATGATGGCTGGGTAAAACAATGTTTCAAATAAGTCAGAATGCAGATTTGTAGATGTATTCAAGTTTTTCTGGAGCAAAAGTTAAGATTAAGAAATTAAATTATTAGTTACAAATTAATAAAAATCAAATTATTTTGAGAAATTATCTTATTTCAACATGGTTTTAGAAAGAATAATTTTCTTTAAAATTCTTCATAAAATTGTAACTGGTGCTTTTGAATATCACTACTTGAACAGGAATGGGAATGCTAGTAAAACAGCTGTATTTGGCAGGCATTTTATTGACATTTGAAGTGAAAGCACAGTTAGAATTATAAATGGCACTTATCTCTTCTGCGGTAGCCAGAAGCCACCACACCCGCACCTGGAAAAATGGCGGGCGGGCGGGCGGGCGGGCGGGCGGGCCTGCTTCTTTGTCAATTACTCAGCAAAAGTTAACAATTAAACAAAAACGCATTTAATGTGAACTCTAGTTCAAATATCAAAGGTCTAACCCATTTTTCAATGCGCTCATTTTCCTTTGAATAAGCTGAACTAGCCTTAACATCAAAGACTGGATTTGCTCACATCTCCTGTGTAGTATTTATGCAGAAATCCTGAGCTTTTGCAATGACTTGTTACCTGGTACTTTCTTAGAGAAAATTTAAAAACTAAACAAAACTGAAAAATAATTTCACCTCCAATTTCTAGAAAACACCTGAAAGAATGAGAAGGAATTTTGTTTTCAGGTTGCAGGCTAGCAAAGGGGTCAACTGCTGACCACTCATGTCGGAGGTGAGAAAAGGGATGAACTTTAGCACACTGTGGTTAGCAGGGCTCACTTATAAAAGAAGGTCTGGAAAGCAGGGGGTGGTGATGACACGGGGGTTGTCAGGATGGCCAAGGCAAACAATAAGTTATACATGTAATATCTAGCCAGATAAGAAAAACATTTAAAAGAAGAAATCTTACCTAATCAATGGAATCAAATTTCAAAAATCAGAAGAAAAAAAAATGAACTAAAACTTAAAAGTAAGTACAGAAGTTTAATCTGTATCTTCAAGTAAACCATGTACCAAGAGAAACTAGATTCCGTTTTGGTGTCCTTCTAATGACTACTTCTATGTTTCCTTCTACCTAAAAAAGTCTAATAGTATGTGTATGCAGATGAAGGAATTTAGGTCCTCAGGATTAAAAAGGGTTACAAGTTTTTAAAAGCTTAAACGACAGGGTGAAGAGATGGCCCAGCAGTTAGAAGCACTGGCTGTTCCTTCTGAGGGTCTGGGTTTGATTCCCAGAACCCACAGGGCAGCTGACAGCCATCTGTAACTCCAGTCCCAGGAGATCCAACACCCTCCTCTGGTCTCTGTGGGAACCAGGCACCAGGCACAAATGTGAGGTACAGACAGGTGCATACAGGCAAAACATCCACATACATGAACTGCCTTCTTGCAGTCTTAAGTATTTATTTTTGTAGAGGGGTTAAGAGTTGCATAAATCTTTAATAAAAACATCTACTCAGAAACTTGCTTTGACACTTATACATAATCTAGCCTTAAAAATTGGAGAAATGTTTCAGTAAGAAGAGTACACAGGAACCAGAAAGCCTTTAATCCCAGCACTTGGGAGGCAGAGGCAGGCAGATTTCTAAGTTTGAGGCCAGCCTGGTCTACAGAGTGAGTTCCAGGATATACAGGGCTACACAGAGAAACCCTGTCTTGAAAAGAAGAAAAAAGAAAAGTACAAAGTAAAATCAGCGTAGCTTTTTTTTCTTTTTTAGAAAAATATAATGCATCTAATACATTTGGAAGCTACACAAACCCTATGTTTTTAGTTGATTGTGAAGGCACAACTTTAACATAATTAAAAGAAAATGCATTTTCACTATGTATGATGGGATTTTTACCATCTCATAAAAATATATGGATTTTCAAACATCACTGTAAATGTTCCTAAGTTTCAACCCAAACTTTGATTTAAAACTTGTCAGTATTGACCAGCGATAGTCCCAAACCTTTGGGAGGCAGAGTCAGGAGGACTGAACTCCAGCCCTGACTCTGTCTCCAAGAGCAAAAAAGAAAAAAAGGCCAAAATCTATTTGTAGAAAATCAGTGACACATCATTGTAAGTCCACGTAATTACTGTCGTGCAATCTGCTCATCGGTCGCCACTGGGTTTTCTTCGCTTGTTGAACAGTCCAGGTGGTCCATCACCTAGGCAAAATAAAAGATATCAGAAAATGCAAACTGTAAACTGGCCTCCCAGTCTTCAGTACTTTAGCAAAAGCATTGTGTTTTTGTATGATGTTTGTGTGTGTTTTGCATGTGTGGATGCATGTTTGTATCTAGGTACTCAGGCACTTGCATGTGCTTACGTATGGCTACCTTCCTCAGCTGCCTTCCGCCCTAGTTTCTGAGATGTGCACTGGTGCTGAGACAGGAGCGTACCCGGAGCTTGCTGACCACAGAGGGTACTCCAGGGAATCTCCTGTCTCAGCATCCCATCCGGCCACTTTCCCCGGCACTGGGGTCACAGATAAACCCACTGAGCTCAGCTTTCTCTCTGACCTTATCATGTTAAGACAGTCTGCTTTCTGTTGCCCTAGGTGAAACAGAGATCTGCACGCCTCTGCCTCCAGAGTGCTGGGGTGAGAGGCAAGGCCAGCTGAGCCCCACCGGGGAGCATGGCTTTTTAAGTGAGTGTGGACATCTGAGCTCACACCTACATGCTTGTCCAGAAGCACTTTACCAACTGAGCTGTCTCTGCTCTCCACCCCACCCTTTTCCCTTTTATTGATACAATAAAAAATTTCTCATACAATATATCCCGATTACAGTGTCTACTTTTCCCAGTTCCCCTGCACGTCCCCTCCCCTCAGGATCCAACTGAGCTATTCCTCAGCTGCCACCACCACCCCTATTTTTTTTAAAAAGACTTATTCATTCATTCATTCACTCATTCATTCATTCAATGTATATAAAGTACACTGTTGCTCTCTTCAGACACACCAGAAGGGGGCATCAGCTCCCATTACAGAAGGTTTTGAACCATCACAATGGTGCTGGGAATTAAATCCAGTTCCTCTGGAAGAGCAGTCAGTGCTCTTAACTGCTGAGCCATCTCTCCAGGCCCACCACCCCTATTTTTGACGCTAACACTCAGGAGACAGAGGCAGGCCAGTCTCTGTGAGGACAAAGCTAGCCTGATCTAAATGGTTTGGGGCAGGACAGCCAGAGTTACATAGAGAGACCTTATCTTAAAACTAAAATAAGGGTAATCTTGGGACTAGAGAGAAATGTCTCAGAGACTAAGAGCACTTGCTCTTAGTCTGGCCCCAGCACTGGCTTTAGTGAGAGCACAGACGCCTCTAACTCCAGTTCTGGGGCGTCACTTGCCTTAGGCCACCAATCCATACTAATGTGCACACATCCACACACACATGATTTAAAAATACTTTTCAGAAGAATGAATTATAGGACTTATGGCCCATATGAATGCATTTCCTGGTTTTCCCATTAATCTACTTCCCAGGGTGAATTTTGTCCTTTGTAGCAGTTGGAATTCCATTTCAAGAGAAGACTGTATGAGGCAGTGTGCACTTATGTCGGTGGAAAGCTAAAAATGGTTCCAGAAGTTAGTGTGAAAACACCCGGGGGCTCTGCAACATTCTCACCTTAGGAAGACAATGTAAGGATAATACATGAGACCCGCTTTAATTCAAGCACCAGAGAGACGGAGGAAGTCAGCTCTCTATATGAGTTCCAGACTAGCCTAGACCACAGAGCAAGGTCAAGGCAAGCCAGGGCTACATAGTGTATCTATCTCAAGACACATACAAACACATATGCATACACACATGTGTATACATACACACACATGCACACACTCACATTCCTCTCAAAAGCAAGCAAGAACAACAAAACAATGAAAATCCCACCACTGTCACTGCAGCAAGCCAAAAACTGATACATGAAAAGTTTGGAAATATTACATAACAAAAAAAAATCCTACTAATAAAAATATAAAACCACAGAACACTTATAACCCCTGAAAACAAATCAAAATGTATTTGCTAACAGAGCATTTTAAAGACATTATAAGTGATTTTTTTTTCTCACTTCAATTCTACCCATAATCTACACTTTTTTTTTTCAAAATATATTTGGGAATGAAGGAAAAAAGAAGTGCTTAATAATTAAAAATAGTTTTGCCCTGTTCTTCAGATAAAACGTTAAAATAGAAAAATTTAATATCTTTATAAAGGTTGTCAAAGACTTTCAGACCAATAAATGATTATCCTTTCTTTGTTATTGAGAAGCAGAAGATAGAAAGTCCAGCAATATAAATGTCCCTATTTTTTTTTTTAAATACTTTGGGTTTTGTTTTTTGAGAAGAGATTGGAGCGAATAGCCATGACTGGGAGAGCGAAGGGTCAGATGCAGGAGCTGCAGGAAAGAAAGCCACCAGCCAGAAGACAAATGTGCAGAGCATGACGCTTGGCCAAAGAAATCCTTGGAGTGTGAAGACAGTTTTCCACCATAACTCCGCAAATATCCTCTTATTTCCAAGGAGTGCCTGCCAGGGCCTGCCTGGCTCGTCCCGGGACTGTGGGAGCCTGCACGTGTCACAGCTACATAGGATTTTCAAACAATTTCAAGACGGAGATGGTCATAGGCAGGAAGAATTTGTTTGCCTTCCCTCTGTTTCCCGTTGACAAGAGCAGGCAGAGCTGGTCTCTCTCTCTCTTTTTTTTTTTTTTAATACTAAATATGTTTTTGGAAGAAAAAAAAAAAAAGGAAGAGATTGTTCCACATGGATTTCTGGACTTGCCAGACAAATTGAGGCTTTCAGGTGACAGGCACCTCAACCAATGGGGACACTTTCAGTAAAGTCCACCTGTCAGCAACCATAGTTATAAAGGCCCTGGTCATTTATTTGGTCCTTTATCTGCCAAAGATAACACCTAGATTAAAGTAGTTTCATGTTCATAACAGTTATAGGAGAAAAAAATTCAAGGGATTATTTAGCAAGTGGGAGCTCTGAGTTCCTTCTCTAACAACATAAAAATACACAATAAACTTCACTTAAAATTATAGACATGCACATATAGATAGAGTTAGGGCCCTTTTTTGCTGACAAAAGGCCAGAAGTGTGAGGAGACTGGTGGTAGCATGGAAGGGATGGTAGTGGGTGGGGTAGACACACTGCTTTTCTTCCCTGTGATCTGTGTACCCTGGCAACCGCCCTGAACAGTAAGAACTATGTGCCCAGCATTATAACAGGCTTCTATTCTCCTAATTCTTAGGTATTACACTGGGCACTATAATCCCAGCCCTAAATATAGATATATTAATTAACCAGCCACGGTCATACTCCTGGCACGCAGGAAGTTGAGGCAGGGGAAATCTGAATCCCAGCCAGCCTGTGTCCCCAGAACAAAGCAAAACAAAACCAAAGCAAACAACAACAAAACAATTTCAAGGTCTACTAACTGAAAAGTTACCATCGCTACTTCCTATTCTCCAAGTTTTCCATAGAAACAACACAGCGGTACAGAGCAAACCTGAGGTTCAAGTACAAATCAACACAGCCAAAAACAATGAACTGGCAACATTTGTTAACTAGGCAGTCTGTTTGGAAAGCTGTCCTTTAAAAGGGGCCGGCTAACCCGGCATTTCTGAAGCTCTACTTGTTTAGAGCCGATCACCTAAAGCTGTCTAATAAATCAACCTGAGAAACAAGTTCTCGGTCCTCAGTCAGTTTAAGTAGCTTTGAACCCCAACTCGTGACTCAAAGCTTGTGACTTCTAAAAATAATGACAAGTACTGGTGACATTAGCAGACACTGTTCACCGGATGCCAACAAGCCCAGAGTCTGTTACCCATTAGAGTAAACAGCCAGTTCAAGCTACTGCACGACCTCACTGCATTTGATTTACTATTAGAGACACGAAATACCACTCTCCCCAAACCGTTATGCTCTCGAGGGGAAAAAAGTCATTTATTAACTCTACATTAATTAGAACTCTGGCTTCAGGTAAAGTCAAATAAACAGAATTGAGTACTGTAGGTTTAGAAGGATCCAGAACATGTCAAAGGAAACTGGCCTTGAAACTACACGAAAGAATTCATAACTAATTTTTCTAAAATTATGTTATTTTAATGTAACTGTAGAAAAATTCATCTTTTCATGAGAAATGTACAGAGAGGATTAAAGATTCCAAGTCAAGTGCTATAGCACTTATGTGATGACATCTGCAACTTATGCAATCAGGACCACCACAGTCATTAAAAGAGGACAGGCTAAATGTCTAGAGCCTGCTTGGCCCGGGCGAGGCTGCAGGTTCAGTGCCTGGGGGCCTGGACACTTGCTCCCACGGCCCCCTGGAACAAGTCTCCAATGGAAAGTTCTATACCTCCTCCTTTAATTAAACTACAAGTTAAGATTCTCTTATCTGGCCAGGCAATGGTGGTGCACGCCTTTAATCCAGCACTTGGGAGGCAGAAGCAGGCAGATTTTTGGGTTCGAGGCCAGCCTGGTCTACAGAGTGAGTTCCAGGACAGCCAGGGCTACACAGAGAAACCCTGTCTTGAAAACAACAACAACAACAAAGATTCTCTTATCTGAAATACTTGGGACTGAAAGTGTTTGAAACTTTTGGTATATTTGCCTATTCATAACGAGATATTTTGAGGAAAAGATCCAAACATGAAATTAACTTATATTTCACATACAACTCATCTACAGAGCCAGAGTCAATGATGTCAGAGCAAAGGCATGGCAGCAGGAACACCTGAGAGCTCACATCTGACCCCCGAGTAGGAGGCAGAGGAAGAGCTAACTGAAAACAGGTCCCCTCAAAGCCTGCCATCATTGACACACATCCCCACCTCCTAATCCTTCCCAAACAGTTCAATCAACTGGCAGTCAAGCATTCAAACACACTCGAATCACCACACCTCTGACTCTCAGATCTAAGAGCATTTTGAATTTTGGACTAGAGATGTTTTACCCTCTATCACCATCCTTGTACTCAAAACAGATATCTGACATCACAATGAACCAAATTATTAGTATTATTAATAGATTCTGTTTTATTTTACTTCCTTTAATGTTTACTTCAAAACAACTAAAAATTTTTGGAATATACAAAAATAACTGTATAAAGATTATAGAGAAAGTAAGTCTATTTTGTGTTTTAAAAGATAATAGTGGGGGCTGGAGAGATAGCTCAGCAGTTAAGAGCACTGACTGCTCTTCCAAAGGTCCTGAGTTCAATTCCCAGCAGCCACATGGTGGCTCACAACCATCTGTAATAGGATCTGTTGCCCTCTTCTGATGTGTCTGAAGACAGCTACAGTGTACTTAGATATAATAAATAAATCTTTAAAAAAAAAGTTAATAGTGATAAGGGTGGTGGTGGCACACGCCTTTGATCCCAGCACTCAGGAAGGCAGTTCTCTTGAGTTCCAGGACAGGCAGAGCTATACAAAAAAACCCTGTCTCAAAGAAACAAACAAAAGTTAATAATGTATGACAGTTATGGTAATTTTATGAAGGCTACTGAAACACACACACTCCTCTCTTTCACACACACACACACACACACACACACACACACTTCAAAGTTTTAAAATGAAAATCAGAAAAAAAAGAAAATCTTGATTGTGATCTGAAAAAATACAAACCAACAAAACAAAGTCTTAAAGCTCCCAACTCCTTCAAATAGTAACAAATTTGTAGTTACTGGTATGTTGTGACACTGCTTTAAGAAACTGGCACGTACTAACATATTCATTGGTTAACAGATGAAATGCAGTCTTCAGAAGTAAGTTCCATACTGGAGAGAACTGAGGCACCAAGAGCAAGGTAAATTCCCAGGTCAGAGCTAGAATGACTGAATCCGTTGTGCCCTGCCACCAGACTCCTGGTCTTTACTAGGTGTTATTCTGTATTCTGAAAGTCTTTGTGGAATAAAATAATGGATGCCACCTTACACAAACAAGAAGTAGCCTTTGGAGCCGGGCGTGGTGGCGCAGGCCTGTAATCCCAGCACTTGGGAGGCAGAGGCAGGTGGATTTCTGAGTTCGAGGCCAGCCTGGTCTACAGAGTCAGTTCCAGGACAGCCATAGCTACACAGAGAAACCCCTGTCTCAAAAAACCAAAGGGGGGGGGAGAAGTAGCCTTTGTTTTCTGATACTTTAAAATGGATTTTCCTATAATTAATTGTTTTCTTTAGTTGCTGTGTCACATAGGGAAGCCCCTTATAATGGTTAGGGTTGTTTGTTTGTTTGTTTGTTTGTTGTTTGGCACAAAAGGTGTGTGCCTCCACTGCCCGGCATAATGGTTAGTTTTAATGAGCACTTTGATACAACCTACAATCAGCCTGGAAAGGGGCCTCATGAGAGATGGTCTAGAGCAGGTTGCTGGATCCCTGAAACTGGAGTTATGGATGATTGTAAGATCTCATGTAGGTGCTGGAAACTGAATTCAGGTCTTCCGTAAGAACAGCAAGTGTTCCCAAACACAAGCCCCTCTCTCTCTATTTCTTTTTAGCATTTATTCGACTCTATCTATTTAATAATGTATCTCTGTGTGGACATGTGCATGGAGTGCAGGGAGCCTCCGAGGTGTGTAGGAACCCCTGGAACTAGAGTTACTGGCATCGTCAGCTGCTCGGAGGTCAGTGCTGGGAACTGAACTGTGGTCCTGTAGAAGAGCAATACACATTCTGAACTCTCCCCGCAGCCTCACTTTTGTATTTCTTGTTTAAAAAAATACAAATATGAAGGCTGCAGAGATGGCTCAGTGGTTATGAGCACTTGCTACACTTGTAGAGGATCAGAGTTTGGTTCCTAATGCGGACCTGTAACTCCCCCTTCAAGGAACCTTCTAGTCTCTGCAGGCAACTCCCCACTGAGCATAAACACATCTTAAAATGTTTTAATTAAAAACACAAACATAGCTGGGCAGTGGTGGCGCACGCCTGTAATCCCAGCACTCTGGGAGGCAGAGGCAGGCGGATTTCTGAGTTCGAGGCCAGCCTGCTCTACAGAGTGAGTTCCAGGACAGCCAGGACTATACAGAGAAACCCTGTCTCGAAAAAAACAAATCCAAAAAAACAAACAAACAAAAAACAAACAAACAAAAAAACCCCACAAATATAAGCTGAGGAATGGTGCCAGACTCTGATAATCCCAGCACATTGGAGGATAAAGCAGGAGGAATGCTGAAAGCCCCAGGCTCTCAGGGACTATGTCTGAGCTCAATGCAGCCCAGACTACGGGGAGAGGCCCTGTCTCAAAAGAGTCAAAACCCAGACTCAAACCAACCAAGAAACAACATATATTACTCTGTAATTAAAACACACAGAAAAAAAAAGACTGCAGCAAAAACAGTCAACAGATGTTTATAACATTAACTGCCAATAACATTAACGTATTCACTAAGTAGAGGAAAGGCCAGATGTGTGATACTGAACATTTTTTCAGATAGTTTTTACCATTTCCCAGAAAGTCCTGTAAGAAGAAATGTCTGGGTAAAAATAAATGATAAAGAATGGCAGCATGTATAATAGAATATTAATATACAGTTAGTAAGAGATTTTTTTACAAGAAATAATAAATGAAATATATAAAAAATAGAAAAGCAAGTGGGAACTGCTGATTGGACCATCTCACAGAGTAGCCATCCCCCTGCAGAAGGAAGCACAGTGCTCCACTTATAGCTGGGTGACAGGATTCTTGTATTTTTAATACCTCAAAATTTTCTATAGCAATTTTTTTTTCCTGAGACAGGGTTTCTCTGTGTAGCTCTGGCTGTCCTGGAACTCACTCTGTAGACCAGGCTGGCCTCGAACTCAGAAATCTACCTGCCTCTGCCTCCCAAGTGCTGGGATTACAGGCCTGCGCCACCACCGCCCGGCTTTAGCAAATATTTTTATAATAATATTTAAGAGCTGTAGAGATGGCTCAGCAGTTATACTGTTCTCGCAGAGGACACATCTGACAATCTGTTCTGACTTCTCAAGGCTCCCACACTCCAGATATATACTCCCAATAGACATAATTAAAAATAATAAAAATAAATCTATAAAAAGTACATAAAGGCAGCCGGGCATGGTGGCGCATGCCTTTAATCCCAGCACTTGGGAGGCAGAGGCAGGCAGATTTCTGAGTTCGAGGCCAGCCTGGTCTACAGAGTGAGTTCCAGGACAGCCAGGGCTACACAGAGAAACCCTGTCTCCAAAAACCAAAAAAAAGCCGGGCGTTGGTGGCGCACGCCTTTAATCCTAGCACTTGGGAGGCAGAGGCAGGCGGATTTCAGAGTTCAAGGCCAGCCTGGTCTACAGAGTGAGTTCCAGGACAGCCAGGACCACACAGAGAAACCCTGTCTCGAAAAACCAAAAAAAAAAAAAAAAAAAAAAAAAAAAAGTACCTAGAGGGCTGGAGAGGTGGCTCAGCGGTTAAGAGCACCAACTGCTCTTCAGGAGGTCCTGAGTTCAAACCTCAGCAACCACATGGTGGCTCACAACCATCCCTAATGAGACTCCTCTTCTGGAGTGTCTGAAGACAGCTATAGTGTACTTACATATAATAAATAATTTTTTTAAAAAAAAAGTACATAGAGCTGTATTGAAGGGCTTCCTTACCAGTAAAGGTGCTGGTGATGAAAATAACTGACATACACTGTTTAAGATAGTGTTTGCATTCAATATCGATTTTAAATTCTACCCTAAACAAGGGTTTGGTAGCTGTCCTAAAGTAGTATCTGTGTTATCTGACTTCCTCATCGTGATCTGCCTCATACATAGTTAAATGCTGAGCAGTAGAAACCTCTCCTCAGGCCTGTCTGAGGGGGTCCTGTTCTGTACACTGGCACTCAGACCTGCATCTGGTTGGCTCTGACTCCTGCCTTGGGTCCCTTTCTGGTCCTATAGGCACTTTGGAATATTAACTGCCTCCTGCTGGGTCCCTGAGTCTATGGTCTCCTTCAGAGATCTTGAGTCTTCCTCTTCCTCTCCCTGCCCTATACATCACCAGACCATATTAATTATTCCTCTAAATTTCTCTTCACATCCACCACTTCATGTAACGAGGCTCCTAAGACCCCATGTGCTCTCGCCTCCAGCCTTCACTCCCTCAGGCCCTTTATCCATACTCAACACTAGCCCCGAAGCTTCAGTCAGCTCTCAGAATGTGCCAGCTCTCTTTTCTTGGAACTGCTGAAGACATGGTTCCTCTAAGATGGACAAATAGAGATTTGACAGCTTTTTTAGAAGCCCTTCTCCAAATCACCCATTAACTTGCCCTGAATCCTTGGCCACGGATGCCCCTCCCAAGATACCGTGACTCTCTGCCGCTATCAATACATGCACACTCTATTGCTATGACTCTGCCTGCATTTCCTAGTAACTGTCACAAAGTTGCAGGAAGAGTTTTGCTTATAACTTGTTAATCTTGTAAGAGTCAATATCTGAAATCATACTTACCTCATGCTCAACAAATATTCATTAAATGCAGAAATATAAAATTATTAAAGAAGATTAAAAAAAGCAATTTTTTTGGATAAGATACTCAAAAGTTAGCAGTAGTTTAGGACACATTTTCATCTCATTAACTGATTGAAACCGGGTATCTAATTTGCTATGTTTGAGGTTAGCCTTGAACACCCATCTTCCAACCCCCACCTCCCAAGAGTTGTGACTATAGATGTGGGACACTATGATACTCTTTTATTTAAATTAAAAAGAAAGATCTAGGGGGCTGGAGAGATGGCTCAGTGGTTAAGAGCACTGACTGCTCTACCAGAGGTCCTGAGTTCAATTCCCAGCAACCACATGGTGGCTCACAACCGTCAGTAATGGGATCTGATGCACTCTTCTAGTGTGTCTGAAGATAGCTGCAGTGTGCTCATATAAATAAAAAAAAATAGATCTTTTTAAAAAAAAGAAAAAAGAAAAACCTAAGCCAAGTGGTTGTGGATACAGCACACACCTTTAATCCCAGCATTTGATAGGGAGAGTAGGTGGATCTCTGAGGTTAAGGCCAGTCTGGTCTATGGAGTGAGTTCCAAGATAGCCAGAGATACATAGAGAAACCCTGTCTCAGAAAACAATACAAAACAAAACAAAAATCTAAACTTGCCTACCACATGGGATCTTTAGGTTTGATCTCTTGCATTAGAGGGAAAAAAACCAATATAGGTGCCATCTTTATAGAAAAATTATCAGCTATTTTAATAGTTTAGTGAAGGGCCCTATGGCCATAAATACCTTTTGTATACTTCAATTCAGGCTTGCCCAATAGCACTGATAAGTAGTCAAAGCAGGTATTATTATTATTTTATTTAAATCTCAAAAGGAAATTATATTTACCAGAAAGAATTCCAGTTATAAAAGCCTGTAACAAAATGTTGGCCATCTCTTCTTAAACACTACAGAAGATGCTGTGAGCTATCTGAACTGCTTCTCTGGTAAGAACATCGGCAGCCACTTACTCCAAGGTGAAGACTGTCCAGGTGACTACTGACATGTGTCGGGGGAGCTGGAGGGGGCAGTTCATTTTATTAGCACAAACCAGAAATAACTGCTTGACAAAATGCCTCTGGGAAGAGGTCAGTGTAGTGGCCTGAACCGAGCAGGCAAGGGTTTCTCAGCTCTCTTCAATTTCAGCGCAAAACAACTTTTCTGGAATTCCAAACACATGTAGGAGAAGGGGGGGGGGATAAAGGGGGGAAGGGGCAGGGGGAGAGAGAGGGAGAAGAGCTTTTACCTCTGTTAAAAAAATAACTCAAACACTTGCCTTTAATCCCAGCACTTGGGAGGCAGAGGCAGGTGGATTTCTGAGTTTGGGGCCAGCCTGGTCTACAGGGTGAGTTCCAGGACAGTCAAGGTTACATAGAGAAACCCTGTCTCAATAAACCAAAAATAAAATAAAATAAAATAAAATAAAATAAAATAAAAGCAGCATATTAGCCGGGCGTGGTGGCGCACGCCTGTAATCCCAGCACTTTGGAGGCAGAGGCAGGCGGATTTCTGAGTTCGAGGCCAGCCTGGTCTAGAGTGAGTTCCAGAACAGCCAGGACTACACGGAGAAACCCTGTCTCAAAAAACCAAAAAAAAAAAAAAAAAAAAAAGCAGCGTATTAAAAAAAATAACTCAAACATCAGATCTGAAATTATGATTTCTTTGCTATACAAAGAGCAGCCTTGATATTGAAGGTAGTTTGGCACATTCAAATGCTGGATGGAACATGCATGTTATAAACTTTTGGTTTGGTTGGTTTTTGGTTTTTCGAGACAGGGTCTCTGTGTAGCTTTGGCTGTCCTGAAACTTAACTCTAGTCCAGTCAGGCCTGGAACTCAGAGTCTGCCGCTGTCTCCCAAACACTGGGATTAAAGGCCTGGCTTCACTATAAACTTGTATTGTCAGTTTCAAAACGGTCAGTGCCTGGTGTCATAGTGGCACCTTGCGTGTTACCTATGTGGACCTGAATGCTTGTTGTGATGCTGCTGTGCTCTCCAATGTCCTCCCACAGGACATCACAGTGCCCTTGGCACTTGATGGGCACCAAGACCCACAGGTGCAGCAAGCAGATGCCAGCAGGACTGAAGAGGAAGAACTCAGGGATTCTGGGTAATGCTAAGTTTCTGACACACAAAGAGTTGCTGTAGCTGGTGAATTAGAGTACAAGCACATACCTGATAGCTGCTGCCTTCCCAGAACTTTTTCATTTCCTTACGACTCCAAGCAACGACTGAGACAGTAATAAGTGTACAAGGTACCAAATAGAGGAGAGCAGGCTGCCCCGTCTTCATCACCATCAGGACAACAAAGGTAATTATCATTCCAACAGCATAGGCTGTGGGGAAACAGAAGCGCAGATCAGTTCTATGTGCTTCCAGGAATGGATTTCCTTCCCCACTACAGTATGAGCTTTCAAATATTTCTGAAGACATCTTTAAATAAGACGTAGTTTTAAAATTGTTTGTATCTGTGTGGATTTGTGACTGTGAGCGCTGGCGCCTGCAGTTAGAAGTGTCAGATGTCCTAGAATGGGTGCTGGGCTTTTACGATTGCCTGTAACTTCAGCTCCAACAAGGTCTGATGCCTCTGGCCTCTTCCAGAACCTGTGCTTACCTGAATGTGCATACCCACACAGGTACACACAGACACATAACTAAAAATAAACCAAATCTTAAGTTTGTCTTACAAACTACATACATACTACATACTATATACATACTACAGACTTCCTTAACTATTGCACACCAAATATCATAGGCATGTTTCCCACTGATCTGGGATATTATATGAATGTAGGATCTCAGGCAATTTAGTCTAGTTACATAAAGATGAGGTGGTGGGAAATCAGGGAGGCTGAATGAGCTTTCCAAAGTTACACGGCAGAACTGACAAGCAGCCCAGCACTGCCTGAGTGTTCCTGACTTAATCATGCTGGCTGGTCCTGGGTGTTACTGCCCTTAGAGATGCTGCACTCAGTGCCTCAAGCTGCTTTTCTTGTTTTTATGAAGTCTGTTTCCCCTCCCTTTCCTCCCTCCTCTTCTCCTCTTTCTCTCTCTCTCTCTCTCTCTCTCTCTCTCTCTCTCTCTCTCTCTCTCTCTCTCTTTCTTTCTTTTCCAAGACAGGGTTTCTCTGTGTATCCCTGGCTGTCCTGGAACTCACTCTGTAGACCAGGCTGGCCTTGAACTCAGAAATCCTCCTGCTTCTGCCTCCCAAGTGCTGGGATTAAAGGCATGTGCACCACAAACGGCTCTCCTTACTTCTCTCATGCTCTCTACACATCTTCCTCTTCCCTCTCTTAGCTTTCTTTCATACTGTTAGGGGCAACATTTCTAGTGACATCATTCTTCGACACCACAACACAGAGATTTAACTATATGGACTAGAAAGCCCTCAGGAACATGTATGGCTGTGGTACAGGCCATTTGTCTAAGCACACAGAGCTTCAGATATTGAAATGTCTATGCAGAATATTCAGAGGTATCAGAGATTTTTATTTTAAATTTCCTATTATTAACATTTCAATAAAAGAAACAGAAGTAATGACTGCCTGCTATACCAGATAACTAACAAAACATTAATTCATTTACTTAAATTCATGGTTATACACAATGCTAAAAAAAATCAAGTAATAAACATTTACTATTTATGTTCTGAGTATTTAATGTTGTCCTAGAACTTGCTTAGCTATGTAGACCAGGCTGGCCTCAAACTCACAGAGATCTGCTTGCCTCTGAGTGCTGGAATTAAAGGTGAGCTCCAACACATCTAATAAGACCTCAACTTTTAATTTAAAGCTTCTAAAATCTTGTGATATAAAGTAAGATTATTCCATTTATTTATTTTTGTTTCTGAGACAGGGTTTCATGCAACCCAAGGCCTTGAACTTGATACATAGCCAAGAATAATCTTGAACTTCTGATCTTCCAGAGTCCTGGAATTACAAGTACACACCCACCAATCCTGATTTTAATTATCTCTTTTTCTTGCAGCACCATGGGCTGGGGATGGTGGGGGGTGTGTCTAAGACAGTGTTTTTCTGTGTAGCGCTAGCTGTCCTGGAACTCTGTAGATCTGGATGGCCTCAAACTCACAGATCTATTTTGTTCTGCTTCTGAGTGCTGGGCTTAAAGGTGTGTACCACACTTAGATTTATTTTATTAATTTATGTGTATGAGTGTTTTGCCTACATGTAGGTATGTGTACCAAGTGCATGCCTGGGGCCCTAAGAGATCAGAAAAGGTTGTTAGATTCCCTGGGACTGAAGTCACAGACAATTGTGAGCCACCATAAAAGCTGGGATCTGAACCTGGATTCTCTGCAAGAGAAATATATCCTCTTAGCTGCTATGCCAACTCTTCAGCCTAACATTTCACTATTTGAAATCATAAAACAGTTGGGTAGTAGTAATGCATGTCTTTAATCCCAGCACTCAGAGGCAGAGTCAGGCAGATCTCTGGGATTGAGGCTAGCCTTGTCTAGACTGAGTTCCAGGACACTGGGGCTACACAAAGCAACCCTGTTTCTAAAAAACAAAAACCAAACAAACAAAAGACCTCAAAGATGTTTTAGGCCAAGTATGGTGGCACATGCCTTTAATCCAAGTACTTGGGAGTCAGAGGCATGTGGATCTCCATGAGTCTGAGTCTGGTATACAGCCAAGGCTATACAAAGAAACCTGTCTTGAAAAGCAAACAAACCAAAATAATTTGACTATCCATTATAGGTTATTTGAATGAGCTTTGGTTTACATAGAAAAGTACTCCACTAACTTTTACTAGATTTGCTGTTTAATCTATCTCCATATGTTTTTAAAATGCTACTTACCTCACCAACATTTGATCTTTAGACCAATGCTTGCATTGTTAATAACTCTATTTTGGGAGGTGTGAACCTTTGACAGTTACTATTTATTTTTTAATATGTATGTATGTATGTATGTATTGATATGTATGTATGTATGTATGTATGTATATATTTAGTCAGGGTCTCATGTACTCATGGATAGTCTCAGACTCCTATAGCTGAGGAGTCTTTTTTTTGTTTGTTTGTTTTTTTGTTTTTCAAGACAGGGTTTCTCTGTGTAGTCCTGGCTGTCCTGGAACTCACTCTGTAGACCAGGCTGGCCTCGAACTCAGAAATCTGCCTGCCTCTGCCTCCCGAGTGCTAGGATTACAGGCATGCGCCACCACGCCCGGCTCTTTTTTTTTTTTTTTTTTTTTTAAAATGAGTACACTATATCTGTCTTAAGACACACCTTAAGAGGACATCAGATACCATTACAGATGGTTGTGAGCTACCATGTGGTTGCTGGGAATTGAACTTAGCACCTCTGGAAGAGCTGTCAGTGTTCTTTTTTTTTTTGGTTTTTCGAGACAGGGTTTCTCTGTATAGCCCTGGCTGTCCTGGAACTCACTCTGTAGAGCAGGCTGGCCTCGAACTCAGAAATCCGCCTGCTTCTGCCTCCCAAGTGCTGGGATTACAGGCGTGCGCCACCACCGCCCAGCACTCGGAGCTGTCAGTGTTCTTAACCACTGAGCTCTCTCTCTCCATCCCCAGCTGATGAGACTAACTCTTAGTCCTCCTGCCCCTATCTCCAACATGTTGGGATTGCAGGTACATGCCATCACACATGTGAATCTGGGGTCAAGTGTAAGATGCCATGGATGCTGGGCAAGCACTCCACTAACCAGGCTCCGAGCCAGCCTGACGTGAGGTAACATGTAAATACTTCTCATAGCTCTCTGCCTAGAGCTAAGGACAAGATCTGCTATAACACTGCATGTGAAAGAGGGAAACAGACCACTACTTTTAGCCCTTTGGCTTTTTCTCCAGACAATATAGCACAATATAATAAAAAGAAACAAATTTTACCAATTGTGGATGAAATATAGTATATAGAAGAGCCAGTCTGAACATCGAATCTTCTACAATATGCAATCAACAGGCCTAAAAGAAAACCCACATTATTTTCTTAAAATAGTAACAACATTACAGATTCATCTGTTAGAATGGGCAATGATACAGGTTGTTGAATTTCACGTTTCTTTTTTTGCATTATGAGAGCATTTAAGTATCTTAAATTAAGAGTGAACTTTCATATATCAATTTTTTAAAAATTTGATACTTTAAACATTTCCCTCAGGTCAAACAACAGTAGTTGAAGAACATGAACTTTATTAGCTGCTCAATATTCCATGTTAAAGAGAAAACATTTTTATGTTTCATGAACAGAATATGTCTATTCACATATACTGGAATCACATGATATGGAATCACATGAACTCTTCCACACAGCAAAGGACACAATCAATAGAACAGATAGCCTATACAATTAGAGTATCAGCAAAAGACATCTAATAAGGGCTGATAGCTAACACATGTATGGGTCCCAAACAAGCCAACAGTAAGAAAAGACAACCCAATGAGAAAATGGGCAAGGGATTTATCAGCATTTCTTGGGTTTGCCTAAGTGCTTGAGAACAAATAACAAAAAATTAAAAACAAACCAGGCCCAGAGACACGAGCCTGGGCTACATATCAAGGCAGCCTTAAACAAACAAACAAACCTAAGCTATGATCACCAGTTCCAGTACTGGGCATATATCCAAAGGAAATTATATTAATATGGTAAAGAGACATGTTCGATATTCAGAACAGCCAAGATATAAAACCAATCTCAGTATTTATTAGTGAATGAGTGGATAAAGAAAACGAGGCGGTGATGGCTCACACCTTTAACCCCAGCACTTGGGAGGCAGAGACAGGCGGATTTCTGAGTTTGAGGTCAGCCTGGTCTACAGAGTGAGTTCCAGGACAGCCAGGACTACACAGAGAAACCCTATCTCGAAAAACCAAAAAAAAAAAAAAAAAAAAAAAAAAAACCAAAAAGAAGAAGAAGAAGAAGAAGAAGAAGAAGAAGAAGAAGAAGAAGAAAACGTAGTATGTATGCAAAGCCAAGTAATATTCATCTTCTAAAAAGGAAACTGGGCTACAGGGATGAAGCTTGCTGCACGCACTGTCCTGAGTTTGGAGTCCCAGCCCCCACATGTGACAGCATCTGTATATGATCTCAGTGCTAAGGGGAGGGAGACAGGTGGATTTTAACAGTTGCCCAATTTACTTGAATCAGCAGGCAGCATATTCAGTGAAGATCCTATCTCAAATGTTGAGCTGGACGCTGGACAGATGGCTCAGCAGTTAAGGGCACTGGCTACTTTTCTAGGGGCCCCGGGTTCACCAGCACCCACTTGGTGGCTCACAACCATCTGTAATTCCAATCCCAAGGATCTGATGCTCTCTCCTGGCTTCCATAGGCACAGCATGCACATGGTATACAGAAATACAAGTAGGCAAAACACCCATACAGACAATATAAATAAATAAATAAATAAATAAATAAATAAATAATATTTTAAAGAGACAGATATGGTATGGTACACAACTTTAATTTCAGCACACAAGAGATTGAGGCAGAAGAATCTCTGTGACTTCAAAGCCAGCCTGGGCCTACAAAGCAAGTTCCCCCAGTACCTGGGGCTATGTAGAAAGACCCTGCCTCAGGAAAAAAAAAAAAAAAGAAAGAAAAAAGAAAAAAGAAAGAAAGAAAGGAACAAAGAAAGAGAGAAAACAAAACAAAAGACAAGACAGAAGAACAAACAAAAAGAATAAATAAGGTAGAGAGAGAGAGGGACATCAGTCTCTGGCCTCCATGCACACACACACACACACACACACACACACACACACACACATACACACATACACACACACAGGTTGGGAGACATGAAGGAGTGATGGAGCAGTGGGAAGAGAGAAGAGCAGACTGGATGGAAATCCTATCATCTGTGGTAACAGCATTGTGATCAACCTGGAGGACACTGTTAAGCAAGAAGCAGCCAGCCATAGAAAAGCAAACACTGTATTATCTCACTTGTAAATAAAACTTCAAAGACTTAACTCATGGAAGCAGAGGGAAACAGTGGGACTGGGGAGTATTTGGGGAAGGAAATACCGATCAAAGGACACAAAGTTCACTCAGATAGAAATGAGTTCCAGAGACTCATCAGATAGTGTATCGATGATAGTTATGAGCAATATATTAGTTGGGAAGCCTGCTGAGTGGATTGCAAATGTTCTTGACAAAAAAGGTAAGGTAACCTCTGCCAATCAGCTTGTTATTCCACACGCTATACATTCTTCAAAACTATGTTGTGTGTAAAAATTACCCATTTTTTCAATTTATATACACAAACAAATATATGAGAGTTTAAAAATACATTGATAATACATCAAGAAAAGTAACTTTAAATGTTTAGAATAATGATTGAAGTTTTAATACAAAGAATTGTTTTTTAAAGACATTTATTTATTTCACGAGTTTGAACATTGATTGTGCCTGTATGTATGTCCATGTATGTATGTGCACCGTGTGTGTGCCCGGTACCTGTCAAAAGAGGCATCTGATCCTCTAGAATTGAACTTGCAGAGTTTGGGTCACTGGGTGAGTGCCAGGAATTGAACCTGGGACCTGTGCAAGAGCAAGTCTCATAACTGCTGAGCCATCTCTCCAGCTAAGAATTTTAACATACTCTTTTGTTTTGTTTTGTCTTTGTCTTTTTGAAACAGGGTTTCTCTGTGTAGCCCTGGCTGTACTGGAACTCACTCTGTAGACCAGGCTGGCCTCAAACTCAGAAATCCGCCTGCCTCTGCCTCCCAAACGCTGGGATTAAGGGTGTGCCCCATCACCACCTGGCCGCTAAGAATTTTAAAAAATGAAATACAAGCTTTCACTGATATATGCAAACGTAAAAGAAAAAAAACCCTCTCAATACGTATTTTTAGAGGAAATTTGTTGAACATCACCAAAAAAAGACATTTCATGTTGTATGTATTAAGTAAGTATTTTTAGATGTATCTCCAGTGTTTAGTCAGATAAGTCCCTTTGATCCTCCCTTCCACAATTCCCCCATATCTAGCCTGAGTCTCACATCCAGAGTCCTAGCCTAGGCTGGTCCCCCGACTGTGCTTCTCAAAACCTCCAGGCTTCCAACAGGTGTCTGCCTGCCCCAACCTACAGCCTGCTGTGCCTGGCTTCCCACTGGATTATCTTGTATTTAAAGCCATGTAAGCTGGGGTTCTCTTCCTTTTCTTCTTTACCCCTACCTTGATGACATCCCTAAAGCACTCCCGTTCTTCTAGATAAGGATAAAAGGATCCTTGTTGTTCCGAGATGACTTTCAGCAGCAGACATTTTACGTTGGCTGTCCCAAGGGTTGATTTCTCTTTTAGCCGTCACAATGCGTTTTTTTTTTTTTAAACCTTTGTCATTGATCCCAGTTCTGATGACAGCCAAACATATAAAGCCTTGTAACTTTTACCAGATACTGTAAATATCATCCTTAAAACCATAAGTATAGTTTTGCTAAAATTACTATATTCACTCACCTGGCACAATGATATCTCCGAAACCCAATACTGAAACAGGCATGGAGCACACACTCATGACTGAGTAGCCCGTCAGTTTCGGCACCCTGATAACTACTGGCAACTGTAAGAAAGAAAAACAGAGGCAAGGGGGAGGCAGGAGGGAGAAGGGAAGGGAAGGAGGGAGAGAGAGAGAAAGACAGAGGATGAACCAGGAAGTCTCTTCCCAATCTCTCTTTTAGGAAGGGAAACACTGACACTGTAGTAATCATTTTGATGTTTTTTAAACTGATCATTTGAAAAAAAAATGAACTTAAGAGAACATAAACACACACATACATAATACATACATAGACTCTGATTGTACAAAACACTTGAAGGAATAAGACATGTAGTTTTAGGAAATTACATCCAACACACGGAGGATGGACGTTATGAATAAACTCCCCCCACAGCCAACCTTTACATTTTTAGTTTCTTTTTACCAAGAATAGGACTCAGACCTTGACAAGTTTTGTTGTGTTGTTTTGTTTTGGTGAGTCTACATTTTTTCCCACCCAAGGAAGAGCCTCCTCGAAGAGGGTATGATTTAAAGTCCAATGAACTTATCTGAAATACAAATCCTTACTTTCTCATGGGGAGCTGAATGCAGAGCAGTGGCTTCCACAAAGTTTCCATCATTCTAGGATGAAACCCAAGTCAATAGGTATTTAATAATTTAGAATAACTAAGAAAATGGCTATATTTGTGAGAAAGAAGTTTGATAACACCTTAGCATGCACCCATGACCAATGAGTTACAGAAGGAAACAGACAGGCAGGCAGTAACTGTGTGAGCTGCCGGGTACCAGACCCACCTTTTCAGCATTCTCGAAAGGCCCAGCAGCAAGTTCCACCATGATGCTCTCACCATTCTAAAGGGAGGAAGAGGTGTCGTTCAGTCATCTAAAGAGAATAACCTGCCACAATGCAAGGACGACTGACAGCCCACAGCACACAGCCTACAGCCAAGGGCACAAAGGCTATCAACTGCTTCTTCCTCAGACTTGACAAACAGCAGATACTGAATCTGAGACAAAATCCAGATAGCACACCACTCCACTTTACTAGAGCTCAGTAATTATCAGATCAGCATAGACACAGATTATTCAAGTTTACCTGGAGATATGGATTATACTGACATCCAAAATGTTATAACAAGTTCATAGGAAACCAGGCAGTGGTGGCGCACCCCTTTAATCCCTGCACTTGGGAGGCAGAGGAAGGTGGATTTCTGAGTTGGAGGCCAGCCTGGTCTACAGAGTGAGTTCCAGGACAGCCAGGGCTACACAGAAAAACCCAGTCTCAAAACAAACAAACAAACAAAAAAAAAAAAAAGTTCAAAGGTTATGAACTTTCAGTATTTTAATTTTTTTTACTATGTATATTATGGTTCTTAGACATTTTCAGCATAAAAAAAAAAAGAGAAAATACTAAAATCCTTTAAATTTAGCTTTCTACCAAATACAAGTAATCTTATTTGAATAAAATGCATTTGACCATCTGGTATTTCCCACAACACAACTATAAAGCCAACTTCGGAAAGACTCACCTCTATAGAACGTGACAGCCTTCTGCGGCGGTTCCATTCAGCGTCCACCCTGCCTCCCTCCTTTGTTCCAAGCAGCCCTCTCCTGAGAGGCAGCTCCCACCCTATTTCTGCTGAAGTCTTTTCTGTGGGCTAGACAAGGTGTTTACTAACACGTTTTCTCCAGAAAGCCCTGTCTGCCTGAGGTGAAACTGTGAGGCTAAAAATACTCAAAGCTTCCTTTCTGTTGTGTTCATCTAGCCAAGGGTGACCCTGAACTCCCGATCTGCCTACCTTTGCAGCCAAGGGCTGGGATACGGGTGTGTACCACCACACTCTGTGTAGGGCCTCTGCCTTTATGCTTCATAGAAAAAAAATGCCTCAGCAGACCAGGGAGAAGACATACAAACTGGATTTTGAAAACCATAATAACCAGGAAAGAGCAGCACTTGACATACATTTTTAGTTACCTAATAAGAAAGCATCTAGCCATAAGGAAAACAAAGGGGTCGAACAGAGAAGGTATTAAATGAACATTTACAACAACGAGTGCCAAAGAGCACCTCCAGCAACTTCTACGACAGATTTGCTAGAAATCACAGGCCTAAGATAAACAAACAAACAAACAAATAATGAAAAATGTACTAATCACACAAAAAAGAAGACTCAAAGGCCTTTACCCTTTAAAAGGCCTGTACCTTTAAAACTTCATCTGACATTAAACTGATAACAAGTCTAAGATGTAAAAACAAAAGTACTTCAAAACACGGCTATTATTTACTGCCACACTTCCAGCGTATGCTGAGGACTATCTGCTTTGTGAAGACAATGATAAATAAGGGTTTTAGTTTTTTGTTTTGTTTTGTTTTGTTTTGTTTTTTGAAACAGGGTTCCTCTATATATCCTGGAACTCACTCTGTAGACCAGATTTGCCCCGAACTCGATCCGCTGCCTCCTGGGTGCTGGGATTAGAGGCTTGTTTAAGAACAGTGTTTCCCTTTTTTTTTTTTTTAATTTTTATTTATTTTATTTATTTATTTGTTTGTTTGTTTGTTTATTTTTTGGTGTTTTTCGAGACAGGGTTTCTCTATGTAGCCCTGGCTGTCCTGGAACTCACTCTGTAGACCAGGCTGGCCTTGAACTCTGAAATCTGCCTGCCTCTGCCTCCCAAGTGCAGGGATTAAAGGTGTGCACCACCACTGCCTGACTCAGTGTTTCCCTTTTATAAGTTGCCTCTGATGGAGTATTCCTCAGGACTGTTTTGTTCTGCACTAAATAAATACTAGCTTGGACAGCTTTGTTCTGCCTCAGGATCTCACTATGTAGCCCTCTCTGGCTGGCCTGTACCTTGGCTTTTTTTGTTTGTTTGTTTGTTTTTGTTTTTTTTTGTTTTTGTTTTTTGAGACAGGGTTTCTCTGTGTAGCCCTGGCTGTCCTGGAACTCTCTCTGTAGACCAGGCTGGCCTCGAACTCA
The DNA here is from genome assembly GCA_964023405.1 of Apodemus agrarius. Lineage (NCBI taxonomy): Eukaryota > Metazoa > Chordata > Mammalia > Rodentia > Muridae > Apodemus > Apodemus agrarius. The sequence goes on along the minus strand of OZ030008.1, from coordinate 53,784,574 downwards.
GACATCTGCCTGCCTCTGCCTCCCAAGTGCTGGGATTAAAGGCAATGCGCCACTACCGCCGGGCAGGAACTTGATTTGTAAACAGGCTGGCTGAAAACTGTGGCAATCCTTCTGCCTCTGCCCCCTGAATATTACGATTATAGGCATGTTCTGTCTTGCCTGGCTTGAAAACATGCTTTTGAAAAATGCCCAGTTTCAGGTACAAATCACACTTGCTGGCTTAATGCTTTTTCCTTTTCTGTTTGTGTCATGCTGCTCAGTGATGGCGCTGAGTGGAAGAGCTCTCCTGAAGACAATGGCAAGAGCTTGTGAAGCCGTCCGAGTAGGAATACCTTGGGATAGTCTAGCTGAAATTTTAGCTCCTCCACAGGGTATGTTTGTCTTTATGGCTGGCAATAAAGGTCAGAAGTGTATGCTTTGCAATCTTTTAATAGATGACCTAGCCGGGCGTGGTGGTGCACGCCTTTAATCCCAGCACTTGGGAGGCAGAGGCAGGTGGATTTCTGAGTTTGAGGCCAGCCTGGTCTACAGAGTGAGTTCCAGGACAGCAAGGACTATACAGAGAAACCCTGTCTTGAAAAACCAAAACCAAAAAAAAAAAAAAAAAAAGATGACCTATTGTCTAAAGAAAGGGTGAAAGCCCGGTAGGGGGGCTAAGGGTGTGGTTTTGTGGTAGAGTGCTTGGCTAAAATACACAGGTCCTGGGTCCCACCATCAGGACAGCACTAACAATAACAAAAGCCAATGGGAAGAAAAATAGTCATCATCAAACATGAAAGAGCTAAGGGACACAAAGAATATAGGCCAATAAAAAGTTACAAGGCAAGGTACAAAATAAAGTGGTAGAGAAAATGGGAAAACTAGACAATAATTAATATTATGTTCCCAATATGAAACCGGTCAAGACAGGAAAGTGAACAAATAATGAATGTGGGAAGTTTGATCTTTTAAATTCCTTTTTTTCTCTGACAGTCACTTCCATTTCTGTCCATTCCTTCTGTCCTATATTCTATGGCCATAGACCGGACTACACAGAGAAAACTTATTTCAAAAAACCCCAATAATAATAATAGGGGGGTTGTTGTTTTTTGTTTGTTTGTTTGTTTGTTTGTTTTTGGAAACAGGGTTTCTCTGTGTAGCCCTGGCTGTCCTGGAACTCACTCTGTAGACCAGGCTGACCTCGAACTCAGAAATCCGCCTGTCTCTGCCTCCCAAGTGCTGGGATTAAAGACGTGCACCACCACTACCCGGCTAGTTTTTTGTTTTTTAAGAAAAAGAAAGATCAAGTTGAGTTCTTCAGCCAAAGGAACTCTAATGATGTCGTAAGCTGGCATTGCTTCTTGCAGTCAACTGGGACCTAAGGCACAGGAGGGGCTGCCAGGGTACACAGTACATCCCAGGCCTGCAGGGTTAGCATGCTGTTCTTTGTTATTCTCAGATTAGTTCTCAGAAATGAAGTTATCAGTGACACATTCCCCTCCCCCTCTCCCCCCTCTAAACCGTCCGCAGTAGACACTGATTGTAAGAAAGTCTTACTTTCAAAAGGGAAGAAAAATTACATTCTCCCTTTATACTAATCAGAAGTTCCTTATTTTTCTCTAATAAATAACTGAAAGCTTGCTTATTAAAATACCCTCTACTGAAAGACCAATTTCAAAGGTAATTTCCTTCAGGAAATTAAAGTTCACTCTGAAATACAAATCTACAAAACCAACAATCTCCGAAGAGAGTTAAGGTTCCCTTCTTGAGGCTGGCAAGGTAGCTCGGCATGAGGAGCACCCACTACTCTGCAGAGGGCCACAATGCGTGGCATCTGAAGGTCTGGAACAACAGTGTCAGGGCACAGAATGCCTGCGGCGGGCCTCTGTGAGCACCAAGCAGCAAGCATGAGGTACACGTGTACACACACACACACACACACACACACACACACACACGTACTCACTTATACACATGAAATAAAAATAAATACTACAAAATATTTAAGGAGCTGCATGTAGCAGTGACACATGCCTTTAATCTAGAGGCAGGCAGGTCTCTGTGAGCTCAAGCCCAGCCTGCTCTACATAGAGAGTTCTCTACCTGTCAGGGCTATGCCGAGTAGACCCAGTCTCAAAGCAAACACACAGATTTAAAAAAAAACTTTCATCATTTTGAAGGTTTTGCCATAAATTTAAAATGGTCATACCTTTGTGATGAAGGGTGTTATGAAGACAAAGAAGACATCGTAGATTAGGAGAAGGCCTAGCAGTATCACACATGACTGTCAGAGAAAAAAAGGAATTTAAAAGATCAAACTTCCCACATCTAAACTAACGCATTAACTTACTTTGCAAATACAAGTAAGCACTTGTATACATTTGAACACTATTTTAAAAGGTGTTTTATTTCATATGTCATTTAAAAATCCTTACTTCCTGTATCCCATTTGCTTAGGATCATCTCTGAATTAAAGAATGTTCTTCCCTGATGTTTAGTCCCACAAGGTTTTAAGCAATGAGCATGGCTGACAGAAATGATCAGCAGCTGGCCTGGCCTGGCCTGGAAGCGAGTGCAGACCGGCAGAAGAAGCTTTCTGAAGCCGGGGGAATGGTCTGTTGGTCTGTAGCTCAGGAGGATGAAAGTTACAAAAGCCATATAGACATCTGTGACATTTCAAGAGTAATTAAAAAGAGCTTGTCTTTTTTTTTTTTTTTTAAAGATGTTTACTTTTTATGTATATGAGCATACTGCAGCTGTCTTTAGACACACACCGGAAGAGTGCATCGGATCCCATACAGATGGTTGTGAGTCACCATGTGGTTGCTGGGAATTGAAGTCAGGACCTCTGGAAGAGCAGTCAGTGCTCTTAACCGCGGAGCCATCTCTCCAGCCCCCGAGCTTGTCTTACTATATGCAAATTATACCTCAATCATATTGTTTTTTTAAAGGAAAAAAGTATTACAGCTCTATAAAATAACATATTTTACCTTGAAATTGGGTAACTTCATTGTTTTAATTAAGTTGAGACAGAAAGCGATTCCTAGGATATCCTGTAAAATCCAAGCCCACCTAAAATAAAAAAAGACAGAGATTAACCTATTATTTCATTCCATTACCTTCAGACTAAAGTTAAATAAATAGGTCATTATGGTTATGCAGTTATGGTTACAGCTATGAACTGTCTCCTCATATCCTTTCTGCTCAATCAGTTACTGTCCTGTAGAATGACTGCCAAGGCTACCTCAGAAGAATGCCAGATACGAGTACACATTCACCTTAATCTTTCCAGCTTTACATGTCTCCTTCTTCAAAGACAGCTGCCAATAAAATCCTCCTGTTCAGCCCGGCAGTGCTTTAACACCTTTAATGCTAGCACTTGGGAAGCAGAGGCAGGGAGATTTCTGACTTCAAGGCCAGCCTGGTCTACAGAGTGAGTTCCAGGACAGCCAGGGCTATACAGAGAAACCCTGTCTCAAAAAACCAAATCCAAAAAACTAAAAAAAACAAAAACAAAAACAAAAACAAAAACAAAAAAACAACCAACCAAACAAACAAAAACCATGAGTTATATATTTTTCCAGGTTTCCCTGCCTGCTGCACATAGACCCTGGGCTGGCACGAAGGCTGGGCAGTAAAGACACCTGTGATCAAGCTGATGGCCTGAGCTAGAGTCCTCAGACCCGCTTAGACCCGATGGAGAGAACTGCCTCAAGTGTCCAGAACTGTCAAGTACCGTCCAGCTGTGCTGTGGCATGTACACTCTAGAAACACACACACTACTAAATGATTGAAATAATTTTTTTAATAGAGAGACACCTATATCTGTTGGTCTCAGAAAATGGACAGATAATCTCACATAAAGCCTTTTTTCTAATATGGAAGGCAAAATATTTCATATATTCTTTTACATATTGCTTTTATGGTGGTTAGTTTTGTCAATCTGACACCATCAGAATCATCTGGGAAGAGAATCTCAAAGAGGAGCTGACTGGGTTATATTGTCCTCTGAGTATATCTGTGAGGTATTTTTGTTTTGTTTTGTTTTGTTTTGTTTTTTGCTTTCTTCCGAGACAGGATTTATCTTTGTAGTCCTGGCTGTCCTGGAACTCACTCTGTAGACCAGGCTGGCCTCAAACTCAGAAATCCTCCTGCCTCCGCCTCCCAAGTGCTGGGATTAAAGGCATGTGCCACCACCACCAGCCTGTAAGGCATTTTGTAACTGGGAAATAGCCTGGATGCAGACAGCGCTGATCCCTGGCTGGAGAGATGTAGAGATGGGGCTGAGACAAGGAAGCACCCGTGCACGCATTCTCTCTCCTCTGTGCTGTGGATGTGATGTGCCTGGCTGCTTCAAGCTCCTGCTGCCTTGCCTTCTCAGCAATAACAGACTATCACCCAGAACTGTGAGCTAAAATGAACCCTTTCACCCTTACACTGCTTTTTGGCAGGGTATTAGGTTGCAGTAACAGAAACGAAAACATGACAGCTGTTTTTCATTTAAAAACCCATTCTGGCCGGGCAGTGGCGCATGCCTTTATTCCCAGCACTTGGGAGGCAGAGGCAGGAGGATTTCTGAGTTTGAGACCAGCCTGGTTTACAGAGTGAAGGTCCAGGACAGCCAGGTCTACACAGAGAAACCCTGTCTCGAAAAACCAAAAAAAAAAAAAAATTACTTTGTCTTAAAATATGTTCTTGAACAAAAACAAAAGAATCCACAACAATCATAATGAATATGATTCAGGAAAAGATATCACACTATGCATCCTTAAATTTAAAGTAGACTAGAGTCGCCATACCTGTCCTCATTTCGAAACACAGCCCACACAACAGCAACTGAGATGCTCAATCCAGAAAGAAAAATCAGGCTCACTTGGATGTTTTTGCCACAGCACAAAATCCTAAAAATAAATAAACTAGTTAATTTGTGCTGCAGATAACAAATATTCCCTTGATACCAAAAAAGTTGCCAAACATTAACAAGAAGTGATTGAAATATTAATCTTGATATTATGATTTTACTTAAAACCAATGAGACATAATAACTGATTCAACAAAATGCTTTCTGATAATGGAAATGCTCCCAGTGCTTTCCAGGATTGATGGCCACTAGTCACATATGGCCACTGAGCACTTGAAACATCTTGGGAATTCAATTTAAAGATCCCAAGCACAGCTGGCATGGTGGCACATAGATCTCTGTGAGTTTGAAGCCAGCCTGGTCTACAGAGACAGTTCCAGGATAACTAGGCTACCGAGAAACCCTGTCTCATAAACCAAAACAAACAAACAAACAAACAAACAAAATATCCCAAGCACATTATTGACTTTAAACTCAGACAGATATAAATACAATGTATATTGGATATACAGGCTTAAAGCAACACCTCACTTTTCCTGTGTAGTATTAAGTTGAAATACTATTTACATCATATGCTAATAAATACATACGTGCACTGTCCACATGGCATCCTATGAACCAATGCAGCAAGACAGTTGTACAGGCTCATTGATGACGCTATGCAGAAAATTGCTATCATGACATAAACTAGAAAAGAACAAGACAGGTGTCAATTCCTTAGCTCTCTTCATTAGATCATATTTTCAATATAGTAACTATATCATTATCTGAAGTAGTTGCTAAGGTGCAAATATGTATCGCTAGAGTTTTAAAACAGGGCATGGTTTTATTTCCATTAAACACTACCAGGGCTGCTTTATGTGGCTGAAGATGGTTCTACATCCAAAGTGACATGTTCATTACAAATACTTATAAATACTTAATTTAACTGTAAGAACAGAAGAACTAATGAACCTTTGTCATGTGCATGTGTTTGTGTGTGTGTAGGTGTACATATGTAGGCAGGTACGTGTAAAAGCCAGAAGACAAACATGGTATTAGTTCTTAGCTGTCTTGTTTTTCTTTTGTTTTGATTGTTTGAAACAGAATGAGTCACTGGCCTGGAGGTTTGCCAAGCAGACCACCCTGACTGGCTTGCAAGCTCCAGGGACCAACCTGCTTCTACCCAGTGCTAGAGTGAAAATCCTGGAGAAGGGGTGGGGTGGGGAGTCCTGCATGGGTCCTAGGACTGAACTCTAAGTCTCCCTTGCACAGTAAGCACTCCACCAACTGAGCCACTCCTACTCCTCTTTGTGTGCCTTGTGTAGTTCAAACTGACTGAACTTGCGGTGCAGCCAAGAATAATCTTAAAAACCTTCAACTTCTGGTCCTTCTCTCTCAGCCTCCGGAGCTCCGGCATTACAGGTGTGCACCACCACCTCCGGCCACTCTGAGACCTGGGACTGAACCAGGACTTTGTGTATATTAGTCAAGTACTCTACCAACTGACTTATATTCTCTGAGTGATTAGGAAACAATTTTTGGCCGGGCGTGGTGGCGCACGCCTTTAATCCCAGCACTGGGGAGGCAAAGGCAGGCGGATTTCTGAGTTCGAGGCCAGCCTGGTCTACAAAGTGAGTTCTAGGACAGCCAGGGCTATACAGAGAAACCCTGTCTTGAAAAACCAAAAAAAAAAAAAAAAAAGGAAACAATTTTTGGTAGCTTTGGCTGGCCTAGAATTTGATGTGTGGATCAGGCTTGAATTTGTAGAGATCTGCCTGCCTCTGCCTCTGCCTCCTTAGTGCCGTGATTAAAAGCATGTACCACTGGGCCTGGCTTTGGATTAATAAACTATTAATAAGATTTTTTTAGAAATGTAACTTAGGGATGAAAACAACTATCTATTCTAGGTATCAACCAACCACCTTATCCATACTTTCCTATGGAGAATTTATCTATAACAATTTGACCTATGTTCAAACCAAATACTGCCAGGCATGGTAGCCACCAGCTCAAGACTAGCTTTGGTTGTACAGAAAGTTACCACTCTAGCAAGAGCTACACAGAATAATGTCGGCTCAAGTTAAAAAAAAAAAAAAAGAGCACAAATGAAAAACACCCAAATCCATTCAAAGAAACTGCTTTGTTGCAACAAGATACCAAGGTAGTAAAATTTGACAGGCATTATATACTATCCAGATTTATTTGGAAATTATTTAAAGATATTTTACTACTGTGTTTTCTATAAAGGAGGAGTAGTTATTATATCTTACAATATTCTTTTTATGGACTTTGTAGAAAATATTGTGAAAAAAATACAAGTTGTACCTCCATTTTCAAGGCCTATTGGGTTTCAGGTGTGACTCAGGGATGGGGGTGAGAAACAGAGGCTGATCTAAACACAGTAAATTTGGGTTTGGGTGAAGCTGGATACGTCACTCTAAATCCCCCAGTGTTCACGTCTAACAGGTCAGGTTCGTGAGACGAATGCTGGGTGGTTGAAAGGACAGGATAAGCTAATGTATGTAGTCATGGACCCCGTGTGAGTCCCTGTGATCACTGGTTATGTGTGGTTATAAGGACTGGATAAGCTAATGTATGTAGTCATGGACCCCGTGTGAGTCCCTGTGATCACAGGTTATGTGTGGTTATAAGGACAGGATAAGCTAATGTATGTAGTCATGGACCCTGTGTGAGTGCCTGTGATCACAGGTTATGTGTGGTTGAAAGGACAGGATAAGCTAATGTATGTAGTCATGGACCCTGTGTGAGTCCCTGTGATCACTGGTTATGTGTGGTTATAAGGACAGGATAAGCTAATGTATGTAGTCATGGACCCCGTGTGAGTCCCTGTGATCACAGGTTATATGTGGTTATAAGGACAGGATAAGCTAATGTATGTAGTCATGGACCCTGTGTGAGTGCCTGTGATCACAGGTTATGTGTGGTTGAAAGGACTGGATAAGCTAATGTATGTAGTCATGGACCCTGTGTGAGTCCCTGTGATCACTGATTATGTGTGACAGGAGGAGCAGTGGATAGACACTCCATGGCCTGTCAACTGGATTTTTGGTCTATCCTCTGCAAAGTTGCCTAACCCAAGCTCTAATAGCCTGGTAGAGATTATACTTCTGAGGCCATTCTGGAAGTCCAACAGTGTGCTACCACTTTGTAAAGGATTCCACATGAGGAATAACTTTATTGTAACTTAGCTCCAGCTAGTTTTGTTTTAAATGTAAGGAGTTTACCAGAAAGCACTCTCAAGATCAACATCAGTTACTTTAAGTATATCTTAATCATAAAATGGCAAGGAAACTCCCAGGACAGCCAAGGCTACACAGAGAAAGCCTTTTTCCAAACAAACAAAAAGGTAAGGAAAGCCGTAGCAATTCAGTACAATTCTGTTACGTTATAATATACTAGGAAATAGCAGCCATCTTAGTCATGAAGACGAATTTTGAGTAAACAAAATCTTGCTATACCACAAAAAACATTGGCCAATCATAATTTAATACCATGTTCTGGGACAATTATGATTGATTTGAATGATTTTCTTCCCATATCAAAAATTTCACTTGTTAGCTGAGCACAGTGATGCACACCATTAGTTCCAGCATTTGGGAGGCAGAGGCAGGTAAATAAGTTCAAGGTCAGCTTGGTCTACAAAGCAAGTTTCAGGATAGCCAGGGCTACACTGAGAAACCCTGTCTTGGAAAAAAATTCATTTGTAATTCTAACCAAAAACTGAAATACGCTTTAGCGTAGAATAGGTATCTTTTAAAAATTATTTGTATTTTAATTATGTGTATGTATGTGTATATGTGGGTATGTACATGAATATAAGTATTAAGAAGGTCAGAAGCATTGGATCTTGCTGGAGCTGGGGTTACAGGTGCTCGTGAGCTATCTGCCATGGTGCTAGGAACCAAACTGGGATCCTTCACAAGAGCAGGACTTGCTCTTAACAGCTGAAGCATCGCTCCAGTCCCAACGTTTAGTTTTTGAGATAGGGTCTTACTGCACAGTTCTGTGATCTAGGCTGGCCTAGAGATTACTACGTGTCCCAGGCTGGCCTCAGCCTCTTGAGAAGATATAATATATATGGATATATATTCAAAGCAGCACACATAAAATCCAATGTCTTACCAAGCCACCTGTAGAAGAAATACAGTAGGACAATCATTACACAGCAGATGACCACGAACACGACGACCGTGAGGGGACTGAACGTTAAGTAATCTTCCTTCTTTTTCCTTGTCTCTCTGTCCTCTGCGTCTTCCGCTGACTTCATGCTTTCCCTGTATAAACACACACAGGAAAACATCAGCAAGCTTTTACCAAGTACAGTTACTTCTAAAAATCCCCCTTTAACACCAATTGAAGCTTAATCACAAAGGTAATGTACTTTAAAAAAAAAAAAAAAAAAAAAAAAAAAAGGACCAGAGAGAAATATTTAATCTAGAAACTAAAACATCCTATATTCCTACTCTCCAGAGATAATCTGCCATTACACAACTTGAAAATACAATTTTTTTAGTGAAAACAAAGCTGTTAGAAGAGATGACTTTTTGTTTGTTTGTTTGTTTGTTTGTTTTCGAGACAGGGTTTCTCTGTGTAGTCCTGGCTGTCCTGGAACTCACTCTGTAGACCAGCCTGGCCTTGAACTCAGAAATCCGCCTGCCTCTGCCTCCCAAGTGCTGGGATTACAGGTGTGCACCACCACGCCCAGCAAGAGATGACATTTATAATGTTAACAAATTAAGGTTTGCAGATGTTCATACAACCAAGTTGGGAGAACTATTTTTGTTGACATAGTTAAGTTTTAAGATATAAACCTACAAACAACATTATCCATCTACATACAATAAAGTATTACTAAAATTAGTTTCTCTCAAATATAAAGATGAAATTCTCTTAGGAGCAAACTCGGTATTTACTATATGTCTATTCTGTGCTCGGCAATGTATTTGGAAGATTTTTTTAATTATCAGACACAGTCCTGTCCTCCCTTTGTTACCTCCCATGAATTCTCCCAGCAAGAGTCACCTTGCTGAGTAGCCGCTGCCTCAGCCTCATCGCCTCTTCCCAGTTGCACAGAACCTACTCTATGCTCCCAACCCTAATTCTTCACTCTGTCCAGTTAAACTTCCTGTCATACATTTTCTGGCCCGGATCATTAAGTCTGGGTTCACTGCAGATTTTGAATAAATAAAACTTTATGTCTAAACATTTGCACATTTGTAACTGTTAAGCAACACACTACTTTCTCATTGAGACACCAACGCCGTCACTAGAACTCTAGATCAGGATGTCAAGGCATTAACACAAGTGTTACTAATGTGGCGCCTAAGTGGGAAAAGGTGCCAACCATTGGTATCTGTCATTGAAAAGAAAATTTACGTCGGGTGGTGGTGGCCCACGCCTGTAATCCCAGCACTTGGGAGGCAGAGGCAGGTGGATTTCTGAGTTCGAGGCCAGCCTGGTCTACAGAGTGAGTTCCAGGACAGCCAGGGCTACATAGAGAAACCCCGTCTCAAAAAAAAAAAAAAAAAAAAAATTAAAAATTGACAGTAGTACACATGGAAGCCATAATAACTTACATATTCATAGTCCATGTATTAAGAAGCACAGGGCACCCCCCTTCTGAGACATAGTCTTGTGATGTAGCAGAAGCCCGACCTAAATTTAATATGTAACTCAGGGCACTTTCAAACTCATGGGCCTCCTGAGTAGTGGGATTACAGGTATGTACACCACATAAAGCACTTCACTGGGGGAAGAGAGGCTGCATTAGGCAGGGTTATACGTAGCCCAGGATGGCCTAGAACTCAGTATGTAGCAAAGGGTGACCTCCACCTCTCAAGTACTGTGATTATAGGCATGAATTACATGTAGCCTTCATAAACAATTTCTTGAAAGAGAACCAACTACCAGGTTTATACATTAAATACTACTATTAATTGTACTCTTTTGGGAGTTCAATGGTTCAAACAACAAGGCAAAAGTTGTTCAAAACACTAGATGAAAGCTCTATCACTAAGCTATATTCCCAGCTCCTGCTATGAAATTGTACTCTGTGTGTGTGTGTGTGTGTGTGTGTGTGTGTGTATGCCTGCCAGAACACATACATGGATGTTGGAAGACAGCCTCAGGCGTCACCCTTGTCTTCTACCCTATTGTAGACAGGTCCACCTGCCTGTCCTTCAGCTTCCACAGACTCCTATCTCTGACTCCCACAGAGCTGCAGGAACACCTGGATGCCTGACATAGAAAACTGTCCAGCTCTAAATGGGCTCTAGGGCTTTGAACTCAAGCCCTTCACTTGTTCACTGAACACTATCCACTGAGACATCTCACCAGCCTCCATGAGCATTTGATGTGAGATAAGTGTTTCCCTAGCAACAAATAATTCAGGTGCCTTCAACTTTCCTATTTTTTTTTTTTTTTTTTTTTTTTTTTTTTTTTTTTTTTTTTTGGTTTTTCGAGACAGGGTTTCTCTGTGTAGTCCTGGCTGTCCTGGAACTCACTTTGTAGACCAGGCTGGCCTCGAACTCAGAAATCCACCTGCCTCTGCCTCCCAAGTGCTGGGATTACAGGCGTGTGCCACCACCGCCCGGCCCTATTTTTTTTTTTAAAGACAATCCCACACTCCAGTCTTAATGGCACTCACTATATGCTGAGGCCAGAAAAAAATGAAATATTTTTGTTATTAGGATTATCATGAAACATTATTTAAAGCCATTTATCGCCGGGCGGTGGTGGCGCACGCCTGTAATCCCAGTACTCGGGAGGCAGAGGCAGGCGGATTTCTGAGTTCGAGGCCAGCCTGGTCTACTGAGTTCCAGGGCTGCCAGGGCTACACAGAGAAACCCTGTCTCAAAAACAAAAACAAAAACAAAAACAAAACAAAACAAAAAAAAAGCCATTTATCAAGAAGTCATAAAAAGTTTAATTAAACTTACAATTCAATAAGTCCACTCCAGTATCCTCCTAAGGCCACAGTGAACACAGCAATTACAAAAATAACCACCAGAGTATAGTCAAAGTTAGGAGAAGATGGAGAATACATTTTCACGGTAATATCATCTCCAAGAGTCTGAAACGCAAAGGACAGTTATACACAGGAATGGATCTCCTCTTCTAGAGTACAGCAGCAACATCTACATTTCACACTAGGATGGACACATCATCACACGGCTAAGAAGACAGTACAACTGAAGCCGTATTCAGCTCCTTAAGCTTCTTGTTAGCAAATGGAGCAAATTTAGTCAAAGATTAAATATCATAATTAGAGCCCGGAGGTGGGGCATGCCTTTAATCCCAGAACTTGGAAGGCAGAGGCAGGTGGATCTCTGAGAACAAGATTAGCCTGGTCTACCCAGCAAATTCTAGGTCAGCCAGGGCTACCCAGAGAAACCCCATCTCAAAACAAACAAACAAAGCATAGTGATTAAATGTAAACAACTGTAACATTGTTAAAATCTAATATGCAAAAATTAACTTACTTCTTTCATGTCTTTAAAGTCTTTTTGGGTTATAACTGCAATTAGTATAGTCACATTTTGAAATGCAGATTTGTTCCTTGAGGAAGGAATCTAAAAGAAAAAATATGAAGCATAACTATTTACAGAATAAAAAACATACACATGGGTTGGTGAGATGGCTCAGCAGTTAAGAACATTGACTGCTCTCCCAGAGGTCCTGAGTTCAAATCCCAGCAACTACATGGTGGCTCACAACCATCTGTAATGAGATCTGACACCCTCTTCAGGTGTGTCTAAAGATAGTTACAATGTACTTACATATAATAATAAATAAATCTTTAAAAAAATACATACATAATACATACATTACACTAAGTGAAAATATGTCAAACTATAAAAACAAAGCTTCATTATTCTTTATTAATAATAATATGTAAGTTCTCAAAATGAAATACTTTTAACATGAACTGATACATACTATATATGACATTATGTGATATAGACACTATAGAAACATATACATATTTGCTTCCAATCGAGTCATCTCAACTCTAGAAATACAGCAAAACTATAATAAGTATTATTTTTATTATTTATTATTTATTTTTATTAATAAATCTAGAGTGTATATTAATAAAATCAATAAGATTATTAAAAATTCAGCTTCTAGAATACACAGAAGAGCGAACTCAGTTCCTGGGAGTCTAGATGTTATAGGCGCAATAGAAGCTCCTCTGTTTGGGACTTACTAGGACGCTGTTGTTGGCAATCAGCAATGCTGCAGCACCGCCTTCCTGTGCAATTTTGGCTTTTTCAAGAAAATGGCAGGGCCCCCAGTGCACCACCACTGACTTGTTCTTTATGCCATCAGGAGGAATATCAGACAGGTGGCACAGCGGTGTGCCTGTCAGATTCATCAAGCTAAGAGAAGCCTGAAAAGAAGAAATGGTTTTGGTAAGATAGATACCTCATTTTGCCCAATAGTATTCAGTGATGAGACTCCAACGCTGCTTTGGTACAATGTCTTTTAGGGGCTGGGCATGTAGCTCAGGGGTACAGTATGTACTTATGCCCAAGTTAACTAACAAAATCAACTTTATGACAAACAACAAGGATTAGAGGTGCAAATTTTAAAATTCCCTCAATCTGCGACTGGAGAGATGACTCAGCAGTTTAGAATACTGGTTGCTCTTCTAGAGAACCCAGGTTCAATTCCCAGCTCCCACATGTCAGCTCCCAATCATCTGAAACTCCAGGCATCTGACATTCTCTTGTGGCCTCTGCAGGCACCAGGAATGCATGTGGTGTAGAAACACACATGCAAATAAAACACCTACACACATAAAGTAAAAATAAATAAAAACTTCCCTCAGCCAAGCCCAGTACAGTAGAACACGCCTTTAATGCCAGCATTCTAAAAGCAGAGACAAGCAGATCTCTAAGGCTTTGAGGCCAGCTTGGCTGACATAGTGAGTTCCAGGCTAGTCAAGTCTATTTAGTAAGACCTTGTCTCACTAAAACAAACAAAAAATTCCCTAAGTCATTTCTTACATTTCTTTTATGGACAAGAAGACTTGACCAAAGTCAATGAAGTATTTATTAATCACCAAATATCGTAATTGATCCATATTCTAAAAGTTATTACCCATATCAATAATCTTTTGTTTTGTTTTGTTTTGTTTTTTCGAGACAGGGTTTCTCTGTGTAGCCCTGGCTGTCCTGGAACTCACTCTGTAGACCAGGCTGGCCTTGAACTCAGAAATCCACCTGCCTCTGCCTCCTAAATTCTGGGATTACAGGCGTGCGCCACCACCACCCGGTACAATAATGTTCTTATTATAAGTAATTATGATGTTATTTACTTACAGCATTTTCTAGGGAACTTGGAAGCCGTGTCCAGTTGTTGTTATAATACATGCAGTAGTCCTTGGAACGTGAAGATACGCCATTTGCAGATGCATGCAGGATGGCTTCCTGAGCAGCTGTCTAAGATACAAACAACTTTCATGGTGGAGGTCATACTTAGGCTTGCAGGCAACTAAAGATTTTAATAAAACTATTTATATACAGAGTTGATCAATTTTCCTAAAGGGAGCAAGTCCTTCAATGAGTTTATTTACTCTTACTTAATTTGCTCAGAAATAGTGAAATGATACACACTTGTCTAAACTCATTCTTTGGGGGGAAATGGGTCCCTTTCCTACAAGATGAACCATGGCCCCAGTCTGAGGGCCACAACCCTGACAGGATGCTTGCTGATGTAACAATGCCTGTCTGCCCTCTCAGTTTGACTCTCCTCCTCTTTAATGAGTTATGACTTCGCTGTGCACATTCATGCAGAAAGAGGTCCTCAAAACCTCTCCAACTGTCCCACCGTCAATTCTTGACTAGTTCTTTTACCTAGGATTAAAGAGATGTGGGATTACTTCTAAGTGTTATCTGTATAAGATAACCACCTGGAATTTAAAAACATTTTCGCTCAAGTCTTCAAGTCTTCAACTGTCTATCCACATACACCAATGCAGAGTTTAAGATAAAAATTGCCTGCCAGGTGGGGATGGGGAGTGGCACTCGATTTTGATGTCAGCACTTGGGAGGCTGAAGCAGGCTGATCTTTATGAGCTCAAGGCCAGCCTTGTCTACATATCAAATTTCAGGGCAGCCAGGGCTACACAAAGAAATCCTGACTCAAAACAAATAACAAAAAATTGCCCAGTATGGTCCATATGCCTTCAGTCCCAACTGTTGGGGAATCAGAGGCAAATAGATCTTTGTAAGTTCTAGGACAGCCAGGGTTACATAGACTCTGTCTCTAAATAATCATAAATAAGTATGTAATAAAATAAAGGAGAGCTAGAAGGGCTGGTAAGACAGCTCAGTTGGTAACTGCACTTGCCACTGAGGCTGACCATCTGAGTTGGATCTCAGGACTTGAAGGGCCCTAGGGGCTTTCGCCAGCCTTACGCCCACCCGCCTCCGGTCAAGGCTAGACCAAGTTCCATTCTCCACCCACAGGAATATTCTTGAGTAAAAAATTTTCAGAATGTACTGATAGTCACCTGACCCTGTGGAAAGTCCCAGGTAGAGTTCAAATGCATGTCATGCTTGCTGGCCAATAGATTTAAAGGGCAATATGCTTAGCCAATAAGTTTGAACTGTAACCTTCCTGATGTAAACCTTCTTTAACCTGTGTCCCTAAAAAGTATAAAAACTGCTTGTAATAGCCATTTGGAGGGGCCTTCTCATCACTTGCCTCGAGGAACTGAGGTTCCATGCGCCAGAAAATAAACCTATTGCTTTTGCATCGATCTACATCTCAGTGTCACTTAGGGCATCTCGAAGTAAGTACCACAGACTGAGGGTCAGGGTCTTAAAAACCTATACTGGGAGGAAAAGAAATAATCCCCACAAGTTGTCTTCAGATCACAACACAAATGCATGCCCTCCCAATAAATAAATAAAATAATAAAAATAGCTTTTAGAAAAGAGCTAAAATGCTTTCTCTTGTCTTCCTTCCCACTGCCTAGAAGTATAGGGAAATAGTAAAAGGTGATAAGAATACACAAAGGTGAGAGGTGGGAAACAGGCAGACGCCCTCAATCATCCAGAATACTGCTCCGTCCTTCAACAGCGCTTCTTCCCATCTTCCCTGTGAACAAACCTATTTCTAAATCCACAAGGAAGAACAGGAGGTCCACTGCAAACTGAGCTTTGGTGGGGTGGGAGGAGTATGTCCATGGGGCTTTTAATTTGTATAGAACACAGAACTTAGTTCTCTCTGCAATTTATTTAATGCAGTGAACATTAAGTTTGAGTGTTCAAAAAAGAAGAGATATTTCCCTATAATAACAATGTTAGAAAATAATTATTGCTGGGCAGTGGTGGTGCACGCCTTTAATCCCGGCACTTGGGAGGCAGAGGCAGGTGGATTTCTGAGTTCGAGGCCAGCCTGGTCTACAGAGTGAGTTCCAGGATAGCCAAGGCTACACAGAGAAACCCTGTCTCGAAAAACCAAAAAAAAAAAAAAAAAAAAAAAGTATTATTTTTTTAGGATTTATTTATTTATTATATGTAAATGCACTGTAGCTGTCTTCAGACACACCAGAAACAGGGCATCCAATCTCATTACAGATGGTTGTGAGCCACCATGTGATTGCTGGGAATTGAACTCAGGACCTCCGGAAGAGCAGTCAGTGCTCTTAACCACTGAGCCATCTCTCCAGCCCCTAGAAAATAATTATTTAAAAAATCTGCTGTGATATTTGGTGGCTATTTTTCTTTGTTTTCAGATATGAGCTCAAATGTATATCTTTTTCTTTTTTAAGCATACTCTTGTATCTAAGAACAGCGGGTTTGCTTCCAACATTTCACCTGCCAATATACCTACAAAATGACCCATAAGTAACCCACGTGAGCCCAAACTGTCAGACATAGTTTTGACCATGCCTTCATCCCTCCTTTCTTGAAAAAGCAAAGAGGAATCTGACATTTAGGCTTTACATTGTGCTGAGATTATTCTTCCATGAACAATTAAATGTTTAAATTAGGTATCACTTGAAATTATTTTATTATACCATCAATAGCTGATTAAAAGGAACCAATTACTTCCAGTTGAGAGAGAGAGAGAGAGAGAGAGAGAGAGAGAGAGGGAGGGAGGGAGGGAGGGAGAGAGAGAGAGAGAGAGAGAGAATGAGAACATGAGGTCCTGGGAGATGGGTCAGCAGGTGAAAACACAAACAGCTACAACTAACAGAATGCTAACTGAAAAAACTAGTACCACCACAGGAGCTGGTCCTTATGACAGGCTATAGCTGATGCTATGGCTCTCAAGCCTTTGACATTAGTTTGCAGAAGTTTGGAGGGTTGCAGGAGCAATCTAGAGAAAGCCTACCATGTTATAAAAAGAGCTTCTCAAAGCCATTCTGGGGAGAGAACAGAATAGTGGAATGCTGCCCTCAGTGCAGACAGTAAAAAGGCAGGCTCATGAATTTACAGACAGAATGATCGCTCTGTCTGGAATTAGGCTAAATGTACCACGTTGTCCATTCTGGTAAAGAACTTGTCTTCATTTTGTTCAAACTCTGACCCTGTGGGAAGCTGAAAGGACTAACCTGAAAGAGGCAATGGTCGGGCAGCACCATGTTCAGATTATCTCACGCAGATATTAATGGACGCTTTTAGTTAAGATTTATACTAAGAACCAAAAGCAAAACCACTACAGAAATATCTGGAAATCTTATAGTTTGCTCAGAAAAGAAATATGTTTAAAGTCACAACCAAGGAAACCTATTACCAACTTCCCAAACCTTAAAACAAACAAAACAAAACAAACAAACAAACAAACAAACAAACAAAAAACCCAAACAATAACAAAACCCTGTTCCTCAACCGGCGAAGGATTTAGCTCAGTTGAGCATTGCCTACCATTCATGAAGCCAATTGAGCATGGTGGTCCATGCTGATAATCCCCACACTAAAGACAATCAAAGTCTGCTGTCATCGTGGGGAGCTCAAAGCCAGTCTGTTTCAGACCCTGTTTCTGGGGGGGCAGGGAGGTCGGGTCTGGGTGGGAACGCCAAGATCTCTGTGTGTTTGAAGTCAACCTGGTCTACAGAATGAGTTCCGGGACAGCCAAGGCTACATAAGTAGCCATCATTACCCATGCCATCCCTCGTTACCCATGTATCCATGCTATCCCTTAGATCTTCTGAGCTCTTTAATAACAACCAGTGTGAACTTAACACTTTGTTTGTTTGTTTTGTTGAGATAAGATTTCTCTCTATAGGCTGTCCTGGAACTCTCTGTAGACCAGACTGGCCTAGAACTCACAGAGATCCGAAGGCTTCAGCTTCTTGAGTGCTGGGATTAAATGCAAGCGCCACCACTGCCCAAAAATGTGGGTTTATCAAGAGTAAATGTGCCGGGCGGTGGTGGTGCATGCCTTTAATCCCAGCACTTGGGAGGCAGAGGCAGGTGAATTTCTGAGTTCGAAGCCTGCCAGGTCTACAGAGTGAGTTCCAGGACAGCCAGGGCTATACAGAGAAACCCTGTCTCGAAAAACAAAACAAAACAAAAGTATATGTATTACTGTGCTGAATATTGATTTATCTTGAGAAAAGATTAATGGAACTATGGTATATGTATGTAAACATCATTTTGTATTGTCTTCAGAGGTACACTGAGATGAGTATTAAGCTTGACAGATAAGTTATAGGTTCACAACATTTACATATCCTCTGAGTTTTCTTTGGACCTAAATGGTACTTGTCTGGTTACTTAGTTCATACTTCAAAAATATAAAGTAATACTACTGTGTTGTCATTCTCTCAAAATACTTTTGAATGAGTTCTCTCCAAATGCTGTCCAGCAAAGTTCCTAGAACGCCAAAGGCTACCTTTTTTAAAAAACTGTTTGGGGCTTAGACTTTCTTGGTGACCTTTTAAATCCCAGAGTAACAAAGCAGAGTCTTTCAGAGAAGTAATGGTTTCTAAGTAATAACTGCACACACTGTTTACACACCACTGTGCAAACAACACCGATAAAAATTTCCCAACATCAAACGCCAAAAAAGAAAGTGAATAGAAACTAAATCTAAAACCCTGAAAGCTAGCTTCTTGGCCACACATTGGAGCTCAAATTACTTGATGCCGAATTTTAAAACATTATTTCAGGAAATATGGATATGTGGGCACATATTTGTTATTTTTTTTCTTAATCAGACTTCAACCCTTTTAGATGTCGAACTACTCAAACCTCCAATTTCCCCTTTAAAGGTATTTTAAAGTATACCTATAAGAAAACAAATGTATAAAACAAATTCCCACAGTATAATCACATGTACCTTACATAGAAGGTATTATATGGGAGTGGAAGGAAAGTATATAGATATTCATATGGCTATAGAGAGAAGTATATGTGAGCGCAGTCAACTAAAGAGCAGGCCAGAACGCTAACACCTAGAACCCTGTGCACACCCGCCCTTTTCCGGCCAAAATGCAGCAGTAAGATGGGCTACACAGATACACACAGAAGTGAGTTCTTTGAATTAAGAAGAAAACATGTCAGCACGCTGAAAAATTACAGAGAGAGCTCCAGGACCAAGGAGGAGGAAGCTCCCCACCCTCACCGCTCACCCCCGCCCCCGCCCCGCGGGTTTCTCCCAGGGGTGGGGCAGTTCGCAGGATTTCGGGGGCTGGGGGCGGTGAGGAACGCTGGGACTCAAGGATGAAGGCAGTTAACATGGCCGGGCAGTGGGAGAATGGGAAGCTGGGGTGGAAAGAGAGGAAGGGGGAGGAAGGGAAGGAAGAGAGATGAGGGAAATCGGGAGTGGGGGCAGAGGGAGAGGACGGGATGGAGGGGGAGGGGTGGGAAGAGGGAGGAAGGGGAGGGAAAAGCGGAGGGGAGGGGAGGGGAGGGGAGGCCGGCTCTCACCAGTCCGAGCAGGCAGCTCCAGAGCAGGGCAGCGGCGGGAGCGTGCAGCGAGTGCAGCAGCCCCATCCCACGGGCGGGCAGCTAGGCGCAGGCTGCGCTGGCGGCACCCGGACCTGTAGGGTGCAGCCCCGACTTCCTCTTCCGGTCCCTCCCGCGGATCGCTGGGCCGGGACTCTGTGGGGACTGTCAGCTGTTGGCAGAGCCTCTTTAGCTGCGTAAATCCCGGGTTCTCGGCCGGTTCCCCTTAACTGCGGCCGCCGCCGCCCTTTCCAAGCCGCTGGAGCTTCGGGTTTCAGTTTCCTTTCAGGCCACTGCCACGTAGCCTCGGGGCGACCTTCGAAAAGTAAACCAGACAAGGCCCCTCTCCACACTTGGCAGCACAAATCCAAACTTTTCCTCCGCTGCAAAGTTTACGTTATCTCACCCCTGTCTTCTCTGTCCTTAGCTTCTCTACCTTCCCTTGGGTTAAGATCCACAAACCCTCTAGGCGGGCAGTCTCTGGGCAATACACTCCGGCTCCCTTATCCGCGTACTTAAAATGCTTCCTCCCTTAAGAGAGATTCCTAGTACACTTAATCTTAAGTAGCCCCCAATTCACTTTCATACTATGATTTATTTGTAATCTTCATAGCTTTTGTTTTGGGTTTTGTTGTTGTTGCTTTTTTGGGAGCCATATCCTTGAATAGTTCTCTGAAGTCACTATGTAAATCATGACCTAGAACTCAGGGATCTGCCTGTATCTGTCTCCCAAGCGCTGAGACTAAAGGCATAAGCCACCATGCCTGATTTCTTATTCCCGTTTTCTTTACTCATCGATGTATCTCACATGCTGCTATCCAGTTAATGGAAGGGTTCCTCCTTACTTTGACCCCTGTGTCCTTACACATAAAATATCCAGTGTAGACTAGGACGTCAAATATTTGTTGGATGACTATTTAATACCAAACACTGAATAAGACAGTGTTCCTGTTATCCTAAGGGCAGGCCAGAGCAAGGGCTACAGATGTGTGAGCAAACACGGTTACAAAGCGACCTTTCACAGGCAGCTCCACAAGGATGGCAAGGAGGTAAAAAATAGGGCGCCAGGAAGGAAGCGAGAAAACACCAGCCCTCGCCGAGTGTAACTATTCATTTCTGTGCAAGTTAATTTCAGCTAGGCGAAGAGGGAATCCCGCTTCTAAGAAGGACGCCGAGGGAGGAAACTCCAGAGCTACAGACCTGGACCTTGGCTGAAGTTAGGAGAGGTGAAGGGTGAGAAGAGGCAGAGGGTGAAACAGAAATGGATCGCACAGCTTGGAACTTGAGACTTCCTCATCTGCGTCTCTGTGGGGAGGGGGGGGGAGGGGATTCCTGAAGGACGCTCTCTCACAGTTCTGCGTGGATTGTTTCTGTAGTTATCTGTCGCCTGCCATCCCCTTGTGGCCCAGTTTCAATCTATATGTCAGCCTACCAGCCCTGAAGAGCTCCCCAGACAGAAACTGCCTGTCAAGGCGTTGTAGCAGTTACCATCAGCCACTTGAGGAACCTTCTAGGACACTGAGGTTTGAGCTAGTCTCCCCTCTCCACTGGGGTTCTAGATACTTGCTCATCTGGATGTATCTGGATTTTAAAAACATCTCCCGGTTTAATATACAGCCAAGCTTGAAAACCTTTTGTTATTTAGTGTTTCAGAGTGGGGGTCTGGCCCCTGGCCCCTGACTCTGCTGTTTCAGCATCACCATCCAAACCTATTGAATCAGAGAATCAGAGTGGGCCCTCAACATGCCAGGGACCTCATACTGTTATCTCAATTTAGCTCAAATAGACCTTGTTCCTAAATATAAGACCTGATCTAAGTTGTCTCAGGGAAACATTTGTAAAGACCCTTAATAGCTTTTTGTTGGGTAAAGGTCCCTAAAATAGGACACAAAAAGATAAAACTATACAACAATAAAATCAAATTGACTTCACCAAAATAAAAAAAAAAAAAACCTCTGTTCTTTGGAAGATATATTTTTCCCCTCTGGTTTTTCAAGACAGGGTTTCTCTATGTAGTCCTGGCTGTCCCGGAACTCACTCTGTAGACCAGGCTGACCTTGAACTCAGAAATCCGCCTGCCTCTGCCTCCTAAGTGCTGGGATTAAAGGCGAGCACCACCACCACCTGGCTTTCTTTTAAGAAAACAAAACAAAAATCTATTTGTGTGTGTACTTTCACAGACACCTTACAAGAGCTTATGTCTACCGTGTGTGCAGGTGTCTACAGAGTTCAGAAGAGAGCACCAGACCCCAGAACTGGAGTTATAGGTAACTATAAGCAGCCATGTGGATGCTGGGTATTGAACCCAGGTCTATCTCCTGAAGAGCAGCAAGTCCTCTTAACCATTGAGCCATCTCTCCATCCCCTGGGAGATATTCTTTTTGTTTGTTTGTTTGTTTGTTTGTTTGAGACAGGGTTTCTCTGTGTAGCCCTGGCTGTCCTGGAACTCACTCTGTAGACCAGGCTGGCCTCGAACTCAGAGATTCACCTGCCTCTGCCTCTCAAGTGCTGGGATTACAGGCGTGTACCACCATGTCTGGCTGAAAGTACTCTTATTATTCAATAAAAAGATCAAAAACTGAAAAAGGAATACACAAGTGTACCTACAAGAATGGATGGACTGAAACTTATGTTACCAAACATCTGCTGGGATGCGGAGGAGCCAGAACACTGGCGGAGATGTGAAGCAGTGCAGCCGGTTTTACAAGCGGGCATTTTCTTGTATAGTTAATCGTTCCCTACTGTACAACATACCCATTCCTTTTCTAGTTATGTACCCAAGAGAAATGAAAGCAAATGTTTGTGAAGATGGGCCCACAAAGGTCTAAGTGGCCCTGTGATGGTCCCAAACTGTAAGCAACCTGCTGCGGTTGGATGGAATTTGTCCCTGCCAGGCACATATGCTTGAAGGCTTAGTCCTCAGTGGCTAGGGTTGAGATGACAATATCTGTAAGAGGAAGCACCTGTGATGTGTTCTGTGTTCATCCATGAGGTCACAGGCAGAATTTCCTCTTTTGTAAAGGCTGAATCAATTCTATTGTGTGTGTATCATATTTCAAAATCCATTAATTTTTATATGCATTCTGTTTCTCTTTGTTCATCTATATACATAATACATATGCATGTTTAATATGTATATATATGAATAATTTTAAATCCAGGTTCCAAATATGAGAGAAAACATTCCGTGTTTGTCTTTCTGCATCTGACTGATTGGATTTAATATAATGATTTCCAATTGCATCCTTTGCCAGCAAATGGATGATTTTATAATGCAAAAAAATTCCATTGTGTATATGCATCATATATTTTTTATCTGTTCTCCCTTTGATGAACATTCCCTGGCTGCTAGTGGCATGTTGACTTAGACTCCCTTGGGCAATATACCCTAGTGTGGTACACCTAGATGGTATGATAGACCCACTTAGAGTTTGTGAGTAACGTCACCCCTGACTTTAATGGTGGCTATACAAGTTTCCATTCCTACTCCAGATGAATAATGAATCCTCTTCCCCACCCCCAGAATTTGTTATTGCTTGTTTTCTTGATGGCAGCGATCTGACTGGGGCGAAACAGAATCTCTCAGACAGAGTCTCATTCTGTAGCTCTGGCTGTCCTGGAGCTCACTTTGTAGACCAGACTAGCTTAGAACTCACAGAGGTCTACCTGCCTCTGCCTCCTGCGTGCTGGCATTAAAGGCACGTGCCACTACACCTGGCTGAAAGATTCTCATAGAAGTTCTGGGTTGTTCAATACTTTCAAGTATCAGTTGGACTGTTTGCTTCTTTAGTCTAGCCATTCATTGTATGATCTGGCTTCTTGGTATTTAATTTTTACAGTCTATTTATATATCCTGGATATTCATTCTCTGTGTGATGTATAGTTGGCAAAATCTTTTTCCACAGTCTCTTGGGCCTATAGTATAGGCTGACTACTCACTGGTGGCTGTTTCTTAAATTCCTGGAATCCCTTTAGTCAGTTCTTCAGATTACTTCCTATTTTACTGGCGTCCTATCCAGAAAGTTCATGCCTATGCTGTTACAGACATTTTGGTTGTTTCCAGTTCTTGGCTATTGAGAATAATGCTTTGGTGAAAATGAGAGTCCAAACATCTCTTTGATACAGTGATTTCAACTTGGCTATATGCCCAGACATGGGGTTGCCAAATCTCCCCAATTGCACTATGGTGGCCGTGTTGTTGGGGTTGTATGTGCATGTGTGCGTGTGTGTCTTCATCGCTGAATACAACTTTCATGGGACAAAGCAAAGCATCATGGTTTCGGTGATTACTTGGTACTCAGACCCAGTCATTATCTTGCTGCCCGGTGACATAGCCACCCAGAGCTGCCCAGCACTCCTTTGTGGCACAGCTTGTCTGGCTTTGGTCAAGTACTTTCCTCTCTGACACTTGTCTGTGAGGCATAAATTCTCCCTGAGCTGAGCACATGACTCGGATACTTCCTGGTTCACAGGCCTGACCAGACATGACGACACGCTGCAACACTGCTTTTGTCACCGTGAGCTCAGTTTTCTTGCTCTCTCAGACTCATTGCTCCCTGGACAGCACTATCTTCTTCCCTTGGGAATTATATCAATGAAATAGTAGAGGCTTCCTCCCTTAGAGGTAGGTTGGACTGTTCAGTCAGGACAAAGAGTCCTAAAAAGAAGCATTCGATAGACTTCAATAGACAGCAAGGAGCAGGATGCTTCTCACGCCTCACGGGTGAAAGCAGCAGGGCACCAAGGCGACAGGCAGATTCGGGAGTTTGGTCACCCCTACCTAGGAATCTTTGGTTGGGTGGGTGGGTTTGTTGTTTAAGTTTTTCTATTTATGCGCATGTATATGAGTCTGTCATTGCACACCATTTGTGTGTGTGTGTGTCCAGGAAGCCAGAAAAGGATGTCACACCCCCTAGGGCTAGAGTCACACTTAGTTGTGAGTGTCCCGAGTCAGGAACCTAACTTAACCACTGAGACATCTCTCCAGTCTTTGCTTAGGAATCTTTACACTCTTAGCAAAGGCATTCCCCTCCCTGCCTGCTTTAAGGCATAGCATTATATATCTCAAGCTGTTTTGCAACTTGTTATGAAGCCAGGAATAACCTTGAACTTACCATCCTTCCTCATCTGTCTCTTGAGGACTGAGATTTCTGGCCAGCGGGAGCCACCTAGCCAGGTTCTATGTCCTGCTTGGGGTCCCACCGAGGGTTTCATTCATGCTGGGCAAGGACTCTGCCAATTGAAATACATTCCTGGTAGATAAATGAGACCGCTTAATGGATGCAAAGCCATGAAATGCTTAACAGAGTCTTAGCAGCTGGTTTTTGTTTTATCTTGGTTTTTGAGTCAGGGATTCACTCTGTAGCC
The DNA here is from genome assembly GCA_964023405.1 of Apodemus agrarius. Classification (NCBI taxonomy): domain Eukaryota; kingdom Metazoa; phylum Chordata; class Mammalia; order Rodentia; family Muridae; genus Apodemus; species Apodemus agrarius. The sequence continues at coordinate 53,759,455 of OZ030008.1, read as the reverse complement.
TGTGCTAGGCTGAAACTCCTGCTGTTCTGCTTTGCTTCCTGAATGGGATTACAACCACAAGTCCCGTGTCTGACTGCTTTGTTTGTTTATTTGTATTTAAGATTTATTTATTTACTTTATGTATGCAGTACATTGTAGCTATCTTCAGACACCAGAAGAGGACATCAGGTCCCATTCCAGATGGTTGTGAATCACCATGTGGTTGCTGGGAATTGAACTCAGGACCTCCGGAAGAGCAGTCAGTGCTTTTAACCACTGAGCCATCCCTGCCTTTAAAATGTAAACTTGTGTTCACTGCCTTTTTGGTTAAGAATCTTTGTATATGGCTGGAGAGGTGGCTCAGCGGTTAAGAGCACTGACTGCTCTTCCGAAGGTCCTGAGTTCAAATCCCAGCACCCACATGGTGGCTCACAACCTCCATAATGAGATCTGGCATCCTCTTCTGGGGTGTCTGAAGACAGCTACAGTGTACTCACATATAATAAGTAAATCTTAAAAAAAAAAAAAAAAGAAGAAACTTTATATATTAGCTGGTTTAATACCATTTAAACCGCCGGGCGGTGGTGGCGCATGCCTGTAATCCCAGCACTCTGGGAGGCAGAGGCAGGCAGATTTCTGAGTTCGAGGCCAGCCTAGTCTACAGGGTGAATTCCAAAACAGCCAGAGCTATACAGAGAAACCCTGTCTCAAAAACACCAAAATCCGAAATAAAATTAAAAAAAAAAAATACCATTTAAACCAATTTCATGAGGTAAATCATTACTCTTATTTTTTTAAATAATTTTTTATTTATATTCCACATATGGGTGTGGAGACTGGATGAAGTCCCGAGTCAATGTGTAGAGTTGACCTGAGCACAGTCATGTTACAGTTTCCAGTGTCTCAGAGTCAAGGGGACTGCAAGGCCCTCCCGGATCTGAACACAGATGCATAATGTTTATCCTTTTAACTAATATTTGTAGCAATAAAGACATGGGAGGCAGGAGATGAAGTAAAAACCTGCTAGTTCAGGGATGTCATTTTATTTTCTTAGCTATATATAAATCATCTATTTATAAGACTAATTCTGTCAGTAAACTGCTAGGTCTTTAGAAATCTCTTTCTTTCTGTGTCATCTAGCGAGCTAGTCTACATTTCTCTTGAGCTCCTAAAAGAGCCCAAGAGAGCTTCTTAGCTCTCTCTCCTGGAATACCGTTTCCCTGCGTCCCGCCAGCAGTTTCTCTGTTCTTCCCTCAAGCCTAAAGAGAGGATCCCCAGCTCTTAACCTTCCATAAGGTTCTTCCAAGCCAAAAGAGAGCTCTCTCAAATCTCAAAGAAGTCTCTAGCTCCTCCCTTTTACCCTTGACATCCTTGGTAACCATATTACTGCCATGGGGGCAGAAGCTGTCCAAGACAACTCAGTAGGAGCTAAACCTTTTCACTGAATGGTGGGGTAGCTCAAGGCCATCCAGCTGACTTTGTCTGGGATCATAGAGCAAAGACCACAAGACCTCTCCCAAGCAACTTGCCTTAAAATAGGCAGGAACTTTCTATTCTTTTTCATTCTTTATCTGTGGAGGCTTTTAGAGCCACACCTGAACATCTGTCTCTTCTGGACACACCTAACTGCCTCTGAGAACCACCGTATCTAGGCTTTCGCGTTTTTGCTAACAATAGGGTTTTCTAGCTACAATAGTCAAACATCCTGTAGCACTGACGGGATGTGTAGGAAGTAGCAGCCAAAGCTTCCTCCCATAGGTGACTGTAGCCTGAGACTGCTCCCCTGCAGAGACCCACTCAGAAGGTTAGGTAACCCCAGTCTACTTCAGCTGTATAGAATAAACAACCGAGTTTCCCAGAGGCTGGCTTATCTCCATCAGAGCACACCGCCTACCCAACCCCAGATTTTCTGGGTGTGTATCTTGCATCTGTTGGTCCTTGCTTCCCTGTTGCCTGAGTCAGACCAATCTGAAAATTGTGGAGTTTGAAGCAGTATAGATGTTTTGTCTGCTTGTATGTGTGCGCACCACATGCATGGCTGGGGCCCATGAAGATGAGAAGAGGTTGTTGAATCCCCGGAGAGTCCAGAGTTACAGATGAATCACTATAATCACAGTGAACCACCACGTTGGAGTCCAGCTGGGACCCTGCGGCAGAGCAGCCAGAACTCTTAATCTCCCTTTCATCTCTTCAGCATCTACTCCTGTTGTTGTTGTTGTTGTTGTTGTTGTTGGTGGTGGTGGTGGTGGTGGTCAGATAGAAAATTGAGTGGGAAATTATGCATATGAAATCTCACAGCAAGATGTGGAGAAGGAGCTAAAATTATAGTCATTTCTATTCTATGCATGTTACTATAGATTCTCAAAGAATGTTTAGCAAGGTAAAAGCTTTGACTAATAAGAATTGTCGATTTCAGAACTTTTGAATTTAACAAAATTACCTCTAAAGTATATCTTCTAGAGCATAGGTAGTGCAACCTTCTCTGGAATAGCTGGATAGCTGGATTTAATTTCAATTAGTTTGAATATTTTTTTCTTGCTTTTACTCACCCTCCAGTTTGGACTTTACTTTGAAAGTCCAAGAGTTAAGCTAGAGATGAAGTTCACCTTATTTAGCAAGCACAAGGTCCTGTATTTGATCCCCAGCACCCCAACACACACACACACACACACACACACACACACATACACACACACCTCTTTGTTGATAACAAGGAAAAGGCTGCAATTTTCTGGTTCAATGTTAAGATGATTTTTCAGTCCTCAAGACAAGTTAGACAGCTTTCAAAGAATTTTAAGTCGCCACATAAGTCCTAATAAAAGCTTGGTTTTCCACCTTCTGGGACATATTTTTATACTAGTTATAAATCTAACCTGATTCATGCATAAGACAATGCTATAAAGATTTGTGTAGACACCTATATCTTGTTTTCTATGAATGGTTTTGATTTTTTAAAAAAGATTTATTTTTAGTTCATATACTGTATGTCTGTATGCACAGCACATGCATGCTGTTGCCTGCGAAAAATCAGAGAAGAGCATCAGACTGCTAGAACTGGAATTACAGGTAGTAATTACACATGTAGGTTGCCAGGTGGGTGCTGGGAACCAAACCTGGGTCCTCTGCAATACCAGCAAGTTCTCTTACCTGTGGACCATCTCTCCAGCTCTTGAGTTAATTACTCTAAAATGGGAATAACCAGGACTGGGTGAGATGGCTCATCAGGTAAGAGCATTGACTGCTCTTTTGAAGGTCCTGAGTTCAAATCACAGCAACCACATGGTGGCTCACAACCATCTGTAATGATATCTGATGCCCTCTTCTGGTGTGTCTGAATACAGCTACAGTGTACTTACATATAATAATAAATAAATCTTCAGGCTGGAGCGAACCAGGCCAGAGTGAACAGAGGTTCTGCGTTCAATTCCCAGCACCACATGATGGCCCACAACCATCTGTATAGCGACAGTGTAATCTACTCATATACATAAAATAAATAAATAAATCTTTAAAAAGAAAAATGGGAATAATCTATTGGCTGGAGTTCTGTTGATCTCATCATCAAGAAATGAAAGCCCTAGCCGGGCATGGTGGCGCACGCCTGTAATCCCAGCATTCTGGGAGGTAGAGGCAGGTGGATTTCTGAGTTCGAGGCCAGCCTGGTTCTACAGAGTGAGTTCCAGGCAGCCAGGACTATACAGAGAAACCCTGTCTCGAAAAAACCAAAAAAATCCAAAAAAAAAAAAAAGAAGAAAAGAAAAAGAAAAAGAAAGAAAGAAAGAAAGAAAGAAAGAAAAGGAAAGAAAAGAAAAAGAAAAAGAAATGAAAGCCCTGAACTTCTCAGGCATAGCAGATTGACTTGTGTGTTGCTTAAATCTCTCTCTGGCTCCAAGTGAATTTACATAGTTTTCTGGACGGGTAATAAAGTCTTGTTTCTTTGTTGAGTTTCTTTGTTGACTGCTCTAGGCTTCTAAAACTTGTTTTATATTGACAGAACTTCCAAATTAATAAACTATCTCTTGGCTGGGCATTGGTGGCGCACGCCTTCAATCCCAGCACTTGGGAAGCAGAGGCAGGCGGATTTCTGAGTTAGAGGCCAGCCTGGTCTACAGAGTGAGTTCCAGGACAGCCAGGGCTACATAGAGAAACCCTGTCTCGAAATCTCAAAACAAAACAAAACAAAACAAAACAAAAAAACAAAACAAAACAAAAACAAAAAAACAAAAAACAAACAAACAAACAAAAAAATGGAAGATACCTTTTCAAGATAGGGTTTCGCCACTCAGCCCTGGCTGTCCTGGAACTCACTCTGTAGACCAGGCTGGCTGGAACGCACAAAGACCTATCTGCATCTGCCTCTTGAGTGCTGGCATTAAGGGCTTGTGCCACCATGACCAGCTGAATGAAGATACTTTTGAGTATAATTGTTGTACAGTAATTTACCACCCTGTGACACTTCTGCTCTATTTCACTAACACTCTGAGCTGCTGCTTGCTCAAGGTAGAGGCAGGATTGACTAGCGCTGCAGTTCACGTATCAACACCACTTACATGTGAAGTGGCTGAGATGTGTGCTCAGTGCTCCTTTAACTCAGATCTATATTATCACAAGTTCGTAAAAATAAGTAGCATTATTTTATGGTTGAGTTAGGGTCTTGCTTTACTGCTCAACCTAGAATTCACTATGTAGCCCTGGTCTAGAACTATCAATCCTCCTACTCCAGCCTTCCAAGATTTGAGATAAATTAAATTAAATCAGTATTATCAATAGTCTAAGTTGGCAAGACTATGACCTTCATAACAGTGTATTGGCTGACTCCCTACCTGGACTTCTTTGTTGAAAATACAAACCATATAACTATATTTCCTCATTAACAGGCCTTGGTATTACCAGCCAGCCCCTCCTTTTCCTCATTTATCATTAACTTACATCTGCCATTCTGTGTCTGGTGGACATGCCAGAGGTCACGAGGTGATAGGGCTATAAGATCTAACTGCCTAGTCCAGGCACTACTGAGTGACTGAGTCAGTGAGTGCAGCTAGCTGTCAGCTACGATAGGAACAGCGATTTCAATGGAAAAGGGGAAAGAGGGTTTTTATTTATTTATTTTTTTTTTTTGAGGTGACTCAGTGTCATGAGATGTCGACTTAAAGTTTACAATGGGTCATTCTAGACCCATGGTCACACAGGCCGTGGTTGAACACAGTGGGTCACTGTACAAAAGGAAAGAGCATAAATGTAAGAAAGGTGTTTGTAGGGAGTGGAGAGCGTTACCAGCACAGGGGTAATGAAAAGGTGAATCTTGGCTGGGCGGTGGTGGCACACGCCTTTAATCCCAGCACGTGGGAGGCAGAGGCAGGCGGATTTCTGAGTTTGAGTTCCAGGGCTACACAGAGAAACCCTGTCTCAAAAAAGAAAAAGAAAGAAAGAAAAAGAAAGAAAGAAAGAAAGAAAGAAAGAAAGAAAGATAGGAAAGGAAAAGGAAAGGAAAGGAAAGGAAAGGGAAAAGAGAAGAGGAGAGGAGAGAAGAGAAAAGAAAAGAGAAAAGAAAAAAGAAAAGAAAAGAAAAGAAAAGAAAAGAAAAGAAAAGAAAAGAAAAGAAAAGAAAAGAAAAGTGACTCTCAAGAAGTAGGGGGTGGGAGATGCATTTGGCCACTAATCAACTGTATTTACTTACATATTTAAAGACATAAGGGTCTACATATTGTAAGTTGTGGTAATGGTCAGAAACTGAGCAGACCTTCACAAAATAACACCTCAGCGGTAAAGCAGATCTGGGTGAGGGCCTGGCCTCAGTCCCTATCGACAAAGAATAAAAGAGGGGATCAAATGAAAGGAAGGGGGGGAAAAGAGCCAGGACTCCTTGCCAGTATTTGCCTTCCAGAGCAGTTTCCCGACTTCCCTCAGCACCAGTTTTGTCTCGTACACTCCAAAACAGTCAGATCATCCACTTGGTCTCCTGCTGTCTCTCAATGCGTCTGTGAAACTCACTCACATGGCTGCACAGGGCTGTGGACCAGCGATCTTCACGATTCTGTTTTATAAAGATAATGCATTTATGAATATACTATAGGTTTGTTATCTATTTATTTAGAATGAAAAGCTTTGAGGTATGTTTTTTGTTTTTGCTTGTTTGGTTTTTTTTTTTTTTTATGGCTTTCTGTTTTGTTTTTCCAGACAGGGTTTCTTTGTGTATCCCTGGGACCCTGGCTGTCCTGGAACTCACTCAGTAGTCCAGGCTGGCCTCCAACTCAGAGATCCACCTGCCTCTGCCTCCTGAGTGCTGGTATATAAAGGCGTGCGCCACCATTGCCCGGCCTAGAAGATGGTTTTATCGTTCCTCCTCAGGGTCTCACTATGTAGTTGGCCTGGAACTAGGAATGTAGACCAGACTGACCAACACAACCGCCCGCCTCTCCCTCCTGAGCACTGCGATCAAAGGCGTGGTCACCTTGCTCAGCCACAAAGCATCTAAACCAAACTACAAAGTTTTGTTGCTGAACCAGCAGCTGTCTCTGTTTCCTTTTTATTTAAAAAATTAAAATTTAATTTTTTAAAAAAGATTTATTTTTTATATGCATACACTGTAGCTGTCTTCAGACATACCAGAAGAGGGCATCAGACCCCATTAAAGAAGGTTGTGAGCCACCATGTGGTTGCTGGAGATTGAACTCAGGGCCTCTGGAATAACAGTCAGCTCTCTTAACTGCTGAGCCATCTCTCCAGCCGTAATTTTAAAATTTTTTTAAAATTAATTTTATGCGAATGGGTATTTTGCCTGCATGTATATATATGTACAAGAAGGCATTGGGTGCACTGGAATTGGAGTTAAAAGACAGTTGTGAGATGCCATATAGGCTCTAGGGATCGAACTTGAGACCTCTGGAAGTCATGAGTTCAATTCCCAGCAATTAGATGGTGGCTCACAACCATCTGTAATGAGATCTAATGCTCTCTTCTGGCCACAGCATGCTCATCTACATAAAATAAGTAAATAAATCTTTAAAAAAAATAGACTGCAGTTATAAATTGTACTGGCGTAGGGAAGTGGCAGTAGGGTTTATGACATCATCAGCTATGAGTAGCTAGCTAGGTCTTCAGTGCCAAGAATGAATTCCCTTCTACTGAGCAGGCCTTGAATCCGATTAGAAAACTGTTGGTTACCGCTATACCTTTCAAGATATCTTTCCATGCTGTGGTTTGTAGGCATCACAATTGACTAGAACTATTGATGGCTTTTCTCTCCTGGAAGCTTGCATAGCTCCTTCTGATACTATGAGAGCTAGTCCTCGGGGAAGTGGGTTCAAGACGAGACGCAGCTCAATTCCAAGTCCTGTGGCAGACGTATGTGGTGTCTTCAACTACGAGGCCTTGCGTTCTTTCAATCTCTGAAGGAACCAAGCGTTGGCATTTCGTCTAGGCTCTGCCCCACAGTTTCCTGGCAACAGCCAGGTGTGCCTGACTCGCTGTAAAAGGGGCTGCTGGCCCCTCCTCACTCTCTGGCTCTTCTCTTGCTCTCTTACCCTCTTCCCCATCTGTCCCCTCTCTCCTCATTCCCCTCCCCCTCCTCCACAGGCTTGTGGCCAGCCTCTACTACTCAACTCTCCCTCCCTCCCCCACTGCCTGTCTCTGTCTCTACTACCCCAACTCCCCTCCCCATCCCCTAAATAAACTCTATTCTATACTATACCGTTGTGTGGCCGGTACCTCAAGGGGGAGGGATGCCTCAGCATGGGCCCGCAGAGGCACCCCCTCCCCGTCACCCCCCTCCCCGACAGCAGCAGCCTCCACCAGACATATCCCTGGTTTCTTTTTCTTTTTTATAAAACACAACAGCAAGGGCAATCCCAGTGCTTACACTGCTTTGGAACTCTCTTGAACTCCTCTGACACTGGGGTTTTCGTTTTGTTTTTTGTTTTTGTTTTTGTTTTTGTTTTTTTTGCTTTTGGGGTTTTTTTTGGGGGGGTCTATGGTTTTTGGTACTTCCTACTTTTTCCTGTAACTCCTAGAATGGGTCAGGCTGTCTTAGAACTCACTGAGATCTGCCTGCCTCTGCCTCTGCCTCTGGTTGCTAAGAGTAAGCTGTGCACAACCACAGCTGAAACCATCATCTAGTTCTTAATCTGGAAGCGCTCCCAACCACTGCCTCCGAGCTCTCTGGAGACTGCAGGAGAGGATGAGTCTCCCTCACTGTTTATATTACCCTCAGTACTTAGTGCAGTGTTGGCATAGTTATGTATTAATACATTTTTACATACTCTCCTATGTATTCTGTTATTTTAAGGTTATTTTTATATGTGTTGGATTAAAAAATTGATACTTTTGTGAAGCCACATTAAATATAGGCCTTCTAGACACAGACACTCACAGCCAAACAGTGGATGGAGCTTGGGGCCTCTTATGGAAGAATAAGAGGAAGGATTGCAGGCCCTGAAAGGCGACAGGAATTCCACAAGAAGACCAACAGAGTCAACTAACCTGGACCCTTGGGGCTCTCAGGGTCTGAACCATCAACCAAAGAACATACCCAGGCAGGACCTAAGCTTCTCTGTACATAGGTGCAGCTTGGTCTTCAAACAACTGGAGCGGGAGCTTTCCCAAAAGCTGTTGCCTGTAAGTGAGACATATTCTACTAGCTGGGCCGCCTTGTCTGGCCTCAATGGGAGAGGAAGCGCCTGGCCTTGCAGAGACTTGAAGTGTCAGGGTTGGGGATACCTGGAGGGGGCACCTGCTCAGAGAAGGGAGGGGGCATGGGGGAAGAATTGAGGGAGGAGGTGACTGGGAGGGGGGCAGTGAGAGGGGTGTAAAGTGAATAAGTAAAAAAAAATTAAATTAAAAATAAATAAATAAGCCGGGTGGTGGTGGCACACGCCTGTAATCCCAGCACTTGGGAGGCAGAGGCAGGCAGATTTCTGAGTTCGAGGCCAGCCTGGTCTACAGATTGAGTTCCAGAACAGCCAGGGCTACACAGAGAAACCCTGTCTCAGAAAACTAAATAATAAATAAATAAATAAATAAATAAATAAGTCTTCACTTAGTGCTGGCCTGTAAACAGTGTTAAGTTCTTCAGAAACATGTGGGAAGCTCTGAGACCCATTATCTCCCCCCCATCATCACAAGAGAGCAAAACAACACACACACAAAACACACACACCAAAACAGAGAAGACATATTTCTTTGTTATTTGAGAAGAGATAGAGAAGAATGGATAGAAGGGTCCTTGGTTTTTCTCCTACCCAAATTTCTTTGCCTTCATTTGCCTAATAGGTTGGTGTCTTTCTTTTCTCTGACCCACAGATGCTCTTCGGGTTTAGAGGAGGAAGGAGGATCAGATGGAGTAGGTGGGTTGGGATGGAATTCTACTGATGATAACAATTACTTAGCATCTTAGTGAAACAAAAACAAACAAAAAATAAGCATTTTTCCCATGCTCACTTCAGAACCTCTGTGGTCTAGCCTGTGCAAGAGCCTCGGTTCAGTTCCTAGAGTGAGAAAAGGGGATTACCAGACAGACCCAATAAACCACATACATCTTCTCCTAGGGAGCAATGTCCCAACATATAATTGGTACAATAAAAGCATCTAGGTTTTTCATTCTTGGAAAGTAACGTGGTTAAAAATACAGTAGAGGAATGTACTGAAAAGTCACCGTATTTGAGGATGTTTGGACACTATGTCATTGCTGGTTACTGATTGACTTAGTCTGTAAAGTCATTGGGCTGCTATCAGGACAGCAAAGGATAAAGTCTTAACCTAGTAGCTCCTCTCACCCCAACTGCCCCTTTCTTCTCAACAAAATATAATCCCTAGAAATTTAGAGCTTGATGTTGGAGCCAATTTAAAAAAAACATCCAGAAAGATCTCTTTACTGGGACTGAGTGAAAAAGAAGAGAGTTGGAGGAACTAGGATCTTCAAGCTGATGCTCAAAGGCAGGTAGGAAAGAAAGTCACCTCAGGCAGGGCTGGAGGGCCGGCCTGTGAACACTGGGAGTCACCTCAGGCAGGCCTGGAGGGCCTGTGAACCCTGGGAGTCACCTCAGGCAGGGCTGGAGGGCCTGTGAACACTGGGAGTCACCTCAGGCAGGCCTGGAGGGCCTGTGAACCCTGGGAGTCACCTCAGGCAGGCCTGGAGGGCCTGTGAACCCTGGGAGTCACCTCAGGCAGGGCTGGAGGACCTGTGAACACTGGGAGTCACCTCAGGCAGGGCTGGAGGGCCTGTGAACACTGGGAGTCACCTCAGGCAGGCCTGGAGGGCCTGTGAACACTGGGAGTCACCTCAGGCAGGGCTGGAGGGCCTGTGAACCCTGGGAGTCACCTCAGGCAGGGCTGGAGGGCCTGTGAACACTGGGAGTCACCTCAGGCAGGGCTGGATGGCCCTGTGAACACCAAAAGTCACCTCAGGCAGGCCTGGAGGGCCTGTGAACACTGGAAATCACCTCAGGCAGGGCTGGAGGGCCTGTGAACACTGGGAGTCACCTCAGGCAGGGCTGGAGGGCCTGTGAACACTGGGAGTCACCTCAGGCAGGGCTGGAGGGCCTGTGAACACTGGGAGTCACCTCAGGCAGGCCTGGAGGGCCTGTGAACACTGGGAGTCACCTCAGGCAGGGCTGGAGGGCCTGTGAACCCTGGGAGTCACCTCAGGCAGGGCTGGAGGGCCTGTGAACACTAGGAGTCACCTCAGGCAGGGCTGGAGGGCCTGTGAACACTGGGAGTCACCTCAGGCAGGGCTGGAGGGCCTGTGAACACTGGGAGTCACCTCAGGCAGGGCTGGAGGGCCTGTGAACACTGGGAGTCACCTCAGGCAGGGCTGGATGGCCCTGTGAACACCAAAAGTCACCTCAGGCAGGCCTGGAGGGCCTGTGAACACTGGAAATCACCTCAGGCAGGGCTGGAGGGCCTGTGAACACTAGGAGTCACCTCAGGCAGGGCTGGAGGGCCTGTGAACACTGGGAGTCACCTCAGGCAGGGCTGGAGGGCCCTGTGAACACTAGGAGTCACCTCAGGCAGGGCTGGAGGGCCTGTGAACACTGGGAGTCACCTCAGGCAGGGCTGGAGGGCCCTGTGAACACTGGGAGTCACCTCAGGCAGGGCTGTAGGGCCCTGTGAACACTGGGAGTCACCTCAGGCAGGGCTGGAGGGCCCTGTGAACACTGGGAGTCACCTCAGGCAGGGCTGGAGGGCCCTGTGAACACTGGGAGTCACCTCAGGCAGGGCTGGAGGGCCCTGTGAACACTGGGAGTCACCTCAGGCAGGGCTGGAGGGCCCTGTGAACACTGGGAGTCACCTCAGGCAGGGCTGGAGGGCCCTGTGAACACTGGGAGTCACCTCAGGCAGGGCTGGAGGGCCTGTGAACACTGGGAGTCACCTCAGGCAGGGCTGGAGGGCCTGTGAACACTGGGAGTCACCTCAGGCAGGGCTGGAGGGCCCTGTGAACACCAAAAGTCACCTCAGGCAGGGCTGGAGGGCCTGTGAACACTGGGAGTCACCTCAGGCAGGGCTGGAGGGCCTGTGAACACTGGGAGTCACCTCAGGCAGGGCTGGAGGGCCTGTGAACACTAGGAGTCACCTCAGGCAGGGCTGGAGGGCCTGTGAACACTAGGAGTCACCTCAGGCAGGGCTGGAGGGCCCTGTGAACACTGGGAGTCACCTCAGGCAGGGCTGTAGGGCCCTGTGAACACTGGGAGTCACCTCAGGCAGGGCTGGAGGGCCCTGTGAACACCAAAAGTCACCTCAGGCAGGGCTGGAGGGCCTGTGAACACTGGGAGTCACCTCAGGCAGGGCTGGAGGGCCTGTGAACACTAGGAGTCACCTCAGGCAGGGCTGGAGGGCCCTGTGAACACTGGGAGTCACCTCAGGCAGGGCTGGAGGGCCCTGTGAACACTAGGAGTCACCTCAGGCAGGGCTGGAGGGCCTGTGAACACTGGGAGTCACCTCAGGCAGGGCTGGAGGGCCCTGTGAACACTGGGAGTCACCTCAGGCAGGGCTGGAGGGCCCTGTGAACACTGGGAGTCACCTCAGGCAGGGCTGGAGGGCCCTGTGAACACTGGGAGTCACCTCAGGCAGGGCTGGAGGGCCCTGTGAACACTGGGAGTCACCTCAGGCAGGGCTGGAGGGCCTGTGAACACTGGGAGTCACCTCAGGCAGGGCTGGAGGGCCTGTGAACACTAGGAGTCACCTCAGGCAGGGCTGGAGGGCCCTGTGAACACTGGGAGTCACCTCAGGCAGGGCTGTAGGGCCCTGTGAACACTGGGAGTCACCTCAGGCAGGGCTGGAGGGCCCTGTGAACACCAAAAGTCACCTCAGGCAGGGCTGGAGGGCCTGTGAACACTGGGAGTCACCTCAGGCAGGGCTGGAGGGCCTGTGAACACTAGGAGTCACCTCAGGCAGGGCTGGAGGGCCCTGTGAACACTGGGAGTCACCTCAGGCAGGGCTGGAGGGCCCTGTGAACACTAGGAGTCACCTCAGGCAGGGCTGGAGGGCCTGTGAACACTGGGAGTCACCTCAGGCAGGGCTGGAGGGCCCTGTGAACACTGGGAGTCACCTCAGGCAGGGCTGGAGGGCCCTGTGAACACTGGGAGTCACCTCAGGCAGGGCTGGAGGGCCCTGTGAACACTGGGAGTCACCTCAGGCAGGGCTGGAGGGCCCTGTGAACACTGGGAGTCACCTCAGGCAGGGCTGGAGGGCCCTGTGAACACTGGGAGTCACCTCAGGCAGGGCTGGAGGGCCTGTGAACACTGGGAGTCACCTCAGGCAGGGCTGGAGGGCCCTGTGAACACCAAAAGTCACCTCAGGCAGGGCTGGAGGGCCTGTGAACACTGGGAGTCACCTCAGGCAGGGCTGGAGGGCCTGTGAACACTGGGAGTCACCTCAGGCAGGGCTGGAGGGCCCTGTGAACACCAAAAGTCACCTCAGGCAGGGCTGGATGGCCTGTGAACACTGGAAGTCACTCTTTTTTTTTTTTTTTTTTTTTTTTTTTTTTGTTAGTTTGTTTTTTGGGTTCGCCGGCCCCCAGACAGAGTTTCTCTGTATAGCCCTCGCTGTCCTGGAATTCACTCTGTAGACCAGGCTGGCCTTGAACTCAGAAATCTGCCTGCCTCTGCCTCCCAGAGTGCTGGGATTACAGGTGTGTGCCACCACTGCCCGGCACTGGAAGTCACTCTTAAGCTTGCATTCTCAGCTGCTCAGGAGGAAAAGGCAGAGAACTGTCAAATTCAAGGCCTGCTGCCTGGGCTATAGAGTGAGTTCAGGGCCAGCCTGGGCCAGACTCTTGCCAAGGACCAGTCACAGCATGGAGAGGGGTTCTAAGAGAAGGGGTGTCTGGGAGCAGAGAAAAGAACAATTTGAAGCCAAATTGTGGAGCCAAGCTAACGACTTGTGTTCTGCTCGATACAGCTCTAGTCTGCTTCTCTATGTTCTGCTTTTGCTCTGGAGACTTCTCTGTCTCCATTCTGCTTGCTTGCTATTCTAAGAAATCTCTCTGTTCATGTCGTGTGTGTGTGTGTGTGTGTGTGTGTGTGTGTGTGTCTGTCTGTCTGTCTGTCTGTCTCTGTGTGTGTTTGTCTCTGTGTCTGTTAGTTCTCCAAGCAGTTCTCTCTTTTTATCCTAAGAAAAGTCTCTGGAGAGCTCATCTGCAGAACACAGATCCAGGCTTTTATTTTACATATCAATCCAGTCCTTTACTCCAGGTTTCCTTTAGATTATCTTATGAATATGCACCCTAGGACCCCAGCCCTTTGATTCATAAGAGACAGCAAGCTTACATTTTTTATCTTTGCAAAAGAACTCAGAAATCTGTCTGCCTTTGTTAAGCACAAACCATAAGCTAATTTGGTGGGACCCTGCCTTGAAACACCAATTCTACCATACCCAGGCCTAACCTTGCTCTGACCCAGGCTGACCTTGAACTCAGGAATCTGCCTGCCTTTGTATCTTTCTCACAAGATGGCTCATTAGTGCAGCTGCTATGGTTCCTTTAGATTCATGAAGCCCCTCATAATTCTTTTTTCTTTTAAGATTTATTTATTTATTATATGTAAGTACACTGTAGCTATCTTCAGACACACCAGAAGAAGGTGTCAGATCCCATTACAGATGGTTGTGAGCCACCATGTGGTTGCTGGGAATTGAACTCAGGACCTCTGGAAGAGCAGTCAGTGCTCTCAACCACTGAGCTATCTGTCCAGCCCCCCACCCCCATAATTTTTATTACATCCTTCTATTTTGCACAGTTGAGAAATTATGTATTTTCTTTTTTTTTTCTTTTTTGTTTTGTTTTGTTTTTTTGAGACAGGGTTTCTCTGTGTAGTCCTGGCTGTCCTGGAACTCACTCTGTAGACCAGGCTGGCCTTGAATCCAGAAATCCGCCTGCCTCTGCCTCCCAAGTGCTGGGATTACAGGCGTGCGCCACCTCGCCCAGCAATTATGTATTTTCAAATTCTTGTACCTAGAGCTTTTTGCCATAGCCTTAAAGGCTGTCCTGAAGGCCCTAGCCTTTACCATTTTGCTGAGACATTAGCCACACCTTTAACTGCTGGATTTGTGCGGTCAGATTATCATTAGTGTTAACTGAGAGGACATCCTTGGAGGAATGTGAAAATAAGTACATTCACAAACAAGCCTTCTGCCCACAACACTCATGGAGGCTCACACTGGGGCCCTGTCCCAGGAGCAGAAACCATGTCACTCTGTCCCCACCAGGGCTATGCCAGGCTCGGCAGACTCCGTCTCAAAATTTATATTAAAACATTAAAAAGGGTGCTGGGAAAAAGGGGGGGGGGCTGGAGAGATGGCTCAGCAGGTAAGAGCATTGACTGCTCTTCTGAAGGTCCTGAGTTCAAATCCCAGCAACTACATGGTGGCTCACAACCATCCGTAATGAGATCTGACGCCCTCTTCTGGGGAGTCTGAAGACAGCTACAATGTAATTACATATAATAAATAAATAAATCTTTAAAAAATTTAAAAAGGGATTGAGAATTCAATGATTAGCACTTGCTTAGCATGTGAGAGTTCCTACACACACATATACACACAGACACACAGACACACACACACACACACACACACACACATCAAATGTTGCCAGATTCATTCAAACATGGCTTTTGATTGTTTTAGTTGTTGCCTTAGCATTTTTCATACTGTCCAATCAAGTAGTTTTGAATTTAAGCTCATTGAAGTTAAAATTTAAAATTTGGCTCTTCTGCTGTACTGGTCAAATTCCAAGCATTCAAAAGCGTGGAGAGGAGCTTCCATGCTGGATAGCACAGCCAGCCAGCACTCCATCAATGCCAATGGCTCTGCTGCACGGAATGCTGTGTTGGGGCTGACTGTAAGCTGACTCTCCCTCTGGGGAGCAGAACTCTGAGCAAGGACACCTTGTGCAGGACTCCTGGAGCCTCTGATTCGGCTCAGACTGCAGGTTCTGTTTCATACCTTATTTTTGAAAGCAGCTGTACACAGAACCTATAATCTTCTCTAGGGTCATGGTTTAGATGTGAGCAGACACTGATGTTCCCTCCTCTGCCTGCACTGGCAGGAAGCAAGCATGGGGTTGATGGAGATTATTGGTCAAACAAAAGTGGGTTAAGGTATAGAACAATTTGTTCGTTTATTACTCTGTGTTTTGATATATTTTAATGCATTTCACATTAAACCTGAGATGTATTTGCTCAGAGTAAGAAAACAGATTTTTTTTTTTAGGCTTCTTCCCAGCAAACCTGAGGGGGGAAAAAAGATATTCTATGTCTGAAAACACTCTGACCCTTGGCACACTAAGGACCCAGGAACATGATCTGTATAACAGCTGCTTCTGTCTCAGGAAGCTGCAATGTGCTGTTTCTTAAGATGGAAAGCCTGGTTACAATTTCATATACTTTTCTATTCATACTTCCTCGTCTTTGTTCTGCCTGGTGATCTATTATGTAGAGTCACATAGTTTAGTGCCTGTATGGTATCTTTGCACACAATCACCCCATAAAAACTAAGCCACTGAGACTGTGGAAGCTGAGAGCCTCACACAGGATCACTGGGTACCCAGCCTACCCTTTTGAAAACTCACGGCAGCCGGGAGTGGTGGCGCATGCCTGTAATCCCAGCACTTGGGAGGCAGAGGCAGGCGGATTTCTGAGTTCAAGGCCAGCCTGGTCTACAGAGTGAGTTCCAGGACTACACAGAGAAACCAAAAAAAAAAAAAAAAAAAAAAAAGAAAGAAGGAAAGAAAGAAAGAAAGAGAGAAAGAAAGAAAGAAAGAAAGAAAGAAAGAAAGAAAGAGAAAAAGAAAAAACTCAGAGACCCATGGACAAGGCTCCATTTTCTACGGCACGGTCTCCTAATTATTCATGTAAAATATGAATAACTATGGGTTTTTCAACTAAAATTTCCCGCGTGCCCAGTGGTACCACGTGAGTGGAGTGTGAGACTGCTAAAGCCCCGTGACCGGACACAGGCTCTTCCAGCTGGTCCTAGGAGGGCAAGAGAATCCGTGGCTAAACCGTGTTATGCAAGCGGTTGTCCTGACTGCAGTCAGCGATGACCTTGAACTCGGGATACTATTACCTCTCCCTCTGGAGCGCAGGAGTTTCAGGCACGAGGCGGGACGCCTGGCTACCCGTGAGCCGCTGTGCTCCCTCATCGGCAGGAGGATAACTGAGAAGCAGCGAACAGCTCTGTCTCAATGGGGGATGGTTTGGACATGTTACTTTTATTTTTTTATTTAATTAAAATTAATTACATCATTTCTTCCCTCCATCCTTTCCTTCCGAACCCTTCCACATGCCTCCAGATTCATTATCTATTTTCCTTAATTATTATTGTAACATATATAGTGTAGTACAGATAAATGTATCTGTATGCTTTTCTTTTTTTAAAGAATTATTTGTTTTATGTATGTGAGTACACTGTAGCTGTCTTCAGACATACCTGCAGAGGGCATTGTATCCCATTACAGATGGTTATGAGGCACCATGTGGTTGCTGAGAATTGAATTCAGGGCCTCTGAAAGAGCAGTGAATGGTCTTAACCACTGAGCCATCTTTCTAGCCCCTAATGTCTGTGCTTTTCTAACTAGCCATGTGGCATTGGATAATTATTTAGATTTATTATATGTATGTTTTCAGACACACCAGAGAAGAACGTCAAATCTCATTACAGATGGTTGTGAGCCACCATGTGGTTGCTGGGATTTGAACTCAGGACCTTCGGAAGAGCAGTCAGTGCACTTAACTGCTGAGCCATCTCTCCAACCCCAGATAATCATTTAGGGTGGGGGTAATCCCTGGAGAAGAATTATCCCTCTCGTGATAGTCATTAATTGCCTGTAGCTCTTCATTTTGGGGTGGGACCCCATGAGATTTCCCCCATCTACTTTAGCATGTCACCTGGAGTTGTTCAGGTCTTATTGAAGCAACCATATTGTTGAGATTCCATGGCCAGGGCTTCCCTGTCATATATGGAAGATTCTTATCTCACAGCAGATATCCTGAGTCTATGACTCTTAACAGTCTTTCCACCCTCTCTTCCTCGATGTTCACTGAGCCTTAGGTTTAGGGGTTGTGTTGTAACTGTATCACTGGAACTGGGGACGTGCAGTCAGTCGTTTGCTGTGTTTTGACCAGTTGTGAGGCTCTCTAATGCTCTTCATATATTGTAGACTGAAGTTTCTTTGCTGAGTGGGAAGACCTGCTCTTATCCGTGGGTATAAGGATAAATATTTAGATAACATTAAGAGTTATATTAGTTTGGGAAAGTGTCAGTGGTATATTCTCCTCTAAGGTACACAACCTCATTAGCCACAGGTGGTTGGCTAGCTTTACAGTATCAGACATGACTTATTTCCCCCCTTTTGAGCAGGCATTAAATACAATGTACACAGCTGTTGGTTACTGCCAAGGTAGAAGAGCCACTAAGGTATCTTTAGTCTATTTTGCCATTTTGGCCATCGGTGTGGTCCGTAGGCCTCACGACAGGTCTCACAGCTGAGGAGGACTGTTGACTCCTTGCCACCCCTGGCAGCTTGTCCAGTGCCACGAGAGCTAGTCCTCGGGGAGGATGTTTCCAGGGACCCAGCTTGGACTCTCCAAATCTTGTGTCCAAACTTCGTAGTTTCTTCAGCCATAAAGAATCAGCTTCTAGTAGGTCACCAAGGAGAAGAGCAATAGTCTATATTGTTTGGGGAGTTTCTTGGATTCCCCAGAACAAGTCAAAAGGAAGTATCATTACAGGCACTGCTGTTTTGTTTTGTTTTTTTTCTTTCTTAGTCTATAGCTTTTGGGGGGAGGTGTTATCATCCCAAGTGGCATAATTATAGTTTAAAAATATGTATCACCTGTAATTTTAGATAAATACAAAATAATATGACTGCCTATGGGTATTTCAAACGTCTTTAGTATTATTTGCCACTCTCCCTCTGTATTGTCTACCCTCCCCATACCTAACTGGCTTAGTTAGTAAAACTGCTGTGAACAGACACCATGACCAATGCAAGTTCTATAAAAGACAACATTTAATTGGGGCTGGCTTACAGGCTCAGAGGTTCAGTCCATTGTCATCAAGGCAGAAGCATGGCAGCATCCAGGCAGGCATGATGCAGGAGGAGCTGAGGGTTCTACATCTTTATCCAAAGGAAGCCAGGAACAGACTCAGCATGCCCAAGCATCATGGAGGAAGATCTCTAAGCCCACCCTCACAGTGACATACTTCTTCCAACAAGGCCACGCCCTCTAATAGTGCTACTCCCTGGGACAAGTATATATAAACCATCACATTAACTAAGTCCCTTGCTGTTTTTTCCTGCTATCCCCTGCTCCGGAGTTCCCACTACCCATTGCCCTCTTTTATTTTACCGGTTTATACAGTTTCTTCAGATTATATACTCACATATGAAGATTGGAGCCAGGAACCACAGACACAAACAAGAATTTGTCTTTCTGAGTCTGGATTACTTCACTCAATAGGATATTTTCTAATTCTATTAGCTACAATTGTATTATTCCATTCTTTTGCAGCTGAATAATATTTGGTTGTGTATGCGAACCACATTCTCATCATCCATTCATAATTTCAATGACATTAAGTTGTTTCCTTTTGCTAGCTATTATGAATAGAGCATTGATGAACTGGACACGGCTGAGCAAAGATCTGTAAAATCTGATGCTGAAACCTCTGTGACTATGTCAAGAAGTGATGTAAAAATAAATGGAAGATTTATTTTTAGTTTTTGGAGAATTCTCCAAACTTATTTACACAGTTGTGGGGGCTGAGGTAGGTCTGAGGTTGTGGTGGGTGCAGGGAGGGGAGGGTCAGGCAGATGCAACAGGCTATGCAGAAGCATGGGTTGTGTAGTCTAGGCTGGACCTGATGCATCTGGTGCAAGCAGTCACAGGCCACCAGAGCTGGGAAGACTGTGCCCGAGAGGGCTGGTATGTCATGTGTATCTCAATGTAGACATAATGGCTTTGAGTGCTGTGTAAAATATTATCCTTGTATTATTCAAATGCTGATCTCTCTGCCCCCAGATCTTGTTGCAATCTGGATATGCCTGTCATTTTAATGTTTATTCTGAGTATTTCTTGTTTCAAATTTGTATGAACATTGATCCTCATTTACTCTCTGACTTAACAATAAAAGCTGACTAGCCAATGGTTGGGAAGAAAAAGAATAGGGCTGGGCTTCCACGGGCCAGGGGAAGGAGAAAGAGGCGGTGGAGGGGATGTGCCACCGGAGACCTCATGGAAAAAAAAAACCCTGAAGCCCAAAGAGCCAGACCGATATTAAAATGCGAGTGTTTTGGGGATTTTGACTGGGAGGTAGCCAGGTTAGTTTAGAGGATTAGAATAGATCAATGACTTCCCAGCTATTGTTTGTAAAGCTAATTAAATAAATTGTATAGTCCCCCAGTCTCATTTACTTGGGAGCTAGCCAGGATAAAGAAAAAAAAAAATAGCTACCTTTAACAATACATTTACATCTCAATGCCACACAAGTTAGTCACTGGACGGGAAGATTCTGTTATCCCGTGAACCCCAGGGAGAGGGAGAGAGGCCAGGAGGAGGTTACAGCACTTGCAAGCAGCCACGGGGTGACCTGAGTTTCTGCAACTAAGGTTGAACTAAAGAGTAAAAATAAGTTATTTGTGTCTTTATGCCATGTGGGCAGGCAATAAGTGGAATTTTAGGGGAACTTGTTTGTCCCCTGGGCACAGATGAGCACAGATCCTTTGGGTCGCGAAAGCTTAGCTGTCACGTGTGGGTGGCTGTGGAGGATGTTTGTGTTGGTTTCTTCAGATCTTCCCTAGCTCTTGTCCTTGCCTCCTCAGTGAAAAACAGTTTTACTGACTTTATGATTCCCTCAACCTCGGTGTCTCAGGAGACTGGGAAGTCGTTCATGCTAAAATACAAATGGAAGCTGTGGAGCTGAGGTGAGGGAGTCCCTCCTCTTTTCCTCTTTGCTGCCAGAGGCAGCCCTTCTCTATCTATCAGTTCTCCTCACACAGTTATCAACAGATTTCCTCTCATTCGCAAAATATCTGGCTGACACATTAAAGATTCTCCATATCTTATAGGCCTTTCTCTGCCTATGGTTTAGGTAATAGGTACAGATAAAGTTTTTTCAAAAGAAGACTGCCTTCTCCAGTTCTGTTCTATAACAGTCTCTATGTTTTTCTCTCCTTTTGAAAATTTCATCCCAAACCTGGAAACCACCAAATTACAAATAAAAATACCTAGAAAGGAGCTGGAGAGATGGCTCAGTGGTTAAGAGCACTGACTGTTCTTTGAGAGGTCCTGAGTTCAATTCCCAGCAACCACATGGTGGCTTACAACCATCTGTAATGGGGTCTGGTGCCCTCTTCTGGTATGTCTGAAGAGAGCAATGGTGTACTCTAATATGGTGTACTTGTATGCATAAAATAAAAAAATAAGAAAAGATCCCTTAAAAAAAAAATACCTAGAAAAAAATTTCCCAGCCAGGCGGTGGTGGCACATGCCTTTAATCCCAGCACTTGGGAGGCAGAGGCAGGCGGATTTCTGAGTTCAAGGCCAGCCTGGTCTACAGAGTGAGTTCCAGGATAGCCAGGACTACACAGAGAAACCCTGTCTCGAAAAACAAAAGCAAAAACAAAAACAAAAAAATTTCCCTAGCAATTAGTTAAACTAAGTTTTGATCCTCAGACAAGACCCAAAGGAGCCATCTTCCCTGGCCACTCCTTATGGATTTAAGACTCTTGCTTTTAAGTGCTTCCTCACTCTATCTTTTGAGGAAAGAACTTCCTTTATTGGTTTTTCTCTTCTTCCTGGCGTAGTGCAAGCAATGACCGCATTGTCCACACTAACTACAGTGCTTGCTTGTGGGTCCTTATCTGTGTCAGGCAATTAGAGCTGGTTCTAGTGTTTCCCTCAGGGGCCAGATCTTAAGGCAGATAAGGCTGAGTACCTGGAACTTGAAAGTTTATTCCCTTGTTAGTCTTGCCCAGAGACAAAACAGAACACCAATATCTCACTGCCAGCAACACCTGTTTGCATATAAATGGTGTTTAAAGAGGGAGGGTTAAAAACACAAAGTCCTAACTTTCTTCCAGAGCTCGATTGCTACTATAAAAAGCACCTAATTTAGATACAGTTTTGGTCTGCTCTAAGCTCCCCGTTGGAATTGTGAAGTGTGTGTCTTTTCCTTTGAGTTTCTATCAGGTAGCTATGCCAGTGCATCTCCTCAGTGGCTGCTGCCCTAGTAAGTATATTAGCTGCAAGTCTCCCAGCTGACCTCTACGGAGAGCCAGAGCGGAAGGATTTGCTGTGCATTTTAAATTGTAGGACTTTCAAATTCAAGCTCACCTAAGGATTTCATAACTTTGCTTCTAATAACAGATTCAAGGTGGTTAGGAATTAACCTGTTTAATGTTCCCAGAGAAAAAAGGTTAAATACTAGCATGAGGGTTAATGCCAAAGCGGTAGCTGTCCTACTGTGCAAAGTAACTATTTACAAGTCAGTGATCTAGTGAGGGCTTTTTGTTTGTTTTTGTTTTTTGTTTTTCGAGACAGGGTTTCTCTGTTTAGCCTTAGCTGTTCTGGATCTCTGTATACCAGGCTGGCCTCGAAATCTGCCTGCCTCTGCCTCCCAAGTGCTGGGATTAAAGGTGTGCACCACCACTGCCCAGCTGAGGATTTCTTTTTATTTCATGTTTGTGGGCACACACTCTTTTTTCACACACACCAGAAGAGGGCATTGGATCCCCATTATAGACTTGTGAGTCACCATGTGGTTTCTGGGAATTGAACTCAGGACCTCTGGAAGAGCAGTCAGTGCTCTTAACCTCTGAGCCATCTCTCTAGGCCCCCAGTGAGGGTTTTTGGTTGGTCGGTTTTAATTTTGAACAGATTGGTTTGAATCTTAGCAGTTTCTCAGCTCTGGCAGACACCGTGTACTGCCTACCTACGGGCTTCAGTGTTGTTGTTTTTTTTTATCCTCTTCTTCCACCTCCATTTCCATCCTTCCCATCTCTTGCTTGCTGCTTTTGTCAGCTGGGGATGTGTGCAGTCTCAGAGTGAATTGTATCTGTGAACAAACCCATATATAATGACTTGGAGCACAACGGCCATCTTGTGCCTGAAGAAACACCCCAAGTTCACAGAGTAAGCGTCCCGTGATGCATATTAGAAAGATGAAAAGCATGCTCGTCTGGAGGAAATTGTGGAGCTGCCGAATCAGTCCTGGAGCCACCTGTTTTCAAGCCTGTCATCCGGAGAGCAGGGAGTAGCCCTGTGGCTTAGGCAGTTGCTTCTCAAAGGATGGTCTGCAGACGCACATGGACATTGTTTTTTGGTTGCTTATAATGCAGAATTCCCCCCCCCTTTCCCTGGTAAATTAGAATCTGTAGATCCAATATCTCCAAGTTAGCTTGGTTTTTTTTTGTTGTTGTTGTTTATAAACTTTTTAGAATCTTTAGCATTAGCCACTGGCTGTAAGTTTTCATTTCTTTTCATTGGATCCATCCTAATTGATCTGCCATTGGCCAAATTCCTAAAATATAAGTCTCTGTTTCCTACTATGAGAGAGAGAGAGAGAGAGAGAGAGAGAGACTTTAATGCTTAAGTAAGTATATAAAATGTATACACCACAATCTTTAATGCTTAAGTAAGTATATAAAATGTATACACCACAATGCCTGGCACACACTGAAGTCTGTGTTAACTAACTGCTTTACGGGGCAGTGCAGGCATCCTTAATTTGATTCTAGTTTCTAACTTCCTTAAACTCAGTAAGTTTGTTTGTATGTTTGTTTGTTTGAAAAAAAGGTCTCACCACAAAGCTCTGACTGTCCTGGAACTCACTTTGTAGACCAAGCTGGCCTACAATCAAGCTCACAGAGATTGTGGAAGGCAAGGTTCCTTCCTAGTAACAGCGTCCACAGCGTCTCTGTGATTAGCTGCTGAAAGCCTAATCTGTAGCTTTCCCTTTAAGAAATACAGAGACCAGCCTGGCTGAAGAGCTGGCAGGCTCCTGACCTTCACGGGTAGCCAGAGGGCAGAGTTTTCTGAGAGCATAAGCAAAGTTTAAACGAACAAAGTGACCAAGCTATTCTGACCATTCCGACCAAGACAAGACAAAATAAAAGTAACAGTTCCCTGAATCACACCCCCCCCCCGCCCCTCCTGCCACTGGGTCCCAGGGAAGGCCACAAACTGTCAACAATCTTATTGCAAAAGTCCCCCTTGACCTGTAAAATTAAAAATATATTACTCATAGTAATCCACTCCCCTTGCAAATAGGGTATAAAAGATGTCTGCTTTCTGTGTTCGGGGTTGACTGTGCCCGCGTGGCTGAGCAACCCCAGGGTTTTTTGTTGTTGTTTGTTTTGTTTTTTGTTTCTTGTTTTTCGAGACAGGTTTTCTCTGTATATCCCTGGCTGTCCTGGAACTCACTCTGTAGACCAGGCTGGCCTCGAACTCAGAAATCCACCTGCCTCTGCCTCCCAAGTGCTGGGATTAAAGCCATGTGCCACCACCGCCCGGCCTGAGTAATCCCATGTACATGGATGTCTGCTTTCTGTGTTCAGGGTGGACTCTCCCTGCGAGGATGAGTGACCCCACGTCCGTGGGTACGTTGATGTCTGCTTTCCGTGTTCAGGGTGGACTCTCCCTGCGAGGATGAGCGACCCCACGTCCGTGGGTACGTGGATGCCTGCTTTCCGTGTTCAGGGTGGACTCTCCCTGCGAGGATGTGCGACCCCACGTCCGTGGGTACGTGGATGCCTGCTTTCCGTGTTCAGGGTGGACTCTCCCTGCGAGGATGAGCAACCCCACGTTCGTGGGTACGTGGATGCCTGCTTTCCGTGTTCAGGGTGGACTCTCCCTGCGAGGATGAGTGACCCCACGTCCGTGGAACAATAAACCTCATGCTCTTGCATCAATCTCTTGTCAAGCTGTGTGCTGAGGGGTTGTGCGCCTGAGCTCAGACCCTGAGGGGTCCGTTGAGTTACAAGATCCTCCTGCCTCTGCTTCCCAAGTACTGGGATAAAAAGCGTGTACCAACATGCTCCCACACAAGAAAACATTTAAAAATTGTGTTTTATAAAACCGCAGCATGAGGCGGTGCCTTAGCTGGGCCTGCCAGGGTGTCTCCCTGAACAATCAAGCCATGGGACAGGCCTAATATAAAAGGAAGTTTATTTGGGATGTGAAGGAGGGATAGAAGTAGAGGAGGGAGGAGGACAGAGGACAGAAAAAAGAAGAGAGGAAGAGAGAAAGAAGGGAAGGGGCCAGCCAGAGACATGAGGGGGAGAGAGAGAGAGTAGTGGAGAGAGGAAAGATGGAGGAAGAGAGAGAGACATAAACACACACACACACACACACACACACACACAGACTGAGAGAGAGAGAGAGAGAGAGAGAGAGAGAGAGAGAGAGAGAGAGAGAGAGAGCACGAACCAGGATCATACCTGGCTGTTGCTAGGTAACTGTTGGGCAGCGCCTAGAAGATATATATGGGGAAAGTTGGGGGTCTTTGAAAATGTGAACACTGAGTCCTCAGAACTTTAAGGTATTTGAAGGTCTTGATTTAGCACAATAGAATCATGTGCACATGCAAACCAGATGCAGTAGTATATACAGTCATATCTAAGATAAAAATACAAGATCTGAAAACCATTGACCTCTTTGAGAAAGCAAAGCAAATTCTTACTCCTAGGAATTGTAGGCACGATCAAGCTAAACGCTATAAAATCAGGACTCTCAGAAATGGAACTTGAGACTTGGGAAGAAGTGTCACTTACTGGGGCAAGACATCCCAAGGACATAAGAAACTTTGATTCCATAATCTCCTCATGGATAACACTGAGCAAGCCCCAGGCTGGGTCAATGTCAGGAGGAAGTGTGAGCTGCAGGAGCCCAATGGTCAACACACACACCCGAGGGCCCGCTCCTTCTAGACTATCCCTCGTAGGTTAGATGTAATGACTGGGGTGTCCTCCTCTCTTCCCTTCCCTCCTCTACCTTATCCTACTCTCCCCTCCCTTCCGACCCTGTCTGCTCCCCTCCATTCCCTTCCTTTCACTTTGGAAAGACTTTTGCTTTGTAACTCAGGTAGGCCTTGAATCATGGCCCTCCTGCCTCAACCTCCCAAGGCATTTCAGGCTAAGATTACAGGCATGTATTGTAAGACTCGAGGGAGTCTTAACTTACTGGGGAGACCCCCAGTGTGGACCACTCAGAGACAGAAATCGATGCAAAAAGCAAGAGGATTTTTATTTAATATCCAGCATGCTGGGGTCACCCTGCACAGGGAAAGAGAACAACCCTGTGCACTGGGCAGTGCAGACCTTTATACAGTCCTCAGGGCAGCCGACATTAGGCACAATGTGATTGGCCGAACAATGTTACCTTTAAACTAATTGGTTGTTAGGGGATGAGGTAGGTGACCAATGGACTCTGGGCCTTTTCTAGCCTTAGGGAACCTCCCTGTGGTCTGAGGAATGTAATTTAGCCTCTCTCTTCTGGGAAGGGGAACACTTGCCCTTCTGGGAGGGTCAAGTGTTCCATGACCTTTTCAAAGTTCCTGAGTCAACCCTTTCAGTATCACCATGCCTGACAATAATTCTTTTTTATTTTTTAAAAGATTTATTTGTTATCATATGTGAGTACACTGTAGACATCTTCAGACACACCAGAAGAAGGCATTAGATCCCATTACAAATGGTTGTGAGCCACCATGTGGTTGCTGGGATTTGAACTCAGGACCTTCAGAAGAGCAGTCCATGCTCTTGATCTCTGAGACATCTCTCCAGCCCCCTGACAATAATTCTTTATTCATAAAGTACAATATGCACTTGCTGTAAGGCACTATCCACTGAGCCAAGCAATTTGGGGCATTCAGCTGTGTTCCCCTTTCAAGAGATCACCTCAGCTGGGCTTGTTGATGGTTTTCCATCCCCACTGTGGTGGTCTGAATAGAAATGACCCCTATAGACTTGTGTTTGAATGCTTGGCCCATAGAAAATGGCACTGTTAGGAGATGTGGCCTTGTGGGAGGAAGTGTGCCACTGTGTGGCAGGCTCTGAGGTCTCCTATGTTCAAGCTATACCCAGTGTGGCACACAGTCTCCTTTTGTTGTCTTTGGATCAAGATGTAGAACTCTCAGCTCCTTCTCCAGCACCGATTCTGCCTGGACTTTGCCAAGCTTCCCGTCATGATGATAAAGTACTAAACCTCTAAAACTGTAAGCCAGCCCCAAGGAAATTTTTTCCATATAAGAGTTGTCTTGTTCATGGTTTCTCATCACAGCAACTAAAGCCTAAGTCACCTACTGCACCCTACCCTTCACCCTTGGTATAGGAGAGTAAAGTAAGGGATGAAATTCTTGCCTGAGTATCCAGCTGCTGCCTACCTCTTTTATCTTTGTGGCTGCATGCATAAAATTCTAATATGTGTGAGGTGTGAGCACAGTTTCTCTTCTCCATTCTTCTGCTGGTAGACGTCGGTGCTGGTTCCTTATCTTGGCAATTATGAGTAACACAGCAATAAGATGGGTGTGTGTGTGCAGGGCAGGACTGAGATCTTAAGTGATTTATGGCTAGACCTGGAGAGAGCTTTGTCATTTCTTCTTACATTCCTTTGGTGGGAACTAGTCCAGAAGCCTTTCCTGTGTGAAGGGCAATAGATGTTTCCCATAGCTATGTTAAGAAGGAGAGTACAAAGGTCAGACTGGAAAGACGACTGCTCCATTAAAGGCTGGGTTCACAACCAAAAACCTAAGAGACAATAAAGGTCAACAAATCTGTGAGAAGAAAAGATTGACAGCTTGACAGCGGGAAGAATGAAGTGGGGTCGCAGGCACTACATTAAGAGTTTCACTTTTGCCAGGCAGTGGTGGTGCACGCCTTTAATCCCAGAACTTGGGAGGCAGAGGCAGGCCAGCCTGGTCTAAAGAGTGAGTTCCAGGACAGCCATGGATACACAGAGAAACCCTGTCTTGAAAAACAAAACAAAACAAACAAACAAACAAAAAGTCACTTTTTTATGATTTAGCTTAATCATGGGAGAAGGCAAGTTATAATCAATATACTCATTCATTGACTTATTATTTCTTTATTATTACTTTATTCGATAAATAAAAGGTTTTGAGAACAACTTTCTGAGTATATAGTGAATTTTATTTGACAAATTGCAGCATTGTTAATGATTTCTTAGAATTTATATTGGTATATTTGGTATTCATCCTGTTTTTTAGTATAAGACCCTTAGAAACCTTTAGAATATCCCAAGCTATGAGTATCTTGTTATGCTGCTGGCCTGGCTGGTAGACCTCTAAAGAGTATCAGGATGGCACTGGTCACCAGAAGGGCCAAGGCAAGTACTAGAGGGTTGATTGGGACTTGAGGCCCTACTTGGAAACCTTTTTGTGAGTTAATCACCAATGGCCAAGGATTTAATCATGCCTATGGAATGAAGCCTTCACAGAAGAGCTTCCTAGAGCTGCCCATATGAGAGTTCTTGGAGGGTGGTGCTCCAGAGAATACATAGAAACTGTGCCAACCCCTACAGCCTAGCCTATATACCTTCTCATCTGGCTGCTCATTTGTGGTTAAATGGAGAGCCGGGAATGTGGCAGCTAATCTCGGTTGCTAACTGCACAGCATCTGGAATCATTGGATGCACACCTCTGGGCAGGCCTGTGAGAGGCTTCCTTGATTAGATTATTTGAGGTGAGAAGACTTCCAAATGTGACTGCACCTTCTGCTGCAGCTCAGGTAAAAGGATATGCAAGAAGAAAACTTGGCGTGTGCTGTCTTGCCTTCACTCGTGCTGGCTAGTCCACCATCTCTCTGCTGGTTTTTAAGACGGGTTCTCACTATGTGGCTCTGGCTGTCTTGGAACTCACTATGTAGACCAGGCCTCAAGTGATGCCATTTTGATTTCCCTGTCATGGTGGACTATGTTCTTGAACTGTGAGTGAGAATACCTTGCTGTTGGTAGATATTACTAAAGAACCACCACAAAGGTTTTTTTAGTGTTTTCATTTGTTGGTCTGTTGACTTGTTTTGAGGAATGTGGGAGACTTTGGAACTTTGAACTAGAAAAGAAGTTGAATAACAGTAGTGTTGAGAGAAATGTGGAAGGTGGAATCCCACCTCATAAGGTTTCAAAGGGAAGAAAGAATGTCAACAGAATGAGTTAGAGGCCATTCCTGTGATATGGTGACAAAAAAAAATATCTGGCAGGTTTTTGTCCTTGTGCTAAGAACTTGTCTGGGCCTAAACTAAAAGATAATGGACTAATTTCTTTGTTGGAGGAAATTTCACTAATGATACTTGAATGGAAAAAAAAAACTAAATACAAAGGAAAGGAAAAGAAAGGATGTAGCGAATTCCAAGTATGGTGCAGGAGAAAGTTTATTATAGATATGTGGGAGAACATAAGCAGAGACTGACACATCTGGGAGAATCCAGAGTGGCATGTCTGCCAACCCTATGGGGAGAGGAGGAGGGGAAACCCAGTACAGCCAAATGTCTGGGCCTCTGGGGGAAGGGCAGCCAAGCCCCTGGGCTGGAAGGTTCAGAGTAGAAGGTGGGGTATGCCAACCATACTCTGTAACAGGTAGGCACTAGGGATGTTGGGAGAACCTGGAGGCCAGGTCTTTTTAGATATAGGCACCTCAGCCGCTTGTCCCGGGTTTGAATCCAAAACGTGGTACTACCAATTCTCTTTATGTAGTTCTATACTGGACAAAAGCAAATGGGGCAGAGAGAAATGTGGTTTGGAGGGAAAAAAGAGCACCAGGAAGCAGACTGCTATAGCCAGGGCGTGTGCTGGAAGACGCGCTGTAACTGTTAAGGAAATGAGCACAGGTTAGGTGAGGCCTTCTGGGAACTGGGACAAAAGAGAGGATGTCCTGGGGCAAGAGCCCTCCCTGCAGAGCTTCCTGCCAGTAGAAGGCAAGGGTCTAAGGATTCTCGGCTTCTAGAAAGCAGCTGCTCACAAAACTGCCGCTAATGTGGTCCAAGGAGGCCAGGGTTCACCCCACGCTGACAGCCCTCCTTGGCTGTGTCCACGCAGAGCTGGCTTGGGAGGCATGGAAGATACAAGAGGGAGATGTAGAGTCTTCCTCCGTGTTGCAGGTTATGTGCCTTAGTTCCTGAGGGATACTGAGTCTGTGGCAGGGTTACTACTGATTCCCTTTTCCCTGATGCAAGTCTATGCCAGAAAAGAGCAGAAAACACACACACACACACACACAGAGAGAGAGAGAGAGAGAGAGAGAGAGAGACAGAGACAGAGACAGAGACAGAGAGACAGAGAGAGACAGATAGAAGGAGGGCAGGACTTTTTACTGAAGTGGATGGATCATTTGCTCTTTCAGTTAGACTGGCTGCTGCTGGCTGGCCAGTGTTGGAAAACAATATTCTCGGTATCAGAAAGAAACATGGACACAGCTAAGTAACCAGGCAGTTACTGGAGTTACACTTTTTTTTGTTTTTTTGAAAAAGGTGTGTGCATGACCCAAACCAGCTAAATAAACACACAGGCCAGGAAGTTCATGTGGTTGAACTAACGCACATGGTGACTGTGTCACACTCCATTGGTAATAACTCAGCCCTGCCATCTGGTGCAACTGGCTAATTTATAATTACTGGGAAAGGGACGGATATGCTAGAGGGTCAGGTCTCAAGAATGCCCAGGGGTTGGGCAAACACAGGTACGCAACAGTTTCACAGGTGGGGGAGGCTTACTGGATAGCCACCTCTGATAGGAGAAAACAAATCCATTTCTCACATTCTCTACCCCCTGCCCTTTTGTTATCAGCACTAGAGCATTGATCCAACAACTGTGTGGGAGTAGGGGGGACCTATTCTGGGATTCAATCTCTCTCTCTCTCCCTTTCTTGCCCCTCCCTTTTTCCCTCTCTTTCTCATCTTTGCCTTTTTTTTTTTTTTTTTTTTTTTTTTTTTTGCCACTGCAACTTTTCATTTTGGCCCATTGTGCCATTAACAAGTTCCCAGAGCAGATCTGATTCCTTTAACCAGATAGATTGGTGAGACAAAATATTACTGTAGTCTAAACATGACACACATCCTAAACCATCGCCCTCCGCACACACTTGTTCATTTCCTCACAGTAATTTTGAGAGAATAAAACCGAAGCTTAGAAAGAATAAATGACTTGATTAAAACCACAGAAGAAGACAATGGAGAATTCATTCCGAAGCTGCCTCAAGCCAGAGCCCCTGTCCCCTCCTTGTCATCCACCACACCCAAGAGCTGTAAAGAAAGTTAAAGACCAAATTTGTGAAACCAGTGACCGAAGTTAAGTTGTATAGCTGTGCTATTCATTGTTTTTGAGATTCTAGACAATTCCAAGGGATGTAACAAGAAATCAGAGCCTGTTCAAAGATGCTATTCTAGCTGGGCAGAGGTGGTGCACACCTTTAATCCCAGCACTTGGGAGACAGAGGCAGGCAGATTTCTGAGTTCGAGGCCAGCCTGGTCTACAGAGTGAGTTCCAGGACAGCCAGAGCTACACAGAGAAACCCTGTCTCGAAAAACAAAACAAAACAAACAAACAAAAAAACAAAGATGCTGTTCTGTGTTATCATATATTGAATGGTCATATAACTTGACAGTGTCCAGAGATGATTCAACTTGCTTATCTTCTTGTCTTGGTTTCCAAAAAGTCACAAAAAGCTCATAAAAAAAAAAAAGCCAGACACAGACAAAATACAGAAATATCACAGGTAAATAAATTAGACCTGACCATGAAATGTTTGGTTAGCTCCTCAGGTTTGGGTGTTCTCCTGTCTGTCTGTCTGTCTGTCTGTCTGTCGTCTGTCTTGTTATTCCTGCCATCCTGCTCCCAGAAGAACAAACATGTCTTCCCAAGGAAGGGAACAGAATCCTAGGATGAATTAACAGGGTTTACTATACTGTAAATTTTAAATTATGGGACACAAAAATATTTCTCCAATTTTAATGCTAAAATCCAAACACCATTAAGTCCAGATCTTAATTCTTCCACTAGGGGCTTGAAGAAGAGAATGAGGACAAGAGCCAAAGACAGCGTTCAGTGGCGGTCTGGCCTCAGCCAGATCCTGGGGAGGGGCAGGGTTCTAGCGCCAGGCTTATCTAGCCTGGGGCCAAAAGAGCTGGGTCAGAGGTATGGTTTGGGCACTATTCTGGGTTTCTGGAAGTGCTTAATTGGAAACTGGAACTCAGAACTTAGAAAGAAGACTCCAAAGGGCCCAGTGACACTCAGACAGAACTGTAGCTGTGTGGCAGGCACCTACTCTGTGCTTCTGTGGATCTAATTCTGGTCAGTGACAGAAAGCAGCCAATGGGCGTGGAGGAGGACTCTTGAGGGTTTGCGGTCTTTGAATTCCCAGATCCCGGAGGAGTCTGGCTGGCAAGAACATGCCCTCCTACACAGTTTAAAAACACGTTTAGACAATCTAAACATATGCCCCGACACCAGCATTGTGGGGGAAGGCCAACACTGATCAGATTAAGGTGGTTTTTATCATAAGCAGTTTCTCTTCTGAGATTCACATACGTGAAACAAGTTTGCTCAACTCCAGGAACTGTGATTAGACTATCGAGTTATGAGAAGAGAAACGGCCCCTTCGGTAACACTTTTTTCAGAGATTTACGATGTGGATAATGAATAAGGTCAGATCAAGCCCACGCATAGAAGTTATATTTTTAAAAAAATCTAACAGAAGTGTCTGTGCCAGAGACAAGCACATAAGACTGAAAGCTGGGGACAGATCACCAAACAGTGTGACAATCACGGTAGTGCAGAAGGCGTCGGGAGATTTTTTTTTGGCTCTGCAGTATTTTTCAGCATGAAGTTCAACACCTGTATTTCAGAGGCTCGAGTGAGACAGGGTGACAAACATTTCACACGAAGTAGCATTTGTGCCACTCACATTTATACTTTATTAAGAAAAAGAAG
Organism: Apodemus agrarius; assembly: GCA_964023405.1. NCBI lineage: Eukaryota > Metazoa > Chordata > Mammalia > Rodentia > Muridae > Apodemus > Apodemus agrarius. The sequence goes on along the minus strand of OZ030008.1, from coordinate 53,727,044 downwards.
AACCGGGCTGGTGAGATATGGCTCAGTGGTTGGGAGCCCTGACTGCTCTTCTGAAGGTCCTGAGTTCAAATCCCAGCAACCATATGGTGGCTCACAACCATCTGTAATGAGATCTGACGCCTCTTCTGGTGTGTCTGAAGACAGCTACAATGTACTTATATATAACAATAAATAAATCTTAAAAAAAAAAAGAAAGAAAGAAAGAAAAGAAAAAGAAGAACCAAAATATTTGGGGGATCTAGCTTAGTGGTTGAGCGCCTGTGTGGCTTTCGGGAGGCACCAGGTTTGATCTCCAGCCTGGCAAAACCAGCGCCGCCAGCAAAACTGTCTGCCAAACAGAGCAACACCCCCAACTGCGAGACACTGAGAAATCAATACACAAAGTTCCTTTTAGAACTGATGGACTGGAAAGGAAATGAGGGCGATTCCATTGGCTTTTAGATTACAGAGAGGAGATAACTGTTCTTCTTCCTTGCTAGAGGACTCGGTTTGAGTCCCCGTGCTTCCTAAGAAGAGAGAAAAATGGATGAATAACCAAAAGGCCATCGGTTTCTTGAAACTACTTCCAACTTGAACAAGAACAAAAAACGCACTAGGAGGCTGATAGGGCAATTTGAAGCAGCGGCTAATACTTAATCATTTACCCCGTGTGGATCTGGCTCTGGGGTAATTGTTTCTCACCCATTACCTAATTTAATCCTTTCTTAATCCATTGAGTAAAGGTTTCATTTTACTGATGAGTAAACTAAAATTCGCAGACAGTAAGCGATTTGCCTGAGGTCACATAGCTGCTGAGTAAGGACAGGAGCCTGCAATGCAGGTGTGACTCGCTCCCAAGCTCCAGAGCACAAACTGTGCCAGGAAGTGCTTTGAGAAGACCTGGGGTTTTGCAAGGAGGTTAGAAAAAAAAAAAAAAAAAGATCAAGAGACTCCATTTTGTTCAGCATTAATCAGTAACATTTCTTTCTAGGGAGAGTAGGTTTAGAAAGCTAAATATTGTCATACAGACTGCAAAGGAGACCAAGTGTCCTGTCTGAGGCCGTGCCTGTCTTCCCAGTGCTACCATTGCATAACTACTCTTTATACAGTCTGCGAATTATACTGCTGGATAATGGATTTTAAATTGCATGTTTAAGTAGACTAAGAACTCTATAGTTAGTGGGTTATATTTAAGAAGCCACAGAGTAGATAAGGTGCACAATTAAAGAATCCGCTTCTTCCAAACCCCTCATTTGTGTTAGGATATTCAGTTACCAGCCTCCATGTGCAGGCCAGAGTTTTGATCCAGTCGTAATGAAGTCTGGCCCAGAAGGCTGCAGACTCTGAATTATTTATCAGAAGCCATTACTTAACTCGCATTTGACACAACTGTTTACGTTCACAGACAATTTTGGGTTACCTGAATTTAGACAAGATTGGATAATCCTTGAGTAATCTGAGGTAAGAGGTAGAATTCTAAGATAGAAATGTTAGTTTACTGGCATCTTTGGTTACCCTATGAACTGGACCATCAAGCCTCCTGTGTATACTCTTAGAAAATACTTAACTGGAGTTGCTCAGTAGTAGAGTGTCTGCTTGGGTGCTTAAGACTAACATGCATGGTACATACATGTAGGTGCCCTTGGAGGACAGCAGAAAGCATCAGTCTTCTGGATCTGGAATTGAGGAGGTTGTGTACCACCTGACCTGAGTGTTGGGCTCTGAACTCAGGTCCTTGGTACTAACCACTGAGCCACCATCCAAACCCAAAGACGTTATGTATCATAGTACCCCATACAAGGAAAATAAAAGAGAAAAAACAAACAACTAAACAAAATACCCATAAAATGCTGGTATAGAAGGACTTTAAATATAGGCAAATATAAGTTGGTAAGACTGAGTTTCTTTTGTTTCTCTCGGGTGCCTAGAGAATATGAATTATAGAAGAAAACATTCAGATTTTATTGATTAAAAAAATCAAACATGGTGCCGGGCGGTGGTGGCGCACGCCTTTAATCCCAGCACTTGGGAGGCAGAGGCAGGTGGATTTCTGAGTTCGAGGCCAGCCTGGTCTACAGAGTGAGTTCCAGGACAGCCAGGGCTAAACAGAGAAACCCTGTCTCGAAAAAAAAAAAACAAAAACAAAAAACAAAAAAAAAAATCAAACATGAAAACTATACTTTTTACATATTTTTTTCTAAACAGATAAGAAATTGAATTTTTACCCTCACTAACTTAGCACTAGAAAGCACTGGAAAGACTCTAGTTGGACAATGAGACACTTCCTTAGTCACGATGGTTTATGTACTCAAAACTTGATTTAACTTGAGCACAGGGGATGATGCCAGGGACTCTCAAGGCTTAGCAATGTATACAAAGAATCTCTGAGAGATAACCTCAGCTGCTTGTCATCTCCGTCAGCTCATCTGAAGACACTAATGTCGCACAGAGTAGGGATGCTATTTAGATCATCAGGAATGATAGGACTCATTGGGTAGGGAAAAAACAAAGTATTTTCTGTCAGCATGACGACAAAGAATATTACACAACCTTGAAAGACACTCATGGGTTGAATGTGACATTTGGGACATAGGTGAGCTCTTCCTGGTTCTCACTGAAGAATGTACTTTATTGTCTCCATTAATGCGCAAGGTGACTGTAATATGGCTCGTCCATTCTGGGTTACGTTATAACTGACGACTATGCTACCGGCCATCATATCCACAGCATGACAGGAATGTACTGTTGGAGAGAGCAGCTAAAAAGAACTTCAAGCGACTTAATGTCAGAATCAGTTGTGCTGTGACAAAGACTATGTAGTCATGTGTGTAATAATCACCCAACCTTAACCCCACCCCTCCCTCTCTCCCCGATCCTCTTCTTCTTATATTTACTGGATGCCTATTATGTCCCAGACACTCTAGTAGACACTGCATACCCAGTACTAAATAAAATAAACCTTGACTCTCTTCGTAGATATGTTTGTTTTTCCTGTTTCAAGTACATCAATTCTGTAATGATATGGGTTGGCCCTTATGTAAGCTGCTAAATATCGTCTCTTGGCTCCACACCCACCCATCCTTCCATATTCTGGCTTGATGATGTCAAATGGGTTCTGTGGAAACCATCTTTCTGCTTTGCCCACTGCTTTCTGTTAGGTGCATGAGAGATAAAGGGACTTCTCTCGCCTGTGTGTTTCTTGCTCACTTGCCCCGGTACCCAAGTTTCTTCCCTCTGGCGAAGCTGGCTTGATCTTGCATCGGCACTGTCAGCTGTAAGCCATCACAGCCAGAGCTGCTTAACACTTCAGGAAACATTTTCATCACCTACTCAGACTGCAGCTCTTCCGATCTTCTTTTTTCCCCTTTTCTGAAAGGATCTAGAATTCACTGTGTAGCCCAGGTGAGCCTTGACCTCCAAGCAGCTCTCCAAAGTGCTGTAATGACAGGTGCAAAGCTCTCCTCTCTGGAGTTCTGGGTCTCACACAGTCTCTGCCTGGAACAGGCTGTAAGACTTTAGTACTAGCTAAGCACTGCCTTACAAAAAGAAGATTTGTTTTTTTAAATGTATATGTATGTGTGTGCAATGTTCTCAGAAGCTAGAAAAAAGTATTGGAGTCTCTGGAATTGTAGCTATAGATGGTTGTGAGTGGCTATGTGGACACTGGAAACCAAACCTGGGTCTTTTGCAAGAGCAACAAGTACTCTTCGCCAGAGAGCTGTCTCTCCAGCCATAGCATGTAGCCTTCTATTACTCAGGGTTTTTGGTTCTCTGTCCAACCTTCTCAGTTTTAATTATCTCAATCTTTTCTACTCCATGGGTAGAAAATTCTACTCACCATATAACTATAGCTATGTATTTATCTAAAATCATTATGCTTACTTTTTTTTTTTAACTCTACGAAACAGTCAAAAAGACAATAAGCTCCAATTAACAACTTTTTCTTGGATCTACTCTCTGCTTCTCCTCCTCTCCCTCCTCCCCCTTCTGCTTCTAGCATGCATGCATTTATTTATTTGTGTGTGTGTGTGTGTGTGTGTGTGTGTGAGTGTATCAGCATGTCCATGCCAAGGATCACTTGTAAAGGTCAGAGGACAAGCTGAGGGAATTGCTTCTCTCCTTCTGTCCTGTGGGACCTGGGGACCAAGTTCTGGTCATCAGGCTTGGCAGCAGGAGCCTCGACTCTCTGAACCACCTTGCTGCCTCTGTTATGTTTTTGTTTTTCTTTTTGTCTTAAGATCTCTGTACCAACATAACATGGAAGTCTCTTGTCAAGACAGTGAACTGAGCAGAAGCCTTTTGTCCTGTTCATATATAGACATTTTGGACAGAAACACAAAGAAATGCACAGAACAAGAACAAAAGATCTAAATAAATCAGAGCAAGGAGAAATTGAAGCTTTTCTGCTCATATAGGAACCAATCTGACCTTTTTAGGGTAGGAGCTGAGGCTGCTGCCCTGGACCTTGGGTCTCCATGGAGTTGCAAAATTACTGCTCTAAGAATGTAATCTGGAACCAGTCACAAGGACACAAGTGGGTAATCCCAGCACTCAGGAGATGAGGGAGCAGGATTAGATGTTCTGGGTCATCCTTGGCTACATAGTTTTCAGCCAGCATACATAAAACCATGGAATACATAAAACCATGTTTTAAAGGAGGCATGATGGCATATAGCTTTAATTCCAGCACCCAAGAGGCAGAGTAAGGCGGGTCTCTGGGAGTTCCAGGCCAGCCCGCTCTACATAGTGAATTCCAAGCCAGTCAGGCTACATAGAGAAGAAGAAGAAGAAGAAGAAGAAGAAGAAGAAGAAGAAGAAGAAGAAGAAGAAGAAGAAGAAGAAGAAGAGAGCCATCCAAAGAGAGTAACCTGGAAATCCCAATGTCCCTGAATGGCTGCAAATGTGTGTCAACTAGGACAGAAAGAGAATGATCTAGAAATGATAGAGACCTCAGAGACGTCCTGACAGGACTGCTCTGATCTTGAACTGCCCAAAGCCAAGAGGTAAAAATATGAGATAGTCAGCAGGAACCTAAGCAGTATCTGGTTAGTCTATTTTTGTTTGCCCTTCTCACCCCCTGTCCAATTGAGTTCTGAGGACCCTGTACTCCACAGTCTGATGGAGTGATCCAGAAACAAGAGGAGACATATGCAGAGGAGACCTGTGCAGAGACACTCGGGAGAGAAGCTATCTTCCCTGAGAGAGCCAGGAGGCAAAGCTGAGCCTAGCACAGAAGACTGGGGGCTCTGCTTTCTCATGAAGAGATTCTAGAGAAGGAAAGGTACGTTTACTCAGGAGACTACAGCATGGTCAAAACCGTGATGAAGAACGGGCAAATGCTAACACCCCCCCCACACAGGATCTTCCCCATTGAAGGTCCTCACCTGTCTGTCATCAGCAAGCTTGCTGGTGGCCAAGATGAACGATGCTGGGTGGGGTACTGTTTGGGGTTCAGTAGAATGCAAAGACGCTGCCTACCTGGGTCCTGGGCCATGGCTCCTGTCCTTCCTGCTTTGAGGCTAAGAGTCAGAAAATGTCTCAGGTGTGAGCCACAGGGGATGACATCCCAGCAGATGGGTCACCTGGGCTGAGCAACAAGGTTTTGAACTATCCTCGCTTTCCCTTCTTTCCCCTCAAATAACTGTTGGGATACATCTCAATGAAATCCCTGTCTGTTGGGTCAAGAGGGTGTGGTGGGAGGTTTGGTCAAAATGAGCTAGGGCCTGGAATTGATTAAGAACTAAACAAACAAAAGAGCCATTCTGGATGGACCTCCTTGCCTACATGGCTGATGTAGTATGGGTCTAAGAGGGAAGGATTGACTTAGACTAAGGAGAAGGAATTCTAGTTCAGCCCTGATGAGAAAAGGCATTGGTTGGATGTGTCTGGGGACCTGTTATCAGAGAAGAGAAACTGCTGATCTCCACACAGTTGATAGAAGCAGCTCCTTCAGTTCTGTAGAGCAAGCTGAAGATTCAGTGCTCCTTGTTCATCTTTAAAAAGTAAAGGAGGGTAGCCAGTCACAAGGAGCACAGGGGACTTTCCCCCCTGGTGTTTGAAATAAAAAAACAAACAAAAGTACTCATGAGAAGCAAGAACAAAACCTTATGAAATTCATAAAACTCCAGGATGAAAATCAAAGTCAGAATGAGGGGAAGCAAATGGGTCAGAGGTCACCGCTGTGAAGCCCTGTGACCCGAGTTCAGTTCCTGGGACTCACGTGGTAGAAGAGAACTTCAGGGCCCTGAATACCTTCACGAAACTACCTGTTAGAGAGGAAACTTCCATTATCCACGTATTTACAGCAACAGTACTTACAACCCTGGCTAAAGAGGAACTCTCAAGCCAAGAAGCAGACAATATGCAAAGACTAAATTTGTGTTCAAGTAGAATTTAACAGGCTGTGAGTCGGGACCAGCCTGGTCTACAGAGTGCGTTCTAGGATGGCCAGTGCTAAAGAGAAAAAACCTGGCTTGAAAATATAAACAAAAACCACAACAAAACAAAAAAGAGAGTTTCTTAGCTTTACAGATACTGTGAGCTTATTGTCCATAGATAGATAGCCTGGAAGAAAAACGAAGAATGAATTTTATCTTGAAGGCGAATAAACCGGAAAGAGCTGAGGAAAGGAGTGTTGAACATGGGGGCAAAACAAATCACAGTTGAAATCTGAAAAGTGCAATTTTTACTTTTGCCTTGGGAAATACATTCTAATTCAGTGTCAAAACGTGATCTTGAGAGACAAATTTGTCCATCTGCAAAAATTTTCCAGTAGCCCTTGAAGTTACCACAGTCATGAGATAGATCGGAAACATTTGGCATTCTTAATGAAGTGCCCAGACTTGTACCCAAAGCCTCATAAACGCTAAAAGAAAAAAAAAATGAAAATTATACATCTACACGGCCATAATTAAACCTAACGTTGGGAGTCAAGTGGAAAGGGTCAGTCTTAATTCATAATTAGCTGTTTGAAATTCCAGTAACTGTTAATGCTTAAAGCGAAAAGGAATTCCCAGTATGAATCTGGAATAAATGACATCAGGCCCGAAGCATCCTGAGTTTAAGCCTGAGGTGAGCTGGTCTCATCACCTTTGACTCTCTGTAACCTCTCAACTGCTTTCTTGAATTAAAGGGTTTGAAGAAGATTGCGATGCTTACGGAGGCAAGCCTATACTTCTGTGGTTGTAACGGGGGTATTAGCGGGCCTGGGGCTGACCTCAGCTTCTCAACACTGGATCATCTGCTATCTCATTTTGAATGTGTTATTTTATATTTGCTCCAGCCATTAGCGTTTTTTGTATTATTATTATTTTTATGAAGTCAGGTGAGTTATTTCAAGGTGAACACAGTCGCTCACTTGAATTTTAGCCATGTCGGGCTACGGATGTAAAGAGTAGCTATTCAACTTTAGGAAATGTTACTTAAGAAACTTACGGTTTGCCCAAGGCTGCTGTTTTAACCTCGAGACCACCCAAAATGTTAAAAAGAAGGTGTAAATGTAAACAAGGGTGCCTTTCTATGGAGCACACATAGCTCGTGGGGATTATGAAACTTGGGAAACTAGATGGGGTCAATTTGTGGGGTTCTGTACTGACAGAATTGGGTAGCTTAGCTTGGAGCTGGTAAGGAATGGAAATTCATTCTCTTTACACAGTAAGGCAGTGATTAACCAAATACAGGTGGAACTATAATAAAACCTTTCTATTTCTGCCGGTTCTCTATCATCCACATCAAGGTTATTTTTCTTTTCAGGGACTAGAGAGACGGCCCAGTGGTTAGGAGCACTGGCTGCTCATTCAAAGACCTGGGCTGTATTCCCTGTACATACGTGGAAGCTCCCATCCAGCTGTAACTCCAGTTCCAGGAGATCTAGCGCCCTCCTCTGACGTCTGTGGGCACTGCATGCACATGGTGCCCAGACATATATGTAGGCAAAATGGCTGTACAAAGTAAATAAATAGTTTAACATTTACCTATCTAAAACATAACTAAAAGATAGCAGTTATTGAAGTTCATAAAGCAGAATACTTTTGCCCCTCATTATTCTTTTGGCTAAAATCTGCTTTTCTTTCCTTTTATTCTTTTTCTTAAAAGGCATTATAAGTCACTCTTTTTTCTTAGCTTCACAGCACACAATTCTATTTTTGTCTCTTGCAATTATTTAAGAGAATATAAGTGAATTCTATCTTCCAGTACCCAGATTCAAAAAATCAAGCCAAGTGTAGCTTTGCAAGCCTCTGACCCCAGCACCACTCATGGGAGGGGTAGAGACAGGAGGATTGCTAGGGTTTGCTGATTGCCAATTCAATGAGGGAACCTATCTCAAGAGAATAAATCAGGGGAGGGCTACACACAAGCGCGTACTTGGACACACACACACACACACACACACACACACACACACACGCCTACACCCACACTGACACAAAGTAAAATTAGTTTTAAAAATACTTTAGCCGGGCAGTGGTGGCGCACACCTGTAATCCCAGCACTTGGGAGGCAGAGGCAAGCAGATTTTTGAGTTCGAGGCCAGCCTGGTCTACAGAGTAAGTTCCAGGACAGCCAGGGTTATACAGAGAAACTCTGTCTCAAAAAAAAACCAAAACCAAAAAACAAGCAAACAAACAAAAATACTTTAATACAGCATAACTAATATGCATGCTAATGTGCATGTGCACACACACACACACACACACACACACAAACACATACACATGTGTATGCGCTTATGCACGCACATACCCTCCTTCATTTTATAGTTAAAGATATATAATTAGAGTGTATCTGGGGGAGAAAGAGGATTAAGGGGAAAATGGAAACGAAATAATCCTGCTTTCACAGTACAGAAGTTCTTAACTCAATCCCTCAGACCTTCTCCCCTGACCCCTACCCCCAAGACAGGGTTTCTCTGTGTATCTCTGGCTGTCCTGGAACTCATTCTGTAGACCAGGCTGGCCTCGAACTCAGAAATCCGCCTGCCTCTGTTTCCGAAGAGCTGGGATTAAAGGCGTGCACCACCGCTGCCCAGCTCCTTTTTTTTTTTTTTTAAAGATTTATTTATTATATGTAAGTACACTGTAGCTGTCTTCAGACACTCCAGAAAAGGGCATCAGATCTCATTACAGATGGTTGTGAGCCACCATGTGGTTGCTAGATTTGAACTCTGGACCTTTGGAAGAGGAGACAGTGCGCTTAACCCCTGAGCTATCTCTCTGCCTGCCCCAGACCGTCTTTACAACTCTGTTTTGCCTCTATATCCATCCATCCATCCATCCATCCATCCATCCATCCATCCATCTATCCATCCATCCATCCATCCCTGCCTTCCTCCCCTCATATGGAGGAGTTTCAGCCTTTTCTATCCATCACTTTCCGCACACGCCCCGTTGCTGCTGCCCGGACTCTCCTAAGCCTGTAGCTCTGCCACAGTTTCCTTACTGACTGGTTTGTCCCAGCTCACTATGCCACTGGCATTCCTTTAGTCTCTGTGAAGAGTATTTACAATTGTCTTTGACTTTTTCTTCTCCGTTTTCTTCACTTTGTGGTAGTTATAAGTCTATTGTACATTGAATGTCATCAATATCCAATTCCCTCTCCTCCACCCACCCCCCCGCCCCGCCCCCTCCCCCTCCCCACTCCCAGCCCCTGCCCACCCTGAACCATCTGCCTTGGAATTCTCATTCCTTTAGCACATTCACAGACTGACAGACTTTTCTGAAACATTGTTCATATTGTCTCCTTGTTCAAACTCTGCCAGAAGCGGTGTTCGCATGGAGTCCCGGCACACATGAGGGGAGAGGATCCCGAGTTCCACGGTAGCCTGGGACACACCTTCGATGATGCTGTCTAGGAACACTCGCTGTTCCTCGGCTGCTCAGTGTCGCTTCCTTTCCTATTTCTACTCTCTGTTAGGGAACGCTCCTTTCCCACTTGATACAGTCTAGAAACTTGAGCATGTGATTTGTTAATGTTTTCTACTTTTAATTCCTTAGAAGTCTATTAAGGAGACCAAACACAGCTGGATATTTATTCACCTCGCTTTGAGACCACGAATGTAGTCCTTTTTTTAGCCCCTTCCCCGCTTGGTTCTTTAGCCTTCCTATTGGCCCTGGAAGCTCCTCCCCTCTTTCCTATACTTTCTTCCACTGGAGTTTGTTGGGAGTAGCCTACAAGCTTCGGACTTCCCAAGGCCACTGTCTCTTGCTCCATCGCACAAAGTATAAGTTTCTTTCCTACTTCCAAGGTCCCCCATAATCCAGCCCAGTTTTTGTTTCCTTTACCCAGACCAGGGCCGTCACAGTCACCTCCTGACTCTGAGAAATGCCACATCAATCTTGCCTCTCTCCTTCATTCATGTCTATGCATTCCCTGATTCCCCAAGGTTCTGTCCAGGACTTATACTTACGATGAAAACAAACTTTATGTCTTACATTATCTAACGCAGTCTTTGCAGTGTTAGTGCTCAGTATCTGTGACTGGTTTCCCTGTTAGTATTGATTAACTTTTGTACTTTCAGGAACATTTGATAGACCAATCCCCTACCTTCCCAATTCCATTCTTACACAACCATGGTCAAGAAGATCTTTCTTACATAAACCTAATTTTTTTTGTCCTATCTCCCCTGGCTCCACTGATGGCTTCAGATTGACTTATGCATCTCCAGGTACATGGGTGATTTCTGCTTACACAGTGGAGTCAGTCATAATATGCAGATACGGTGTATCCTTAAATGTAAGGCAGGCGTTTAACCCTGGGTTAAAAAAAATAACCACCTTGGATTCTCAGATCCAGGCCTGGAAAGTTCTTGCAGGACTCTAATAAGCAGCCAGAGTTAAGAGCAGAGTGAGAACACAACCTGAATTTTGAGTGGAATCAACCTTATTTTTAAGTTTCCAGGAAGAAATGTTTCCCTTCTTTCCCACAAGACTGGCCTATCACAATAATCCCCGGCTCCTTGACCACTGAGACATCCTTCCATCTTGCATAGCACCACACACTGATATTTACACAGCAACTGTCCTGGCAGAGCAGAAGGTTCAACAGGTGGCAAACAAGGAACAGAGAAGAAAACAAAAGCCTTTGTTTGAGATTCAGGAAAATGATTACAAGGAAGTTCCTTAGAGAAGAAAATAAAACTCTATAGACAGTCTCCTTAACAGGCAGCAGACCTTGGTAGCAGACAGTGTCAGAGAGACAGTTATATCATCTCCCTAAGTAAGGTGATGCTTGTCACCCTGGGACACTATTAAGTCTCTTCAGCCTGAGACATCTTTTTTTTTTTTTTTTTTTGTTTTTGTTTTTGTTTTTTCGAGACAGGGTTTCTCTGTGTAGCCGTGGCTGTCCTGGAACTCACTCTGTAGACCAGGCTGGCCTCAAACTCAGAAATCCCCCTGCCTCTGCCTCCTAAGTGCTGGGATTAAAGGTGTGTGCCACCACTGCCCAGCAGCCTGAGACATCTTTCAGGGTTAAATTGGACTGATTTGTTTCAGCCTAGCTTTGGCTGTGGCATTGGTGTTTTAGGTTCTGAGATCAAAACCAAACTCTAAACTGCAGAGGATCTCCTGGGATACATGATATCTACTTAGGAAGTATTATCTTTTACACCAGAGCCAACACCATGGAGGGTACATGATGGTCAGGCGAAGTCATCTCTTACAATAACCCTCAAAACAAGTTTTGAAAGGATTGGTGTCCTTGGCACAGGACACACCAAGACCAGGTTCTCAGCACAAAGATTTATTTGTCCCAGAGAACAAAGAACTACCTCTAGACAGAGGAGACAGATGTGGCTCGTGGGCAAATGGCAGTTTATAAAGGGAAAGGAGAAACACCTTGTGAAGGAGTTGGTTCTGTTTTGATTGGCATGATAATTAGGTAGCCAAAAGGGGGGACTTTTGATTGCTTGACTTCAATACTTTGATAGCCGGATCTTGGTGTCATCCTCAGAGGAGGAAGTGGCCAAATTGGTGGCTAGCTTTAGGAATGTAATCTAATAGTTACATCGGAGAGGATAGGGGGAAGGCAGGGCCTGCCAGTGTGATGGTTGTGATGGTTGCCATGGTTGCGATGGTTACCATGGTTGCTATGCTCAGGCCTGCTAGATCCCTTCAAGTTTTGTGTTCTTTTTATCTCTATCAGAAATAATTTAGTTTTTTTTTTTTTAAAGCCCAATCACTCTAGAGAAGAGGTTACTCAAACTTCAAGAAAAACAATTGTACGAAAGTAACCTAGCTTTCCCCTGTCTCTTAAAGAAGCGATCTCATTATGTTTCCCAGGCTTGCCCTGAACTATCTCAGCCTCCCAAGGAGCTGGGGTCTCTAGGCATGCCTCACCACACCCAGTTTTCGAATTTGTGTCTGTAAACTATAAACTAAGCAGACGTCTTAAGACGTTTTTAATCTCCATATAGGCAATGAATGGTATGTGATTTCTTTCCACACTGGATAAAAGATCCCACCAATAGGATGCCTCAAAGCATCTAGAAATAGTCACGAAATATAAGCAAAGGGGAAAATCTGACAGAAACCAAAGCTCTGAAGCTTTGAAATGCAAAGAAATGAAGATGGGTAGATAGGAAATAATTAAACAGCCGGGTGGTGGTGGCGCATGCCTGTAATCCCAGCACTTGGGAGGCAGAGGCAGGCAGATTTCTGAGTTCGAGGCCAGCCCGGTCTACAGAGTGAGTTCCAGGACAGCCAGGGCTATACAGAGAAATCCTGTCTCAAAAAAAAAAAAAAAAAAAAAAAAAAGGAAATAATTAAACAAATAGTTTAATAAAGGACGTGATTATTTGTACTCAGGGATTTTTAAACACTATCTTAGGGATAAACTTTACATTAAGAGATATTAAGATTTTAGCCAGGATAATCACAATCTATGTTTTCTTAGGTCTGACCTGATTCTAGCATTAAACATCCCTTGTCTAGGGAAAGCTTTAGGTCTCAGGAAACTGAGTCCACTCAGTCACCTTAGTTATAGTTCATGGACCGTCTTCATGGACAGTTAATAGATATCAGAAAGTCTGTGAATTTGAAATGTAAATTAAGAAAATATCTAATAAGCCGGGCGGTGGTGGTGCACGCCTGTAATCCCAGCACTTGGGAAGTAGAGGCAGGCAGATTTCCAAGTTCGAGGCCAGCCTGGTCTACAGAGTGAGTTCCAGGACAGCCAGGACTACACAGAGAAACCCTGTCTCGAAAACCAAAAACAAACAAACAAAAAAGATGAAGGCACCTGAGTGGGCTAACAACCACATGCTGTTGGTCCCGGAGAGAAACAGGAGGATTGGAAGCTCAGATCATCTTTAGCTACACAGCGAGTTTGAGGCCTGCGTAGAGCACATGAGAACCTGTCAAACAACCCTAGATACTCCCCCTTTGCCAGAACTACAGTGTCCATAGCGCTTAAGGCAGTGGAAGTGACGCCCACTGTCCCTGTTCTCCTGTTGTGCTAGTCCTGTTTCTCAGAAGCAGCATACTTACTGGTCCACCAGAGGACACCAAGATAACACTGGTGGCACATACCTATAACAGCATCCAGGGGGCTGAAGCAGGAGGATTGCTAGTTCAAAACCAAGGTGAGCTACATAACACCATTTCCATTAGCAGATGTCTCTCAGCACCCTGCCTGCTATGTCCACCCCTGCCGGTACCCGCTCTCCTCCCCCATGTCCCCGACACCCCTCCCCCACACCCCACATCTCACAGCAAAAAAGCAAGTCTTGACACTCTGCTTAAGGAACTTACTACAGAATGCTGAGTATGGGTTAGGAAGGAGAGGTGGGAAGATCATGAGGAAGCAGCCCTTGCACCTTTTAAAAAGAGAAAAAAGAATTAGATTATAGGATCGTGGTTTTGTTGTTGTTTGTCTTAGTAAAACAAGGCAGCCCTGCCCTGGGCATGCTCCTTGGAGGTGCTCTCCTGTGTACCTGTGTGGCACTAGCTCTTTTGTTTGAAACTTCAAAAGTGAATCCAACCTCAGGTCTGCTTTCTCCAGTCCTCACCTCTGGGTTTCTGTAATCCTCACTGGGCCAGCCTAACAGGGTGCTGTGGATACAGACTGCTTTTCGTTTTCACATCTGTTCATCTGTTCAGCAACTGTAGAGCCCCAGCCAAGGCTTGCAGGTGCGTGCCCCAGGGGTTGGGTGGGACCACGCAAGTCAGCACCTGCAGTGAACGTGGCCCTGCTTTTTGACACCCACTCTGAAGGTTTGTGGTGAAAGAGGACATGGTAGATCTTAGGAAGAATATATCGGCATATAAATAATGGGTGTTGTTTATGTGCCAGGTGTCTATATAAAACTTTATGTAGATGAGTATTAGCTCACTTAGTTCTCATGACTACATTTCAACGTGAAAGTTGCTATCCTCACTTTATAGGTGGGAAAACTTAAGTCCTGGATTCTGTAACATGCTGGAGCCTTGCTGCTAGTAAAAGACTAGAACTGTGTATAAACCCAAGGTGCTCACTTCAAAGTCCGCACTCTTTTCTTAGCACTGTTCCCAATTATGTCTCCGTCTGAACAAAACACGAGACAAAAATCCCAAGCGAAGATTGGGCACGGTGGCTCATACTTTTAATCCCACCACACAGGAGGCAAAGGCAGGAGGATTGCTGCAAGTTTGAGGCCTGCCTGAGCTATGTGAGACTTCTATTAAAGAACAAAACCAAGAACACACAAAAAGGCAGAGCTCGCAGTTTTCCAGCTTTCTTCCTATCACATGAAAGTAATAGAGAAGATGACCATGAGTCTATGCAACCACCAGATATATGCAAGCTTCCAGAACCTTCCTCCTGAACTTTCTAGTCTCCAAAGTTATCAACAACAAATGTTTGTGGGACTGGAGGGGTATCTTTGTGGTAGAGCACTGTCTAGTGTGTCCAAAGCACCGGGTTCATCCCTGAGTGCTGCAACAGATAGAAGCCCAGCACACCTGAGAAAGGGGTGCTCATTGTTTGCTGCACCCGGTCAACGGCACCGTTACAGCCGCTTGATCTAGGGTAAGAAGGAAATCAGGAGTCCAGCACATTCCATGAGAACTTCTCCTTGTAACCCAAATGGAGACGGCTAACAGAATCAGGCAACCCCGCCCCAACCAGATTCTAATCAGGATTATGCAATATCGCCTCTCTCCTCTCTCTTCGATCCTTTCTAGAAAGACTCTGTGATTCTGAGTGGCAGGAACTGGACAGATCCTAGACAGACAGCAAGCATTGGAGAAGAGACTACAGATAAATATTAAAAATGTTTTTTTTCTCCACCTTCAGATCTGAGAAAAAGGCCTAGTGGGTTTTTTGTCTTGCCAGAAGAATGGTTCGTGCAGGGAAGGTACGTAGGTGCAAGGGCTGTTTTGAGTGTGTTTACCTGAAGTTGTGGACCTCCTTAGCTAACCAGCCGGAAGCTGAAGAAAGCGGATTCATCCCAGACCACCAAAAACCGCTTAGGCTCTCTAGCTCCTCAGAGGAAACATGGACTTCAGTGTCTGAGTCTCCTTTCTGCTCCCCAGGAAATCTTTCCCCGTGTGCGTTCACACTTTTTTGGTTTTTTTTGTTTGTTTGTTTGTTTGTTTGTTTGTTTGGTTTTTGAGACAGGGTTTCTCTGAGTAGCCCTGGCTGACCTGGAACTCACTCTGTAGACCAGGCAGGCCTCAAACTCAGAAATCCGCCTGCCTCTGCCTCCCAAGTGCTGGGATTACAGGCATGCGCCACCACCGCCCGGCACACTCACACTTTTAAACGTTCGTTATTTGTTGCTGCCTGCTGTGTCTGAGATTTTTTTTTAACCTATCTTTAAATTCTTTAATTGGTAGAGAAAATGAACCCAATCCAGACTCGTTGCTGATAACATGTTGACTGTTCAGTCTCCTACACTAAAATATTTATTCTCTTCTTTCAAAGCATTATCCAGGATGAAGAAAAGCAATGGTACTGAAATACATTGAGATAGAAAGCTTGGTGTGATTTAAGTATGTAAATGTGACCCCCCCCCCTTAGTTCATAGAGGGGTTTGGGGTTTTTTGTTTTAAATTTTTTTATTTATTTTTCTCTCATATATTACATCTCGACCACAGTTTCTCTTCCCTCCTCTCCTCCCAGTCCTCTGTCCCATTATCTGTCTGTCTGTCCATCTCCTCCTCCTCTGTTTCTCTTCAGAAAAGGGCAGACTTTCCATGGATATCAACCAAACATGACATATCAAGTTGCAACAAGACTAGATAACCTCCCTTCGTATTAAGGCTGGATGGCAAATATGACCTTTATTGATGTTGAAATATATTCAACTTCTCATCTAGGCCTCAGCGGAAGAATTATTAGCATAAATAAGTTCTGGCTGTGAGCGGACTTGACCTTTTTTTCTTCTTTTCTTTTTGCATTGGAACTTATGAAGAAAAGGCAAAGGCCTGAGCTTGTGCGTCCTTGGAGAAACACGTGTGAGCAGGGCAAGCAGCCCAACCTGGGCGGGCTGCCCTCCTTCCCTAAGGCTTAGCCTTCTCCTGAGCCTCAGCACCAATTTCTGAATATCACCTTTGCCAACAAGAATGCACACCCCTAAGCACAAGCAAAGGGGGTAACCCAGACTCCTCCGATCAGTAGAGAGAGAGGAGACATGGCCTCCACCTCTGAGCTGGCAAAGCAGACAGCAGTGAGATAGGAGCTCACACTGCTCCGTCACCAAGATGACCCGCAGGCTTCTCCACTGCAGCTGTATCTGCACACAGGTCTCCTGATGCACTCTCCGCGACCCTTGCAGGCTGGGCGGCTCAGTTTTCCGTAAGTGACTCGAGTCAGGCCATGGCCTCAGAGTGACGGCTGACGACAATGGGAAGTTTTTACCTCTTTCTAGACTGGGAAACTGTAGCGCTCTGACAAGAATGTTCTAATAAATCTACCTCGGCTTGTTTCTTTAATCCTGGTGTTCTGCCTGCAGGATCTTGTTGAACCAACCACATTTAAAAGTCAGAACAGTGGCTCAGAGAAGCCTCTCATTAGGCAGGGCAAGAGCTAACCCTTCCCAAGTTGTCTTATGCCTTCGTCAGTGCAGCACTGAGAACTAAACTACACAACAAAGACTTTGAAATACTCACCTTAATAAGGTCTCAGTGTTAGATGAGCGTCTGTGGGTTTTCCTTCCTGTGAAAAACTGGCCTTAACTCTCCAAGCAAGTGGAAAATAATCCAAATGGAGACACCTGCCAGACCTCATCTCCTTACTCCCATAAATTCCGAATCCTAGTTTTTAGAACTTGAGTCAGAAGCGAATTTGACTTTTTTATTAATTTATTTTTATTTTTATTTATTTATTTATTTTGTTTTGTTTTTCGAGACAGGGTTTTTCTGTGTAGTCCTGGCTGTCCTGGAACTCACTCTGTAGACCAGTCTGGCCTCGAACTCAGAAATCCGCCTGACTCTGCCTCCCAAGTGCTGGGATTACAGGTGTGCACCACCATGCCCGGCTATTAATTTATTTTTATTTCATGTGTGCACTGGTGTTTTGCCTGCACGCATGTCTGTGTGAGGGTGTCAGATCCCCTGGAACCGAAATCATGAACAGTATGAGTTGCCATTTGGGTGCTGGGGATTGAACCCAGATCCTTTGGAAGAGCAGCCTGTTCTCCCAACCTCTAAGCCATTTCTCCAGCTCCTAGAAGCAAATTTCAAATAATACAAATCTACCATAAATTATAAGGAAAATAGCTTTCTTTATAATAAGAATATTCGCTGGGCGTGGTGGCGCACGCCTGTAATCCCAGCACTTGGGAGGCAGAGGCAGACAGATTTCTGAGTTCAAGGCCAGCCTGGTCTACAGAGTGAGTTCCAGGACAGCCAGGGCTACACAGAGAAACCCTGTCTCGAAAAAACAAACAAACAAAAACAAAAACAAAAACAAACAAACAAAAAAGAATATTCTTTGGATCCTGTAATCATAGGGGCATTATTAATAAATGACTATTAAAGCAAAGAAAGCATTAAAATGAGTATCTGTCTATCTGTCTGCTGCTATCTATCCATCTATCCATCCATCCAGCTATTTATTTGTGATGGAGTCTCACTATGTAGTGCTGGCTGTACTGGAACTCATCATGTAGACCAGGCTGGCCTTGAACTCACAAAGACCTGCTTCCTCTGCGCTGGGGAGTGATGAGATCTTTTGAGGGCCTGGAGGATGATAACTCAGTGGTTAAATGAACTTGCTGTCCTTGCAGGGGGCTAGAATTTGGTTCCTAGCACCCACATAGGCAGATCACAACTGCCTATAACTCCAGCACCAGGGATCTAACGCCTTCTTCTTGCCTCTGTGGGCACCAGGATGCATGTGCTGCACATATGGACAAGCAGGCACACACACAGACACATTAAAAAGAAATGGAACAACAGAACTTTTTTGGAAGCCACAAATGGTGCTTTGTCAGTAGCAAAATGAAAGGTTAGAATGAAGGTAAAGAATTATTTAAAGAATACTGAAAGTACATTGAAAGCTTTAGCTTTTATACAAGGTCTGATTTGTTTTTGTAGATTCCTCCCTGTAGATGGATTTAGCATTCAAATTATCTCATGTGACTCTCATAAAACTTGAAGTCTTAGCCAAGCATTGATATACACAATAAAAAAACAAAAGCAGAACAAAAACCTGTTTTCCTTCAGGGGCAGTTGGAAGGTTAGTAATATATGTACACATACATGGTAGTTAAATCCAGCTTCTAACAAATTTAAAGTTAAATTTTAATGACTTTTTATGGCTGGGTAATAAACTGTATGTAAATGAGACATGGGCGGAGACCTAGTTTATATTACCTGTCAAAGAAGTACTGATTGATGTTCTGGAAAGAAGCCATGGAGATCTGTCCTCATCCTAATTCAGCCATCACTGGTCCTTAGCCAAGTCAGCCAGCTTCCCTATCTGTAAAGTGTGACCGCCTGGCTTAGGAGCTATCCCCAATATTTGTGTTGTGCCATGTCCTCAAAGTTCTTCTCTGTGTGTGATCTAACTTAATCATTCAGATTCCACAGGTCAGAAGGATATTTGCTGTTGCCCTCATTATAGAGATGGAGATAGAAAGACTCATAAATGTAAAATATGTAATTAGAGTTGTACAGACTGTAAATGGATTCAGTCTTGGCTGTCTGGGCACAGTTCTGTGTAGGTAGTCACCATTCCTGCCATCTGAAATGTCTAATGAGGCTACATTTAGTCATTGCTCAGTTATGGCCAAACTTTTAAAGGTGCCTTTTAACAGTTTTCAACAGGTACAATATGTTCTTTAGCCTGTGGGACCAAATGCTTTTATGGTTCCATTTCAGGAGAGGCCAATTAAGTACTCAGTTAATAGCCACACTTTATAGTTAAGGTAATTGAAAAGCCACATCACACTGGCTGTGGGCTTTTTTTTTTTTTTTTTTTTTTTTTTTTTTTTTTTTTTGCCACCCCAGCCGCTTTCAAGAATTCACACTGATTTGTGCCTTGATAGCTTCCAGAATCTCTGGGTCACTATAAAAATTCTTTCTCTCATTACTTGTTCATAATGTGTGACGAGTTGTAACAGTAGCAACAAAGCTTGTAAGTAAACTCTGGAGGATCTTTCCCCAGTGTAATAAATCATGCTAGGACTAGAAAAATGCCTCAGTGGGTAAAGTGCCCATCACACAAGTGCGAGGACCAGAGTTCAATCCCCAGAGCCCATGTGAGCCAGATGTGGTGGTGTGTCTGAAATCCCAGCACTCTTACAAGGAGAGGGGAGGCAGAGACAGGAGAGCCCTTGGAAGCTGCTGGGCCAGCAGCCAGGCGCCGTATAAAGCAAGAAAAGACAAAAACCAAAGAGGAAAAGATGCAGTAACACACATAGTAGAAAGTAAGGAATGATACTCGGGGTTGCTTTGTGACCTCCTCATGCACAGTGACATGCAAATGCCTGGATTCACTCACGACAGAGCACACGTGAGCTCTGTCATACACATACACAGATAAAAGGCAAAAAAATGGTATGCCCACACACTTCCCACAGGAAGTCAATTCCAAACTTTGATAATTCCTTACAAGGTGTTCTTTCTGCAGCTTTCGATTTCCATGCGGAGGGAGAATCTCTGTGTAATAGACCAGTAACATTACAGATTTGGAAACAGGCCTAGGGGGACTTTACCAGAACTCATGGCCATGCGAAGGAAGAGAAGATGCAGAGTGGGCTTATACTAAGGTGGCACTGACTAATCAGTAATGTTTTAAAGGTCATTTAAAAATTCTAATACACTCATAAACATTTTCCACAGACATACATACTACCAATGTAGTATGCTAGAGAATCAGCATAAGTTACCAAGAGGAGCCTGGCGGTGGTGGCGCACGCCTTTAATCCCAGCACTTGGGAGGCAGAGGCAGGCAGATTTCTGAGTTCGAGGCCAGCCTGGTCTACAGAGTGAGTTCCAGGACAGCCAGGGCTACACAGAGAATCCCTGTCTCGAAAAACAAACAAACAAACAAACAAACAATTACCAAGAGGATTTGTAGCTGTGTGGATCAAGATCTGATCTAATCTAGATGTTTCCAAATGTGATGGAAATATGTGTGAAAGCATAAGAAATTCTATTTGGAGAGCTGCCAAAGGTATTTCAAGTATCGACTTATCAAAAAATTGCTTTGTGCCTCTTTTATGAATTCCAGTCTGAGAGAGAGAAGGAAATAAGAGAGGATAGGATCAACAAGCCATAGCCAGGGATTGGGGTGCCTAAAATCTAGTCCCAGCACCTAAGAAGAGGTAGAGGCAGGGGGATATGGATTTGAGGCCAGCCTGATCGGCACTGTGAGTTTTAGGAAAGCCAGTGAGACCGTGCGTGATTCAACAAAACAAGAACAAACAACAAACACCAAAATAAAATAAAATGAAGAAGCCACAGAATAGAGGATAGAAGAGTCACTGGTCTAGTTTATCCAGAGGCAGAGGCTTTGAAGGCAGGTCTCACATATTCTGGAGAAAAACAAGGCCTGCCTGCTGTTTATTATTGACCACTGCACTTACCAACCGTTGAATTTGGCTTACTTCCTCTTTGGAACGATCCTGGCTCTGGGATGCAGTTAGTTTTCTTTTCTTTCTCGTCTGGACCTAGAGGGCCATCTAGTGACAGCAGAGAGAACTGCAGCTACCCTCCGGCTAGTGAGGAAGTGTCTTCCCTCACCTGTCATTTGGTTCTGCAATGAAAGGAGTTAGGTTGCCGGGCGTGGTGGCGCACGCCTGTAATCCCAGCACTTGGGAGGCAGAGGCAGGCGGATTTCTGAGTTCGAGGCCAGCCTGGTCTACAGAGTGAGTTCCAGGACAGCCAGGACTACACAGAGAAACCCTGTCTCGAAAAACCAAAAAAAAAAAAAAAAAAAGAAAAAAAAAAAAAGAAAGGAGTTAGGTTGGCATCATCCACCACAACAGAGACCACCTTAAAACTGCCCTCTGCAAGCCTGTCTCCTATGCACTGCACCCACCAAAGACCACCTTAAGAGGCCACTCTGTACGATTGTCTCCTTGTGTCCCTCTCCCCTGAGAGACGATCTTAAGAGCCTGACTTATAAGATCATCTCTTACAGTGGTACAGAGATCAACTTAACAACATGCCTTGTAACACTGTCTTCTTGTGGATCGTTGAAACTACCTCAAAAGCTAGATTTGGAACGCCATCTTCTTGTGCAACAGCCTCCAACAGAGACCACCTTTTTTTTTCATTATTTTAAATTCTTTTTACAACTTTCTGAGAACTTTGCACATGAGCATTGAGTCTTTGTCCACACCTTTCCTCATCCTCAAACTGCTTCAGTGTCTACCGCTCCCAATTCATGCCTCTTTATTATTTTTACATATACATAAGCATGTATATGCATATATTCATACATATATATGCATTCCCTGAGGGCATTCAGCATTGCTTATATGTACAGTGTCCTGAGCTGACCACTTGGGATTGTGCATCCTATGCAGGGGCTGATTCTTGGAGGAAAGGGACTCTTTCAGCAACTATTGGTCATTGAAGCTCTTCATCTAGGCATGTGCCCATATGGCATGTCCACCTTGGCATGCCAACTGATGACGTCTTTAGCCAGCCTTGTTCACACAATCATTAGTGGGTGCATCTTCCCTGTCATGCTTAGGAGATACTATCTAGTAACAAGTGTCCTGGACCATGACTCTTATAATCTTTCTGCCCCTTCTGTGGTTTTTCTCGAGTCTTGGATGTAGGGGTTGTTTTGAATATGTGTCAGTTGGGGTGGGGCACCCACAGATCTATAATCTCTGCCTTTTGACCAGTTGTGGGTCTCTGTAATAGCTTCCATCTGTTATATAAAGAAGCTTCTTTGATGAGGTGTTGGAGCAACTCTTATCTGTAGGTACAAGGAAGAATTTAGAATAGAGTTAGGAATTACATTGGTTTAGGAAAAAGGCAGGAGTAGGATCTCCACTTGGGCCCATGAGCTCTCTAGCCATGGGTAACCAGTTAGCTAGGATTACGGTACCAGGGATAGATTTCTGCCCATTGAGTGGACCTTAAATCCAATTAGACGGCTGTGGTTAGAAGATAAAAGTGCCTATTGCACCGCTGGCGCTATCTTGCTTTGCTCTGCCTGTGGTTCTGGGGTTTACAGCTGGATAGGACTATAGACTGCTCCTCTCCCTTGGCAGCTTGTATAGCACCTTTGCTTGTGTTCAAGCTAGTCCGCTGGAGGAGGCTCCCATCTCCGTTCCAGTTCAGTCTCTCCAAGTCTGTGTCTGAAGTGTGTGGTGTCTTCAGCAATAAGCTCTTGCCTTCAAGTTCTGGAAGCCAACCGAGGACAATGGCGATAGTCCATATTGGGGTTTTTTTTTGGGGGGGGGGTGTTTGGGGGGGAGGGCTGGAATTCTTGTATTCTTCTTACAGTAACTCAAGGGGAGGTTTCCCACGCCTGGTACTGAGCCTTTTGCGGGAAGCATCATCACCTCGGGTACAGTAACTCCATTTAAATAAACAAATGTGGTAAAATGTATTATTGCTCGCATACATGCCTTCATAAGGCTGGATCAACCTCAAGAGAGCATTTTATATGCTCTAAATGTTACATTGTGTATTTAACAAGAAGCACTTACGGGACACCTCAGCTTTTAAAAATCTTACTTTAGGGATGGAGAGATGGCTCAGTGGTTCAGAGTACAGTCCTTCCAGAGGATCCAGGTTTGATTCCCAGCACCCACATGCAACACCACTGCGTGACACCTTAAGCTTTTAATAATATGTATGATTTATATTCAGTGACAACCTGTTTTGATAAGAGCTTATCAAGCTTGATAATGTATTGATAAAATGTTTTAAATGAGAACTACTTACCTATACTTTTTAATAACAGAATATAAATCCTGAGTTGTGTTTTCTATATAACATATAACAAGTAGGCTCAGCTAGGCAGTGGTGGATCAGCACTTGACTTATTATAAACTTGAGTATATTTTTGAGAAATGAACACCTCATATGTGCATATGTGCACATGTGTATATATGTTTTTAAATAAGCTTAAAAATAATATGTTTCTCTACAGGTTTTTCAAAAAGCTTTAGAGTTATTTTGTCTCTCTTCTTTCTCTCCCCCTGTAATCTACTCCCTCCCCCTCCCCAGTTCGTCCCCACAGTTTTTCTGTTACCCCCTTTGTAGCACTTCTTCCACTGGCCCCTCTTCAGACCTCTCCCCCGCATCCCTTCCCCATCTTCCTACCCCTCTCCCCATCTCCTCACCCCTCCCCTGTCTCCCTATGGTTCCTTTTAACTCTCCTGGCTTCTTTGAATACAGGTGGTGAACTCAAATACAAACTATCTGGAACTAACATCCACAACTAATCCGCAGGGAAGAAGAACTTATGGCGTTTGTCTTTCTGGGTCTGGATTGCCTCACTCAGTGTATTTCCTAATTCCATTCATTTTTCTGCAACTCTCTCTCTCTCTTTCTTTCTCTCTCCTTCCTTCCTTCCTTCTTTCTTTTTTCTTGAGACAGGTTCTCACTATGTAGACATTCTAGAACTCAGGTAGTCCAGGCCGGCCTCAAACTCACGGAGATCTGCCTGAATACTATAGAGGAGGCAACTGTTTGCAGTCTCAAAGTGAATGGGGATTCCCTCCCCTGGTTAGCATTTGTCAGTTTTTCTTTTTCTTTTTTAAAAAGATTTATTTTATTTATATCAGTACAGTGTCTCTATCTTTAGACACACCAGAAGAGGGAATCAGAACCTTACCCAGTCAGTTGTTTGTTTGTTTGTTTTTCGAGACAGGGTTTCTCTGTATAGCCCTGGCTGTCCTGGAACTCACTCTGTAGACCAGGCTGGCCTCTAACTCAGAAATCCTCCTGCCTCTGCCTCTGCCTCCCAAGTGCTGGGATCAAAGGCATGTGCCACCGCCTCCTGGCTCAGTCATTTGTCTCTTGATCTTAGTCCTTCTTACTGGGGTGAGATGAAAATCTCAATCTGCATTTCTCTTATTGCTGAGGAAGATGAACACTTTTTGAGACATTTCTTAGCCGTTTATTTCATTTTTATTATTTATTTATGTATTTTATGTATATAAGTACACTCTAGCTGTTTTCAGACACACCAGAGGAGGTTATCATATCCTGTTACAGATGGTTATGAGTTACCATGTGGTTGCTGGGATTTGAACTCAGGACCTCTAGAAGAACAGTCAGTGCTCTTAAACACTGAGCCATTTCTCCAGTTCTCTTCTCTTCTCTCTTCTCTTCTCTTCTCTTCTCTTCTCTTCTCTTCTCTTCTCTTCTCCTCTCCTCTCCTCTTCTCTCTCTCGTACTTTCTGTACACACACACACACACACACACACACACCCTGTTTTTTTTGAGACAGGGTTTCTTCATATCGCCCTGGCTGTCCTGGAATTCTCTTTGTAGACCAGGCTGGCCTGGAACTCAAGAGATCTGCCTGCCTCTGCCCCCTCCTCCCCCCCTCCCAGTGCTGGGATTAAAGGTGTCTGCCCACCACTGGCTAGCGGCTCCACAGCCCATTTTTTAAGTGGATCTTTTTTTCTCTCTGAGCTCTTTGTGTATTCTGCATACCAATCTGCTATTGGATATACTGCTGGCAAAGTCTCCTGCTTTGCATGTTTTCTTTTCGCTGGTTAATTGTTTCCCTGCTGTACAGCTTTTCAGTTCCGTGAGGTCCAGTCCATCCAGGATGTCCTTTCCTGAGCCTGTGTCTTGCTCGATACTGTTTGGGCTTTCTTCAGCAATTTTGGTGTTCAGGTTTCATGTTGAGGTTTTGATCCATTTGGAGTTGATGTTGTGCAGGGTGATAGAGCTGGCTCTCAGTTCATTCTCCTAGCTGTGGACGTCCAACGTTTCTACTCCATTGGTCAAAGGTGTTCTTCTTCCTCCAGTGCGGGCTTTTGGCATCTTTGCCAAGTATGTGACAGTTGGATCTCAGACACTCATATTTGCATTATCTGATTTATTCCACTGATCTGCACCTCTGCTTTTGAGTCATTACTGGACATTTTCCTGATTAATGATTGATGTGGGAGCACCACACATACACACACACTGTGGGCCGTGCCAACTGTGGAAGATGGTTCTGGGTTGTCTCAGAAAGCAGGCTGAGGACACCATGGGGAGCATGCCAACGAGTAGCACTCCTTCATTGTCTCTGCTTCAGGTCCTGACTCCAGGTTCCTGCCTTGAATTCCTGCCCTGACTTTCCTCAGTGAGGGACTGTTACCTCAAAGTGTAAATGGAAATAAACCCTCTCTTCCCAAGTTGCTTTTGGTCATGGTCTTTATCACTGCAACAGAAACATGGCTAGGACAATCATCGAGTCACTAATTTGTGCTCTTTCTGAGTGAGGGTGTGATGTGTGTGTGTGTGTGTGTGTGTGTGTGGTTATTTTTGAGACAGGATCTCCATACATAGTCCTTGCTATCCTGGAACTCCCTGGGTAGACCAGGCTAACCTTGAACCCAAAAGGATGCACCTGCCTCTGCTTCTGCCTCCCAAGTGCTGGGATTAACGGCATGCTCCATTATGCTTGGCTTCTTCCTGATTTTTTTCCAGACAGGGTCTTGCTATGTAGCTCTAGCTGTCCTGAAACTCATTATGTAGACCAGGCTGGCCTGGAAATCACAGAGATCTGCCCGCCTCTGCCTCCTGAGCGTTGGTATTTAAAGGCATACACCACCTTCTGTTTTTTTGTTTTTTTTTTTTTGTTTGTTTGTTTTTTTTAAATGTAGGCACTTAGAGCTGTAATTTTCCTCCTTAAGACTCCGTTTAATGTGCCCCATATTTTCAGTTTCATTTGATTCTAGGAATTTTTCTCTGGCCCATTTATCATTAAATAATGTGTTATTTAATCTCCACAAATTCAGGGTTTTTTGGAGGAAGGAGAGGCTGGAAGGTTGGTGGAATCAGTTACTAGGAGCAGAGGAAAAGGAGTAGTTTCTTAGAGCAGACTGCCAGGCCTGAGCCGTCTCCACATGACTACTTCACCAGGTCACACGGAAGCCTGGAGTATCATAGATCCACTGGATGACAAGACTGCCCGACTGGGCAGAAAACCACGGAGAAGGTAGTGAGACACAGGGCGTGTACTCTAGAGCGCTGAGGCTGGTGTGCAGAGGCCCAACAGAGGGAACACCATGAGAATCTAACTAGACAGACTTCCTCCTCTCCACAACCCAAAGGCAATTCGGCCTGTGTTGGGTGGGGCGGGATTTAAAGGTGCAAATGGGGAATGCTCGGCGGCGTCTCCACCTGCAGCTACCCCGACTCTTCTGTTGTGCTTCGAACGTGAAATGTGTCCCTGTCTCACGGAGCCCAGGCTCACAGTTTTGAAACACGTGGTCTGCAGCCTTGCTGTAGGAAGCAGGTGACTTGGGG
Source organism: Apodemus agrarius (assembly GCA_964023405.1). Lineage (NCBI taxonomy): Eukaryota > Metazoa > Chordata > Mammalia > Rodentia > Muridae > Apodemus > Apodemus agrarius. The sequence goes on along the minus strand of OZ030008.1, from coordinate 53,700,200 downwards.
GCGGGCCTTGAGGCGTCTCTGCTTCCTGGGTGTGGATGCAATGTGACCGCCTGGCCTCACGTTCCCACCGCGAACTCCGTGTGTCTGGAACTGTGAGCCCAAATAACTTTCTCCTTCGGGCTGTTTCAGGGTGTTTATTACAACCGAAGAAGAAAAACCACACCCTTTTCAGTCTATGGTTTTATTTAAATCTTAAACTT